>CM056997.1:111227155-111909239 GCA_029891345.1 Dryococelus australis
TTTTCACATTCCCAACTGCTGCATTTTAATGAGGATATTTAACTTGCGCCTTATATTTTATAATCTTTGGCTTTCAAGTAATTATTTTGGAATGACGTTTGTTGTCTATATGTGTATTAAACTGAGTGAAAATTTCCTTTTTAAAGGTTTCTTAAGTTTTTTATAAATACCTTGGATCATTTTATTTGTGTGCTCAAAAATCAGAAGCGATGTGTTGCTCTTCACGCATCGTTGTACGAATCTGTGTAATAAGAGTTATTTTATGTAAGAAATGTATTACATTTTCATAAAGAGTACTGCAAGAAACTTTTCTTATATATAGGATTCAGCAGAGCGTCGATTTTCATGAAATGATGTGTTTATCATCTTAGCTTGCCTTTCTAATGTTTCAATCGCGTTTAGTATTTTTCATTGCAAGGGCAATGAAAGTAGTATAGAAATACTGATTCGAGCGCGGCCCCAGTTATCAGAAAACCAACGGTAAATGAAATGCTCGAGCCATCAGAAAACATCAGACGACGATTCGAGCGCAACCGCAAAAAAAGTGGCTCAAAAAGTAGCGTTTGGGAGCAGTTGCAAAAAAGTTGTGTTAAACTTTGCGTTTGGTTAGATCGTAGTCTTTAGAAAAAAAGTTGTGTTAAACTTTGCGTTTGGTTAGATTGTAGTCTTTAGAAAAAAAAGTTGTGTTAAACTTTGCGTTTGGGTGCATCTACAAAAATACGCATAGAAAGTTGCGTTGGGCGCAGTTGCAAAAAAAAAAGGGTGGCTCAGAAAATTTGAATACGTAAAAATAAAATGTATATAATAAAGATGGATCAGTTGCTAAATGTATTAAACGGAACTAAACAATTTAAGAAACTTTCGGAACTGACAATAGCACAGTCCTATCCCATAGACCATGCTGAAATAAATGATACACGGTATGGATACAAAGTGGTAATTACTTCTGGAAATTTTAAAGTAACCTTACCAGACAGATATGTTCAGCTTTTCAGTGAAAAAGTTTTAAATGTTCTTAATCGTGGAGGTATAAGTTTTGCATATGAAGGAATGGTGGACTGTGGTGTTAAACAAATGCATTCTATTCGGATTTTTTAAAAGAGCAAATGATCGTTTTCGTATAATTAGACATCAGTTGATTTTTATTTGTGCGCATATCTCTATAAAGTTTTAATGGTTATCCAATCATTAAAACACAATTATAGCTCTGACTTCGGCAATGTGCTACAACATAGTCTAGTTAAAAATTTAGATACACATCTCCAAATTCGACATATTATAGTAGCCGAAACATTGAAATCTTTTTCTAAATCTTTCATTGCACTTTCTATAGAAATATTATTCATCTTTATAACATGAAACTTTAATAGTTTAAAAACTATTAACGTTATTATTTATAGAATATGACTATTTCCAACCCAAAAAAAAATATCTATGGTTTCATCTCTAATACCACTGTTCTTACGGACAAATCAAAGTTAATTAACTTACCTTTTTCATCCTTAATTTCAACTATTATTTCATTAACTTGATTTATTTTCACTGGAAAAAAAATGGAATAGCTGGCTCGTATTAGATCGTGTCACCAAACCCAAATGTTGTTCTTGGTTTAAAAGTGGTAATTATGTTAGTTTCTCTATGATTATATTCATAATGTCTTAATATCATGCCATCTACTATATTAAAGTGTATATTTATTATTTCAAATGGAGCAAATTTTGGAATTGTATCGCCATAATGATCCACATTTGCTTTCAGAGTTTTATTTTCTACGAAACCCAAAAGTTTTCCAATTGCACCCCGTTTTGCAAACTGTAATTTAAGCGTACATTTTATTTTCACTCTGTTTGTTATTTTATCCAGCTTGAAAGATATATCATTTTCTTTCCCACCCATTGAATCTACACAAAATGAAAAAATTGCTTTTATAGTTTTTTCATGATCTTTTAAGATATATTGACCAACTGGAATATCAATTGCTGTCCATATCATTCTGACCCACAAAATATAGCGTATTTCTCCCAGAGATAAAGTTATGCGTTAGATAAGTAGTATAGAACTGAACTAAAGCCAATGAGTGTCCCCCTATCTCTAAAGCGTAATGTAGTCTCTTCTTCAACACTGATTTATCTGTTAGTTTGAATACTTTACCCATTTACTATATTATTTAAAAATCTATCAATAAATGAGCAAGGAAAACATGAAACATATAGACTGGGATGTTAAAATAAGAATACCGGACAAGACTGGATCAACAAAACGTCATGGTGAATTATTACCCAATAATATTAGATGTTTGATAGTGGGTCCTAGTAACTGTGAAAAAACTACACTTATGATAGATAATTTTATATATGCTCAGGGATGGTTGGAATTTGGTACTTTATATGTATGTTCAAAAAGTCTGGACCAACAAAAAATATCAATTTAAATAAAGATATAGATGTAGCATCTAAATTATTTAATGAACCGATAGCATACTTCTTTCCATCAAATGAAGAAATGGTTGATATAAATGAATGTCTTAAATAATCTGTAGTTGTTTTCGATGATATATTTGAAAACCAAAATGTGGTAAGGGATTAATTTACTCACAATAGACACAAAGATATTGATTGTTTCTATTTAGCCCAGACATACTCAAAAGTACCTAAGCAGCTTATAAGAGACAACGCCAATTTCCTTTCCGTATTCAGACAAAACGATACAAATCTTAAAGATATTCATAGTGATTTTGTTGGTGGTGATATGTCATTTGAGAAATTTAGAGAGACTTGTTCAAAATTTTGGAATAATGAATATGGTTTTGTTACAATAGATATGGCTCGTAAGTTAATTAATGATAAGTACCGTAATAAAATTAAAGACATTTTAAATTCTTAGATTATAAGTTTTGTTTTTAATGGAAGTGTTTCCATTAAAAACTAACATATTCTGATCTTTGTAAATGTATTCATATACCATAGCTATTTCAATAAAAACAGTTGTACCCTCCGGTATTTTAAAATATATCATATCAACAGGGTATACTTCAAAAGTTTTATACATATCAATTTTTTTCCATTCATTACATAAGTTGATAACACTTTTATATTTTTCTGGTTTTATTATTATTTCAACTATAGTTCCATCTTTCATTAAAAAAAATTCTATTCGATTATCAAAGTAAAATACTTTTTCTTTGGACTGTATTTTCCAACTAAACAGATAATGTTAATTCTGTTTTTCTGATAGTACTCTAAATTGATTGCATCCATCGGTGCAATGGGATCTCCCACATATCGTAGTCTTTTTTGTTCAAAATCTATATTATTATCTACTTCTAAGTCAGTAAGATAGGCTTTATCCAATGATCTTTTATTTCTTGTCAGTGTGATTATAAAGTCGTTGGACTGTGTGTTGGAAACAAAATCATTAGGATTGATCTTCTCAGTAGTTGTATCATCGTCCGTACGTTATTTAATTTGATCTTCAATCCAAGAGCTCATTAATGCATTCCCACATATATCCATTGTTTATTAACAGTGAAATAATTTTTGGAAATTTAAAATTATATGTCAAGTGATTTAGCACAATTACACACAAATGACCACAAGTTACTTGATTGAAATTTTGAATTCTATCATCGTTATAAAAAATATTACTTCTGAGATATGCTATTAATTATCGCGGTGAATTTTCACCAAATGAATCAAAATAATATTTTTTGTTTGCTTTTTTTCAATAGCATACCCAGTGTGTACCGGAGTTTGTCGAAACATCTAAATTAATAACCCCACATTCATTATCGAGTGGTGTGTTAAGTAGCTCATCGATCATAAATACACCCCGAACATTTTTAATGTTTAATTTTCTAACCATTTGATCAATATTAAAGTTACTGAGTGGAGTTACATTTTTTTTAACATTCTTACCCCACTTAACTTTCTTCAATCCCTTGTATTCCTCCATAGCTAAATTATGTCTGCATTGTTCTTCCAATTATTGGTTTTTCTTCTTAGCATTAATAACTGATGTCGCTAGAGCTCCCAATAATGTGAAAATTAAGGGTAAAAATCCACCCTTGTGAACTGTCAAACCATTTCCAGTTTTCATTTCTTTGAACATTTTCTTAAGCTGTGGAACTGAATGTGATAGTCATCCCTTTGTCCTCCTTTAATTTCTTGTTTTTATGATCCAGTTGGTCTTTCGTCAGGAAAGAATCAATATTCAAACCCTCCAACTCATCGTTATGAACTTGAAATACAATATTTTTTAGTTTCATTTATTATAAGAAATATTTTACCATTTCATTTTAATTCCCCAGCCAAGCTTACGTTTAATATGCATTGCAGATCCAGTAACACCAGCCCACAATCTCTCATTGAGATCAGCATCTGAATTTAACAATCTTTTGAACGCTTTCTTTTCTAGTTCTTTGTCAGCTACATGTCATTCAGCTAGATCTTTATGATGATGATAAGCTATATCATGTTCCATTGCAGCCGCATTTAGTGGATTAATGGGTTTATCACCAAGCTCAATTCTCTCTTTTAGTCTAGTACCCGGACCTAAATACTTATTACCAGGTGCATGCAACTTAAAATGTAGTGAATTTATTATGTCATTGAGTAACCCTTTTCCGTGATGCTCCGACTCCCAAAAAGTATGTGGTATTGTGTTTAACATTCGTATCAGATATGGTATACCTTTTGGATTATACACAACAAAGTCACTAAATTTGCTGCTGAGGATATTCATTATTCCAACTTTTTCATTGTAATAGTTATCATTTCTAGCATACTCTTCGCCATAAATAACGAGAAGTCGATCAATAAGCATCCTAACATCACCCATCCATATGTATTCTTTAGGATAGTCTGTATACTTCTTTATGACTTTCCCTTTTTTAGGTGAGGGACGTTTCTTTCTAATCGAGTCGTAAATAGGTTTAACAATAATTTTCCATTTATTCCCTTAACTAGATTTTGGCGTTCCCAAGTTTGGATCATTGCTTTGAAAAACTGCATTTGTATCTGCTAGGATACGACTATAGTGTTCATAGTCGGTTGCAGTGTAGTCACTTTCTGTTACTTTCTTACTAGTTAGTAATTTCATCAAACCATCAGTTCCAGTGTATGTCCGACCATTTACAGTAAATTTGTCTTTGATGAATGTTACTTCGCTATCACCAATATACAATCTACCTTTATCAACCTTTAGTCCAAAAACATCGTCTTTGCAGTCAATTAAGAAATCGGCCACTTCCTTATCAATAAATGCTGTTTTGTAGTTAGTTAACTGTGAGATATCAGTTCTCAAACGCCCCAACTCTTCGTCATAGCGTTCGTCGTCATAGCGTTCGTCGTCATAGCGTTCGTCGTCATCGTCAATGCGTTTAACGCCATCGTCATAGCGTTCATCGTCATCGCCAATTCGTTTAATGCCATCGTCATAGCGTTCATCGGTGCCTGTTTTACAAAATGTTTTCTTTCAAGGGATGTTTCTGTTAGTGTCTGTGGGTAGTCTAAATTCTTAACAGCAAATGGAACAAGTTCTTTTATTAAGTTCTTATTCCCATTTGTTATGTGTCCAATTTTTTGCCCCAAATCTTCTATCGCATCTATCAATGGTTGATCGTATTTACTATTTTTATCATATTCATTTTGGCGAAATTTTCTAAAAGTTTTAAACTTTTCAATTAGCTGTCTTCTTCTCTCTATATTCTTCTCTAAATGATTTGCAATATTTTGTTGTCTCATTTATTATATAAATAAAATGAACAATGATAACTTAAATGTATACTCTCTCAAATGTATGAAAAAAGCTGCTAATTAAATGGTTAGGTTTTGATAGTAGTCATAATTCTTTGGTCGATAAGAAAAGTGTAGTTGTTTAGGATTTTTTTTTCTAAATAATTACAGGATCAACAAAACATTGAAAGTTATGAGCATCAGTCGTTTCCACCAAACGACCAAACAAAAAATAATTTGAATGAATAAAACAACCGCATTGAGTTTGATATTCCTATTGGCTATGCATTTTCACATCCGAATGAAGCTTATGTATTTCAACAGTATAAGCTAACTAAAAGAGATACAAAAACAGATTATGAAAAAAACTTCAACTATTGATCTTTGTGAGAATTTCTTCCCATTCCAATTCTCAATAATAGAGATCTCTAAACATGGTTGTATAATCGAAAGTATTGACAATCCTGGCAATACTTCAACAATGATGCATACATTGCTAGGTTCGAAATCAGAATCAGCATACTTCCAAATGTCGGGGATAGAACTAGGTAAATATGTTAGGAAAGATAAGTGTAACGAAATTACCTATCCATTAAGATATTTGTTTGGGTTTATGAGAGATTGTAATGAAATATTCTGGAAAGGTGGGTACAAGATCACATTCATTCGAAATTCTAACGACGAATTTTATTTTTACAGAAGACCCCCAAAGAAAGTAGATGGATCTGATGATGTAGATAATATACCAGATGCTGGTAAAATTGTTATTGAGATATTGGAAATTCTGCGGTCAATTGTTGAATACGATCCTTTTTGTGGAGACGAAATTAAAGCAAAATTATACAAACAGCCCAAAATTCCAATTGGTTTTAATTATTGGCAATGTCTTGAAAAACCAGTACCTACTAATGCAAATTCATTTCAGTTTGATATAAAAGATCAGTTCAATTCAATCCAATTCGATATGTCAGACTTTGTCATAGTTGGCTTTCAGCAAAACAGAAAAGAAAATCGTGGGCAATTCAAACATGGTTCAATGTTTGACTCTTGTTTTGTCAAAAATATTTATATTAAGAATGGACGGAATGAAGTGTTTCCCAAAGAGAATTGGAATTTAAACATTGATGATAAAACTTTCGATAAGATGTATATGTATATTGCTTACAATGATTTTAGAAATTCAAAGACTAAACTAGATACTCCTTATCGTAATAATGAACTGCGCTTCTACTCTGAGTTATTTATTGGGAGAAGACCATTGTATGTTATTGATTAATCATACAGAAAAACCGCTATTGTAAAATATCTAACTAATCTTAAACTTGCAGTTGATTTTAATAAACCAATATCAGCTACAACTATTTGTAATGTTGTAAGCCAGCGGCTGAAAAATTCCAGCATAAGAAAAAATAATTTGTAATGTAAGCCAAAAAAACCTAATTTATTATGTTAAAAGTGAAAGAATCACCGAAGTTCAATAGTGCACAAACATTTATGGTTATTAGATTTTAGTGGATGGTTATCCATTAAAAACATTTACTGTTATATAATGTTTCTTTAATAGCGTTATAAGAGTGTTTTAAATGGGATCTGAAAAAACCATCTGAGGATGCGCATTTTTAAAAGAGGTCCCTCGAGGGACCTCTATTAATTGTGACAGCGGGTTCTTATGCTTTTTCATTACATTCACTCGCAACGGTTTTTTCAGATCAGTATTTCCGCAACGTCATTCGCTTTGAACCACGGATTATTCTCTTAGTCGATAACATCTTTAGCCATTGTAATCTTCTTATTCAAGTCTTCCAGTAGCGATTTTTACTTTTGCTCTTTCTTGTATTCGCCGTATTTGTGTATGGACGGTAGTACTTCTTCATACACCCAATCCTGGAATTTTTCAGCAGCAGCCATTTTTGATTTCATGATCAATGCCTACAAGCCTGATTAATTGATAAATACGGTATGCGGATGCATATTTAACAAGATGAATGATTCCTTCAACTCTATATCCGCATATGATTGCCTACGCTTTTCTCTAATATGTTCTCTGATTGCTTCTCGTGTATTTTCAAACTCGAGTATGTTCGCAACGTCTTTAGCCTTGAACCACGAATTGCCTTCTTCGTCGATGATCACATACACCTTTTTACCGCCGTAGATAGCGTGTTGTTTACAATGTCGATGTGCGATCTCATTTTGTTATACATATGCTTTTCTTTAAGTTCACGCACGATATCAGCGATAAGACGACTCGCGCTTCGTAATGGGCAACTGCTCTTTCATGAGACATACTGAAATCTGTAGCAATGGGTAGACGAGAATATCAACTCGTACAACCCGGGCTCTGAAATAAAAACCTTGTGGGGATGCGCATAATCAAGAGGGATGACTCAAGTCACCCCTCTCAATAGTGACAGCTTCTTATACTTTTCCATTACATTCACTCGCAACATTTTTTTCAATTTTGTAGTGTCCCCATAGTAGTGTATTAATGCCATCTTTAAGAATAAATGTTTTATCATCTTCGGGACTTAATGCTTTTTTTTCTCAATTCAATCGTATAGATTTCATGTTTCTTACTTTTAATAAGATTCATATTTTTGTACAACACTTTTTTCACCAAACAAACACTTTTTGTAGTCACCAAAATTAATCTCATTTCTGACTACAATGTTTTTCACACCCTTTGCTCTTTTCTTTACACCACCTTCCACATTTATTGCATACATTTTCGATTTCAATCCAATAAATTCTTCCATTATTTTTCTATTACATTCATCTTTCATTTTGCCAATAATATTTTTGTTAACTAACGGGATACTATATGGATTATCTTTTTTATAGTCAGGAGTATCAAAATGATCGACCATTTCTTTCATGTCACTGTAGACGTCTGGTGTTTTTAAAAAATAGATGTATGAATCAGTATCATGATAGCACAGTTCAATATTTTCCCCATACTTTGGTTTCATTACGTTATAATGAAAATCGTACATTAAGACTTTCGATAGATCAAGTATACTCATTCCAACATAAATGGGTTTGTTAAAGGACAGTTTGGTTTTAATCATATGAACTTCAAGAAAAGAGTTAGTAAATATAGTTCTATATTTAAAGTTTGGTTTAGCCACTAGTTTATCCATTTGCTTAGAACTTGTGCACAACCGTATATCCACTCTGTTTCTAATATTCTGCAATGTTTTTCCAAAAACGGAATTATTCATTAGCTTGTAGAAATATTTTTCAAAGTCATTTGTAGACTTTGTTCGCATATTTGTGTTTAGATCAATATAGTACTTGAGCCAATCTGATTTATCAAACTCCAGAACTCTATGGATCTTTTTCAACTTCATTCCGAGAGATAGATATTGCTTAAGATTTACATAGTGTAATACATATTTTTCTTTGCCATCCAGATAAGTCAAGAGTTTGGGATTTTTTGAACCTTCTGGTATTTTATTCTCTGGTGCCAATGGCAGATCTTTGTGGAGATCGTGTAGTTCATGTGGGTATTCCAAATCAACTTCCAATATATAACCTTTGCTAGAGTCATCTTCTATTTTTATTACATCTATATTTGTATTTCCCCACTTAAACCCACAGGGTAAATACTGGCTCATAGCCCATCCATATAAGTTATTGGCATTCAGATATGTAAGACAAAAGATTTCCTTTGTACTATAATAAGCATTCATGTATTTATTATTTGCTTTAGCATATCGCTAACAACATTGTGAAATTCCACAACGAACACCTTTTTCTATTCTATTTCCTGTTAATAATTCTAGTTCTATTTTAGTATGTTTGAGCATAGCTTCCCATGCTAACCCAGGGACTGTGAAATACCATGCTGGATCTAGCTTATATGTTTTGAGACACACATCTCTAAAATTTTCCATTGTATCAGACAATATATATGCATCGGATTTGTTATAGAGTTCTGTGTACTCTCTTAGAAATTTTATGTTGAATTTTTCCCACACCTTTCTCGCAAAATCATAATCTTCGTCTGTATTGCTACATTTATTGAGTTTGTTGTAAAATGCATCTTTGGATGGAAGTGATGTCTCACAAAATTTTTCAGCACTTTCCATGTAGTCATATGGGTAAACACCTTTTCTTGTAACAAAGTCAAGAAGTTCATTGGAAAAATGCTTACATCTTTCTCGGAATTGGCTTCTGGAAATGTTTCTAGAGAGTTTATTGATACTACTAGCTATAAATTTAAATGAGTCAATAAATCTAAGATTTACACTTTGACATACATGTTTCGTAAAAGAAATATATTTTTTCTTCGTTGTTGGGAATTAGATCAATTTTATTTTCATCGATGCCAAGATCTCTTATAAATAAATGTGTGTCATAACCAGATAGATTGTGTATAAACACTGGGACAAAACATGGATTTCTATACAATTAGTTACAATCTTTCTGTGCAGCTCCCCTAAATTTCCCAGTAAGATGATCATGATCTCTCCCAGAATTGCCATTCAAAGGCTTTTCACATATATGACAATGGGTAGCTGTATCATAAACAATTTGTTCTTTCTGGGTTAGTGGAAGCATTGGTTTTTTATTTGTATATATATTACCAATAGACTTTGCTTCTTCCATTAGCATTTTAAAGAATACAGTAGATGCATCAGATCCTTCATAAGTTACTGGTGGTTTATAGTATCCATGTTCGTATTTTACATAATAACAGAAGCTAATAGGCTCGTGTTTTTGGTATGGTTTCCTGTAACATTCGTCGGGGTTTGGTTGGCAAGTTTCAATTTTAGTCAGCAAACATTCAAAATCAGCATATATCACAAACGGAACTCTCAAAGAATGATTTTGGTTTTTAAATCTTAATGTCATTTTTTTCTTTAGATGGTAGTTCAACTCTAACACCATCGTGATCTCGACAGTCTTGTTCGTGATCTTTTAGCTTATTTACAGAGTAGAAATGTTGCAAACCTCTATAGCATATAAATATGTTGTGACCATTTTTTGTTACTTGTGATGCGATAAGTCTCGAAAGACTTTTTATCCAGCAGTAGTGGTCGTTCTTTTTGTATTTGATACAGAGTAGGTTTATGTGCTTATCGGTCTTATTTTTTGTTGTTTTTAATAGACAGATTATATATTTCTTACCACCATCTTCTTCTTCGTATGCATACACATTAATAGAAATTGCACTTCTTTTCTCAAAGGTTGGTATGCTATCCAATTTCATTGGAAATTCCATACCCTTAAGTGCATCATCAAACTCATGTTCGTAATCTATGTATTTATTCACTCTTTGAGTGTATTTTTGTACTTGATGCAATGCGGATAGAACAGACCACAAAAAATTTTTTGATCACTGTTCTTAACATTAATTACCGCCTGCTAAGCTTTAATTTTTTCTGGGAGATCAACATAAGAACTGCCCTTGAATGGTACATATTTATTTATTCGCACTTCTAATATAAATATTCTGTTGAGTACCCACTGATATCCCTTTGCTTCGAAAGCCCCCATCTCAGCTATGATTTTCAATATGCTGTTGGTATAATATTCTTCCAGATTAGTCGATCTCAGTATAATTTCGTTCTTTGTTTTAAAGGAGCTTTCTACATATCCAAAATTTCCACCAATTCCTCTTTTGTACTCAGTGAAGAGTTTCATGTTCACTTTGAATGATTTTAAATGTTTATTAGTTTCATAACAGTTTCTTTTACATTATTTAGGAAATGATTTGGGTCTTTGTATGCATTCACATTCTTTACAGCATAAGTCTTGATCCTACTTTGAAATGCTGTTTCGATTTCTTCTACACTGAATCTGAGTGTGTACTTATGAGTTTTACTTCTCAAGTGACTTCTTATGAGAGACGGTTTGTAATAGTGACTACACGTTTCACATTTCACTTGTTTCTCTCGTGGGAACTTCTGTTTTAATATTAAATGTTGTGATATTTTAAAAATGTCCCATGTGTTTGTTGGTTCATGCGATTTATTATGCATTGGTGCAAGACCTCTGGGCAATATACTTTTAAGATAACTTCTTATGAGAGATGGTTTGTAAAAGTGATTACAAGTTTCACACTTGACATACTGCTCTTGAGATTTCTTCTTCTTTCTGTCCGCAAAAACGTCTTTCTTAAATTTATATTCTTTCCAGACATTACCAGTTGCGTTTGTCTTTTTCATTGCCATGACCGTCATAATATTAGACATCAGTTGATTTGTTATTTGCGCCCATTTATTATATACAAACATTTTATTTTTACGTATTCAAATTTTTTGAGCCACTCTTTTTTGCAACTGCGCCCAAACGCAACTTTTCACGCGTATTTTTGCAGATGCACTCAAATGCAAAGTTTAACACAACATTTTTTCTAATGACTACGATCTAACTAAACGCAAAGTTTAACACAGTTTTTTAGCAACTGCTCCCAAACGCAACTTTTTGAGCCACTTTTTGCGGTTGCACTCGAATCGTCGTTTGATGTTTTCTGATGGCTCGAGCATTTCATTTACCGTTGGTTTTCTGATAACTGGGGGCCGCGCTCGAATCGGCATTTATATACTACTAATGAAGCACTAGGAAAACCAATAAATTAATTTAATTTTACTTTACAAAATAAGCTTGTTCAAATAGTTGGTGAATACGTATTTTTGTTTTTCGGTCACGAATTACTGAGTGGGAATGCGGCTGGTGAATGCAATGTTTCATAGGCGTGAGATTAAGTTGTTTTCTTTCGCAACTACATCCAACCCCACCAAACCATCCGTTTGGCATAAAGTAGGGGATTTTTGAAAAAACAATTCAAAAAATATAATTTTAAAATTGCAAATAATTTGTTCAGTGAGAGAAACTAACAGCTTTCACGTACGCATGATATTCGGTATGTTTATGTACATGCATTATTGTTAGATGAATGCCTGACGGGTACATACATCCAAGTTCGTGATTGATGGAGGTATTAATAAAAACAAAAGAACTAAATTTGAATTTGAATTTATTCGCACAGCTCTAATTTATATTATGAAATTATCTGTATCCACTATTTCTCTTTTTATTTCACAATAAGCGCAGTATCAACTCTGATTAACGTCCTTCTTTATGTCTCTGTTTGGTTATTGTCAATTAACTCAAACTCATCATTAACATACATTCAATCAATCTGTTGCCATTATTTGTAATTTCTTTCACTCACGCATCCAGTCCAATAGTCCAGCCTGAAGTCGTACTATTCAATGCTCTGATGTTCGCAGTCGCAGATTTTTCTCCCGTTGTCGATTTCTCTCGCCGCGCCGTTCTCTTCTCGTTAGTCGTCTATCGTTTAAACTCATACATTTAACCACCGCCGGCCCGGAGACCCGACGTGCTTTTTATAGCCGCTGGCCTTGAACTGGAAGGTTCACCGCACCCCGAGTCTAGCTGAGAGAAGCGAGGTCAGTAATCCAGAGCATTCTTCACGTGTCTCACAGACACCCGACACCCAAAGTCGGAAGCGGCACGCGCCCTGATAGGCACAACAATCAGGCTTATTTACATTCCTTTGACAAAAGTCGCTGCGTCTCCGGTTGCAACTGACAACGCGGGCGTGTAACTAACTAATTTGACTACTCTGCCCTTTACTTCCAATCACTCGCGAGGGACAAAGCAGTGTTCGCGTTACATTATTTACTTATTTATAACTGCCAAATTAATAAATGGGGTACTGTACTTATAGACAATAATCTGTACTCGACTTAGAAGCAACGTGAATCAGCCAAGTATTCCAAGCGTGCAAACTTGATTCTAGCAACTCTTCACCCGGAAATGTGTACAATGAAGCGAATAAGCTCAGTCCTAAAATGCCATCTCTCATAGAAGAGGCTCCTAAAAACAAAGTTAATGCAAATTTTTGTTTACGAAGGATTTTACATTTTGCATCCGGCTTTGCAAATCTGATTACAGGCAATTTATTTGATTCATCTTAGCCAAAGTCAACTGCGTTTACAAGTTTAACTAAATAAATATTGTATAATACAATTTAGACACTTCCAACGTCGCGTAAAATGGAATTTTCGTATCGTTCATAAACTGATAAAAATAATTTGTTCCTGTTCGAGACACGTGTTAAAATTACATCTAGTAATAAATTACAGTTGTTTCCCAGATCGGGAAAATTAGAGACGTGGATCAGGGAAAAAAAAATGGGAGGAAAAATGTGCGTTAAAATATGGCGCGGATAAGCGAGCGGGAAGGTCGAAATTTATTTACGATCAAAGCCCGTAGCCGCTGCTCGCCAGAGATGTTTTGCAGCCCTCGAGCACAACAGCAATTAAGCCCCGCGGGCTCGGGAAAAGGGGCGGAGCAAACGAAGCAAATCTGTAGGCCCTGCGCAGCCGAGTGTATCAGCTGTAATTAGCGAGATTCCCGGCTGCACGTCTGATTGATTCATCTAATTAAGTACTTTTCTGCGGCGCCGCTTCAGGGGCTCTCGCAAGTACCTGGCGCACCAGGCAGTAGAGATCTGCGAAGTTTTGGGGGGGGGGGGGTGAGACGATGGGTGGGGGTTGGAATGGAAAAGAGGGTTGGGAGTCTGCGGGAGGGGGGGGTTGGGAGTTGGCAGGCCCAGTTAATCTGTCTGCACATCAGGTTAATTAGGGCCTGGAAAAAGGCCCCTGCTCCTTCACGTTGGGGATGAGTTCCACAGGCGTCGTGCAACAGCTGACAGGTTTTGCCGGTAATAAAAAATCCTTTCCACAGGTTTTAAATACCTGTACGAATGAGCTACTCTTCTCCTGCGGGATCGGAGCAAAACAAAGCTGCGTTAGACAGTAAATGCGAGATAATAGACCATTCACGATTGCCTCCGGTTTTTTCTGAAGCACTGCTGAAGTTCTACTTTCGGAATATTCCGCCGCCTCATACAGAGCTTAACCGAGTCTAGAAAATTACACCAAAATGAGAATGTACTGCTTTGTGCGCAATCAGTGTAATTAGTTATACTTTGTATAATAACTATTTATTATTCGGCATTACCAACACATATATTTTGTCCCTAATTCAATTCTCATTAATTATAAATTATATATTAGCATTTATAGGTTAAATATAAGTAAAATTTTAATGTAACCAAGAATTTTGTACCTTTGTAATATCACAAGTGTAAAACGCTTGTGATACATGCCATATTTAAGAAACAACGAAATATATCTAACATTAGGTGATTTCTTGAGGGTTTTTTTTTCAAAACGTTTGTAGAAACCACGAACAGACTATATAAATAAAATACCATTCAAGTGTAAGGAATGTTTCCTTGCCGACTGTCTTTTACAGTTTTCGTTCTACTTTATTTACAAAAACTTGAGAGTCGCCTACAGTTCTGAAGCACTGTGTGGCGAAGAAACTTTCACAATTATGCAGTACTGATGCCACCTTTCGAAAATAAAAATCTCTCTGTGTAACTGCATTAATTGTTTTTAAGTAAATCGTGATCATCATATCTACTGTTACTTTGACAGCGAGTCAGAAAAAATACCTCATAAAATTGGTGTTTAATTTATTGGCATTCGAAAGTTTTTCAATACACATTAGATTCGTATTTATGTTAATTTTAACAATTTTATTGTTAGTCAGTGTATTATCACAGACATTATATTATATGGTTATAGTAATGGTTGAATAAACTAAGAATATTTTCCAAGTGTTCTCATTTTACAGGAAACACACTACAATCAATTACTAGCTTACATTGCACACACAAAATTTTGTTACGTATTCCAGTAAAAATATAAAATTTCATGTACAGCCAGTTCATGTTACTCGTAAATAGATAACAAGCACACATTAGCACGAAAGTAACGTACGTTCTTGCCTTATTGAGAAATTAGACTTTTCGAAATAAATCTGGCATGATGAAGTGATAAAATTGTATGGTTCCATAAATTATGTGTTTTAGTGCATGAACTTACTCTAAAAGTCAGTATTCAACGATAAATTCCTTAAATAATGTGAATTCGTATATTGATATTTCTTCAGTATGTACAAGTGTTTATAGGAACACTTGTCAAGTCTATATTTTTTTAATTAGTTAGGTGACAATATAACCCATACATAAACAAAGCTTTGAGAGTGTTCATTATATTGGTTCATTGGAGTACATAAACTAAAAGCGTACAATAACTACAAAACCTACTCATCGAACAAAAGAATGCGTATGATTAATGTCGTTCGTAGTACTCTCATACACACAGCTTGTGTTAAGAGATAAACAATTTTTTGGCCAAGGACACCCCGTGGTATGCAAAAGAAGTAGCGATAGATATTTTTTTGCCAATTTCAGTTTGTAGCATGGATGCTTATGCGTAAAATTTTGCGCCTTTATAAAACCATATAAAATACTTGTTTGGAGATTTGGTTGGAACTCGAAATTTGTTCATTTGCATATTTGGGTTTTAAGATGTGGATTAATAAGATGTTTATAAAACAATTTAAATTAGGCACATTTTAATTATTCTTTGAATTTTAAATTATTTTATAGTTATGTTAAGTACAAAGTGTTGCATCTAGCGGATGAAAAAAATGTATACAACGATAGCCCCGGAAGCAGTTAATTTCCTTACTACAGATCCCTTTCCAAAACTCTGTGAACCCTGTAGGACACGCGAACTGTGTTTATTTTGTATGTAGTGCCGTCGTAGCTGCCATGTGCATATACTACCTCACATTAAGAAATGTCGAACACGAAAATCATCTTTCGGTGACTTCATTGATGATGCACATTTTTTTTCCAACAAGTTAGTTTCTCTGTTACTGCAGATAATAACTGTTTTATTCGACACGTTTAACGTGCCAAATTAATATATGAGCATGATTGATCTATTTTAACACTCAAAACTAATTTTAAAATCACGTAGATTTTTTTTTTTTGGCATCGAGCCAAATTTCGAAAATTTCCAGTTCTATCTGCAACTATGATGAGTTGTATACTTAATTTTATATTAGATAAATGTTAAAATATGAAGTGCCAAGAAGACAGTCAAGTATTTTTGAACTGCATAACATAATCACCCTAAGCGAGTGTGTGAAAGGTAACGTTAGTTTATAGGCTGTCCACGGTAAACTCAGCACTTTTGAAAGCTCTGCTTAAGATCTTCTTGTATACACGTTGTGTATTCTTCCGCCTTATGTAAAATTAACACTGCCATGGACCTCATCACTTTATTAATGCGTCGGTCAAGTGTAAATGTGAAATTATTAGAAAAATACATATTTTTTTACGAGTCTCCTCGTATACTTCGATACATAAAAAAAAAAGCTAAAGAAATAATTTACGTTATTACAAATTATTACCTAACACTTTTTATTCGACGTTACGATACGAAACTTCTATCCCTTCATCGTTACCAACTTCAATGGGCGCATGTCACTCAGTGCGCCCGTTAAAATACATGCCGTTAGGGGCAATGATTTTTCTAGGGTTGATTTCAAAAGTGCTCACTTTATCGTGAACAGTCTTTACTTGTACGTGTGTCGCGTGTTTGAGATGCGGTTGGGTTTTTCTTTCAGTGGAATATTATAAATTAAAACGCAGGGCATATGACAATACTTTGAAGCATATCTCGCAAGGGAATATGAAGCGACGGCGGCAAATGACTCAACTCCTTGGGAACACGGATCGGAAAAGGCCGTGCACGGGTCGCTTGGCAGCGGATGGAATATTCATGGCCCGCTGGGTCCCGCAAGCTTTAAGAGGATGAACGCTACAAATCCTGCCTGATTTATTAACAGCGCCCTAACAGTTCCTGCTATACACCACTCGCTGCTACTTCCAACTCTTCTGAAGCCCTGCGAAAGTTCTACTTCCAGGATATTCCTCCGCCTCATAGAAGCAAAGTTTAGAAAATTACGCCAATGGGCCAACACGCCGCATTCGTGCGCACTCTGTATAATAATATTTTGCATAAGAATAATTTTTACTAGGAATTACTAACACACTTATTTTCTCGCTGTCTTTATTCGTTTGATTATTTTTATTGCATACCTTTGATCTGGTTTACATGCACAATAGTACATAGATATTGATTAATTCATACTAATGGACAAGTCATATTGTTTATAAATGAAATATTATAATTTATATATAACATACAAGCAAAAGTTAAATTTTACCAAAAATAAGCTACTTGTATGTTAACACGAATATAAAAGGCTTTTGATATATTACCCTCTAAAGAAAAATTTGTAATTTTTACTGAGAAATTCTTAGTAATTTTACAAATACTTGTAACTGTAAAAAAAATTTTCTTGTAAAACTACAAGGTCCGTGTTTGTTAATATACCAGAAAATGTCTGTAATATACAGAGCCGTATCAACGAGCTTCAGCAAAATGGCGGACACTCAACAACGTAAAACCGTATAAAGCTGTTTATTCAAAAACTGCCTGCAAAAAGAAATGTATTGTAAGTCTGAATACCGTAAAACCCTTCAAACAACTCAAATAATCACAATGAAACCTCGCCGTACTATTCAGTAACTGTTAATGTTTCCTAGCTAGTCAGAACTCTTAAATCGGCTCTCAATACCTCGTTGTAAAGAGCCATCCAAATCAAGTTAACTTACCAAACTCTTAAATAGAAATAATCTTGTTAACCTTATAACTACAATATTATTTTGTGTGTATTTTACCTGTATTTACGGCAAAAATCACCGATCATATCGTATGTCAAGTTGGTCTTGTGGTTTAAGGTGTTGGACTAGTAATACATGGGGTGTGAATTCTAATTCCGTGTGTGCTGGCGAGATGTAGTTTTTTTTTTTTTTTATCACATTTGGTTTTTAGAAGCAAAAAAAGTAATTTTATATAAACTTCTTAATAATGTCAGTAGTAATACAAGGCTATAATTTGTAATATTACACAGAAATATTTCGCAGATTTTACAAGAAAACTCTCTGTAGTTTTACAAAGGATTTCCTTGACAACTGGGTTCCCAAGGATTTTTCTTGTAAAAGTACAAAAAAAAATTAGAATGTACATACTTAGGAAACTACCAAACACGTAATAAGGGGGTGTTTTTTTTTTTTTTTCAATTGTTTGATTAAAAAAGTGTGAATAAACCACGAATAGACAATATCCGGGCGGGCGGGGAGACCATTGATACGGAATTTCCAGCCGAAAATATTCGCTACTGACAGGCATGAGTGTAACAGAGATGGTGAAGGCACGTATTGTGGCTGCGTTTTTACTCCCACACATGTTGGAGTGATTTTTGATAGCACTGGGTGACAGTACAAGCCAATTTTTAAACGTTCAGGTCGCTGTGTCCGGTAAAGTAAGGTCACTTCTACTCAGGCTGGGAAGCTCAATACTTTAACTTTAGCAGCTAACAGTTTTCGCCACTAGGTAAGCACTAGTGTCGCATGTCTACCGGATTTATTTCTATTTTTTTATGTTTAAAAAAATAATTTCAATGATCCTATCTCAAATATAAAATATGTACACGAATAAGTAAAATATTTTTATTTTATTTTTCACATAGCTTAAAATTTTATTAAAAAGTGGCTTCTGTGTAACACTGCGCACCTAGCGGCAGAAATTTTCCATTGCCAAACTCTCACATAAGAATACTAGTTTCGGTCCTAACCTGAGTGGAATTACTCTTAGATATACGGAGCCAGTTTGGAAGCCGAGCAAGGCTAGGGTTCACTCTTCGCTAGGAGTGTAAAGAATGTTCACGATAAAGTGAGCATTTTGAAATCAACCTTAGCAAAAAGTCACCGCTCTTAACTACATATATTTTAACGGGCACACTGACTGACACGCACCCAGTAAAGTTTGTAATGATGGATGGGAAGTAGTTCCATATCTTAATGCCGAATAAAATGTGTTATGTAACCATTTGTGATGACTTAGATTTTTTTTTTTTGCTTTTCTGTTTTTTTTTATGCATCGAAATGTATAAATGAGCAGATTTTTAAAATACTTACTTTTCCAATAATTTAACACTTTAATTTGATCGAAGCATGAATAAAGTGATGAGTCCCATGGTAATGTTAATTTTACATAAGGCGGAATAATACGCAATGTGCATACAAGTAGATCTTAGGCAGGGCTTTCAAATGTGCTCATTTTACCGTAAACAGCGTATAGCATGTTCTGTAGCTACATAAGTCTTATTAATAAAGTTTTTGACTTGCATTGAGAAGTTACATTGTAGGTAAAATGAGTGGAAATAAATATATTTAAAAAAAATATCGCATATTAATTTCGTTTACACATAATCATTTGATATAAAAGGACAACTTGATCATCAAAATTTCATTAGTAAGTAGAATTTTGCATAAATTGCAGACTCTGGCTTAGCCGTAACAAGCATTTATGTAAATGGGAACGGGAAAGATATGGTATCTATTTATTTACCGGGCCCGTGGAGTGTCTTACTAGTGGTTCTGATGACGCCGCATTGACTGGCTGGGGTGAAATTAATAATTCTTTGGAATAATAGAGATACATTTACGATCAATAAATTTAATTAAATCCTATGATACCAATATAGAGCAATAACCAATTAGTAAAATTACAGTACTTACTATAATTTTGATGGAAATTTTACTGACTCCCGTTTTGTATAAATTTGCAGTTCTATGCTAGGATGGACTAAAATAAGGTTACACTCTTAATACAGTATAGGTTTCATTACACTCATACATAGGTTTCATTCAAGTCAGATTTAGTTTTTGCTGTCCGCGAATTGTACAATGAGACGATGTCTAGTGTCTTGTTAATGGTATTCGTAGTCATGTCTTGGAGACACGAAATATGCAGTGTTTGTTTTTGTACATTCGTGCCAAATACATGTTGCTTCGATATTTTGAACACAGCGGATATTGGAAGATATATTATGAACACTTTGTAGACTATGCTGGAATGTAGCTCGAGCAAAGCAAATTAAAGATTGCTTTGTTATTTAGAACAAACTCGCATTGATGTGCAGTCTTCTTTAGGATAGTATTTAAAATGACCTGCCAAAAACACGACAGCGCAGTAACAATGATTATTGCTAAGGATAGAATTGCTTTCTGTATAGCCACTCAAACGGGCATGATTGATTGCAGATCATTTTATAAGGTAAAGGACATTTGATTGGGCCATTATCAGCTCGGCTCTCCATTGCTTGATTACCAGCCAATAATGAACGCTGTAAAGTACAGGGTGGTCCGGTGAGGTATGGACCAATAGGATGATTGTGTGTTCTAGCGCAGACACCAACAGTATAGTGGATATAGGTGACTCACTTCTAAACTGTCTTAGTGCGAGTAAACACGCGCAGACCTCAAAGTGTTAATGATAACAAAGTCATTTAAATTTTTAATTCATAAAAATATGTGCGGAAGCGCATGGTTGCTATCAAACCTACGCACAAATTGCAGAGTAAACAAATTATTTATCATATAAACCTTTCTATGAGTTGTCGCTGAACGGCACTGAAGGAACTGTTACTGTTTTTCACTTAATTGATTCCAATTTCATGCTTTCCAATTTTGATGTGAAGAATATAAGTTCGGATTTGATTGTGTTCAAGCTCTAAGTGACCTTATAACTCACTATTATGCATTAACACGACAGAATAGTTGTGTGTTAATATTCGTTCTAACTTTTCATGTCATTGGAGATGTATGTTCAATGCGCAGATACAAAGGCATAGGTGTAAATTTAAAATGAGTGTAGGGTTTACTATAGAAATAAAATAGTTTTAATATAATGGTAGTCATAAAAAGCAAACAACTGTGTCATGTATCTACGGTATGACGGAGTTTAATGATTGTAAATTTAGGAATATTTAAATTACTCTCAGCAAAGCAATACAATTTGCTGACGGAATCTTACACGAACGCGGGATATGTCAAAACTTACCAGTGTATTTTAAATGTAATCACATAATTAATTTAATTTCAGCTTTAGCTTTTTGATGTGTTGTAAGTATTTCGGGCCTCGTGGCACATTCCTTTATACGTACCCTGAAATGTAATTAATGAAAATTGCTGGCCTGAGTTGATGACATTCTCCTGATTGTTTTAGCGACTCGTATGTATTTAAATGACGGCGTTTCCTATATTATTTGGGTAAGCTCCGCAGTTAAAGGTCCTATTACTCAAATGAAAAGTCAATGGTTATAATACCATTATGTGATAGTTAATAAAATAAAAAGCATTTCGTACTCGAATGCCATAAGATAAAGTAATTTTGCAAAGGCAATTTGTTTGAATAATATATAAAATTAATTTTATAGCACATACAGGGTATAGTTTAAAATAATATAAAATCAACTAATTCAAATTAATTGCTATAATAGAGGTAATGTCAGCAATACTTGTGAGCGGAAGATTTTCGGAGCACGAAATATAACATTCATTCCGTCTGGCATGAATTTGTCTACTCAAGGTGCCAATTTTCTACTCCACAAAAGTCTGACCGTAAAAAAAATTGCCTGGGGACTTAAGTGATTCACATTCACAACTACACCAAAGAGATAGAATATAAATAAAAATAGATTCCCAAAATTACTTAGAAAGTTTTTAATGTACTTATGGAATTCTGAATCAACTTCACTACGACTCGCCACATCCTATGCACTTAAAATTAGTTTCGCATATTTCGATTATCTTTCACGAACATTTCGATTAGCGTATTTACAGAAACTCGATGCTTGTTGTGTAAAATACGTAAAATATATTTCAACATACAGGTCAATGCTTTGTTGCTTTTTTTTCGAGATAAGAACTGCATTTAGAAGTACTGACGTTTGCCATTTTTCCAGACTGATAGACTGTAGCATAGTAGGGACCTGGGAACAATGTCGTTGAATATTTACTCGAGCAGCCAGATATTCTGAATTCAAACGCATGCGTGTACCAAATGTACATAAAAGTCCCACAGCTCTACAGCAGATGAGTTTACACTGAAAAAAAAAAAATCTAGGTTTTTGTAAAACCTCACTCGTGGGATTTAGGTTAGCTCTTCTTTTATATTTTTTACCGCAGTATTTCCCAAATACCGAATGATCTCAAATGATCTTAGTACCTAACGTAATTGATTAAGACTGCTTGATTACCCCGTAAGTACGCGAGAACTTAATAAACTTCTTCGATTATAATAATTTACGTTTAGTTAACTTCAGTGCGTAGCAGTCTATCTCCGACACGTAGTTGTATTACATTCAAATTTTCGATACGAGAGACTTGTACTAGTTTTAAGCTACGGTTGACTGAACTGTGTGATACCTTTTCAGTTATTTTTACTTGAGAAATTTTTTAGTATTGTGGAATTACAGCTTAATCTTCCGTCATTAGCTATTCATCCGCCTCCTTCAAACAAAACTTATCCAAGTGTAGAAAATTACACCAAAGTCACAACGTGCGGCAATCGTGCGCACTAAGTTTAATTATATTTCGCATGAGAACTATTTCCTGCTAGACATTACATAGGGCCTATTTTCTCTCGGTTTCATATGCATTAAATATTAAGGATATACTATAATTTACTAATGAAATATTAATTAAAGTTCATTTTAATAATAAAATAAGATACTTGTATGTTAAGGGAAGCATGAAAGGCTTGAGAAACTTGGCATATTACAAAATAGGCAGGCACGTAGTACATACATGGGATGATTTGTCAAATGTTTGATTACTTAAACGATGCAGATGCTTTAAATATCGCCATAAGTTTTGAAGCAAGGTAAAAAAAAAAAAGGTGATCTTCAGAAATGGTGAATGTCAAATCTCTGTTACTATGGTCAGTGTCAGCCTGAGATCTTCACATACTTTGTTAAATATATACCTGCCTTTATCAAGAAACTGAGATGCATCTAATTGGTTACTCATTAAAAATCTGATGGCACAGAAACATATAAATTTCTATAATATTGCAGTTAGAATAAACAATATTACATTACGCCTGACTTGCTTCTGCTTGTACGTGATTTCCAGGCAGTTCGCAAAGATATTTAATGTCAGAAAGTTGCATTACGATTGCCCTAAGGACTGTATTTAGATTGCGCCATGACTTTTCTAAGCATAGCTGTGTTTAAAGCACGAATACCATAATTTTTGCTAACAAATCACAGTCCAGTAGGATTTCCTAAATTATAATATTTGATAACAATAAAAGATAAGATCAAGTACGAATTTCACTACCGCATCCTAAAACAAGCAGCAAGCCGAATACTGTTTTTTATTTATTTATTTTTTAAATAAAAGCAGTTTCGTCTAAATCATTTGACGTCCTCGGTCGTTCCTCTTTGTTTAGGTGAATGTGAACCACAGGTGATGTAATCAAATTCGATCAACATACATGTCACTGGACCTTCATTAACCCAATTAAAAAAGTTTCACGTTGCGTCCAATGACAAGGAAAATTTTTCATCTAGCAGAGCAGAGAAAAATGTTCGACATTAAAAAAAAAAACCAGGAAAACTTTGAAGTATCGAATTTTCGTGTAACGGTCATGCAGTCTAATGAATAGATAAGTTAATTGCGAGTAAAGAATTTGAAACTCATTATGTATGTCCTAAATATGTTGTTCTTGTTTACCCGAAAAAATTTTCGTTTTAATTGGTACAACCAGCGTTTATAGCTATGGGCCAAACGAAACACCTTTCAGTATTGGCTGAAATGCTGTTGAAACTATAGTCTTCTCACGGTATCATCACACCATCTGAACAAAAGCATTTTAAAAAAATTATCCTATTTGACGTATCTCATTGCTTCCTGAATAAATCAGAAATCACTGTCGTTTTTTACTCCCGTTAACATTTTTGGCAAAGAGCCAGTTAGTATAGGCTATTTACAGTGAAGTGTAGGTTGTTTACGGCTAATTGAGCCACTTTTGAAATCAACCTCTGAAAAAAAAATGTCCTCGCTCCTGGCTGCGCATGTATTCTAACGTGCACAAAACTGGCATGCACCCAGTAAAGTTGGAAACGATGGAGGGAAAGTAGTTCCATATCGTAACATTGAATAAAAACTACTAGGTGAACATTTGCGAGTGCAGAATTAATTTATTTCGCTTTCTGTTTTTTTTAATGCCGGTAAGAGTAAGAATAAACAAATTTTGAAAAAAAAAATTTACTTATATGATGATTTCACTTGACTGGCGCATCAATAAAGTGATCATGTCCGTGACAATACTGATTTTAAAAATGGCGGAAGAATACATAATAAGCTTGGAAGTAGATTCTGAGCAGGGCTTTAAAATGTGCTCATTTTACCATTGTTATGGACGCGGGGCTCGATCCCGCACCTCGCTGACCGAGCGCTGTCCTGCTGCACTCGCGGTGAGGGAAGCTAGGGAGCCGCGAGGGTGGCAGAAGACATTCCTGTATGTCGACCAGTCGTACAGTATACAAGGCCGCTGGTGCATGGCGATACGCCCCCACTCTCTGACCCACTCTGTCGGTACCGCATCGAGAGCCATCAACCCCGGACTTCAGCGCGAGCAGCTTGAGGGCAACCCAGCAATGCGATACGAGATCCTTGAACGGCGCGACGTCTTGGAAAGACGTTGACCTGAACGACCAATCACCACGACTACACGATATCACGAGGCGGAGGAGCTCCAGCCCGGTGTCGTCAAGAATCAGCGGTAAGGAGATATTTGGTTCTGAGTGCAGGCTAGATCCGGAAACGAACCTATGAGCAGCGAACCCTACAGTTCCCCCGATAAAGAGCTTTAATTATCGATCACATTAAAACTAGCTTGGATGCGTAAAGTAATTATTCAGAGTTGTTGTATAAGTTATTTAAGATCATTTCGTAGAAGAAAGAGTAATGAAAGATTTAGTAGTTTTTGTAATTGCCTTGTATCATTGTGCTACCTGTGAGTTATTCCCCGAGAGTAAGAGTAACGGAAAGAGGATTAGCCGCAGTGTTTTATCATGTTTATGCTATATATGGATAACGTTACACCGTGAATAGCCTATAAGAACTTTCGTGATAAACAGTTGAAAAAAAAACGACCCCCTTTTAACTGCACATATGTTACAGTGCACTCCGGTGCAAACTGCCAGTTAAGTTGGCAGCCAATTAAGTAAAATCGCCCTAAGTATTGACCTGGTATTGCAAGTGCAATGTTTAAATAGATGGCAATTCAAGTTGGTGTTCTATTTTTCTATACACCTAGTACGATTTGGCAGATTTAGTAAAATATTTCGTTTACTGACGATTTCACGTTTTCACTTCACTGAAAGCTTGAACAACGTCACTAGACCCATAACAATGTACTGTAATATTTACTTTTTCCGGAAGGATGCGAAATGAAGAATAAAGAATATTTTAAGCATGGATTTCAAAAGCGCTCACTTTATTGTGAACAGCTTTTAGTAGAAATTAAACCGGAATTCAGGAGAGTTGGAAGTGATCACAAACAGACTACAAATACCTATAGTGGGCTCGTGTTTATGTAGTACACTGATAACCACGCTTAGTTGTGTATCCTTCCGAGCAATGCGAAAGTCAGCTATGCCTGTTCGGATGATGACCATTCTTTGTCGCTAAGTCGATTGTGTGACACCGTAAAATTATTGTAACAATAAATATAGTAGAAATTATGCCAAATCTCACATTCGTAACGGAAAATTGACAGCCGTACTGCTGATATGAACTAAGGATGATGTAGTCAGATTTTAATCTCCCGAATTGCCAAAACAACTGTCAAACTCACGTGTTTAGCCCATCATGATCCTTTTGTTTACACTTTGTTTTACATTGAATCCACGCTTTTAAAGAGAAAAAATATTGCGGAACTTGATTACATGTTTTCTGTGTGACTATTTAGACAAAATAAGTTCATTTTCATATCAAAGCACTTAAAGTGTGCTAACCTTAGTGAAGCCACGTGTTTTAGACTATACCGCCCTTATATGAACATCTGTAAAGCAATTCTGAATGCTGTATCATACTTAGAGGAGATAATGGGTAGAGCGTACGTGCCATCTGCGAAGAAAGAATCACCGTGTCTCAACTGTCAAATTCCAGGGCTTTTAAATACAATATTTTTATTTTAATGCGTTAAAAAACTTTTATCATAATATGTTAACAGTATAAATTAAATGCTGTTAAAGATACAACATGCTATGCGTTTCTGGATTCAACTTTTCGATCATACACTTAGTGTTATATTTGTTGGTTCATGTCTTTATATTATGTGTGCATAATTTGCTTAATGATTTTGGATAGTAAAATTTTGTGGCTCTTGTGTGTCAATGATGTGTTACAAATAATGTTTCATTTAATTGTAATCATTAATTGTGACTGTTTCTAAACATATAGCTGTTCATTACTGCCTGATATATCGATACTATCGATATGACAAACTAGAGTAAAGTGGCCCATCACGCTTCAGCCATCAACATGGCGTGATTCATTATACCTGTTCGTATTACTGATAAATCGGTTGCAATCATGAGTAGATTTGTGTTATTTTCCGCTGAAAGTAGATGGCTTTTACTTAAATTTTTCCCGTAATATCGTACACTATTTAGCAATAATTTTTAAATATTATATTTTGTAGGTAACGGTTCGCGGCTGTTACCGCTTTGTACGATGCTATCCTAGGCATGCAACTACTTTGCGAACTCGATAATGTCGACGCTTCTTGGCCTATCACTTTAATGCGGCTGCCTAACTTCTTTATCCGTCTCACATATAAGCCACTATTTCATTTACATGACGGATAGGATCGTACGAAATATGATTCGTTATTTAAAAAAAAAAACAGTTTTTGTGTTTGACTACGTTCTCAACACTTTATAAATATATTTTGGAACATTGAAAGTAAACCACAAAGAAATGAACTACTGTCGCTAAAGTACACTCTTAGAAATTATTCGCAAATTTACTATGAGAGAGTATATGTAGAGCGAGGAAGTGCGATTGGTAAAGTTATTTCCCGTGCATTCATGCTAGCGTTCCTGCATTTTCTAAGGAAACAGTCAAATGCGTAGGAAACTTCCCATCTTTGTATAGTAGCGATGCTAAACATTCCATATTTGTAGTCAGATGTGTGATATTATTTGCATACAATATGTGGGTTAAGAACTCCCAATACAGTTTAGGAAGAGTGCCAGAATATTTTAGAGTGTAGGGGGGAAAAAAAAAAAAGCAATCTCTCTTAATCATGCAATCTTTTTTTTTTTTTTTTTTTTACTGAATTCACCTAAATTCATTAACTAAAGTTATTTATTAGTGTCTAATTTGTCCTTTGCTGTTTAAAACGAAACGTTGTTGTTTTATTCGAAAAAAATTAATTCAAGTACACATCTAAATATTCACACCTGATTGAACGTAAAACAAATCATATCGTGGAATAAACAAAGGTATAAAAGGTAACTTATTTGTGTAATTTCTTAACCAAAAAAAATTAGGTAAAATTTGTTCTATAAATGAAATTTTTTTTTTTTTTTTTTTGTGCAGAATGAAAGGGTTTCGCGGAAAGCTGCTCGGCCTTCTGTGTTCGTTTGTTTCCTCAACTTGGTTGTCTAGAACGTGATCCACGTAACACCTGACACTTGAGCGGTTGTTCAAGGCCGCCACGAGGATTGCCCTCGTACTTGTGTCTTAACGCCTCCTGGGACAGGTGGTACAATAAACGCAATACACCGAATGAGGCCTTAGTAGCGGTGTGCGCTACAAAGCCCAGTTCATTGAACAGGCAGCATGTCCCTGCGGTGCATTCGACAAGCATTTGCCCAGTTGGATGAGTTTGAGAGAGGCCGCATCGTCGGCCTCCGAGAGGCAAGTTGGACGTTTGGGCGCACGGCTCGCCACTTGATCCGTTCTGCTTAGACTGCGAGTCGGTGTTGGACGCAGTGGGAACACGAGGGTACACACACCCTTCGAGAAGAGTGTGTGTAAGCACTCCTCGGGAGTCGCTGCACACCATCCAGGGACGTGTAACGACAGCTTGGGGATATGCCCGTGTCCACCAGGCTATATCAGCCGGCTAGCAGAGGGTATCTGTCGCAGTGGCGTCCCTTACGACGTCGTAACATTGCAACTTGACTTGAGCATCGCCGAGCACGTGTGGACTTCTGCCTGGAATGGGAAGCATGGCAGCTAGCAGATTGAGCAACAAGCGGTGTTCACTGACGAATCACGCTTGTGTCTGAATACACGCGACTGCCGAATTCGAGTCTGGGTACTTTCTGGCCAGAGCTGTGATCTATGCTTCATTGTAGAGTGGTGCACCGCCCCAACCAGAGATGTTATGGTGTGGTCCTATGATTCCCGCAGCCCATTGGTGGCAATTGAAGGAACGTTGTTGACGCGGCGATGCGACCAGAAAATTCTGCGCCCATACGCACTCCCCTTCCAGCTTGAAAACTCCATTTTAAAGCAGGATAATCCCCAGCCTCATACATCGTGAATATCTCTTCCCTGCCTTCGTGGTATCAACATGCTTGCATGGCAAGGAAGGTCCCAGACCTCTCACCCATAGAGAACGTTCAGAACCATATTGGACAGCAACTTGGGGCAACGGCACCTATGGCCGATTTGGAGGATCAGCTGTGTCAGAATCTTCCTCAGGAGAACATCCGTCAGTATGCCTTCATACCCGACCTTATCTCTGCCTGCCTCTGAGTGCCATTCTCTTTCAAAGATCTTGATGCGATAGTCAACAAGACGAAGCTGAGGAAAGCCCCATGATGTGATGGGAAGACAGGGAAAATGCTCCACCGTGCATACCCTCGGATACGCCATGACATGTTGGACTTGTTCAACGATTGCCTCTCTGAAGGGAAATTCCCCTTAGGGTGGAAGAAGGGTCTCCTGATTGTGATCTACAAGGGAGTTGGGAAGAACCCGAGAAAAGAAAACTCATATAGGCCAATAACGCTTCTCCCAGTTATGGGATGACGTTGGAGTGCCTCATAAACCAGAGGCTGATGCAATACCTGGACATTGTCCATGGTATTCATACCTCGCCAATACGGGTTCATGAAGGATAAAAGTACTGAGATGGCAATCGATGACATGGTCGATCAGGTGAAAACCTATGACCACACATACATCATGGCCATATCCCTGGATATCTCGGGGGCTTTCGACAATGCTTGGTGGTCGCAGATTCTGTGGCAACTACGCTTGTTGGAGTGCCCCAAGAATATTAACGAATTTATAAAGGGCTTCTTGACTGATCGCAAATGCGCCCTGGAAATGGGAACGTATAGAGAAGAGAAGGTGCTGACCAAAGGCTGTCCGCAAGAGTCGGTACTAGGTCCGATCCTATGGAATGTGATCTTTGAGGGTCTACTCCGGCTGGAATTCCCGCAGGGCTGCGAGGTCTATGGTTATGCGGACGATAGTTTGCTCTTTGTCCCTGCCTGGTCACGTAAAGAACTCGAGGAGAAAATTAACCAAGCATTGTAAATGGTAGAAGAATGGGCTGAGAGGTTCAAAATGGACCTCTCAGTCGAAAAGATCAATGCTATTCTACTTAAGGGAAACCTTAAGCGGAATCCTGTGATCAGGTTCAGGGGCAGAGTGATAAGGATGGTCACCGAGATGAAATATCTCGGTGTCATCCTGGAAAGTGGTTTGGCATTCATGCCCACTTTCTCTATGCGGTGAATAAAGCCGTCACGATGTTTCATCGTCTCAGGGCAGTGGCACCAGCGAACTGGGGACTAGGCTATCGGACGTTGAAATTGATGTATAAGTCCGTGTTCCTGCCCATCCTCATGTACGCGTGTGGGGTGTGGTACATGGAGGTGGAGAGTGTACATGGAAAGAGAATAATAAATAGTGCCCAAAGAGTAACACTATTGGGGATAACCAAGGCCTATAGAACAACATCAAGTGATGCTCTCCAGCTTATAGCTGAGGAGATCCCTCTGGAACCGCTAGTGGCACAGATGGGTGAAATTTCTCGTAGGAGAAGATGGGGAGTCATTCCCCCGGCGGACCTGAGAGAAATTAAGGAAGCCACACTAACAGCATGGCAGACCAGATGGGACCTTAGCAATAAGGGTCGTCTAATGCACGACTTATTTCCTTGTGTACGGGAGAGACTGCGATTGGAGAAGTGGCTCGAGATGGGACACTACTCCGTCCAGTACTTGACTGGACACAGCAACTTCCGTGCGAAGCTGTCCTCCCTGGGCCTGGTGGAAGACCCCATGTGTGTGGTGTGTGGGGTGGAAGACACCTCTACCCACGTGCTGGGATGCGCCAAAGTTGAAAACCTGACACTTGAATTTGAGGGTATCCATGGGCCTCTTCGTCTCGGGGACATGCTCTGGGACAGGAACACAGCAAGGGCAGTGTTACAACATCTTACTAAAGTTGGTAGAAGAAGAGAGGAGTTCGACGTCTGGTGGTCTGGCCCTCGGCTGAGCAGGGACTTGGACATGTCGGAAGTGCAGGACAATGAGGATGTGAACCAAAATGGGTGATCACATCTTCCCAATAGTAATATTGGATGAAGGGGTTGGCCCGACAAAAAACCCCTCCCCCATTGGGATTAACACCTGTAATGGTACATGGGAGCACTCCCCGTGCACCCCCTCCAGGACTGAGCAAAAAGGAAAAGGGAACTATAGCTGCCCAGGTCCACGTCTATAACGAGAGTTATAAACCTAGAACCTTACAAGACAAGTGGCTAAAACTGTTGAAAATGACTGGTCGGATGACAAAAACATGGTTGATGTCGCAGTACAGGCATGACCTGCACAATCTGACCCGGACGACCTACAGTGGTTGTACAACGAGCTCATCAGGGGAGCAATGTTGACTAAATTGGAGGACCCAACAATGTTGACATCTGTTCTGGCCCTTGTAATAAGAAATATGGAGGGGGTATAGGGTCCTTCTCTCAAGAATAGAAACCATTGACAGGCTTGTCGTCGCCCAGGCAGGCCTGCCGACCAAACCCTCAGAGTTGGTTACTCTGTTAAAGGAATGTTATTTGCGTAGAGGTGAAAGATTCAACGAATCTGACGTCCTCCAGGATGCCATCCGTACATACGGGAGGCGTACTTTCGACTACAGTAAGTCCTTCAATGGGTACACTGTGGTCCGGTTCTAGTCCTCCAATTCCGGATGGCACTCTTCCAACAATTTTGGTAACGCCACACAGAATGTGACATGCCCCTCCCTCGGGAGGAGCTTGGCCAGGTGGAGGGAGGATCGGGGGGAGAAAAGGTCTGTGAGACAAAAGACTCGTGAGCTTGAAAGAAACAAATGTGGGAAAAGGAAAACAAGGATTCTTCCTCATTGAGCCCCCAGCCACCTGGCCAGATAAAATTACCGGCTAAGACAACCCTACTCAGACCTAATGCCATTGAGCAACGCTCAGGCACTTTTACATGATTTGACAATGATGATTGTACCTGTTTGCAGTATTGTAGTTGGTTAAAATGCAAAACGAATGAGCGCAGCGTTGGATATGTATGAGTGTGTGTCCATGAGTGCCGTATCGAGCAGCAGTTTCTGAGTTTAGACACAAGCTCTTTGCGCCCGGAGGCGAGGTGGCGGGGAATGTTTCTGGTTACCGGACATCCCCCAAAACTAAGACCTGCACAACCCGGGCGCACTGAGCAGTTATGGGAATACCGTCATGCTTAAATTCAATCGAGGAAGGATATGCGCAGTCGCGGAATGTAGTTAGTCTGTTTGAGTGAGTAGATTAGTGTAGTTTTCATTTTTCAATTTCGGACAGCATGGCGGTGTTAAAATTGCAAAGTTCCCGGTGGTACCTGAGATCAAAAGAGCCGTTTTTAGCTTTTGTTTGTGGGGGCTAAAGTAGTCTGGATAGAATGTAGAGCTCCAGGTATGACCTTTTAATAGGTATCGGCCACCTGGAGGAGAGGTTTGGAGAGGCCAGCGTCGGTTCCACCGGGAACTTTGTCTCCGAGGCTACGGGTGGTCCAACACCATACTAAGTGCATGCCACATGTGTTGGTCCCTTGCAATACACCCTTGTTATATTAAAATATTTTGATATTTTCTCTATACATACTGCTATGTCCTGTAACTTTACCCACTTATATTCCCCTTGCGATGACACCTTCAGAGTGATCAGTTGTTATGCAAATTGGTGTCTTACGAATCCAGCGAGAACAATTATTTTCCATTCACGGTTACTTCCAACTTTTCTGAAGCTGTGTTAAAGATCCACTTCCAGGATATTTCCGCCCCTCATGCAAACAAAGCACAAACAGGTCTAGAAAACAACATCGAAGGGAAAATGTATCATATTCGTACGCACCCGGTGTAATAGCATTTGGCATAAGAATTATTTATTACTAGGTATTACCAATACACCTATTTTCGCCCTGTTTTGATTCACATTAATTATAAACGAGATTCTGACATTTATAGATAAAATATGTGTGTAAGTTGAATATAACTAAAAATGAGGTATTTTTATGTTGGCACAAGTATAAAACGCCTGTGATACATGGCATATTTAGGGAAAATCCAAATACGTCATACATGGGGTGGTTTTCCAAAGGTTTGATTTGAAAAGTGTGACAGAACCGCGAATAGACTATATTAAGGTACCTGTATGTTTGAATCATGTGTATTTAAAGCAGTGCACGAGAAACAAATTTTCATATTAGAAAAATTTGTTGTGGGTTTTTTAATTCTCATCATTGCTCTATAATTTATCAAGTGATATGTGTGAGCTGCGTCCAAGATTCCTGTGTAGGAGGAAACGTGTTAATGAAGGGGAAGGTAGGCATAAATTGGAAGATGGGAACAACATGATCATTATTCACTGCTGTCGCTTGCAGACCATTTCACTACTCCCTGAGCTAGACAGGGAAATGTTGCCTTGCCCACATGACTGTTAACTCACTTCATTAGATTTTCCGCCAATTAAAATTAATAATGAACAAAGGCAGTTTGGCTTTGTGATAAAATATTTATGAGTTCGTCGTTTTGGAGGATTTTATTATTTATTGAGCGTTCAAAACCTGAGCAACGCCCTACTTGTCAAGTTCTACGAACCAGATTGTTTTGCAATTTTTCAATACTAACAGATCAAGAAAAATCACAAATATTACAACTTGGATAGCACGCTTCTTGTGGTTCTCGGACGATATTATAATGTTATATCCTGAATTACAAACAATTTTCAAGGAAATAAATATTATTTTTACACATTCCATGAAATTTAAAAAATGCAATCGAGTAATGTTGCCCAGAAATGATTTTTAAAAATATTAAATAATTTTGGCCCGCCACTTGGGCAGCCAGTACACATCGGAGAACGTATTGATCCCCCCTCCTCCATCACAAAAACCCATAAAGAAAAAAAAAATATTTTAATTACTAAAAGTTGTAAAACTAAATAATTTTGGCCCACTACCTCGGATTTCTAAAAGCTCCGATTGCACTGTTATCTGATGATAGTTTTGTCAGTGAACAGAGATATGTTTTTTAAATGATTTTTATCATAATGCGACAGTGCATTCCATTCAGAATCTCGTAAAAACAACATGCTAATATTAACACTTTTTTGTTTTCGAAGAAAAAGAATATTTAATGAAAAGCGATTTATGAAATGAAACCACCAGGATGCGCGGGCAGGCTCGCTTGACAGACACACCAGTCATAACAGCTCTCATCTTGACACCACTGCGGGGTAAGGAGGGGGTCGAATGTTGTCAACTCCGAGCCAAGTGCGCCCGAACTGACCATGATCTCTGCACCTCGTGCGAATAAACCTGGAAGAATCCGGTTATAACCTACCGTATTCAAGGTCAGGGCCGCAGGTGTTCACCAAGGGGTGTTGCGAGCTGGAATGGAAGGGGAGGAGTGCAATGTTAGCATTTTCACAGGTCTGCACCTGTGCGGCATCAAGTAAATGCACGCGTGCAAGCATATATGCTTCAAAGTCGTTTTCGCACCTACACCGTGTCGGATACACTAAGTCAACATGCGTGGGAAGAGCAGTGTTACCTTTGTTTCACAGAGCTAGTTATGTTCAATCCCGTAATACCGAATATCAAGACACGCGATAGTAAAATTCATGTTAATTAAGGTAAAACTTATTTTTTTTTTTACTGCATGTACATGACATTACTTAAAAATATCCGTAGTTCCTATTTGAGAATGTCTTTCTCGTCGACCCAGGAATCGTCACATTTCGAGTGCCCGAGTCATCTCACATGAGCACGTCCATTAAGTCGTTTCAGCACCTTTCCCACCAAATAAATATCGGGGAACATTGTAGAGTGGTTCTTCTCTGCGTAAAAGCCTCCGACGATGGGCCAGCCACGTAGGTCCTCGAGGTAATACATGCGCGGATACGTATGTCGTATGCGAACCACCTTGTACAATTCCGCAGATCAGTTGTGATGATAGGCCTTGTGGAAAATGCTACGTTGTATGGAGATGCGCTCTAGGTCACTAACCTTGGCTTTAGGCTAGCGTGGAGCTCATCTTCTTGTGGTTGGATTACACGTTCCGAAGCAGAGAGTCGTCCTTGACGTCTTCGGGCTTCATGCGAGAGGTAGAATGAACGGTAGAATTATGCTCACAGACGAGTTTCGGTAGTAGCTCAAGCCACTGGTAGTTTCCATTTGCCGTGAAATGACTCCACAATTTGGCTTTCAGAGTCCGGTTAAATCGCGCAATGATGCTAGCCTTGAGTCCAGAGTACGTGGGATAGTGGTTTATGCCATACATTTTCATCAGTGCACGAAAAATATCATTCAAATATAATATACCACCTTTGGTGTGGAGAATTTTTGGCACGTGTCCTTTCGCTCAACACATCCACCATGACCTCGGGGACGTCACATGCATTCTTCGGCTTGAGCGGTCTGGCCCAGGCATACTTGGAAAACGTGTCTGTTATGTTCAAAATGTTGCGGTGGCTCTTTATTCACAGCACGAGCAAATTCTTGTGAAGTATCTCACTGTCTGGAAAGATGTCAGAAAGAATTCAAGTTGTTGACGGAACAGAAATTGCTGCTGGCTGCGGCAAACACACTGAGGTAAATAGTGTTGGGCAGAGATGTTCTGTCGTGCCATCTAATGGCATTTTTTAGAAAAACATACGGGTGAGAACGTAAAGGCGGTTGTTCAGAATGATGCGAGTGCTGTACCATTGGAGCAGAGGCACAATGAAACCCCGACCTCGTGTACCCGCGCCTTATATTCGCGCTAATGGCCTAGATTATCCTCAGCGGCTCTGTTTGTTTTCATGTTGCCCTGTGCCCCTCCACCTTCCCCCTTTTACTTGCTGCTCCGGTACCATCCATGCGACCTCCGCGCTAGGACGCCGTTACAGAATGAAATCAAAATTTTTAAACCGCTTAGATAAGCAGTAACTAAATTTGCGTTTATTAAGCCTGGAGGTCATCAAATAAAAATAATCTTTTCGACCATGACTTCTTTTCTTGTAATTTTAAAACCGTGAAAACGATAGTTTTTTTCCTTACCCGTAGACATATTTGCTTTTATGTCTCATTTAAAAAATATATAAATTAGCTAATTTCGCTGGTTAAGGTTTGTATTTTTTAAATTTTTATATTTTATCGATATGGTACATGTCTCCAGTCGGTATAATTATCGAAGAGAAAGAGAAAAATTTGTAATCAAGCATACCCAGTGTGTAGGAAGTTTAGTACCTGACGAGATGAACGTTTCTGACATTTATTTATAAATTATGAATGTATGGGTAGCGAAATTCCTTATTTTGGCGTCACCATATTACTCCCATTCTCATTTACTTTTTGTAAAAAATTAGACTAGTTATCTTCGATGGTTAGCTGGTCAGGAATATGATAGAAGGAGACTGTAAAGGGGAAAATAAAATCGAGACCTAATGTTTCTGGAGCATTAAGAAATGAAACACAAATTTTGCGTCATCAGGATTATTTCAAAGTAGAAGGAGATTATAGAATTTCAGCAATGCTGTGTGTAAAGTTCATTCTGTCATTCTCTGTAGTTAAAGAAACTTTTGATGCTAATACAGTAGCATGCACATCATAGAAATAATACCTGTTGTAAATTATATGAAATTACAAAAAGCTTGACATGGGAAGACCATAATTAAATTTGTACATTGAGTTCTGTACAGACGAATACTCCCTGAACTATTCGAATTATTGAAAGGAAGTGATTAAAATGTTATTTCCTTTACTTCATTTAGAAAAGAATCATGATGTACAGTGAGTGAAGTGATTTGGGCTGCTCTTAACAGCGAGGTCTTGAGAGCCGATGACGGTGATTGATGTATGGGGCAGCACCGTGATAAGAGGGCGGGAAAAATGGGAGATCCCCGAGAAAACACGCCGATCAGCGCATCGTCCGGTACAATTCCCACATGCGAAAATTTGGAAGCGACCCGGCCGGGGATTTAACTCGGCTCGTCTTGGTTGGAGGCGAGCAGGCTAACCGCTCAGCCACCTTGGCTCCACGATGTACACTAAAGCTTGTTAATTACTACTCCAGGGGCTACGGTAACTGAGCGGTTAGCCTGCTTGCCTCCAACCAAGCCGAACAGAGTTCAATCCCCGGCCGGGTCGCTCCCAAAATTTCGTAAGTGGGAATCGTGCTGGAGGATGACTCTGGGTGGCGGGTTTTCTCGGGGATTTCCTGTTCCCCTCGCCTTTTCATTCAGGCACTGCTTCATTTTCATCTCTTTTCACCTTCAACTCTCTCAACTCCAACTGTGTGATCTCCACTGAGCTCGAGTTTTTATAGGTACTAAAATCAACACTCACAGAATTTAAATTGCAAAGTTATCACGCACATAAGTTAATAACTACCAATAATGCGCTTTCCATAGAAATAAGTTACGTTGCGAACAGTAAAAGAATTAATTGTACCCATAAATTAACTGAGATTCTTAAGTTCCCAGAATTTTAATAGCGAATATCAGTAAGCTACAAAGGAGTTATATTAATAAAGTAATGCTGACAATCTTTAGCCCTTTACCATATCACGCAGTACAAATATTACACCTAAAAATTGGTATATGTAATTATTCTACATCATACGTAATAGACATAAATAATATATTAAATCAGATTCCAAAAATTTAATATTCGTTACTAATTCATATGCCATATTGGTATTACCGAGTAACATAAGCAGCTTAAGGATTTTTAAATGCATAAACGAAATTATGCTATGTAAATGCAAGAAATAGAGACCAATCCTTGGGGTCATGAAAAGAAATTTCGGTGAAAATAATTCCTAAATAATACGTTGTTATTTTTGACTACGAACAACTGTACACCATACTCTCTTCTTTCGAATATGTCGTAGCGGGAGTTGAGCTTGATACCATTTTCATCACACGAGTACTACGCATTAGTCGTGATAGAATATTCTTCTGCCATATCGTTCACTGTGTGGATTCCCGTACAGTAATCGAGATGGAAAATATTATAAAGGAATATTTTATGAGTTAGAGGTAAAACGTCCGCGTAAAAACGATATAAGGAAAATAAGCCGTATATATGAGGGTGTGTGTGGAACAACTAAGTTTAATGCTATGGACAACATATGTAACTGGAATGGGATCTGAACCTCAAGTTTATAGCAAATATTACAGACATTATGTTGTACGGATCGCTGAGTGTTTGGATTACATGTAGCTTAAGAGACCTTCACTGACTAAAGTACCTGTGGGTATCATGAAATAATTTCAGAGAACTAACTGAGATTGTGATACTCATTTGGAATTAAATGTTTTTACGCAGAGACATGTTTGGTTCTATTGACGATGGGCGAATAATCAGTATGTCTAAATGAATTTAAGAACTCTAATTGTGTCACTACTCTGAAGAGAACCGATTTTGAGAAATACGCCTAAACACTGACTTCCGGTTTATTCATATGATTCGCCAGATAGCTTACTAGCTGTAAATTTAGTTAACAGAATTTGGATGTCGCTGGAGCCGAGTAGTTTTCGAGCAATGTAATAAAGGTATTTTATACTAATTCTGCATGCAGCCTACCACTAGCTGCGATTGCAACAGAAATAGGCAATGTAACTGGTTCACTGGTGTAATATTATGTAAATGAACTTTCTTTTTTGCGTAAGTAAACAGCTTAATTGGTCTTCAATACGAAAAATTAATTTGAAATATTTTGCTTCATAATATTTAATAGCGAAATTGGGTGCCAGTAGAATATCTTTTCATTGTAGTACATCTTTCAGATAATTTCTCACTAAGGATGATATACAAAGCACGGCTGACAATTGCTTGGGATATCTAGAGTGAAAAATGAATCAACGCTCACGAACAATTAAGATACATTTATTTAAAGTAATAACTGAAGATACCTAGCGACCGCGTGAAAAGAAAAAAAAATCGCCTCTGAATCATTTATGTGCTTCGTACTTGTAGAACCAATTTAATAATAATTCTTAAAAAAAAAAAACTAACGGTAGTCATATTACTTTTGTTTTATGGTATTTATAAATGCAATATTACTAAAATCTTCTTAGTGTGTCGCATTTTTCATTTAGTGATTACATGACACCCACCAACGGAACCGCGAGTTTCAATGGTTTAGCGTCATTAAATGTAGCGGCTGGATGTTGGCTCGAATTCTGCGTAGGAACACGTTTTTCCTTCTCGGCTTTTTGGTCGCGTCTTAGGCAGCGACTTTCTAAGGAAGGCTTCCTGAGAAAGATGGCGCAACATATCATGTCGTAGTACTTTCCTCCTCTCGCATCTCCTCCTTTCTAGCTTACTTTATCCTCGTACGCCATTATCTTTAGCCGGATTCAGCAACACAGCTCTGTCCACGTAAAGTAATGTGTTTCTATTACAAGGTTTGGGAAAATTGAGCACTCGCTAATATATGTGTATGTATGTGTATATATATGCATACACACATTCATGCGTATATGTACATATTAACACTCATCCATGCTTACATGTATACATGCATACATGCTTACATACCACTGGATACATGATTACAGCCACTCATAAATGTTTGCATAGATAAACATATAAATGCACATAGGTACGTGCAGATATGCATGTAAACATATGTACGTACCTACGTGCATACGTTGATCGTTTCGTAGTAGTTACATACATTCATACATACTTGCATAGGTACATGTACATATATATGCATATATACATGCTTACGTAGGTATATTTATAGGTGTCAGGCATCCTCGCTTAATATAAATGCATGCACGTACACACGCATACATTTAGGTATGTTGGTTTGTATGCTCTAATAAGGCAATTTACATAGCTTTAATATACTTTTTCTTCGCATACATTATCCACACGACAATTGTAAATAGTTTTCATTGATTAGCGACCCTAATATTTCGCGTTGTAAATCAGTACCAATCTAGACGGCATACAACTACGTGTTAATTTCACGTGGGGTCATAGTAACTCCGCACATCCAACACGCCCTGAAGGACTCACAGCTAATAGCAAACAGTCACCATTCTGGTGAATTTATTCCGTGTAGCCGGGGGAACAAGAGATTAGTTCTTTTTCCTCGTGCATGTATAGGACTATATGTAGTCTAAACTGGCCCCGTTTTATAGCGGGAAATCGTGGGTCTTCTATCTATGATTAGTAGCTATGCTTCAATCTTAAAACTAGTGTGTTATTTATGAAATAATAAATATGTTATTATGAAGAGATTTTGTACTTTAAGAAAGCAATGCAACTAGTGCAAACCAAATTAAGCTGTCACCCATTTTATTATAGTGCTATTTTTAATGCGTTAAAACATATAAATAATATTTCCTAATTAGCTGGGTGAAGGCCGCGGTGGTGGAGCGGCTAGAGCGCTCGCCCACCGCCAAGGCGAACCGGGTTCGATTCCCGGTGAGGCCGATTTCCACACGTGGGAATCGTGCCGCTGGACCGCGGGTTGGTTTTCTCGGGGACCTCCCCCCTTCTCCCTTACATTCCGGCGTTGTTCCATCCCACCTTGCTTCATCCCTCACCAGCTCTCAAGCCACTCTACTGTCCTAATTAGCTGATATAATTTGTCTGAGTGTACCAGTCCTTATTTGCGTTAGAACTTACTTTGTTACGGGCGGAAGATTCAGTGGACGTTTTCTAGAGTGCTTTGTTTACTGCGAATAAGCTCTTGTTACATAGATTAACTCAGCCCTGGGCATGCAACAAGTGGTTTGTTTGCTGGCGGTACTTCACGTCATCGCAGCATCGTTTATGTAGCCCTGACGTCTACTTGGGTTAAAAAGGGGCAAAAAACGTACATGTCATATACTTAAAATGTCAGCCATTCGTGGAGTCCACAATAAAATGCAAGGCCTGCATGTAAGTGCAAGGGATATTTATTTTACCGGCGATCAGTTTCGAGTTCACACGTTGTTTCTAGAAAGAATTTTGCGTTACATAATCACAATATAACGAGTTTTTAAGTACTGTAAAACCTGTTTTGAAGTTGCCTTCGTAAATTCTTTAATGATCTATGACCCTATCATGCTTTGAATTCGGTTCAGTTTCGGATAAGGTTTCCTATCTAATTCCAAAAAATATATTAAAAAAATTACCGTGTTGTGAAATTTTTAGTACGACATACCGTTCTGGACCAAACGTAATCATACGAGACTTGCAAAATTCCGCTGAAGACGTAATACTTCGTCCAACTAATGGAAACTACAAAGTACGTGATGAATGTAAGGAATACTTACGTGGCTATTTATTTATTTGGATCAGATTATGCAGTCCATGATTTTTCAACTTAAAAGTCAATTTACAAACTGTCAGAGAAGTATTGGTATGTTTGGGCAGCTGCGAGACGAACTTTTGGAATTCGTAGGGCCTATATCAACAATATTATGAAAAGTCCAATAATTTTGTTAATATAATTTTGTGGTCTAGGAAAAAAATTCGTTTTCATAGCAGGATACGCTCTACTTAGCGAGATAGCGTTCACATTTGTATATACTGTTCACAATGAAGTGAGCACTTTTGAGGACCTAGCTAATTTTATTCCTATCAGCCATTTTTTATCCTTCCGGCACTTTTTAAATTTAGTATTACCATGGAAGTAATAAACGCTGGGTATATAATACACAGGACTCAAAAGTTAACATCTGAGGCTACAATATAATATATTAATTGCCTATTATTATAGATGAGATGGCTTCAAAAAGTTCTTACTTTACCGTGAATAGCCTATAAAGCTGGTTCTTCGTCGTAAAATAAAATGTCATAATAAATAGTGGTATAATTTAAATCTATAATTCTACGTATTTCATACGCTCCTTTTCCTTGCACTTTTCAGATGTTCTTGTTCTCAGTTACTGTTGTTTTACTCTCTCTCTCTCTCTCTCCTCTCTCTCTCTCTCTCTCTCTCTCTCTCTCTCTCTCTCTCTCTCTCTCTCTCTCTCCCTCCATCCCTCCCTCCCTCCCCCTCCCTCCCTCTATCTCTCTCTAGAGCTGGCCTGACCCGACAGAGACCTCGGATCCAGTTTCCCACCGTCTCGCATTGTATCGTCACGAATCAATCCTTCCATCTGTCTCAGCGATTCGACGGGCTTCGTCCGGCCCAGTGGTCTGCCTTGATTCCGACCTGCACGACGCGCGGAAACAGCGTTCGGAACGCGCATTTCGTCGCGCCGCGCCTGGGGATGTTGAAAAAAATGTATATATATATCGAAATTACGATATTATATAAACAACAGAAATCATCGATATATCGATATTACGATATTATATCAACGATATATCTATATATATATATCGCCGATATATTTCAACGCTATTTAATCTAAATCAAAATCTTTTTCCAGCTATCGGTAAAAAATATTTTTAAATGCTCAATTTAATGTGCTATGTTTAAATACAAAAATTGAATTTAAAAATTGCTATGTTTACTTTCGTAACAGGCACCAAAAACAGGCGCTACATCTTTCTGCATTGCCTCGTAACGTCAATGTAATATTCCAAGCAATTTCACATTTTTCAAGTCGTTTAATACATAAAATATAGGACTCAGACGTACCAAAAATCGACTATTTTACTTTCTATATATCGTTTTGTAAATTGACGTTTTTATAAAGATCTAAAATAAATAATATCGATATTTTTCCCCCGATATCAACATCCCTAGCCGCGTCGACCTTCCTGCCCACACACATCCGGCGCAATCGTGGAGGGTCGCTCCCGAATCCCAAGTGTTAGTATGCCATCCCGAACCCCCCCCCCCCCCCCCCCCCCCGTACACATACCCCTTCTCCCACAAAACCGAACACCTCCCTCGGGCACTCTGTATACATACATCGCACGACGCGAACAACCGCGCCGTGCCCAGAATCCAGCAGTCGACTCCGCGAGGGCGGTGGGGAGGAAACAAGATGATTGTGAATTCCGCCCTCTCTCCTCCACAGCGCTGTGGGAGGAAGCGTGTGGCCTGGAGAACCCGGGGGGAGAAGGAGAAGACGATATGTAGGAGCAAGGAGATCCCGCAAGTCGTAAACATGAATAAACATGGGGGGGGGGGAGGTCTGAGCGAGTATCCAAAGCAGCAGGAAGCGTTCTTCCAGACTGCAGGATTTATTATTAATGTTCCTCAAAACTACGAGTAAAAAAAAAAAGGGAACACCCAAGTTTCACTCCCAGATTTCACCTCCGTAATTCCCCCCCCCCCCCCCCACCTTCTGACCCATTTTCCCTTTCTCCTCTTCCAGCCACTGTTATGTCTCCTTTAATTCCTTTAATTCCTTCATTTTAATTCTTTGCGTACCGATGTTTCCATTAGGCGATAAAACTTGCTCGCAAATTCTGTTAATGGAATTTTCCCGCACCGCCAAGGAATTTGAAAACGCTCCTTTCTTAATTCCTTTAAGGCTGGGGAATGAGTTGTGAGATTCTTTGGGGCTGCAGACAAAACAGTGCCGAATTAATTTCGTCAAGGAAGCGCGAACAAATATTCCAATTACTCAAGCCAGACCCCATTATAAATAAGCACTTTAAGCTATCGCAAGTTGGTGGAGCTTTCCCTCCCGACAGCAAACCGATTTCTTGAATTTTTCTGATTTCCGGATGTGAAATTCTGGACAGCTTATAGTGACTACACTGCTAACTAGGTAGGAAAAATTGCATGTATGTCAGATGTTTTTCTATTTTGTGTCGGTCCTACAGTTCGTCTTATTTCGGTTTCCGAAAACGTTCCAGAGACTATTTTTCACTAAAGGCCAAATCGCACCTTTGCCTGCTCCTATTTACTGTACACGTGACTCGCTCTAATAACCCCTATGTCGACGAGAGTTTAAGCAATAACCGCTACTAAAAAGCTGTTCACAATAAAATGAGCACTTTTGAAATCAAGTTTAGAAATAAGTCACTGCTCCTACCTGCATGTATTTTAATGGGCGCCCTGAGTAACATGTGCCTAATATAAGTTGGTAACGTAGGATGGGAAAGTAGTTCTGTATCTTAACGTCTAATAAAAAGAAGAAGGTTACCATTTCTGATAACTTAAATTATTTCGTTCGCTTTTTTAATTTTTTAATGCATCGGAGTGTAAAAATGAGAACATCTGTAAAATATTAACTTTTTCAACAATTTCACAGTTTCACTTGAACGACGCATGAATAAAGTGATGAGGCTCATGACAATGTTAATCTTTCATTAGGCGGAAGAATACACAGCATGGATGCAAGTAGATCTTAAGCAGGGCTTTCAAAAGTGCAAATTTTACTGTGAGTAAACCTATGCTTGTTTCAACGCGGTATATACTGCAAGCAGATATGCAACCCGGAATAAGCGTACATTTATCATATTATAAAAGGATCTCGAGTTATCTCGAATATGTATCCGACAACATATAAATATAAATAAAAAATCCCCATTGTTTATGTTTTTCACAATACCGTGATCATCATCAGATGCAATGAAAAGTGCTTAACTAATAAAACTTCCTTAAGTAAAAGTAAAATAATAAAATTATTTGGCGTAAGCACTGTATGTAGTCTTATTCCACCACAGTTTCGTAAACAAATAAAGTAAATAAGATCAGCAGCTTCCTAAAGTATACGTAAGAATATTAGCAACTTCGTTACTGGCAAGTGGTAGAGAAAATGATACAGGCATTAAAAACAAAACACGAATTAAAATTATTGCCACAGCATTTATAAATTCTATAAGCTCAGTAAAGCATATTTACTGGAAACTGTTTTGTCGAAGTAGAAGTTTGATAACTCCAGAATTATCAGTAAATATATGGCCTACACTGGAAAGTTATATAAATTTCTGGAACAGTAACAATTTTAATTCTGTAATATTCAGTTTCCTTATTTAAGAAGTGATTTAAACAGCATATTAGGTTAAATAGGTATTACAATCGAAATTTGCGTATAATCACCACACAGGTGTCAATAAAGAATACATTTATATCAATAACATGGAGTTCTTAACAGAATTGTTATTAGAACATTTTTAATGGATTTAAAAAATTTGGATTGTATTGTAAATGAAACTTCTGCCAAGGTACTGAATAGTGGTCTATGTACTAAAGGTTAATGAGATACCAAAACGCGTTAGCTGGTAATGTAGAACTGGAGTATATATATATATATTTTTTTTTTTTTTTGCTTTTGTTACATATTTCTATTATACTTAGTTTTAATGCATGTGACGCGTTAGTGATAACGAGTGCATGGAATCACGGCTGCTAAAGAAACAGGCCTGTATTTAACTATATTCCTCGCGTAACACGCAGCAGTGGCGGTTATTTTGTACTTCCAATTTCTCTTTCATTTCACCCTGCAAATGTTTCACACTCTTACAACTAGAGATGCATTTGCATTTGTTCCTGCCAAGTTTTGGCGTATTATATCTTTATAGCTGCAAATACTTTTGTGTCAGTTCTGGCAGAATATGTGAATACCTGGTGATGAATATCATGCTGTAGAGATAAAAATTAATTTACCCTTTGTTTACATTTCGGTAAATACTATGACAGTAGACATTTTTATCACAGTTCATTTTAATCAACTGATATTAATTCTCCTGAGCTTATATATAAGTTTACGTTTTAATGTCACAAATTTATGTAATTACTGAATTTTATTCTAGGTGATTTCTCCTTGTCAAACCAGATTAGTGTATACCTATAAGTTATGTCCTAAGAGATCACTTTAGGCTGTTCACGGTAAATTGAGCACTTTTGAAAGCCCTGCTTAAGATCTACTTGTATGCACGTTGTGTATTTTACGCGTTATGTAAAATTAACATTGCCATAGGTATCATCACTTTATTCATGCGTCGGTCACGTAAAACTGAGATACTATTGGAAGATAAAATTATTTTACAAATCCTGTAATATTTATACTTCGATGCATTAAAAAAAAAACAGAAAGCGAAATAAATAATGATTTAAGTTAGTACAAATGGTTACCTAACACTTTTTATTCGACGTTAAGATATGGAACTATATCCCATTAATCGTTACCAATTTTACTGGCCGAATGTCACTCAGTGCGCCCGTTAAAAATATATGACGTTAGGGGCAGTGACTTTTCCTTCTGTTGATTGCAAAAGTGCTCACTTTATCGTGTACAGCCTTTAATGTTAACTTTTGTAGATAATATTTGCTTATCAAGAAAAATTATTTATTCTTTGATTTGGTTAAGCAGGATAATGTTGCATTTAGCCAGTCCAGGGACTCTCTCTCTCTCTCTCTCTCTCTCTCTCTCTCTCTCTCTCTCTCTCTCTCTCTCTCTCTCTCTCTCTCTCTCTCTCTCTACATGACAGCGGTCAGTTCATTAAATTTTGTCTCTTATAAAATTTAGTTAAATCTTTAATTTTTACCGCCTTTCCCAAAGGCAGGGTGATGGAAGAGAGTCCTCGCAAGTTAGGTTAATGTGCGCAATCTTTAGAAGTAGCCTGAAAGCATCAGATTATTAATTTTAGTGTTACACCAAGATTAAAGATTGTGCTCAAGGGAGGCTGTTGTTACTACTATGGCCGAAAGTCATTCCTACAGTAAGACTATGGTTGGGTATAAGCAAACGGTCTTTATCTATTTTCTGTGGCATTTGGAAAACCATCTAGATAATTTTAACAAAATATTCCGAACTGAAGAAATGTTAACCTTTTTCAAAGTAAATTACCCAGAGGTCCTCTGATCGAGTATTCCTTTTGAAAAGCTAGTCGGAATGAAATTTTACCCCACCATATTGTTCAAGTGGAAATGTACTATCTACTGAAGGTTTTAATAAGAAGTAATAGTTTAAATCTGAACTCATAAATTTCCTTTCACTTAATGATGGTCTTGGAATTTATTAGTTCTGAGAGAAAGAAAGAGAAAAAATGTTATATTGCTCTGTCGAATATTTAAAACATGAGTTACATTTCTTATCAGAATGAAATTCAATTATAAACAAATAACTGGCACTATTTACATATGTTCGCAAGTGTTTTATGTTAATGTGTTCTGAGTTTTCCCTTATGAAGGTAATGAATGTCTTATTTTGAAACAGGGTACATATGTGTGCTTCGTGAAAATTTTGAATTTCGTAATGATTGAAAGTGTAATTGTTGCAGTGGTTTCTTTGCTATGTTCTGTCATAGCCTACCTCTACATCAGCGGTACAAAGTAGGTAATATATTTATTTTACTTTCCTTTTCGCGAGAACTCAATATCCATAATAATTCGTGGATTTTACACAATGTTTAATCTGATGTTAATTGATGACCAAATGACTACGATAATGTTATTATCATTATTACCCATAATTCCTGTGAGTCAGAATTTTCCACAGAGAAATGAATGGTATCCCATGTACTAGGCTTCTCTTGCGCACAAGCATTCTTTTACACAAATATCAACCATACAGTTAAAAAACATTTTAATTAAATTTCTATCATTTCATATAATGCTAATACATATTTACACCCTTTAACAAGTTAGAATATTCTTACTCTCGCATCGTTTTATTCAAAACTGTATAAATTTTTATTGTTAAAATAAATTAGTTTTTCTCTATGTGGTTTTGGTGTTTGATAACCTTATTTGGGGTGAGTGTTGATGGTTTTTAAAATCATATCTTTTCTTAGCATCATTCCAGTAGATGTTGGGAAGGGAAGGAATCTGACTTAATTTCAATTGAAAACACAGAAAGATTTTCGTTGAAAAGTGTAAACTTGTTGTTAGCTAGTGACTTGCCTTTGAAATAAAAATTGAACCTTATCTATACTACTAAATAAAATAGAAGTGTATGTCAGTGATTTTCCAATTTTTTCACTTTTAATTATTTTTTCATATAGTATAATTGATAACTAAGCAGTATCCAATGTTTATATGTTTCATGTCTGCCTGACTGTCCGAACGGATTTAACTCAAAAACCACCTAACATATTGACATCAAATTTACACAGTATATAGATAATAACCCCAGGACCAACTCAGTCTTTGTTTTATCGAGATATCTCAAACGGTTCTGGAAAAAATGATGATCAGGGATGTAAATAGATACTGGATTAAGCTTTTCTTAGGATTGATTACTGCAAAAAAAACATTGTTAAAAAAATTTTCATTTCTCCTTTCCTTTTTTGTCTATGCGATGTTAGGGATGTAAATTTTTCCTTCCAAAATGCCGTAGTGGCCCAGAGGCTAGAGTTATTCCAAGTGCACCCAATAAGAGGCCACAGAAGCTCATAGGCTAATGAACACAATAAGGATGCCGCAGAAGCCAGGGGCTAGAGAACCCAAAAGTGGGGCCGCAACTGGTCAGGGGCTAGAACATCCAATAGTGGGGCCGCAGTAGCTCAGTGGGTAGAGTACCCAATAGTGTGATCGCAGCTGGTCAGGGTAGAGCACCAAATAGTGGGGCCACAGTAGCTCAGTGGTTAGAGAACCCATTAGTGGGGCCGCAGCTGGTCAGGGGCTAGAGCACACAATAGTGGGGCCGCAGTAGCTCATTGGGTAGAGAACCCAATAGTCGGGCTGATGAAACTCAGTGGGTAGAGAACCCAATAGCGGGCCGCAGCTGGTCAGGGGATAGAGCACCAAATAGTGGGGTCGCAGTAGCTCAGTGGCTAGAGCACCCAATAAGGGGGCCGCAGATTGTCAGGGGCTAGATCACCAAAGTGGGGCCGCAGTAGCGCAGTGGCTAGAGCACCCAACAATAGTGGGGCCGCAGCTGGTCAGAGGCTAGAGCACCAAACAGTGGGGCCACAGTAGTTCAGTGGCTAGATCACCCAATAAGGGGGCCGCAATAGCGCAGTGGCTAGAGAATACAATAGTGGGGCTGCAGTAGCCCAGTGGATAGAGCACCCAATAGTGGGGCCGCAGTAGCTCAGTAGCTAGAGAACCCAATAGTGTGGCCGCAGCTGGTCAGGGACCAGAGCACCCAATCGTGGGGCCGCAGTATCTCAGTGGCTAGAGCACCCAAAAAGGGGGCCGCAATAGTTCAGGGGTTCTCTAACCAAATTAAAAAATTGGCTAGATCACTTCTAAGTCCTAAATATCATTCTAACATAAAACATGTGCGAAGCGATGGCAGTGCGTAATTTCATAACTTCATTAAACCTGAAAGAAGAAATATTAGTATTTTAAATATAAAACCTTAATGAATTTATGGTGGGCTTTATTTTAATAACTTTAAATTTAAAAAAACCATGCGAACGAAGTCGCACGGATCAGCTTGTCTCCAGTCAAAATGAGACACAATTGAGCAAACGTTCTCAGGATAATATTTCAATAAAATCATCCTGAATAAGTCACTTTTTGTTGAAGTAAACTATAAAGATTATAGAAAACTCTTGAGCAGCTGGACAAAATGCGAGGTGATTAAAAGGACTTCAGATGAAGTCTCGCCTATGATTACAACACTTTCTTTATACTGCGTATGGTTCTGTCTGTACGAATATGAGAGTATTTCCAATAGGACAATTAAGGTATCCTATATTTTTATGTTTGAAATTGCACATCGTATGTCACATTTATGAATACACTTCAAGTTTTTATGACGATTATGTTATTCACTGCAAATTCGAAAGGGTGGAAATCAAAGTGGCATTTGTCCACGATAATTAAAGGACTTAGTACTGGTAATGGCTCAAACTATAGAACCTAAATCTGAAATGTATTTGGTGGAATTATTACAAAATTAACTGTCTATAAATGTCTCAAATAATGTATTTATATTGGAGTGTAGTTATGATTACAGCTAAGCAAAAACTGCAACAAAATAAATCGACCCGTTAAGTGAGGTTTTTTTTCGTTTGCTTTTTAATTGGTTGTGATGTGACATAAAACACATATTCTGTAGTGGAAATTACAACATTGTGCGTGAAAACTCAACTCTGTGCGATAATTTGATGAATGTACCTGGGACTTTGTTTCTTACCGCTTTACACGCTGTTTAGATTCTATAGGGTATTCTTACACTTCAGCGACCATGTCGTTTGAATATAACATGATTCGGAGCTGTGATATTTCTCACTGCGCCTCAGTGGCCTTAAAGAGTTTGGCTCGTTCATGCACTGCCAAGATTTACAGTAAATTTACAGTCACCCATGCATGATCACACTACCTTTACAGCACCTGCTCGCTAAGTAAGTCGATAATGTTCTCTATTTCCCCTTGCTATATGTGACTGTCCCAATACTTGTTTGGGATACCGACACTGTATGAATCATTTGTACGTCACACGCCTGTGCTACTGTAATAACCTCATTTCCAGGGAGTTCATCATTCAGACCTCAGTTCTCATGTCATCTCTTACTGGAGCCTCACACAACTGCAGTAGCTTTAATAATACTCCACCTGCTGTAACTTTCGTATAACTCGGTTGACGTTTCATGACGTCTATGTCAACAGCTTCAAACATTCGGCGCAATGTAAAAATGGAACATATTCCTTTTAATGTTACATTTTCTACCATGTATTTTATAGGTAAATTTTTGTTTTGAATTTCTCATCCTGATAATACTTTAGTGCCGGCATACATTTACTGTCATTATGGGTTCTGATCACCAAAAATTACATTAATAAATATTTTTACCAAATGCTATTCAACGTGTAGGCATTAATTAATAGTACTAATTCCTCTCACAAAAATAGTTGACATACTTCTTACACAATGACCTGTAAAAATCACAACTTTAGTGTTCTGGGGACGTAAAAATGATAAAAACTAGCTCACTTGCTGAACTGAGATAATTCGCATAGGCTATAAATAAGATAGCATGACTTATTTAAGGAATCTTTATAATCGCACTATGAAAAGTTTTCATAATTTTTTAAAATTTGCTTAATATAAGGAAATGTTTGCATGTATTTTATTTGAAGCAGTCGATTTTTTTTGTAAACTAAGTTTTGCTAAACGTACCTTAAAATTAACTACGACATTGCCATTTTAGTTACCCTTGTTACATTTTCCGTTCGTTCATTTTATTTGTACGTCGAAAAAAAAAATCTGAAATTGTGGTTTTAAAATGCTATGATGCATTCACAATGCGCGCTGTTTATTTTTAAAGGAGGAAATAGTAGTTGCAAATGATCACAACAAGGTAATCGGTATTTCGTACAAACGTGAAATAACGAATTTATTAGTGACAAGCGCGCTAAAGGATCGTCTGACCGCAGTACTGCCCGGTATAGGCTGTTCACGGTAAAGTGAGCACTTTCGAAGCCCTAGTTACTTTTTCCTTTCGGAAATTTTTTATTATTTAACCACCTTTTTAAATAAATATTGCCATATATTATAGAAATAAAAACATTGTGTATTTGCCACTGCACCCGGAAGTTAAAGAAGGCTAAAATAAAACATAGTTATAGATTGTTCGTGGTAAAATGAGCATTTTAGATAACCCTGCTTAAGATCTTCTTGTATACACACTGTGTATTCTTCCGCCCTATGTAAAATTAACACTGCTATGGACCTCATCACTTTATTCGTGCGTCGGTCAACTGAAACTGTCAAATTATTAGAAAAGGAAATACTTTACAAATCTGTTAATCTTAACACTTCTGTGCATTAAAAAGAAACAGAAAGCGGAAGAATTTTAAGTTTTCACAAATGGTTACCTAACACTTTTTATTCGACGTTAAGATATCGAACTACTTTCCATCCATCGTTACCAATTTTACTGGGCGAATGCCACTCAATGCGCCCATTAAAATATGCGCAAGCAGGGTCAGTGACTTTTCTCTAAGGTTCATTTCTAAAGTGCTCACTTTATCGTGAACAACATTTAATGAATATTATTACAAATGAGAGGGCTTTCAAAAATGCTCACGTTACCGTGAATAGCCCTATACTTTGTAGATAACCTAATTGCCTGTCCAGAAGCGTGTGTGTTGGTGTGTGTGTGTGTTTGTGTAGCCATTGCAGTCACCTCGTGTTTCCGAGAACGACGGAACTACACTCTGCCTGGAGTACTGTCAGTGCGAGAGAGAGAGAGCTAGCATCATGTTACCTCTCTGGCTTGGTTTCGCCTGTCGCTGCTCCGAGAATGTCTGCTGCATAGCATAGACTAAAGACGAGACACGCTAATCTTCGTTTTCTACGCATGTCATCAAAACTGCTTCACAGCTTCCGTAAGAACTCAAAATATAGTGTCCAAGCATTAATTTGTCGTTTGTTTGAGTTTGGTTTTACGAGAACCCATAACTTTTCTATCAAAACACGTCCATGTAACTACGTAACTACAATCTTGCGTGGGAAGCCTCTAAACAGTTCACTTTAATATGCGATGAGCAGAGAGATAAAAATAATGATTCGGGAACTTTTAAGTTACGGCAGGCGACTGCTTGAAGCTCGGCCGCCTTAAAAAAAAAATATATATATATCACTCGTTTGTATATTTTACATCTGGCTATAAAAACACTTGTCATGGTGCTAATGAACATATGTACTGTAAATATGCTGCTAGAAGAAGCAAGGCATGCTTATGCCAGATACGCCAGGACCTGTTAGAGAATTGGGGCTCTTCACTTCTTTATTGATAAGTTTTCTGTATGTCAGCGGTATCGTATCTTGGTGACTAAGGCGGGAGAGCACGTACACACCGAGCAGAAAGTCTTTGATAGCTCAACAAGAAATGGAATTTATGTGTGTTGATCTGAATTTGGAATGTTAAGGAACATACACGACACACAAAACATTTCGGATTTTCGTAAGTGGGACATTTCCCACCGAGAACAAATCAAGTACTTGCCTTGGTCGATTTACATGAGAAGATATGAAACGTGGCTCCTAATTCGTATGGTTTTTTTTTAAACGTGATATCGATGTGTCTTTATGAAATTTTATTTAACGTGATTACATCTTAGTTGCACTGCAACTTTGTCAGAAAAAGTGGGAAATTGCACATAACACACTTAGCTACAAACTTGTTCAGCTCTTCTGTGCCTACATGATTAATTTGGCTCTGAAAATTTACCGATTCAAGCCACGTCGTGTTCAACGTTGGATAGTTGTATATGTACACCAGAAGGACTATTAATTTGTATAACTCTCGGGACTGGTTGTTATGATGTAAATAAACAGTGTTTATTAAAATGCCTTAAATTGACGGCATTTTCTGCACTCGTTGTAATGATAAAACGCTGGGTCAAACAGCGATACACAATGTACCATTATATAGGCTGTTCACGGTAAAATGAGCACTTTTGAAAGCCTTGCTTAATATCTTCTTGTATGCACGTTGTATAATCTCCCGCCTTATGTGAGATGAACATTGTCATGGGTTTAATCACTTTATTCGTTCATCGGTCAAGCGAAACTGTGAAATTAGGAGAAAAGTAAATATTAAACAAATCTGCTCGCATTTACACTTCGGTGCATTAAAAAACACAGAAAGAAAAATAAATTATTCAAGTTATCATAAATGGTTGCCTAACTATTTTTATTCGACGTTAAGTTACGGAACTACTTTCCATTTATCGTTGCAAACTTTACTGGCCGCATGTCACTAAGTGCGCCCGTTAAAACATATGCAGTTAGGGGCAGTGATTTTTTCCTAAGGTTGATTTCAAAAGTGCTCACTTTATCGTGAACAGCCTTTACTCAAAGTAATGCCTCGTCTACACTGGGGCGACTTTGTCATCCGACAATGCACGACATGTGGATTGTCCCGGCTACACGGGTGCACCTTGTAACGAATTCGCTTTTAAGTGAATTTATACCTGAAAGGGGATATGGGCGTAGCTAATTAATGAAACATGATTATGTAGAATACAACAGTATAAGATGGGGTTTATTAAATATAAGGATTATACAGTAACTATTTACGTGACTATTGATAGGGGGAGCTTACATGGAATAGCAAGATGCAAATTAATTATAATAAGTTTTATTACCGCACGCCACTACTATTACAATCTAATAGGAAAATCTCCATCTTGTTTATGTTGCCGGAGGCTGAGTCTAGGAGGCGGTTAACGACGGCCGGACATACCCATCTCCATGTACTCGTGGTCCGCTGAACCGATGACGAAAGAAGCCGCTCCCAGTGTTACGTTTGCCTATATCGGGAGCATTTTATAATATTTTCAGCCCTGTTTACTGGCTGGCGGAGGAGGTTTCTGCAACTGTCTTTCTCAAAGTATAATTGCAATCACGCTCGAGCCCTGGTTCGATGTTTGAATGTGTGATCAGGGAGGCCGTTCAGCTAAGGCATGATCACTTCTTAACATCCTGATCAACAGTTACTAACTCCAATTATTTTCCGGATGTGGGAGAACACGTATGTCCTTTTAACTGTGGCGGAATAACTATATTGTTTTCTCTGGAAGCAAGAAAATGATACGCTCCAGGCGCCAAGGATGGAGCGGGTAAATCAATACACGTGTTTTCTTTCTAATCTTATCATTTATTCACCAATAAATAGAGCCTAATTTTAATTAATTCAAATAAATCAATTCAATTTCTTATTTAACCAAAACGTAAGGTGCCTTATTGTGTAGGATACGCGATTTATTTAGGACACAACCAAACCGTCCATACGTGGGGTGATATTTCAAACCTTTCATTCAGAAAGTGTGTGGGGTACATTGATTTCACTAAATGAAATAAATACGCGCATCGTTTCTCCTGCTGTAAATTATAGCCCTTCGCAATACACTGGGATGTTCTAGTAATTTACTGAGCACGTGTGACACGCACTTGGAAAGTCTCGGTTTTTACCCTCACACGCTTTATTACAGATGGCTTCTCCCAAGTTTCTACCCACGAAATCCAGAATAATGCTGGTAAAATTTCCTGGCATCAGCCCTCAAAATAAGTTATTCATTACAGGAATGTCGTTGTTATTAGTCGTTTATTTAGAAAGAAAGAAATAAAGTCCTTTTTGTAATTTAAAATGCAATAATAGTCAGGTTCTGAATGTACTCAGGGCCCGATATTAATACACGGTTATGAAGTAATTAAGGAACTGCATTGCCTCCTTCTATTACCAGGATCTTGAGCTGCGATGTAGGCTAGCGAGTGTTACAAAATATGTTTAAAAAAATTTGCAGATTGTTGTTGCCAAACAATACCCCATGTATCATACAAGCGAGGAATGGAAGTTACTTGAATTTGAATGTTATAACACAGTCCCATTTATCCAAAATGGCATTTTCCAACTGCTGTATACGGAAATACATGAACAGGAATCTCACGGCCCCCTCTAACAGTAGGATTCATTTCTCACAAACTTTCATGTGTTCGTTGTTGTTACTTTGGAAATATTTGTATATAACAACACTTTGAATAATCATACCTTTCGAGATTTCGATGAATACTCACACAAACAGACTTTATGTAACAAATATATTGCAACAACTATTATTTTAATCCTGGCAGATGATGTTTACAAATTCATTTACAGATTATACCTGTCCTGGTTTAATGATACATCGTCTATATTCGTTTGCTGTCATCCCTCGTCTACGTAGTATTTAAATAAAAACATTTATTTTTAGGGCTGTATAACTCCCTTGTTAATCACTTTACGTCATAAGTTATACGTATCTTCCTCAATGAAGTTTTATTGAGAAATCACGTTCAGAACTTTGTAACAGTAATTTAATGTAAACTGCACAAAAACCCTATTAAATTTTATAAGACGCACACGCGTGCGCACACACACGCACACATACATATTCTTAGCATCCTATACAGTATAATTAGAGACTTGCAAATTTGACGTGATTATCTGATGGTATGCTAGAGTTCACCGTCCTATATGCACTCGAGTCGATGCGATAATTTGATTGGCTTCTGCAAAAGTGAGGACCCTTTTCCCTTTCGACTAGGCGGGACGTGATTGGACTAACTTGTCGTTACTTGTATCCGATTGGTTCAAGGCCGCTCTGAGCGTGCCAAACAAACTGCAAACCAATGACAAGATCACTAGTAAAAACGCACACGAGTTGAAGTCTACTCTGTTTTCAAATAATAACGCGAATTTTCCAGGTCTCTAATTATAATACAGAAGTTTCTGGCTAATGCTGTCAGGAGAGGAGTTTATCATCTAATTTCTTTCATTTGTGCAGGCGAAAGGAAAATACGATCTCTCAACAAACTCGTGTATAGGTGCATTGATGACTCAAATTTTAACTCTACAATTTGCTCGGGGAAAGTTTCTAGATTCATTAATCGTCACACACTGTGCGAATTGTACATCTTCAAATTTTGCGGTGCAGAAAATATGGTATATATAGAAAAAGGTTTTTTTCTCGAAAATATGTATAGTCATGCTAGACTTAAATATCCTATGACCACAACCACAACTTCATTCAGTTATTGGCCGCGCGTCTAGGTGAGGAGACATGTTCTTATTTGACTGGGCCAGTCAGAACAAAGTACACCGATACTGAACGTCTATGATTCGCGGACAGACATTTGAGGCACACGACATTTGAAATCATCCAACCACCAAAGTGTTTTGAAGTACATCTGGTCATGAAATATTTTCGAGGAAAGCACCTGCCCCTAGTTAAATGTGCAAATCCGACGCAGTAGCATGCGATATACTATAACATTGACGCCTATTCAGCGTTCTATTCTGTTTTGCTAGCATGCGCAGTTCGGAAAGCATAGAGCTGAAATCGTGTAGTAAACTGGGGAAATGCATTTAGCACTTCAATTTCCTCTGGAACAGAATCCCCTTTTGTAATTGCTGTTGACAGATTATTATTTTGTTGACTCTGCCTGCCAACAATTTCACACACCGTTTCACCTGCTGATTATCGCTTGCGTCTGCATCGTACGAATTGGTTCCGGTAAAAATGAAAAGCGAAATTAGTAGCGGCGTAAGCAAAGCACGCTACAAATGTGTCACGCAGCTCGTTACGTTAAATTTATATTGTATTTAATATACACCGAATAATTTTAATTCATTCCCCAGAATTAGCACAGGAAATCCCGATAATTAGTACTAGAAATACGGGATTCGCTTCGATGAGCCAATTAGCCGTAATTAATGACGGAAGACTAACTTCGAACCGTTTTGACTGGAGAATAAAATTTTTGTTTTTAGGTATTTAAATCTTTCATCTTTATTAGTGGCATGTAAATCGTTTTGGGTACTAAAATTCTAGAGACCTCGGGATGGAAAAGGCATATGAGTGGAATGTGAAAACAAATAATACTTTTGCTTATGTACATCACGTTGATCAAATCGATTTACGATACTTTATTAAAGAACTGCACGCCAGAAATGTTTTTACGTTTCACGTACAACCTGTTGCCGCGTACCTAATAAAACAAAATACGCTTCCGTATTGTATTACATGTTTGTAACTTGCCCTTTCGAGACAGTGTGTACAGTGTACAAATTGTATACATATTACATTTGAAGGCGCACTGTCAGAAATGTTGACGAATTTACCCCGTGTATCAATATAGTGACAAAAGTGTGAGTTGTAAGATTTTTTTTAAATAAATCCATTGTAGCGTTCCTACATTCGTTCAGTAAATAGAGAAATGCGTAGGTAAGCTCCCAACATTTTTTAGTAGTGATGCTCAACATTCCTACATGCGCACCCTAATATATCGTCTAATTTCCATGTATGTAGGTTAGAAAAATTTCAATTACATTAAGGAATCATACTAGAAAAATTGTAAAGGGTAATATTAGGCCCGTACTACTCCGTACGATACCAAGTGCCCAGCGATGCTTCCTAAGGATAATCGTTACGAAAAACATGCTATTGATTTAAATGGGACTGAATGGATTTATTGCCCAACGTAACAAATTCTCTCAAGTCTCCTATACTTACTAATATTTATAAACATTTTTTCGTTGTGATGAAACCTTGTACCATTTATTTTAAAGACAACATCTACTTTTATGTAAAAACTATTGAAATTGCATTAGTAAAAACATTTTGTGGGTGCTAATATAAGTTATGCGCGTACCCAACAAATGTGACTCAATTGTATATAAAAAATTTATTTTTGTAGACAGATGAATATTCCATAATTTTTCTGTAAAGTGAGTTATAGGCGAACACTCTGTGAAATCCAAATACAAAGACATGAGCCATTATTAATATTTACTTTGAAACTTTGAAGCAACCTAAATAGATATTTCCGCTCACATTTTGATGTGCCCTTTATGTCACTGCCTCCCCCCCCCCCCCCGCGTGAATTTTAGCGGACATACGTAGTGGCATGCGCCCAGTTAAATTGGTAACGGCGGAAAGGAAGGTATTTTATGTCTAAATGTTGAATTAGAAGAGTTCGTTGAACATCTGTCAACACCACAATGATTTATTTTCTTTCTGATTATTTAATGCATGTATAAAATATTTACTTTTATAAAAAAATTATAGTTTCCTTTTATCGACGCACGAATAAAGTGATCAGGTCCACGGCAATCTGATTTTATAAATGGCGGAAGAATACACAATGTACTTACCAATAGATCTTAAGCAGGGTTTCCAAAAGTGCTTATTTTACTGTGAACAACCTATATGAATAAGTGAATCACACTTTAAAGATGTTGGATGGTCTTCAAAATTGTGAGTAGCTGCTGGCCAGTGTCTATATGTAGAGGTACAAATGAAAGGAATATGGTTACGTGGATAAATATTCAAGGCATTATGAAAAGGATAAAACAAAAGAGTAACATACTGTTTTTTTTTATTTTTCGAACAGCGTTTCTCTCGCTACAGAAATCTCAAATCACGTAAGAACAAACTAGGATAAATTCAAGTTTACTTAGGGCATTACATAAACTTTGTCATGCGAGTATGCATTTTCCACTAGAGCGAGGTTCAAGGATCTCTTCGTCCGGGTTCGTCGCTGTCGATATTTGCTGTTCCTGGAATCCCGCGCCGCCTTTGCATCATCTTCTCCACACATGAAAGACATTCCGCGGCCTCTTAAGAGAGCGTCTTCCTTCTTTATTTTTATTTTTTTTTTTTCGTTCGGTTTCCATCGCCACCGCCTTGCGACGGCCAGTGAAACTTGCTTGCGGTCACTGGAAAAGTCCCCCTAATCCACTTCGCCTCCTCCCTCAAAAACAACTTCTTTTCCTCCTCTTAGACCCACCGTAAGCGATATTCTACCCCTTCCCCCCCTTCCACATCTTTCGCATTGCATATTTCACTTCCAGCACAATGAGTGGTGATTTAATAAGGGAGTTGGTGCGTTAAATATTTTATGGCCAAGAAAATACAGAAAACTCTCATGTTAAATATATACATATATAACTGTCATGTTATATATATATATATATATATATATATATATATATATATATATATATATATATTTAGGATGGCAGTTTTATGTATTTTCTTGGCCATAAAAATATCGGCTTTGGATCTACATGTATGGACATAGTGTATTCTTCCACGATGTAAAATTGAAACAGACGTAGGTGGGCCTGAACGGTTTATTCATGCGTAGATCGAGTGAAACTCCGAAGTTATTTGAAAAGTAAAAGGATTTAGAATTTCGCTAATAGTTGAATTTACGTTCATTGAAAACTCAGAAAGCAACATTAATCATTTCACTATTCACGCGTGATTACCTAACACTTTAAATCCAACGTTTATAGATGGAACTATTTTTCCTCCGTCGTTACCAAATTTACAAGATGCATATCACTGTGACCGTTGATATATATGCAGGCAGTGGAGTAAAATATTTCAAACGTTGATTTGAAATTTTTTCAATTAACTGTGAATAGTCCTTACTTATAACTAGAGACCCGAGAATTTTGCGGGTTCATTTCTAGACAATTTGGAATTCACACATACTGTAAGTTTATGTTACTTTTGTAATTGGCCGACATGTTGTTTGAGTCCTGGAGATAAATGAGCCAATAACAAACATGCAATAAATTGTGCGCCCAACCACCGCCTTTTACTACCACAACAGTCAACCAAATAAACAGTTAATATCTAAATGAGAGTATATAAGACTGTGAAGTCTAGCCAACAGGTAATTGAACTCGCGAATTTCTCAGGTCTCTACTTATAACACGGGATTTTTATTTCAAGTCTCGTCGTATTTCGCAAATAAATATGGACTATCGAGATATTTTCCAACATACGTAGAGGGCATTTTGTAAGTAAGGAGGCAACGTCAGATGAAAAAGAAGTATCGGCAAAATGAAAGGGGGAAGGATACGTGCGTGTCACGGAAAACCCCGCTGGCCAAGGCAACGTCCGCCACGTTTCCTATGCCCCCAGTAGCAACTTTAGTTTGAACCAATATCAAAACGTTAACGTTCGCACAGCGCCTAACGTCACGCGACACTTTATTTGCTAAACGTCGGGATATCAAGCGGGCCTACGTTGGCTCAACCGCGCCGTGTTTTCGTTCAGAAAAATTGTTCCACAGTTGGCAATTAATTGTTGGTTTACACAACGCTGACCCAGTAGTATAATGCATACTAAATACCAGCAGTAAGTTTACCAACTTTTTACTAGCCGTCAATCACACATTTTATAGTTAGAAAAAAAATTGCACTTGAGATATATTCTGTAATTTTCTGAATTAGTGGCATAATTATTTTCTGCGGGTTGTGATCGCCCTGATAACAATTTACGAGGCAGAAAATGTTTGTTTGGAAATTAATGCGTGTGTCTTAACCCGACCATTCCAACCAAACGTGAACAGTACGCCCAACGTTGGTTGCAGCTAGGTGTGCGATAACCCTAGTGTAACCTCGCGATTGGTTGAACCCAGATCGCTCCAGTAGAACCCGTTGCGGTGGACACACGACTACCACGTCCTCCAAAATTGTTTCGAAAAGGTTGTCTACGTTCAACTAAGGTTACGTCTACACAGATTGGGAAGATCAACGTTAAATGTTAGACAACCAAAAATGTTCTCCACTAGGTAAGCGCTAGTGTTGCATGTGTACCAGATTAAAAAAAAAAAAAAAAAAGGAAAATTATATTAAAACAAATAAAATATAAAATAAACTTCGTAACTGCGTAACATCTATATCTTTTATCTTTCACGTAGATTACAGATTTTATTAAAAGTGACCTCTTTGGAACAGTAGTGCCCCTAGCGGCGGAAATTTTTCCTATGCCAACTCTCCCATAAGAAAACTCATTTTTTTCCTAACCTAAGGAGAATTAACTTTAGTTTGACTACAGTACCTCTTCCCGCTAAAATAAATAAACATATAATTAAAATCTTGTAAATGTTCACGATAAAGGGAGCAATTTTGAAATCAACCTTAGAAAAAAGTACTGCCCCTATCTGCATATATTTTAACGGGCGCCCTGAGTGACATACGCCCAGTAAAGTTGGTAACGATGGATGGGAAGTAGTTCCTAATCTTAAAGTCGAATAAAAAGTGTTGGGTAACCATTTCTGATAATTTTAATGATTTCTTTTACTTTTTTTTTTAAATACATTTAAGTGTAAAAACGAGTAGATTTGTAAATATTTACTTTTCTAATAATTTTACAGTTTCACTTGACCGACGCATGAATAAAGATATGAGGCCCGTGGCAATGTTAATCTTACATACGACGGAATAATACACAACGTGCATACAAGTAGGTCTTAAGCAGGGCTTATAAAAGTGTTAATTTTACCACGAATAACCTATACCCGCCGCTGGGCCCCAAGGACCTGAAAGGACTGGTGCCGCGGGTCCTTGTGCGACATCAATATTTCGCAGTATTTTCGCGGAGTGAGCGTGACCGATCGTCCCTCGCGCCGGCGGGTGTCTTGGCGAAGCGAACTCCTCCTCGCTTTATCTCGACGCCGGCCCATATTTCTTGGCGGGCGTCCCGCTGCTTGTAAATGCAATTTGCCCCGACGTTTTCGCTAACCGGGCTCCGGGGTCGACGCGGACAAGATGTGGCCAGCTAGCAGCACGCGACGTCCTCTTTTTGCCAGACGTGGCGACCAACTCTTCGTTGCGAATTCTAGCGACGAGAAGAGGCGAAGCTTGCGGTGGGAAAAATACGAACACAGAAACTGTTAACTGTTATACTGTCGGAATATAGTTCATTCGCGGTTTTTTTTTTTTTTTTTTTTTTTTTTTTTAAACCTCTGAGAAATCTTCCCATGTATGACGTGGTTTTATACTTGTGTTCATAAAAGTTACTTTTTTTTTCCTTCTGTTAAATTGAAATGTTATTCTTCTATCTATAAATTATATTGCTTCATTTATAAATAATTTTAACAAAAACAGGGAGAAAATAGTTATGTTGGTAACGACTAGTAAAAATTAATTTTCTTATACAAAATGCTGTTACACTTAGTGCGCACGAATGTGGTGCGTGGTCACTCTGGTGTAGTTCTCCAGGCTTAGTTAAGCTTAGTTTGCACGAGGCGGAGGAACATTCTGGAAGTAGAACTTTAGCAGGTCTTCACAAAAAGGTGAAGTAACCGTGAATGGACTATACCAGAAGCCCGTGATGAGGGAAAGAGTAAATATTTTATAGACGTGAAGTTAAGTACGGGATGCGATTGCAAAATTAATATATTCATTTTAAAGTAGTAGTCTACTGAGTGGAAACGATATTTGGTCAAACTCAAAACTAAGATATCGCACGGTTAAACGGATGTCTAATATAAATAATGGCATTGCTATGCGAGTACCTGAGGAGTATTTACTTTGAGGTGAGAGTTGTGAAATTTAGGCGGCTCTTAACGAGGTCTTGATGAGCCGATGAGAGTAAAATGAGGTGAGAATGGAGCAGCGCCGGAATGCAAGGGCGGGGAAAATGGAAAATCCCCCAGAAAACACGCCGACCAGCGGCATCGTCTGGCACGATTCACACTTGTGAAATCCGGGAGTGGCCCGGCCGGGGATTTAGCCCGGCTCGCCTTGGTGGGAGGCGAGCAGTCTAACCGCTCAGCCACCGCAACCCCACAGAAGAACTACGTCTCATTCGTAACATAACTTTTTAAAATACATATATACTGTCTGCCCCTCCAAAAGTATTCTAGATAAAAGGAGAGTGAGTGTTTCAAAAATAATAACTCCTATACTGCCCATGTACGAGAACATTTGTACAGGCGTTTGGCAATGTCCATTTTGGTACCATATCCATGTTTATTTTTAGCTTGAAAATTACTTTAAATAAAATGTTTGCTCTTTCAAGGCTCTATTAACACTGACAGTGACGTTTTCTTCGTAACCAATTAGTTCATGCTGTATGAAACGAAACGGTTCCTGTACTACTGCAAACAAATTATTTATTACGTAGAGGTATAAAATGCTATCCCGTGTATGTTAGTAACTAATACAATGACTTTTCTTTACGTTTTCTTAACCAAGGGATAAACTGGGGTGACTTATAATAGTAAGATTTTGTTAATGAATGTTAATTTTGCAAACCATAACTGTAAAATTTCGAAACGTACGGAATTTATCCCAAAGACTGATTTCAGATGCTGAGTTTCATTCCCTTCAAACATTATAGAAGATGCAGTGCTTCAAAACAATGTAATTAGGATTTCAAAGTTAATGCAGCGCACATAAATTCGTGCAGTATTTGTAAATGAATTTCTCAATTAGTCAAATTATAACTCTGGAATATGATACAGGTCGCTAGACATTTAACCTTCAGACCTGGAAAGTAGTGTAGACAAGTTTTTTTTTTATTTTGCTTGCATGTCATGTTATTACGCGGGTTAATTATTGAATCTAATCAAAAGGTTGGAATTTACGTTAAGCTTCTGTCATACCTTCATTGTGTCAATTTCACTACTATATAATTTTCTGGTTGTGTAGCGAATCTAAGCTGATTAATTATAGAAGGTTGGTGGGTGGTTATCTTCAATTTATAATACGCCACATCGCTTGTAAGTCTTTTGGAAGTATGGTGCCCAACAGTATATGCAGTGCTTGGTAATGAAGTAATCCTGCTTATCTGTAAAATTTATTCGTGTGATTTCTTCCACCCTAGAAGCATGATTAATTGTAGAAGATTTAAAATTAAACTGATTGAGTAGCCGGAACAACACAATCATTTCAGAAGTGTGCCAAACTGTGGAATAATAACATATTGTATTTATACTTGTAAGGTGAGTAGAAAAAACTTACAATAGAAACTAACATAGCGTCCATATTCGTCGCCAACATTTCTTGAAGATGTCTAGTATGTGTTTACGGCACAACACAAGCAGTTACAAAGAGCGAATATTTTTAATGACTGATATAATAACTTCATAAATTGAATAAGTTACGAATGATATCATGATGGAGAAAGGGTTTTCCAAACTGTTGTCGGTTAAATGAAGGCAGCGAAATGGCAAATCAATGCATCACTATTATCCAGCACAAGAATAAAAACAATGGATGAAGTAGGGTTCATTTTATTGTAGCAAGGGTAACTGGCGACATCTCTACATGTCTTTTCATTTGCGTTATCGAGATCCTGCGAGCAACTCTTCTTCGAGTAGCACATTTTACTGCTGGTTCTCGACAGCTGAACGGGCGTCAATTTCGTGTCCTTAGCAGCGACGTTTGAGACGGAAGTCGTTCAGTGAAATGGCAAGATTGAATCTCGTTTCCCAAGAAATGGAAACGTGTGAGAGGAAAATATTTCTGTTTGCATAAAACCCAGTAACGCGTGGAAGAGTACTCGCGAGATTTTACGTTGAGGAGCGCACAGTAATATGATCTGTCTGACTTGCCATAAATGTGTAACTTCGAGTCAGTGATTCGCGATTTATTATTGTTACTATTAATATAGTTTACGATGTTTTAATAAAAGGTACGAAAAATATTTTTCCACGTAATAAAACAGCTTAATAATTTGGATCAAAATGTACACTTTTAGAATATATATTTCGACCGTCAAATACTCAGGTGTAAGCGTACTGCAAGAAAAAAATAAGATCTTGGTTTTTGAAAAGCTGACAAGGTTACCATAAACTGTTTTGGATTTCTGGAAGCATATACTCTTGTAAAATTGATAATAAACATTGGTTTTGTTGGCCATAAAGCTAGTCTTGTTTAAGAAAATTATTTTTTTTTGGCAAATTGTGTCAAGTCAGCGACTCTTCTAATCCTAAGGTAATTGTAGACATACACAATCGTAATTCGTCGCTGTATTCAACAACTTTCAATTAATATCCATCTCTTTTTGTAACGATTTTCGTGAGAGAGACTTAACGAAACACCTACTCTTTTCCCCACCCAATGCCTCCAGCGCAGAAATACTGAGAACATAATTGTTCAGCTATTAAGAACCACGACAAGATCACGTGTTCTTAATTCGTCTCAGAATCACCCTGTTGAGGAGTGTAAGATTTATACTTATAGAAATCAGAATTTATGTTACTAATGTTTATAATGCTTTGAAATAACTGTAAACGCGGCGACATAACACAGTTAACATAAATAATGTTTTTCTTTTAAAAAAATAACTAACTTTGTAATCGATAAATAAAGCCAAAACATGCCTACTTCTCTCATCAATAAGACTTCTCTATAATTCTCAAGACCCCGACGTGTCCCGCCCCCCCCCTCCCACCAAACTTCCTCCCCACCCCTCTCCACTAATGACCATTCGTTCACCTAAAAGTCCAAAGAAATGTGTCTGTCGTACGATATGCAATTATTGCTGGAATCAAGTGTATAATGTGTGTACATCCTGTTTGCGTGAGAGTAAGACGGGGTGGTCAAGCCTTAGTTCACCCTCTCAAAGAGGGTGACCAGGCCAGCTATAAGTCGTTCACGGGAACGTGAGCACTTTTTAAGGCCCTTATAAATTTTCCCTTTCATCCAATTTCCATCTTCCTGCTGCTTTTTAATATAAACATTGCAATGTGACCAATAAACAGAGTGTATACATTTTACCACTCAAAATTTAATGTCTGAGGCTACAATAACATATATTTATTAGCGGTTAGTGCCTGTTAGGAGGGCCCTTAAAAGTTCTCACTTTATCGTGAACAGCCTATATCAGAGGAGTTGCAGCAGTCTGGCCGCTATTGATTCAGCCATTATTGTTTGTAATTGCGAGAGTTCCCTCCACCGGCTCGACATTGCGTACACGAACTATGCGTTATGCCAACAACACAGGGCATTGTAAAATATCGAGATCCTCTTCGTCACTCCAGCCTAAAAAGATAGCATAGAAAGGAACCAGAACATCAACGTGCCGGCCGTCATAATCGCCTTTCAGCTCAGCCTTCGGCTCCAATATTAAGTACCACTTAACTGAAAATATATTAGGGAGGTGGCTCTATAGTAAGACGTTTTTGGTAACTTCTCTTTGTTCACATTAAGGGTCCTATGTACTGAAACGTTTTCTGTGAAATCGTTGTTTGCTCGTAAACGCGTGTCTCGGTAAATAAAGGATATGGAAATACGAAGTTTTACCAGAAATGATTTAAAAAAAAAAAAAAAAAAATCTATTGTCTATGTCGCTATATTTTTACTTTTATCATATTAAGTGTATTAATGGAGGGAAAAAAATCGCGAATGTGGTCAAATATCACGTTTTTAAAGATTGCCTATGACGTTTCTTTAAGTGGCAAGAGAAAAGTACGATTATACGCAGGTAGTTTGATCTGTGTACTTTCATCGCTTGTAATAAAACCCCACTGTTACAGATCTAGTTTACACAGTAAAGCGTCAGGACGGAAACACTGCACGCCTTGCGCGTAGGAGCGATGAGGAGCTAGTCGTGTGTGTTAGTGTCGCCCGTATCTCTCCCTCGCTTCTTGACCTTGCACGCGCAGCTTAAGGGTAAAGCTCATATGACTGTCTGCATGAATGTATGTTTGTTCTCTATGCATTTCTACGCCGTTTGACGGATCTGGACCAACTTTGCCAGGGATATCCTTCAGTACTCGACTTAAAATACTGTGGAGGCCAAAAACGGTATCTGACCTCCTATTTGGCCCGAAACCTAAAACACCTACAACGGGGTCATCTAGATATATTCCACACCATTCGATTAATATAAGTCAAATTAGACAGGGATGCCCTTAAGTACATAGTTTAATGTACCGCGCAGGCCACAATTAACTTCGGCCACCCATTGGATCGGAAATCCCTAAAATTGAGTGATGTACCTTTGAACTTCCATTTGATCCGAAATCCGTCAAACAGGGTTGTATACCATTGCCCTCTAGTACCTGAACAATGCCGGGTGATTCTGCTAGAATATTATAAAACCTGTAATTTATTAATACTGATCTGTAATGAGTTACATGCTTTCGATTAATATCTAATAATATTTTACTGGTTCAGGGAATTATATTTTATTCTAAATTCACGTCAGTTACTACCTCAGTCTTCCGTAATGAGCTCATCCCTAACCTAGTTAAAAATGTGGGATTTGACGTTCAAGGATAATACACAAAGTAGCATAGACCCTAAGTTTAAATTGTTTATTTTTGTTGAAATATAACGATGAGCATGTTTACTTTCACGAGCTCGTTGGAGGTAATTAAAGCTTGCCTCATTTTCTGTTGCGAATATTTTATTTTTTGTAATTTATTTCAAATGTTGTGGTTCAAAGCCCAAGGAGAAAAATCTTTCAGGTTTTGATTACAGTGATACACTGTCAACCTGAATTCATTTTATAGGCTCAGTCATCAAGGCGAACTACAAAGTGCAGCTAAATTACTAACCTATTTTCCAGTGAAGGTCTAAGAAAATTGCCGTTACAACGCAGCTCGGTTGTCATCACGTGGCATTTCCAGTTCGTTAACTTGTTGTACGAAGCAGTTCGTGCAAAATGTTAAGGATACGCGCCAAAAACGTCGCGAGACACTAAGAGCATACGAGAGCGAACGGTATGTTTTATACACCAAGTCTGCTGTAGTGTATAATTAATTTTAAAGAAGCATTTTAAAAAGTTAAGATATTGATATATTAAGAAAGTATGTGTTTGCAGTGCTGACCAAAGAACTGATGCGAATCATTTACCTAGGTGTGGTAAAAGAAAATGCCTTGCCCAAGGTCTTGTTCGTTAGAGGCACTCGAAAACGAGCTTCCTGGCCTTGTGACGGATTGCTGGATGAAAATTGAGGACACTTAGCCTTAACTTTCTGTAAAGGAAATAACGAAGTTAAAGTTTTCAGCTAAGTGTTTAAATAGACTTATATCTTTGCCGTTTCCTATGACGTTTTGGACATTCATAAAAGTCGTATTACTGTGCTCTGAATGTGGTCTTAAAAGAAGTCGCTGATTTCCGTCAGTTTTTACACGTAGCAAAATTTTTTCCGGCGCAGTTTATAAAAATCATAACGAGCATGTTTAAGGGTTTATACTCTCAGTTTCCGAAGGAACACAATCGATGGTGGCTGTTCGGTAACAACTGGGCTTTGGTCTTAATAGAAACGAAGAGTTCTACATGAGGCCGAACTCAGAGATAAAATAGGTCTGCGTGCCGTACTTGGTCAAAGCCCTTGATAAGGCGATGATGCAAATTCGCGTTCGTCCGGTCAGTCATGTTATCGCCGCCCAGTCGGGGAAAGTTTCACAAGTCTGTGTAATGAGTGGAATTTCGTCAGAGTAAGTTACTACTATAATTTAAAATGCAGCCCTGGTTACACTTTAAAAAAAAAAAAACTACTTTTACAGGAGCAATCCTTGGAAACCCCGTTGCCAAGAAATTCCTCTGTAAAACTACAAACAGTTTCCTTGCAAAATCTGCTGCAAAACATATATTTGTAATATTGCAAACGATAGCCTTTTATTACAACTTACACTATTGAAATGTCTACATCATTCTTTTTATACTGGAAAACAGACATCATGAATTAATAAAAGAGAATATCTTGAACCAAATATTTCAAATTTAATATATGGAAAATGAAGTATACTTTGCCAGCACGGGGACTAGAACCCAAGCCCGTTATGTTATTAGCCTGAAACCTTAACCACTAGAGATACTTGACTTACTCACTTATATGGAGTTTATGCTTGTATTAAAAACATCTCCAAATACATACAAAAATTAAGGAAGTTATTTAATTAAGGAGAATACATTTATCGATACTAGCTTTCATTTAATATGAGTTCCGTGTAGTTAACATGAACATTTAATGAGTAATGCGGTCACGTTTGATTGAAGTAGACGTTTTGTTATGATTATTTGAGTTCTTTAAGCGTTTTGCTTAATTCAAACTCGCAATACGTGTCTTTTTGCACGCAGTTGCACTCTACATTACCCATAGTGTTTACACAGAGAGCTATGTAAGGTTTTACATTGTTAGTCGAGTGTCCACCATTTTTTGGAAGCTCGTGGATACGGGTCAATATAGTACAAACATTTCTTGAGTTATATGATAACCACGACCCATGTAGTTTTAAAAAGTGTAGTTTTACAACGGAAAACTTTGTACGATTGCAAATAATTTGTCAGTATATTTGCAAACAATTTTTTTTTTTCGGTGTACTACATGAAGCGCATATGGTGAGGAGGCCAGATCGGTTGTTATGTTTGATGTACACTACTCGAGTTGTTTGCACTGTGGACCCTATCAATTACAAACTGTTACATTTAGCATTACGTCGAAAGCCCGAAATTTGATTTGTTATACTACATTAAAGAGAAATGGCATCACTCTGAAAAACTGAAATAATTATAGGCCTTTAATGTTACCTTGGTATATTAAAAACATATATTTTAAATTTTATGCCAATTTTTAGGAATTTTATGTATGCAAATTATGCTCAACATTTATATATAACTTGTATATATAGAATCTAATAAAAGACCCTTACGAATAATATTTAACTAATGAATATACCATTACGAAAAAATCACCCTTTAATTAAAATCTTCAACAACTCATTAATTGATTTACCAACACCAATTAACATCTCAACATGATGAAACTTCGGTGGATATATGAAAATCAGAATGATTTATAAATTATTCCTGTTATTATTGAGATTAAAATTGTTTGTATGATAATTGTTATACCTATTGATAAAGGGTGTTTTATTATTAGGAAGGTTATATTTATTATTATAATAATTTTATTTGTGGTTTAATAATTATGGCTAGTGAATCTATTTATCGATATGATTATTATTCTAATTTATTTGTTTTTTTTATTATTTTATTGTTTTTAGTTTTAATATATATGCGGGTCTATATATGCGGGTAGATATATTCAGGTGTATATATATATATATATATATATATATATATATATATATATATATATATATATATATATATATACACCCCCACATAAAAATTTTATAACATTTATTTTGACGTAACATTAATCACGTTTTGAAGTAGCTAGCAAAACTGAATTTTAATATTCAACAATTCTGGTCAATATTTTTTAATCTTTAATTTTGCTAAATAAAAAATTTAAATATTAACTTTCATTGCTAACTATGCAAAAATTATGGATTAGAAACAATATTTTATTGCATGAAATTTTTTTTCTGATAAGCCTTTTGAGAGTATGAGTGATAATTTCCCAAAATTAGAAATTAATAATATTTGTTTATGCTTGCATTGTCCTGAGAATTCTCATTCAGAAAAATAAGAGAAATTAGAAGATAAATTTAGGCCTGTGTAATATGCGTGAAGCAAACTATGGTGATGAGATTAAAACTTCTCGAGACTCTATTGAAAAGTGTTTTTATTTTACTTGAATAACTTAATACGCAACACGGAAATATAGTCTTAACTGAGTGTGTAAATAAGTTATTCATATTTTACGTGAGTTTACAAAACTGAGACGGCAATATCGTACGTCTTTAAACTGCCTGTACAAGACTGCGGAGGATTCTAAATGCTCCCCGCTGCGTGTGTACTTCCTTCGCGTGGGAACGTTGTGTATGGTCTTATTCCGGTGTGTCAGTCGCAAACCAACTGCCCGTGAAGGGCCCGTTTCCGAGTCTCGTAGCAGCTGCCTCTTAGCTATCTGTACCGCCGCCGCGCCGCGGTGATCTGTGCTCTACAGTCCGGGGCATTACTTCGTCACGAATGCGGTCTCGAGGAAGAGATGCGAACATTCCCGGCCATTCATTTGGAAGCTACGGAGGCACGCTGACTCATGCCCCGGTTGCACCATCGTGGTTAGAAACTCGATCCGAGATCGGATCTAAAATCGACACAAAAAAGTGTTGCACCATTCGAGTTTAGAGCTGGACTGGAAATAGAGATGAAGTTCATTTCGAACCGCCGAAATTGGCGGTTCGAAATCTCGATCCGAGATCAGCAGTCATCGTCGACATATGTAGTTTGAAAATACACTAACAGATAGAACTACGTTCACTTGTTTTCTTGGGAAATTAAAATAATATTATATGTACTTGAATATTATTCAGTAAAATTAGCACAACAATAATTCACTTAAAACAAATAAAACATCGCACATCTAGTTCTATCTATAGTGAAAAATACCTCTACTTCCATGGCGTCATTTATTACATACCAATAGCAATATTTATCTCAAACTTAATCTCGATCTCTCACTTTGGAACCAAAATCGACTAATCGGAGATCCAGAATCATGAAATTTCGTTGGTGCAACACTTTTACATTGGAACCAAGATCAAACTGGATCCTGGTTCAGAACCAGGATCATTCGATCTCGAATCGGGGAAGATGTTGGTGCAACCGGGCATCAGACACGCTGATGATTACTTTAAAGGGAACCCGCCCACATCCAATTGGATTATTGTTCTTTTTCACATGTTTATATTTTTAAAAAGAATTCAGTAAGTACCCGTACACCCAACAAATTATTGATCCAGCATTATAGACAAATTGAATGAACCACGATCTCATAATTATGGGTTTCGCCTGTCTGTCATTTGAACTGCTTGCAGAGTGGTTGAAATCCTGGTTTTTGACTAAACTATTAAACATGCCTGCAGAAGGTTTACCTACGAAAAGACATCATACCCCAGACGAAAACGTTGTAGTATTTAAAGTTAACACGCATCCAGTAAATATTATTTCGGAGCCTTCCGATATAGTTTAATACGTCTTCTTCAGATTGCCGTTTCTTAAAACATAACTAGCCGGGCAGGGAGCCAAACTACGACAGGAGTCTGTATTGAACATTGCTACAGATTTTTCATCAATAAAATGATAGGGTCACCGCTTGAAGTCCCGTAGTTACCTACACGCAGCACTACGAGAACACTGCGCGCCAGTTCAGAGTCCATGCTCGTAGCGGCGATGGCGCACTCATAGCGCGGTACAGTGTAACCCTTATAGCTCCCGCGATTCCCGGGCCATAAATGGAGAGCGAGTGAAGAGATTTCTTAAATCGAGGTCTTGAGAGCCGAAGTGGGTGATTCATGTGAGTATGGAGCAACGCCGGAATGAAGGGGCGGGGTAAAACGGGAGATCCCCGAGAAAAAACCCGCCGACCAACGGCATCGTTCGGCACAATTCCGACATGCAAAAATCCGGAGTGACCCGGTCGGGGATTGAATCCAGATCGCCTTTGTGGGAGGCGAGCAGGCTAACCGCTCAAACACCGTAGCCCCGCCAAAAAGAGGGGAAAAAATGCAGGCAGGCGGGCACCTTTAAGAGCTGGCACATTGTGTGCGTTGCAGAAGTTTGTTAAAATACACGTGTTAAAAAAACGGTGGCCCCTTTTGCACTGGTGTCAGTCGTTATCTTCAAGGATGGCGGCACCTGAGAAGGTGACAGTTTCTTCCACCAGGGAGTCGGCAACTGGAATGTGTGCCGAAACATCGGGATTCTCTTCTACTGCGACACTGCTGAAAACCAAAGGCCAAGGAATGCTAGAAAAATATTTTGTAGGCGTGAAAAATAATAATTTCTTAGCTGATAAATTTTCTTTACAGAATCATTAGAGTTGCCTTCGGGTACTCGTAATCATTTCTTGTTAATTGGCTAGCAAAAAAATGTTAAGGTCACTGATTATATTCTTGTTCAGGTGAGGCGCCCGACTGAAAAACTGCACGCCAGTTGAGCGTCTTGCATGTAAAGGGGATATGGCAAATGGTGAATGAGAAAGAGTCGGCCTTATAGCTCGCAAGTTTCCAGACCTCGAATGCGCAAAATAGTTGAAGGCAGGCAGAAACCCTTAACGTGGCAAACCCTACTCAACACAGGATATAAACAATTAACATGTATAGTGGATAGTCAACAATATCAGATTTGCACAAATGCAGTACAAAATTCTTGAAAATAATTTTTTTAATTGAGAAATTAAATTAAGAGAGTAACATTCTCTAGCATTGGTTGATTCCGGTCATATCCCTTCCGTGAACATTAGGCCTTTCACAAAGAATAGGGGCCGAGGTTGCTGAGCGGTTAGACTGCTCGTCTCCCACCAAGGCGAACCGGGTTCAATCCCCGGCCGGTTCAATCCGGATTTTCGTAAGGGGGAATCGTGTCGGACTATGTCGCTGGCCGGCAGGTTTTCTCGGGAATCTCCAGTTTCCCCCGCCCTTTCATTCCGGTGCTGCTCCATACTCACCTCACTTCATCCTAGTCATCTCTCAAGGCCCCAATGTTACGAACTGCCCAAATATCTTCACTCACTCAGCACAAAACACCTCTGGTAACAAAATTAAATATGCTGACCGGAAAAGGTTATATTTTAATCGAAGTTCCGAATACAGAAACCAAAATCTACTCGCAACTAGATCGATTTCGTTCCTCGTACTGCACTAGTAGAAGAACTTGTAGCTCACTCAGCAACTACGTGTGCGCGAGAAAGTAGTCGAACACACACTCCCCAAATCGTAAATTAATCGAGACGTTAATAAAGGTAAATCCGCAATCCATAATACTCTCGGACCTACCAAACGGGAAATATTCGCGACAACTTGCGCACACCATTGCACAGAGAATAAGGAAGAGAAAAATAAATAAACACAGAGAAAGTAAATTAGTGAAACGTGAACAAGAGTTCTTGAAGTTTGGGCATTGCTAGACTTAGACCTACAATGAAGATCCTGGCGCGGAATGTACGAGGGCCAGTGTTGTACGGGGATCTGTTGCAAGGTAAGCTGGTGCTTGTTCACTTCTGTACAACATTCTCGATGCACGCAGCAGAAGCCAGAAACCACCGTGCAGCCTAGGGAAACTGAATGCATTCCGACCACTCACAAGCGAGCAGCAAGGGACCTATTACGCGCGTCCTGTGGCATCAGTTGCCGAGATATATTTTAGTGGTGGAAGTGTAAACCAGCAAGCAACAAGGTACAGCCCACAGCTAAACCCTAGCATAGATTGCAACAGCTCACCACACGCCACTGATGATTGCTCATGACTTGGTCGACAGAGCTCATTTTGCACATTTCATATTACCTTGTCTCTTACCATACTGATATAACCCTAACTTCCAGGAATATATTATTTTTACTTCCAACAAGCACATTCACGTATGAGATCATTTCCAACTAAATGGAACCAGCTGTCCTACCCGAGGGGCAAAACCATTGTTTCAACTAAACTGAAGAACATTAAGTGAGGTGTGTATGAATAAACAGTGGAATGAATAGGAGGAATAAACGGGAGAACCCAGAGAAAACACCTCCACCGCGACATTGTCTACTACACTACCGACATGATAATATCATCTCACCTTCTCACTCCCCCGTCCTCTTTGCAGTATATTTCCGCTCGCCGAAGCCTATAATCGAAGCGGTCATTTCAGAGGGTGGAAGTTGATGACTAACAACCTCATGAAAGAATTTTCACGTTTAACTGAGCAATTTTTTAAATCAACCTACAAAAAAAGTTTCTTGTTTTTACCAGCGTATGTTCTAACACACTTAATTACGTGTTCCCAGTTAACTTAACAGCGATATAGGGAATGAGCTCTCATGTTTTAACATCGCAATATAGGTGCTGTTTTTTTTCCTTCTTTTGTCGGCACCGAATTTGTATAATTTCGTTTCTCTTTGTTTCGCGCACACAGGAGTAATAATTGACAAGTTAATATCATGCCTAATCGCCCAAATATTTCGAATTTCCACTCTATCGACGCACGAATTGAGTGATCAGGTTGGTAATGTAAATTTTATCTATGGCGGAAACATACAACATTTTCAGAAAAGTATCCCCTAAGCAGATCTTTCAAAAGTGGCAAATTAATCGCGAACCACCTCTAAACACGTTCTCTGATAAACATAGTCAATAAAAAAAATATCCTGTCTTAAAATACAGAAACTCCTAATTTTGCTATTTATTTGTATAAACAATAGTTGGTTGCAAAAGCCTTTCATCAAACAAAAATGGTCATAATTTTTTCTAGTGTTGGCAATCATTTCTCTAATGAAAATACGACAAAGACCAAGATTGTTACAGAAGTTACGTCCAAGACTTCTGGGATATTTCATTTATAATCCTTATTCGGGATAATGTCTACCACGACAATTCAATTATAACATGTTGCTTTTCGTTCAGTAGAGATAATTATTCGAACTGCACCGTCCATCAGAAAGTGAGCGCCTAGAAAACTATAATCTTTAAAAACGTATTAACAAACAATTTATCGAAAATTTTGATAATTAGGTTTTTTGGCCACATTAATGTAGTCTGCAGTATTAAAATATGCCAGATGTATCGCAAAAAATTGAGGAACAAAGCTGGTTGTATACAAAATCTAAATAAAGATGCTTTAAAACCAACCAGCATAGCTTGGTTTCTAAGCTTTTCAGTTTCACAATAACCGAATTGTTTACCACGGCTGCTTAAATTTTGCAGTTCTTTTTGTGCTATTATGGAATATTAGATTTAGAATAAAAACACGCAAGTAATTTTAATTAATTACAATAATTACTAAATGATGTAATAAACTATTATTTTATGATAACTTATTTATAAACGATCAAATTCCTCATTTTATGTTATTAATTTAATTCACTTAAACTCAAAGAATCTTAAATCTCTATCTATAACTGCAATGATTAGACATAATATTTTTTTTCTTCGAAATAAGGTAGAATTGTTTATCTTAATTTAAGTAAGTATAAAATGCAACGACCCGATGCGGATCGTTTTCTGGCATGTTTAATATATGCACTGCCAAGAGCTTAGTTTCTCATAACGAGCTTAGTAATTAAAAAGCGTTAGTTAAAATTAAGTAAACTTCGTTAGTAATCTCGAGGTTTAAGGGGTTTTATAATATATTCTATATCTATGTCTAATTCTTCGGTTCATTCGTCTTTATGCAGGCATTATTTTATTCGACATTCAAGATAACTATTACGGTCCAATACTATTCGCGGTTGAAATATCTTAGATTTCGAAATGTTATATTTCTTATCCACAGAGATTCTAATATTGCAACTCCATGGCTTATTCTTAATTTGCATTAGGCATGGAAACGTCTTTTCTTAAAAATTTTAGGTATTAAAAGTCGCCCTTATAAATAAAGAACAGATTTATCAAAAATGAAAAACAAACATTTTAAATTATATTATTCTTTCACGAATCTCACATTAAAAATATTAAATTGAAGAACGTAAATATAATTTTATAACATCCAACAGACACACAATGTTAACATGTTTTTAAACAATACTCTTCTCGTTACTAAAATTTTAATTTCTTGAAATAAAAAAAAACCAAACGTTAGTTATATTCAGATTCACGCAGTTCTCTTTCTTATCAAACAATTTGTTTCTTCAAAACTTCGCATTGTTACTTTAACATCATATTCATCCCCTGTCGGAAAAAAAAATTACTAAAACTGTAAATTACGACAGTTTACGTGTATGTAAGTTTCTGTACTTTAAACTGCTCATCACTCATCTCTAGTATCCGAACTGGGAATTCGCTGAGAATTCACTTTTGCAAATGGATACTAAACACTGGAAAAACAAAGATATAGGCTGTTCATGGTAAAGTGAGCACTTTTGAGGCTTTAGTTACTTTTTCCTTCCAGGCAATTTTATCCTTTATCGACTTTTAAAATAAATATTGCAGTGTAAGTAATAAACACAGTGTGTAGCCTATATTCCACCACACTTGGAAGTTAACGCCTAAGGCTAAAATAAAATATATTTTTCCAAATTAGAGGGTTTTCAAAGGTGATCTTTTTACGTGAATTCCAAATATGCACGCTTTAACCACCAATTACACAGGCACCATGTATTTAAAAAAAAACAGAGTGATCGTTATTTTTATTGAGGTTGTAACGTTGCAGTTTTTTAGGTTTTATTATTATCTTTTGGTTTCGGATTATTTAGTTGAGGTGGCGAGTCATTAATAGAATTTTCATATTGTGATTTAGAAGTAATTGTTCATTAACGAAGTTAGTAAGAATTGCATGTTGAAATTATCAGATTGAGATACGCAGCTTATTGTTCATTTAGTCCTTAGAGGGTAGTAAGTACCGAAAATTGTAAATCACGTTACATTAAAGAAAATAAACCTGGTTGGCTCTCGTTTCGCCATCGTTGATTGGGTGAGGAGTATGGTGTGGTCAGCCGGCAGCCAATCAGGACGCAGGTTACTAGGAGTGTGACGCAGAAAGTTATTTCCATTAGAAGAAATACCGGCACCCCTGCCAAGAATGGAAAATAATGATACATGATACAATATCTGTTATTAGATGCAAGCAGTGTCATCTGTAATCACTGCAAGATGTTTTAAATTTTCATCATCGATAATTAAAATCGAATGATATTTGTTTATTTGTTTTGAGAATACTAAAAATCAATAAATAAATGGCGAGCAGAATTTCGGAATCGTAATTAAAGAGAAATGTTACAAGGTTACCACCACTCACTTTAAGGGGATGTGTTTCTGGCATACGAACAACGGCTTGTGATCAGGTAAATCGGAAATGTTTTAGGCATTTTAAAAAAGTTGAGCTCTGCCTTGTTCCTTGTGAGGACGAGTGAGTGAATAAATTTGGGCGGCTCTTAGCAGCGAGGTCTTGAGAGCCGATGAGGGTGATAGCGGGGTAACGAGGGTCCCCCGAGAAGGCTCGCAAACCAGCAGCATCGCCCGGCACGATTCCCGCGCGTGAAGGTCCGGGAGTGGCCTGGCCGGGGATTGAACTCGCTTCTTCTTGGTAGGAGACGAGTAGGCTAACCGCTCAGCCACCGTGGGTCCTTGTGAGGACCAATTTGCCGAGAAAGCACGAAGTATTCTTCGCCGTAAAACCAGGAAAGTTGTGGATCCAGCAGCAATTACTGCAGTAACTCTACTCCTACACTAGAGCGCATGCGACATCGATTAAAGGCTGTTCACAGTAAAACGAACACCTTTTTAGCCCTGCTTAAGATCTGCTTGTATGCCCATTGTGTATTATTCCGCCTTACGTGCCTTATCACTTTATTCTTGCGTCAGTCGAGTGAGAGTGTGAAATTATTAGAAAAGTTTATATTTTACTAATCTGCTAATTTTTAGAGTTCGCTGCATAGAAAAAAAAACAGAAAGTGAAATAGATCATTTAAATTATTGTAAATGGTTACTTAGCACTTTTTATTCGACGTTAAGAGATGGAACTACTACCATCCAACGTTACCAATTTTACTGGGCGAATGTACTCATTGCGCTCGTTACAATATATGCAGGTAGGAACAGTGACTTTTTCTCAGGTTGATATCAAAAGTGCTCACCTTATCGTGAACAGCCTTAAGAAATTGTGGAGTTTAAGGGCCCGACCTACCAGCCGGCAGCTGCAATATTTAAATAGGAAATCCCATGTCAACAAAATTTCGCCTCAGTACGTTTATTTCAAAGGTAGGCGTTTCATACAAAATTTATTCTTCGCAATTTTTTTTTTTTTTTTTTTTTTTTTTAGGAGGAATTGCCCAATGTAGGGACGTTTCCGTAACATGCGTCGCCTGTTCGCAAGGAATTTTTAAAATTCATGTTTTACAAAATTACAAACTGGCTATCCATATTGAGGAAATGCAAAATTAAAATTTCGCAGCTGCCAGTCGGTAGACGGTGTCCTTGAACGCAGTCTACAATTTTATGGAAGGCAATATTTACAGGCAAACCACGACAAGGCAATCCTATAAATAATTGTTGTTATTAACTTTGCGAGCAAATATTTTAGTGGAGTGTTTCTGATGAAATCTTTGTGGGGTCGTAAATTATTATGTTATTGAGGCACGAATAATTATTAAAAATAAACGCACCTGCGTAGCAAAATTGTTGCAAAGCTCGCAGAAACAGTTATCTAGGCTTTCCCTGTTTCACATTTTCTAATTTTGTTTCCAAAACGTGTCAACTACAATTTACGTCTCACGTCATGGTAGAATATCAAAGCTAGCATTAACCATATCTGATAGAAGGCACCGCGGATTATCTGTCACCTTCGTTAAAACAGTATCTACGTATTACCCGGAATTTTAAAACATTTTTCGCTTCACGTTGAAAGTCCGTGTTTGGTAATTAGTTTCAGAGGCCTGAAGGTCACACAACATTGTATAGTATATTTTCTAAAGTTGGTGTTGATTGATTGCTCTTACAATTATCATTCGTGTATTTTCTCTCGCAATATAACCACTGATTTCCCCTCGGCAGATACAATCAAGTTAGTGAATTTGTAGCAATACAAGAAAATTTAGGCGACCTATTATTTATTCTCTGTCTTGCTAAACGCTTCGACACACCTTCTGAAACAGAATTTGTAGCAACAAACTGAAAAGTGAAAAATATTCTCACCACACAACGGACAGCGGCGTAAAGTGACGCTCGATAAGTGAAATGTTTTCTTTTTCGTGTTGAAGAAACCACTGTAAATTACTATACATGTAATTATTTATTATGCGCAATAAAATAATCATATATGAAAATTTTATTTCTGTAAATACCATAAAAAATACAATTAACAACCTAGGCCTACGAAACTTTATTGAAAACTAAGAAAATCCATAAAACCGTAATATGTTGATTTCTTTTCGAAAAGGTGGAAGAAACCTAATTTTAGTAAGATATGTGCTTAAATTTACAAGTATTACTGTATAATTTACTGAAAATTGTTTTACGTGAAAGTGTGTATTTTTATTTTCAGTAATGTGAATAAACCTGCTTATAGTTGTGGTGGAAAACACTCATAGGATAATAAACAATGTTATACCTGTTTTTCGGATACTAAAAATTATTTCGTTGTAATTAATATGTTGTTCAGTTTTACAGTTTCTTCTGAATATTATAACAAACTCTTATCTTCCACAATAACGTAAAGCCCACATTGACGTACAAAAGACTACGTAAGATATTAGTAATTTTTAATTAGTGTGGAATGCTTTTTGTCGAAGTATAAATCCACTTCCATACATAATAATGGAGAGCCTGCTAAATGAATTCTTTTGTTTGAACCACAGATGGGCGTGTCTTTTGAGCTTCCCAAATGATGAGAGATCTCATCAACCTGATGGACGGTAAAAAAAAAAAAAAAGATCAAAATACATGTTTGTACCAACAGAATGTAGGTGATTCGCCATACGTCTCGTAATGTTCGGTACTAACAATTCCTGAATACGCCTTATAAAAGAGGAATTGGGTCCGAGTTAGCAGGGGAGTAAAGAGCCTTGGTTATCATACTTTTCGGTGTATTATATTTATATAACAACCATGTTCTATTTGCATACACCACATGCAAATTTTACTGCAGCAAAAATCTACAATGTTAATAAAAATGCTTATAAAATTACAGTACAGTGCTAGTAAAAGTTATTGAAAAATTGCCATAAAATTACGGACACTTCGATTTCTCAGTAAGTAATATTTATTTTGTTGGACCTATGGAGTTATTTGAAAAGTAGGAATTATGGCACTGTAAGTGCACATAATGTTTGTAAACGGGTATCCTTCACGTGGGGGAATATATATATATATATATTATATATATATATATAAAGTTTTATCAGATATTATTTCAGAATAAATAAATATGGACCATAGTTGATGGAAAACATAAAAGCTACAAAAATATTAAATTCGAGGCTCTTTAAGGAGATACATCCATTGTTTTTATATTATGACAAAATAAATATAAAAAAGTGCGCCATATTAATGGTATACACTGGTATACATTGATCAGGTTTATTTGAAATGTCATCCTGCATGCCTCCTTTTTAAGGCTTTCTGCGATTCGAAAATCCTTTAGAAAGCAATTGACAAATATCAAATTTAATATTCATATGCAATTTTCTCATATGTTATTCTTCTTAAACATTCCTCACAGAACTGAATAATATTTTGCTGCGTAAATTGGGAAGATTGAAAACTTCTGTTTGCATGCTTTTTGAATGTGAAGTCATTAATAGTTAGATTAGTTTTCTGTAAATAAATATAATTTTAAATAAAAAATTATGTAGTGATATGTTGGGCATGCGTATGATGCTAGAATTCCTACTACGCCACTTAATTGTTGTTTGCTCGTAGCGCCCTGCTGTAATGTAACGACGCCAGGCGGGCTTCCCTTTGTTTCACACAGAGCGTTGGAAAAAAACACTTTTGTCTTTCAAATTGAATGAAAATGTGACTGATTATTTAGATCAAAACCAGGTAGGTAATTAATGATACTTTTTACACATTAGCAGTAATCATTAATGTATTCTGAATTACGCGAAGACACATTTACCCTTTTGTGTTTAGACATAGACAAGACACATTTCATAGCCTTTGTATGAAATAAAACAATCATAAAATTGCCGTTGAAAATAAAATATTAAAAACTACTTCCAAATATTACAGAAAACATAGGCTATTCATTTTTATGTGTGAAAACTGTAGTTTTATTGCAGAAATGATACGTGGAAAAACTGAGAATTCAATAATAAATGAGAAATCATTCAGTGCAGAAAAAATTAGAAAAAAAATTTGCTGTCGTTCCAATAATAAAATCAGTTGTAATAGCTCTGAAGACTGAATCACCTCTCAACTATTAGTAATCAAAATTGGTAATTTAGGTGAGAAACTAATATTCAGCTGGCCCATAGTATACTCAGAAATTCATCTTGTTATAATGTACATGGTTTTGCGTGGCTACAGAACAAAATATCTTATCTGCAGGCTTCTGGTTAATGTCCGAACAAATAGTTACGCCCTTCATTCATTTCAGAAAAAAGTTTAAAATTCAAAAATCCCTCCCTTGAAAATTCAAGTTTAACAATCAAAACTATTCAAAATGATTGGAGTGCACATACGTAATAGTTCTTAAAATTTGCGGTGCCATACCCGATGTAGACCATAATTATTCAGTACTGGTGGAGACTGCAGCTCACGTAATTTTGCGTAGCACTTTAAAATTACCGCAATGCAATTTAGGGCCCCTCCTTTATCGCGCCCCGCATATTTAAACAAACTAGGCGCTTCTCGTATGCCTTTCCTAATATTATGACGGGCTGTATGTGCCAAATTAAATGAATTATTGCAGAACGAAAGTTACTATATACCGCTGTGCATAGCGTCTAGGGAAAGAGTGTCAATCAAAATGGGGTCACACGGTGACACTAATTAAAACGGGAAATTCCTGAGATGTGGCACTTATCAGAACTGTAATTAAATTAATTCCTCAGTGGCAAAACATGCTTGATTAAGCCAGGGATAGTGCAAAGAGAAAACGGGGACAAAATAATTAACAATTCCAAAGATAATTGAGCTCAGTTCACATGGCGAGAAAAAAAAAAGTCAATAGAACGTGAAATGTAAACAAACAAGTAAATAAATAATAATTTTGAGGTTATTACCTGAATTACAATTCTAACTATTCCAGAGGGTAGTGGTTTTAAGATTAAGCTCAAGATAAATCAACATTCAACTGAAAACAAACTAAAACATAAACAAATGACTTTAAATGCTGAAAAAATTATAATATTTTTGCTGCGTAAATTGACATCACTACATCACTAGACTGCTCAATCTGGAGATTGCACAAACATAACTATATATATATATATATATATATATATATAGTTATGTGTGTGTGTGTGAATATATATAGTCTTTTATTGCGTAACACCTGGTTATGTTTTACTCGTAAATGCAAATAATCAGTTAACAATTTTTATGAGATGAACCAATGCCTTGCAGGTGATAATAAATATTATTTGTGTCTCCGGCATTTTAGAAACGTCGAGAGGAACAGAATATCTTTTATAAGTAGTGCAACATAATAGAGTTTTGTGGTTGGAACGCATCAATTAAAAAAAATAAAGTGTTATAATTAGTATGAAGAAATTTTTTTTGTCTTTTCATGATTTCCAAATACGTGTTATAATATTATTTTACGAACAACGTCAACCCCAGAAAAATTCCATAAAAATATTCCCGAACTCATCTTGTCTGAAAATAAAGGTTTATATTCAGGATGTACTTTTATTGATATTTTTAAAGAACAAAAAATGGTTAATACGTCATTTAAAAATACACTTTGAGCATCTTACGCCTTTAGTAATTTGCTGAAAAAATATGTGCGTTTCTATAAACAATATTTTTAATAAAATATTATTTAATTATTTAAAAATGCTTAATTTTTCATGTTATCTTGCAAATGTGAATAAATCGGTTTCGATTTTATTCATTGCTCTCGAAATACAAAATATTTCGTATAATATCCAGTTATTCATGTAACAAACTTTTTATTGCGGCCATTTGTTACCAACACCCCATAAATACTGTACAATTTTAAATTCTGATAAATGTTATAGCGGTTTGTTTGATGCTATTTAAATGCGATTTTCACGTTCTCGGATCATTGGGGTGTTATTGCTAGTCCGTTCACTTTTTAAAAAATCACATGTTTGAATAATATTTTATTGTAATATATATCGCTGACGCACGCTGATAAGACATTTCTGGGTTTCATTAGTTTTGACAAATATGCTTATATGTATTTCTTCTAATCGTCAGTCCGGCATCAGAAGAAAGCTTCTGATGTATAACGAAGATATAGTGTTGTTTCTACTTGCCTTCCCTTTGCATCGTGGACAACTTGGGATTGAAGTTCGTTTTAATTGTTACTGACAGTGTGTTTGGATAGCTTGTTGCTAACTAAGAAAAGTTTGTATCTCCGGAGTACTGCATTAGAATTATTGGGTGATAACGAACGCTAACAAGGACCACGTGATTTTCTAGTATAGAAAATATTTGTCTTCGCATAGAGCTGGCGTTTATTTTCCTTTAAATTGGCCAGGCTTTACTTGGGAAAACAGAGTTTTACAGTCGGTTGACTTTGTTTATTTATTTCCTTTTTTTTTATCTATCAAACAGATTGAAATAAAGTTCTGGAGATATATGACATAATTAACATTCGTTGCAATGCACCAATACGAAACAATTTTATCTTCTGTATTACTAAAACATTGAAAGTGCCAATTTTTTTAGTACATTATCGCGGTGTTAATCTGAAGATTATCTAAGATTTTATAAGTGACTCACAACTGAAATTTGTCTTATTAAAGTGTCAATGCCATCCTTATCGTCTCGTGCCTCAACAACAGAAAACACCTTGAAGACGGGCCCTTAACTCGCGTACCACTACAGATGCTTTAGAGAGTGTAGTAATGCAACTATTAAATTAGCAATTATTTTCTGCGGGAGCCGTGATATTTGCCGAAAACTTTCGCAACAAAATCCATAGCAGAACTATTTGGCAGTTTATGCTACGTAAACGAAAATACTCCACTTAATGTTATGTTACGATGTATTGACATTAATGCGAGTTCTCCTAAACAACCTGCTTGACTTATCAGTTTTTGAAGTAACTTTATGATCTGGTCAGTGTTGACAAACACGTATTTACTGTCGAAGCGCTAAGAGAACACACATTAAAAGTTGTAACATTTCACGAACTACATATGATAAGCTAAAAAGACTAATTTTTTGAAACAGTATCATTACATTTATCGTTTAATGAGGTACTGAACAAGCTACTGAGGGACATGTATACTGGTAGTAATTTATCAGCACAACTGAAAACTTCTCTCCTCAAAAATTAAATTCCATTGCAAACCAATCGCGAGAAGTTCATATAGAACATGCGTAGTGTTTTATATTTAAGGTCGTTAACATTCTGTTTCCTAATGGCCGGGCGTAACAATATGAAGTTTAAAATTATTACTGGGAAGTTGCCATACGCTACACTACGTTTACGTTGTAAATAACCTAATAAAATCTAACCTGTGTCACAGTATCAGAAACGCCTTCTCCAGTTTCTTCATTCTTCGGTAGTTTACTATGATATGAAAACAAATTATTTATTTTCCTGTCACACGTTATGATGGCACGCGCTCCTGGTGTGCATTCAACACGACACCATCGTGTACAAACACGAATACTTCAGAACTGAGAAGTTGACACCTTCACTGCACACTGGAGACTGAGGCTGTGAAGGTATGGTCGTGGTGCCTGTATATACCCCCCCCCCACTACCGTTTGCACGTCGTACTGTTATTTATGATATGATGAGCGTGCCCTGACCCAATGCCTCTTCGGCCTGACCCGCTCGCTCCCCTGCTGAGCAAGGGACAACACGCAGAAAAAAGACAGGTAACAGATTTTCTAGCTAGTGGCCAACGCTTTACTCGAGCAAAAACGATCCTCGCTTACATAAAATGAAGCTTGAGAATGGGGGTAAAGAGTGGCTTAACAATATCGAATTTTGCAATGTGTGAACAACACAAAAACTTGAAATTTTCGTGCCTTCTATTAATATCAATAAAATACTTTTATATAAATTGATTACATTTGGAACTCAAAAAAAGCGGGCAGATCATCCATCCTTATTTGCTATCGTTTCGCAACAATGTAACTTTATAAAGTTTAATTTCTCACATAAAACGAGATGTTATTCACTCAAGGTGTTTTGAGTTAGCTGAATTTTAAATTATAAACCAAACCAAATAAAGTAAACACTTAAATAAATCCACAGTGAATTTTCACCAATATTAATGTGACAGAGATAAGCGTTAGTATAAGGGAATTTATGATTACATCTGTAACAAAGTATATGGTAAATAGCGAAAAGTTTTAAGACGAACTTTAAGTTTTCTTCTTACATGCTATGTCAGCAATAAATCAATGAATACAACAAAGGGAGATAGTCTCAGCCGTAAGTAGTTAATGTCAATTTCAATATCATTGAAATATTTAAATGCGGAATACGTATGGTGGTGCTCTCTGCTGTATTAAAAAAATTTAGAGCGAATTCTTGATGCATGCATTTACGAACACACAATTGTGCCTGCGCATATTTTTAGGAGTTTCTGTACCTTAACGTTACTATTTTATGGCCAAACTCAGTAACAGAGCATTTCTATTCAGAACTCCCAGACATAATGTCGTAATGAATGTAGGACTAAATATGTGATCGTATGTATAAATGTGTGTATTAAACATGTTTGTATGTATCGCGCTTGTGTGTGTGTGCATACACATATAAGGTGGCTTGTTTGTCAATGTTTATATGTATAAACGTAATGTTTTAACTTTGTACATTTTCCTTGTGAAATGCAGTAACGAAACTCATCCTTACAGATGCTTAGGGGGCTTTGACGCCCCCTCCGCCCCCTCCTTAAATCCACCACTGCTTTATACAAATATAATATGCAATACTCATATCCAAGAGAGATACAATAGACATACTGCTCATATAGGCCGATGTGAGAAATCCTAGTGGCGTTGTCATGTTCTGCAAACTTCTGAACATTAATAATAATTGTCTGAAAGTTACGTTATTAAAAATATTTTCTCCGCGATTTAACTATATATTCTGTCTGATAAGTTAATTTTTATTCGGAGTAATGGCCAGTATTTTTAACTACGGAAGCGAAATCTCATCTTGTAAAGAATTAGGTATAAGCTAACATACAGTATAATAACTATAAATTGTTTTAAAGTTATATTTTTTAAGCATGCATTGTATTGTTGCTTTAGCATTATTAAAATCTTAAGCAATTTTGCTTCCATGTTGTTCGTAGGTATAAATACTTATACTATAGAGTTATTCGGTATTTGCAGTTTAGCCAACGAACTAAAAACTACAGAAAAACATACTGAGATCTACGTGATGTGGTAACTGGTAGGGTGGTTGCTTGTAATTCCAGTCTCAAGATGTGAGCACAAAACAGACCACCATTGATCATAGCTGACTGAACACGCCCGGAATGCCTGACCAGCACAACATGCTCTCCACTTCCAGCCCAACATACCGTCTAGCAAATATCTCACCTGACCAGGGGCGGTCTGTGGTTACGATCTACGTTGGAAACAGTGTTCGTTATGGACGTGACTTTATTGTCTTAGTGAGAAAATGGGGGAGAAAGCTGCCAAAATGCCAGTGAGCTTGACGTATCCCCGAGAAAAATTTTAAAATTAAACATAAACAGTTTCTTTTTAAGTTTATCCAAGGCAACTAGAAATAAAATACTAAAATAATGTTTTAAAATTAACACAAATGTAACATTTATTACTCATACTCATTAATATATTTGCATCATTCTTAACTCATGTCTCTTTAATCCACTCCTGCGGACTCGTTCTTTAACTTCTCTGCTGCTTATCTAGTTTTATTTTTTTCATACTGGTGTGAGGGGTTTCTGACTTTCAGGACCTTCGTGGGACATCCAGCCTCCAACTCAGGTCTGTCTGTCCCTGCTATTGATGACTGTGATTGTTCTCAGGACGTACTAGCCAACTTAATATCGGGAATTATTTATTAAAATACCATTTAACCTCATCATAGAAGAACACGTGTTTCCTCGTCCCATTTTTCATGATCTGTAAGCACGACGATGGTGCCACTACTTTAGTCCAAGAAGCCAGCTCCTCAGCCTCGCAAAATCGTCAACAAAATTTAGTCAAATTTAGCAGTTACTGCTGGACCCGTCACACCAGATCAGATCATCGATTTAAAACGCTACCTCGCTCAAAGGTGAACCGTTATCATTTTGAACATACCTCCCACAAGAGTTTACACATATCGGCGATGCTATTCAAAATATTTCTCCTCTTTCATCGCCCACTGCAGAACATCTGGTTACCAAAATATTTACGCTTCTTATGTCTTCTAGCATAACGTCTCCGACCACCACCACAACAAACATCACAACGTGTACTCGCCTGTTATCTACAACCAGGTTCTACTCATTGCGGACCCAAGCAGAACACAACAGTCACTCCAAAAATCCTGCATAAATACTGGCCCAAAACTTCACAATAACAATTCTATCTGAACACAGGCTGTCACTATCCGGTAATTCAGCCATCAAACATATCTTCTCGCCTTCATCATCATAAGTTATTCCGGCTAGAACCAGCACCTTTTTTTACCAACTCCGCAATATCCAAGCTTTACATCAGAAAATCTCGCCGAATCTTCTCTCACTGCACAAACCCTTGCCACCACCACCACTACCAGCTTGCAAATTCCGCTGAACAGCAGTCTGGTGTCAGCCGAACATATTAGACCTAAGTAAATAGAACACGACACAACTGATTTTTTTCAATGAATACTTTGCAATTCACAAATTTTTTTATGATTTGGCAAAGAATTATAGTAGCTAGAATAGTTCTATGTCGTAGGAAACAATATGGACTATAGACTCGAAACACTTAAAACTGCCTGAAATTTGCGAGATTGATTGCAGATATACTGAAACTCGTCCACTCGAATATAAAAAAAATTATTGGTCAATTTAATTGCAGGTATTCTCTGACTAAGCAATGATTTTTTTAACGATACTTAAAGAATTGCACTGACCTGGCAATAAACCCTCAGTGCATTGTACAGTTGATAATAACTTATCAACTGAATGTTCAATAAAGTAGGCAATGATATTGATTTAAATCACTGATTCAGATTTAGAACGAATAACTAAACCCTCTATGATATGTATAGTGTAGGCTGTTCACGGTAAAATGAGCACTTTTTAAATCCCTGCTTAAGATCTAATTGTATGCACCTTGGTATTCTTCCGCCTTATGTGAAATTAACATTGTTATGGGCCTAGTAACTTTACTCATGCGTCGGTCAAGTGCAGCTGTGAAATTATTACAAAAGGAAAGATTTTGCTAATCTGCTCATTTTTATCACTTCGATGAAAATAAACAATTAAACAGAAAGTGAAAAAAAATTAACTTAAGTTATCACAAAAGGTTACCCGACACTTTTTATATTACTTTAATATATGGAAGTACTTTCTATTCATCGTTAACGACTTTACTGGGCGCATGCCACTCAGTGCGCCAGTTATATATGCAGCTCGAGATAGTGACTTTTCTCTTAGGTTGATTTCAAAAGTGCTCCCTTTATCGTGAACAGCCTTTTACTCTGTAACACACGCCTCACGCGGGAACCACTTGTGGATTTTCATGTACATTTCATAAAACTAGTACATGCTGTTTATAAAGTGCTTTTATTCAATTGGCGTAATTTTTTCTTGGGGGCTTATTTCAAACTACTACATCACGGCTATTATAAATACAAGCTCGCATACAACCAGTAAGGGCGCCGCCGCTTGCTTGGAGGTTTCCAGCGCCTTTTGAGGCAGGTAAGCGCCGAGCGATAAGGACTATACTGACTCGCGCGCCTTGTGCCCCATCACTCCTACGCGCAAGGCTCTGAATTGGCGTGCAGGGTTCTCGTCGTGCTGCGTGTACCTATGGGACTTCGCAACCCAGTTATTTTATTGATAGAAAGTCTACAGCAAGGATTAGTGCAGATCCCTGTAATAGTTTCGAATGTTTCCGACCAGTATATTAACGAGATACAGACGTGTGGAAAAGCCGTTTTTAGCTGTGCTAAGGGCTCGGAAATAGCATTTATAGTATGAGTTATGTATTAGGAGTATATTACGTACCTCATCTGAAGTGTGTTTTCTTTTTGTAGATTGGTTTAATGTGGACACATTTAGACGTTTTGTAAGAAACCGCAGTGTGTTTGGATTTTTTTTTGACGAAACATATTAAACTTGCCCCCCAGTATGTTAACCTACGAAAATACACCATACCATAAACTAGGAAGGAATTACACTTTAAAGTCACCACGCATGCTGCAAATATTATTTTAGAGACCTCCGATATAGGTAAAAACGACTGTTCCAGACTGCCGTATCTTGGGACATACTAGTTGAAACTAGTCAAACTACTATACGACTCTGTATTTAACTTTGCTGCAGACTTTCTATCGGTGAAACGAAGGAGCCTCCGCTGAAAATTGCATAGGTAAACGCAGTACTACAAGGAAACTGCACGCCACTTTGAGACCTGCACGTAGCGGCGATGACGCTCTTGCAGCGCGTGAAACTGCAGCCCTTATAGCACACGCGCTGCTCGGTCAAAAAAAAAAAAAAAAAACCATGCAAGCCCCTTGAAAGATGAAAATATTTTTGCAAGATTAGAGCTTTTTTTTTTTTTTTTTTTTTTTTTTTTTAATTCCTGCCTAAGGCGAGCTCGTTTCGCTTCTATTCGTGGGCTTCCTACGGGCTCTTAACAGCAAGGTATTGAGAGCCGATGTGGTAGATTGGGGTATGGAGCAGAGCCGGAATGAAATGGCCAGGTAAACGGGAAATCTAAGGGAAAAAAACCCTCTGACCAGCGGCATCGTCCGGCACGATCCCCACGTGCGAAATTCCGGGAGTGACACGACAGCAGACTGAACCCATTTCTTCTCGGTGTGGGAGGCGAGCAAGCTAACCGCTCAGCCACCGCGGTCCCGAATGAGGTTGCCATCAGAGACTAAAGATGAGGTACACTGATTATTCGTCTCCTGCGCATGTACCCAACAATGAGCTACCCCAATCCTACACAACTGTCTATAGTCAACAGTGATTAACGTGTTTGTTTACATCTTAATTTTTTAAATGCCAAGCACTATTAAATAAGTAAAATACTTTTATAGACAGTTCACGGTAAAGTGAGCATATTTAAGGCCCTTATAAATGTTTCCTTTCATCTAAGTTCCATCTTCTTGCTGGTTTTTACTTTAAACATTGCAATGTGAGCAATAAACACAGTGTATGCATTTCACCGCCCTCAAAATTTAATGCCTGAGCTGCAATAAGACCTATTAATTAGCGGCTAATGCCTGTTGCAAGGGCCTTAAAAATTGCCCACTTTATCGTGAACAGCCTATACCAGTTTTAATTTAATCAAACTGCATTACAAATATGTTAGAGGAAGTATACATTCATCTGAAAGCATTTGTTTACAAATCAGGTTTCTAAACTAAAATCCACACCACGCCATTTTCGCTAGCTGTGTTAAGACAGAAATGCAGTTCAATTTTGGGAAACGGAGATTGGTTTTGCGCGGCCAGTGAGATCGGTCTACGTCATTTTTAGTCTATGTTTATGATACCCATCATGCTCCCCCCTCCCCCTCCCTTTCCTCTCCTGGCGAATCACAGTGCGGCGGCACACTGCGCAGCAGAGGCGACCATGGAATAGAGTGTACGTGGCGCCGGAGGGATGGTGTGTGGGTGGGCGTGTCTGCCGTAGTTAGGGTCCAGAGGCGACCGATAACGAGAAGACCCGGGCTCAAGTACGTGCAGCATCATGATAGCGAAGGGGGGGGGGGGGGGCGACGCGACGCCCTGGGCACCACGGATCTTAACTGCCCTAAATCCGCGCGATCACGAAGTTGCGCAGCTCCCGCTCACACACTTCACCCGTTCTGTAGAAATGATTTGTTTGCGCGTCATGACTTCGAGTTCGTAGTAATTATACTGACAATGTGCGATTACAGGAAAATTAGATTTCACGACTTGTTTGATATTTCCGTGCGTAATTTTAATTGTGTGCTCTATGCTTGTAAAAATATCGAGAGCAAATCTACATCTTACTAAAAAGTTGTTGACCTTTTTTTTTTACAGCAAGCATATAACGCACAAATTAAATTACGCATTAAAATACTAAACAATTCGTAAAATGTAAATTTTCTGTAATCGTACGTTGTCCATAATTACTACGAATCCGAAGTTATTACCGGGAAAAGAAGAATTTCTGCAAAAAAAAAAAGGGGGGGTGGGAGCCGAGCCATAACGGCGGCTACGTAACTTTGGAGATTTTCTTCTGCATCACGGTAGATGCCAGCAAGCCCTTTAAGAGGAGGATATACTAAATAATTTTCTGTGAAATAGTTGTTTACGCGAATACGCGTATCTCGGTAAATAAATGTTCTGCAAAGACGACTTTTTGTCAGAACAGATTTAAAAAAAGAAGCAATTATCTATACCTCTATGTTTTTACGTTTGTCATATTAAGTGTATTCTTGGAGAGAAAAAAAATCGTGCAAATGGTGAAAATATCGCATTTTTTTTAAGCTTGCCTATGCAGTTTTCTTAAGCGGCAAGAGAAAAGTACAAGAATACGGGCGTAGTTTATTCTGTGGGCTTTCATGCCGTATAATAAATTTCCAGTGTTACAGGTATGATTTGCACACTACAGCATCACGACGGAGACACTGCACGCCTTGCGCTTAGGAGTCACAGGGCGCTAGAAGTGCGTGTAGTGTCGCCCGTATCGCTCCCTCGCTTCTTGACCTCGGACGCGGAGGTCCATCCCACTCTTAACGGCAACCTCACTCCGTCATATGGCATTCTTAGTTTTAGTAGCTTGTTTAAATTTTAAAATAAAAGGAAATTCCGAAAGTGCTCCTGTACCTAAACATAGTGCTTTCGCCCTTTCTTATGTCTCGATGTGAACAAAAATGATCACGATACTCTTTCTTGTACAGCAAGTAAACTTGGAGTTCCCCAGTACAGAACTAATTTCTGCTCCATCTCGTTTACAGTTAATAGCTGTCTCCTCTGGAACTTCTTGGAACTGCATCTCAAGCGAGTAGATTCGGTCCAAACCGTCAAAACTTCAGTATACAAATATTCGTTTGTGGTAGCTCATCAGTAATTACTCGCCGTAGCTATATTTATCTCGTGCAATAATTGTTTGTGGGTGTGTGCGTGAATATGTAGTGGTGTTTTTAATCTAACATTTTATATCTCATGTTTATGTGATTAATGTGGTTTATTAAATATTATTATTTTGTGTTATAAACGGGTGGTTCTTGCGGAAGAAAAGAATTTTTGTCTTATCTGAGCCACCAAAAACAAGTCAAATGAAATATAGGATATTCACGTTACACTGAACACTTTAAAAAGCTCTGCTTGAGATCCATTTGCATGTACGTAGTGTATTATTCCACGTTATGTAAGATTAACATTCGCATGAGCCTCATAACTTTATTCAAGCGTCGGTCAAGTGGAACCGTGAAATTATTAAAAAAATAAATATTTTACAAATCAGCTAAGTTTTAATCTTCCATTCATTAAAAAAACAGGAAGAGAAATAAATAATTTAAGTTATTAGAAATGGTTACATTACACTTTTTTATTCGACGTTAAGATACGGAACTACTTCTCACCCATCGCTACCAACTTTATTGGGCGCATGTCACTCAGTGCGCCCGTTAAAATATATGCTGGTAGGAGCAGTGACTTTTTCCTAAGATTGAGTACAAAAGGGCTGACTTCATCGTGAACAGCCTTTAAAAATACATATCTTTCCGCCTCGAACAGCAACGATTGATTCGTGCCTGAGCGTGTTGCCACAGTGCGAATTCATGAACATGGACCTCATACACGTACCCGTACGTGACATAAGTACTAAGATTATTTACTTCCAAATCTCGTCATTTTGCAAAAGGGGCTTGACTGCCAGGCTGGAATCAATTTCAGCTTTTTTTTTATGTCGAGCTTCCTGCTCTGTTTATAACGATATGCCCATTTCTATGCCCATTGTGCCATGCAATTTCCACATCTTCGCTTCCTCCGATACACGTTTATGCATTCGCGCCATTTATCAGCAGCTATCTCGCGCACCACTGTGAAACCACGTGCATCTCACAACTTTAAAATAGTACTGTGAAGAGCTACAAAACCTTTAATCCGATTTCGATTAGCGATTTGTAAAGAGTCGTGTTTTTCTCAAATCTATAGTCTAGTAAATCGTCGTCAGCATTAATTACAGCACGAGCTTCGTTTAAATTTGGAGCCTCATCACGTAAGAGAAACGATTGAACTTTGGCACGCTCGTCAGGTTTTCACAAAATCGCCGCACTCACGGAGCAACATTTTTTTTTTCTCCCGTTTCCTCTTTTCGCCTGGCATCGCTAGTTTTCCCGGTTTCCTGTTGTTATTTCCGCGAAATGAAAATACTCGCCACGGAGACGCCAGTAATTTCAGCTGCAAAGTGAAGCCACTTACTTTGCAGCGAAAGTAAGATGCTGCGAGAAAAATTATTTAAAAAATTAAAACTGTTTTCTTCCTGGCAGTTTTGAACTGTTTTCCGTGAGCACGTTTCCAAGGATAGTTTATTTTTTATTAATTATGTCAGATATTTTGAATTATAAGTTACATACTGTTACCTATTTTCTTGTGAGTCCAGGCGCAGTGTGTGGGTTAACAAATCACAGAAGACAAGCCGCGTGGGTTTGTTTATACCAGGACTACAGTATGGGTGAAAGAAGTAGCAATTTAGCTTTCACAGTAATTCATTCCTTATGTCTGTAATGCTATGTAAGGCCCGCAGCTAGTTTTTATACTTAGTATATAGTCTATTCATGGTTTCGTCACACTTTTTTAATTAAACCTCTGAAAAATCGCCTCATATATGACATTTTTTTAATGTGTCATGTATCACAAGTATTTTACACTTGCGTTAACATAAAAGTATTTTAATTTAGGTTAAATAATATTTTAACTTATATAATATTACTAACATATAAAATTCTTCAGCTGTTATTCGTAAAAAGTAATATTAATAAATCTATGTCAATAATGATTAAACTACCAAATAATTGGCCAGAGTAAGCTAAAAAAATATATATATATGGACGTCTTGAGAGCTGATGAGAGTGAAGTGAGGATGTTATGGAGCGGCGCTGGAATGCCAGGGCGGGGAAAACAGTAGATCCCCGAGGAGATCCGCCGACAAGCAGCATCGTCCGGCACGATTCCACACACGCGAAGGCCCCCGCCGGGAATTGAGCCCGGTTGGCCTAGGTAGGAGGCGGTTAGTCTGACCGCTACACTACCACGGACCCTGCGGACTGGTGGATACGTTCTGTTGTGTGTGGGAGTGTAAAAATCTGGCGGTACAAGTTGCGTTCAAATCACATGCTTACAGGAACGCAGGCAGTTTTAAGGAAGTATGGAAGTCCATACTTGACTGCGATCACAGAAGTGGTCTAAAATGGTTTACTGTAGGTAAATTCGTTCGGTAGCCATGTTAGAACATTTTCGGGAACGGAAATTTTTCAGTGATTACACGTCTATAACTTACACCTCTATAACTGAATGTAAACAAAAGGAAATCCTAACCTCAAAATTGTGTTGCATGATTACTTATGATCCCCACAAAAACCTGCTTTATTATACTGCCTGTTTACTCCATAACTGCCTATGACAGCGCAACACAGAATAAAATTCGTTCTGATGTACCTACTTACACGATCGATCTACAATGAACAAGAAGTGACTGCGATTGGAACAAGTTCACAGTCAGTGTGGTCGTGTGCAATACTGAACACGTTTGAAGTGAAGTAGTTCTTTGTCCCTTAGTGAATAACTCTAACTACGATTATTTTAAAAAGTCCCATTCCCACGCTAATTTAATCAACTGATATTACATTATTAACCACGTGGCAACTTTTACTAATAATGTCATTTTATCCATTTTAGCGTCCAGCTCCAATAAGGGAAAGGGGCTGAAGCCCTCTTACCCCTGTTCCCCTAGGAGCCACGTCTGTACGTTCAGAATATTGTTTCTTTGCTGTAAACAAAATGTTTTTATAGTGTTGTAGTGAAAATCTACATGGTGTAGTTGGTAGCATTGTAGATATCCTCCGGCCATCGACGTTTGTGAATTTCACGTGGTTGTTGTTTTCAACCTGCCTTGTCACTCCGAAAGGCAGAGGAAATTCATTGCACGATCATCCTGCCAAGACATCCTAGGAGTGTCACAGGATTGAATGGCAAATATTCGTACGTGCGAGAAATAGTAAGTCCATACTTTAAAACAGTCCAGGTTGATTTAAAACACTAAGACATATTTTAAATCCTGCAAGGTTGGTATTAATAGTATTACTATTTGCGTTGTTTACATTACTGTGCCTTTTACTATTTGGGATAACTGAAGTCGTCTGCTAGCAAAGATAAGTGACTTTACTATAGGCTGCCATTAGCCTTGTATGTCCATGTCTGTGTTTGATCTGCGCAGTGGTTGAGACACACACACACGCGCACACACAAAGAAACAGCAATGCTAATGCCGACCGCTTAGGCGATGAATGGGCACCGCGAGAGGAGTCTGAAGCTAAGTAGAGCCGGTTAGCGTTCTCCAAGGACATGTCTAGCCTCACCGTGCCAGCCTGAATAGTGAATGAAGTGAGACGTGATGATGAGAGTGGAGACAGAATGTACTCCGAGAAAATCCCCTTCTACCCTTTCGACATTTTCCGAAATCACCCAAACCGCTTCACACTTCGAAAGTGAACAATATAAAAATACAGAGGGACTCGCCGGGTCATATTTCTCTTTTCGAGCTGAGACAAAAGTGGATCGAAGCGAAAATTAATTAAAATGATATATATTACGTTTGAACCCATTTATTTCCCGTGTCCAAGATCGAAGACGTGCTGTGCTGCACATGAAGGAAACATATGCCCGGAAGTGTACACAGGCATAAATCAGTTCCCAAAGATTTTTTGCGTTCTCCTTGTCAATAATCTGGTTTGCCGAAGTTCCTGCACCACTCGTTTGTTGAGTTGAGAGACTTGGGAGGGTCTTATCGACGAGGTCTTGATAGCCAAAGAGGGTGAAACGAGGCGAGAATGGAAGGCCGTGGGAAACGGGAGATCCCCGAGAAAACCCGCCGACCAACGACCCGAGCTGGGATTGAATCCGGATCGCCTAGGTGGGAGGCGAGCAGGCTAACCACTCTGCTAACCATGTTGCTTAGAGGGTTTGCGTATTAACGTACCTAGGAACTTCGTAATCTCAGGGTAAGTGTTCAGTGAACTTGGTGGCAAGTATCCCTGGTTGAAAATGAGACAGTGGTGGTCGCCTTGAAGTGGCATAGCTGACATCTGCGTCAGTTCATACAGGCAAGTTCAATTGTTTTTCTTATTTACGTAACAACGAAAATTATTTGGTTAAAAAAAAGTTCTGGATTCCCGAACGCTATTTTCAGCTAAGTATTCCAAGCAGTGTCTTTTCAGGATGTCGCAAACTGGCAGCTACAAATTAGATATCCTGTGATTGATAGTGTCATTTTGGCTGTAGTAAATATGAACAATAAACATTGGCTATACTCAAAACATGTTTTTTCGTGAATAATTGATCGTTGCTACAATTCGCCAAAAGTATAATAGAAAATACGAATTTCCCTAGAAACACTATGAATTTTCAGTCTAACTCACTTAAATAAACAGTTGCTTTCTGTGTACTATTTGTATACTATAATCAAAATAGCATACTTTATTATTATTATTATCTTTATATTTATTATTTATAAATCTACATACGTATAACTCATTAAGCACGACTGTTTACTAAAAAAAAAGTTAAAACAAAATCGGAACATTTACTGCGCTTTAACCAAACACTCATTAAATTGATAGTAAATTTTCAGTGTTAAAAAATATCAAAATAGTGTTTATGGAATATTAAAATAATAGAAATATCTATGAAGGTAAAGCAACAGGTCAGCTGTCAGATCATGCCCATAGCAGTATGTCAACTTCGATATCTGAGTATTGACAACTTAACTTAGCGTTATGATTTGGAGAAACGTTATACGTATAAGTTTTGCTTCATGGTAGCTCAACAATATTTTCTTCAATAGCTGACTGCTGTCTGCCATTTTGCCTTTTAAAATTGGCAGGAATAACCTCTCCCCTCAATAGTTTCCAGTTATTAGCCGAGAGCAGCTCGTCAATTACAAAGAGCGAGAGAACTCTGGTGTCAGTACTGACGCGCTCGTGGGATTATGTATTTTCCCGCGCAGGGCACCCAACTTGCCATCAGACGCTGAAGAGCCAGGGTAATGCCGTAATCGCATAGCCGCGACAAGCACGACACGACCGCCTCGACACTACATTTGAAACTAAACAGCTAATGTAATATAATATAGATGTGACGTAAGCCCGACAATTATGTCGTCCAACCAGCACTTTTGGATTAGAAATGATTTATATTCTTCGTCGTATCGTGCGGCACGATTCACAGAGTGTACAACCTTCCAAAATGAAATTATACGACTAGCTTTTCCTACAATGGGAAATGCGCAGCATAAATGAAAAGAAATTTTGAAAATTTATGTGATCTACTCTTAAAAATAATAATTTTACCTTTGTATGCAACTGCTATAACACTTTGTCACCATCATGTATGCCAAATTTCCCGTCTGCCCGTCGCCTTTGAAACTAGCGTAGATAATCAGCGCCTTCTAAATGGTTCTGAAAAATTCTACACTTCGTGCGGCATCAGTAAAATGTCGGGCTGTAAATTCGAGCAGTGACATTGAAAATATAAATGTTACGTCGTGGTTGCGATTTTTGTCGTATCTTGCTGTGTTTGTCGGGGTAATGCGACTCTTGCTTCAGGTTGTTTCTGCTCAGTTGGGAAGTTCAGTACTTCTAGTTTGGGAACAAAAATTTTATGCCACTAGGTTAGCGCTATTGTCGCATACGTACCGGATTTTTTTTCTCGATTTTATTCGTTTAAATCCAATTAATTGTAATAATCATAAATCAAATATATATGAAACTAAGTAACTACAGCGTAATACTTTAAGTTGTTGTTTATAGTATTTTGTATTAGTATCGCAGGACTACGTAATTTTTTGCTTTTTAATTTACCTAGAATTACTGTTCATAATTAATTTCACCACGGCTAGTTGATTTGGCGTGATCAGGACCACCGCTACAAAATTCTACGGGTTCAGTGAATTACTATAAGACATAACTTTCCATCGACATAAACGTTTGTCCGTTATGGCCAAGCCAGAAACCGCAATTTAACCAAAAACGAAAAATTACTCATTGATGTAATTTAGAAATTGCCCTTGGGCTTTAAGTTAATAACTGGAAACGAAATGAATATACTTTCTTCTTCCCATAATAGTTATTGTCACTAATTTTAACTAAACAATGTAGTTCCTCAAAGCGAAAACCTTCGTTGATTCACACTTATATCTACTCGTCATATAACGTGCTACACTTCCAGCGAGGAGTGCAGCCTAGCCTTGGTCGGCTTACAAACTGGCTCCCCATCGTGGACAGAAAAACTATCTTATCGTTCAAAGTTAACTTCTAACTGTCTCCCAATGCATAAAGAAAATATACCCCGACATGTGCGGGAGTAAATACACCGTTACAATAGGCTGTTCACGGTAAAGTGAGCACTTTTCAGACCCTAGTTACTTTGTCCTTTCAGCCATATTCATCCTTCAACCAACTTTTAAAATAAAAATTGCTATATAAGTAATAAAAAAAGTGTGCGTATTCCACAGAACTCCGAACTTAACGTCTGGAGATAAAATAAAATATATTTATTGACTATTATTCCGAATGAGAGGGCTTTCAAAAGTGCTCACTTTACCGTAAACTGCCAATTAGTGAAATATTTGTATTTAATTATTCACGTTGCTAAAAAATTTGAATTAAAAGTGGCCTCTTTGGAACACAGCGCACCTAGCGGTGAAAATTCTCCCTATGTCAAACTCTCCCATAAGAAAACAGTTTCACTTTAACGACGCTTGAATAAGGTGACCAAGGTCACGGGAATGTTAATTTTACAAATGGCGTAGGAATAAACAATGTACTAACAACTCTTAGACAGGGCTTTCAAAAGTGTTTCATTCAGCTTGAACAGCGCGTAAAGGCTGTTCACGATTAAGTGAGCACTTTTGAAATCAACCTTAGAAAAAAGTCATTACCTCTGTCTGCATATATTTCAACGGGCCCCCTGAGCGACGTGCGCCGAGTAAAGTTGGTAACGACGGATGGAAAAGTAGTTCCATCTCTTAACGTTGAATAAAAAAATATTAGGTAACAATTTAGGCATTAATGTTTATTTTCGCTTTGTGTTTTTTTATGAACCGAAGTGTAAGAGTTGATCAGATTTGTAACATATTTACATTTACGATAATTTTACACATTTACCTGACCGACGCATGAATAATGTGATGAGGCCCATGGCAGTTTTAATCTACATAAGGCGGAAGAATACACAAAGTGCGTACAAGTATGTCTTAAGCAGGGCTTTCAAAAATGCTCATAATACCGTGAACAGCCTATACCTGATGGTTAGGGCCAGTGATTCTCCGCGGGTAAATCTGACCACACCGTAGCCACTGGAAGTGCGACAACATCTAAGGGGTATATGTAGTGCTGAAGTGTTATTGACATCGTCTTCCGCATCTGACCGAGCCACTCGGGATTCCGTAACTCCGACACTGAACCTCTGTGATTCGTGCGCAAACAGTGAACAAGGACCGGAACATGTTTCAGCCAGTCAAAAAATTTCGGGGGGAGGCAACCCTGCGATGCGTTGAACTGTATCTCGTCTCGAACTATCACTACCCCTACCGATGAAATATAGTGAAACAAGTATGACGACAAGGATAGTAAACCGTGGCTGGCGATTGCTGAAGGGGGGGGGGGGGGGGGCAGAAACAAGGGTGCGGTACGGTGTCCCGCGCGAGGAACGAGCTCCACGCCAAAACCGCCGACACTGGCTCCGGGCCAGTCGCCCTCCTGTCCTTGCGCACGGCTGCGGAAGCCCCTGAGCTGGTGTTGGGGGGGGGGGGTGGCTGCACTTTCCCCGGGCGAGCTGCCAAACTCGCCGGTGTAAATTACCCGCCCGGCGGCGCGGACTGTAAATCCCGCCCGGACACGCGATGGAAGATAAATTGGCGCCCGCGATTGGCGCACGTCACTCTCGGATGCCGTGAGTAAGGGGGGTGGGGGGCGGGGGTGTGACGGAAATCCGTCGCAAATCCCAGAGCAGGACCCTTGTCCCTTGACATCTGCGCGGATTTTATGCTCGGCCCTCTTTCTTTTATCCACCCCGAACCCTCGCGAAAACTTCTAAGGAATACAGGGAAAATGGTCTTTTCAGAGCTCGGAGAGTTTGCAGACACTTCCGCACGGTGACACGTAACTCCCTAGGCGGCGCCCGTTCCAAAACGTTACTCCGAGAGTAGAGTAACGTATAGGCCGTTCACCGTAAAGTGAGCATTTTTTAAGGCCCTTTCAAGATGCATTAATTAATAATAAATACATTTTATTGCAGCTCCAGGCGTTATCTTTTGGAAGTGGTGAAATGTGTACACTGTGTTTATAAGTCTGATGGCGACGTTAAAATAAAAAAGTGACAGTAAGGTTGAAATATGATAAAAAAGAAAACTTCAGCAGGGCCTTAAAAAGTGCTCTTTTTTTTTTTATAACAGAGAGTAACAGCTGAGGAAAGCAAAAGTAAAGATAACTTAGTTTTGGAACGGACATGATGTAAACAGCACTCTGTGTTAACAAATATGTACTCATTAAACAACAAGTGTAAGTTTCCTTTCCCCATGCAATTTCTTTTCCAAAATATTAGTTGTATAGACAAACATCTTCACATGCCATAAATCAATCATACACATCACGTCTAAAAATGCGACCTTTATAAAAGTTATCTTTTTAAAAATAATACGAAATTTATTGCTCGTCATTTGTAATTTTCCAGTTTGCGGCTGTAAAAGGAATGTTCACGTTTCCTTTCAATTCCACTAAACCTCCCGCCATTTTCGTTTCACCTTTCGTTACTCGCTGATGTAGAACGTGTAAAAATTTTAATCTGTCATAATACTCAGATTAATAACTGTGCAGTTTTAGCACATCACTGCCAAGAGCGAGTCATGCATTTTGCTCAGACAGTTTTGTAACAGCCAAAAGGAAAAGTTTACGCAGAGTAACGTTTTCGAACGCTGCCCTAGTAACAAAAATAAAAGTCACGGCAGGCCGATAGGGAGCTAAGACCTCGAAGGCATTGATAACGTACTCGCTCTAGCTGAATTTCTCGCACTTAGATACGGAAATATGGAATGTTATTATAGACCATTAATACTATCTTCAAACTTTTTGAATCAAAAATCTGAAAAATCATCCCATGTATGGCGTGTTTCGTTGTTTCCTGAATACGTTATGTATCTGACACGTTTTTCTGTTAATAATTTTTTTTTTTTTTTTAATCCAGTTTATGCTTTATATACAAATTACTATGTTTCAGTAGTCTTCTTTCCTTGGAAAAATAGTCTTGTATACGCTGTCCACGGTAAAGTGAGCACTTTTTAAGGCCCTCCCAAAAGGCATTAACCCCTAATAAATATATTTTATTGCAGTCTCGGACATTACATTTTGAGAGAGGTGAAATGTTTACACTGTGTTTATTGGTCACATTGCAATGTTTGGATAAAAAAAGGGACGCAAAGTTAGAAATTAATTGAAAGGAAAAATTTAGCAGGGCCTTAAAAAGTGCTTACTTTACCGTGAACAGCGTATACGCTAACAAGATATGTGTTCCCCCCCCCCCCCCCCCCACAAAAAAAAACTTTCGAACCCGTGAACCGAATTTCACCAAACTCAGTATACCTATAGTACTTAGTACAGATATCCGACAGTTATAGCTTTCTACCAAGCCGTGTGCATAATATTTCTTATTTAGGGTGTAATTTCATATAATAAAAATTATTTAAACAATAAAATCAAATTTCATATTTTGGCAGTTCGTTGTGCAAATATTTAATTTAAGGAAGTATAGTGTGTTTAGTCGGTCATTTTGCAAGATTCTACTGGATAAAAAATTAATCTTTTTCACGACATATCGAAAAATATCCTATAGATGCATGCATGAGACATTCCGCAGGTAACTGATCGTTTGGCAGGCCATGTGACTATATTTAGCATTAAAGGAGTTACGAAAGCAACTCGTAATCGATGTCACGTTATATCTGTGAAAGGATACATCAAAAAGGGTACATTTCCGCGACGAAAACAATACACTTTAAAAGAAGGGACAATAAATACGACTTCCGCCGAATTAAGAATTCGAAAATCGACTTAAGTTTTTTTTAAATGTTTCATGCCTTTGTTTTAACTTCGGACATCAGAAATAATTGTGTCATATAAAGCCCTGCTATTTACCAACGTTAACAAATAATACATTTCCATCAGTCTTTATCTAAACATCGCAGTCGTTATTTAAACATTTGGTTCCTTTTGAGTGGCTTTAAGCAATGCCCAAACTAAATAAATCTGAAATTAAAGAGTAACATTTTATTCAATATATACTACGAACAGTCAAATTGATATGTTAGTAAGCAATGTAGGTTGGTATTTAAACGAAACGATATATCTGTAGCTTGTGGTTGGACTCGCCACAAACTCGTTACAGTAGAAGGTTCGTCGGAGAAAACAGTTCATCTTGAATGTATCTGTGCCCGATGCAGTACTTGAATCAGCACTATCGTTCTCCAGCAGTATAAATCGGAAGGTGTCCTATTTCTCGTTCCTATCGCGTTGCTGAGAAGGCAACATGTGCAGTGCCTCAATCGCTGTGCACTCAGCCCTCTTGGCTTCATACGAAGATACCAAGTTCGGAGCACAATTTATAGCAGCTACAAGGATTGCATGATTCGGCTAGATGGAAGCGAAGGATCGGATACATGCCCTACTGGCTTTTATTTCCGACTTTCGTTCTAGCTTTTATGTTAAAGAACATATATATTTAGAGTAAATTGTAACAGGGACCCCGGTCACGTCCGCCTTTGTGTGTCTGTGTGAATTTCATTGTCTGCTCGTTGTTGCCTGACTCTTTCACGACAAAAACTTTTTTTTTTTTTTTTTTGTGAAGCAGCAATCGTACTCAATATCCGTACCACAACGACCATGGTAAGTTTCTGTGAAGTCTAAAGACTCGATGGTAAAACATTTCGCTTGGCTACCGATACTTCGAATGCACTGCCGAACGTAACGGTGACATGAACTGAGACAAACTCGCTTGAGAATTTGCGTGTGATATTTATCCTCGTTGATTTTCTAGCTTCAATAAGCTTACTGTTGGTTTCGTTCTCTGACACCTACATTGATTCATTCTATAAATATAGTTTTATACGCGCAGATAAAAGTAGTTGTCTTATGGTACTGGAAAAATCTTGAGATAAATTTGTAACTTGTAATTTTCGATATTTTACTTAAAGGTAACGATAAACACCTAATACATGTTTATTAACAAAGATGCATTAATCAAAATCTGTATCGGCTAGGCAAGGCATCATGGTGCGAAACATTAAGTTATGTTGGAATACAGTTTTTGTAGGTAAATTATGCTGGAATGTCAACTCCAGGTACGAAAATTAAAGTGCATCATTTAGCCAAAGCGTCTTAGTCTTAAATAATCGAAATGTTACAGATGTGATTCATAAATTCGATTGCACATCAGCTGCTACATTTATGAATACAATCTTGTATTCAGAAAAAAAAATCCGATATATTGATCATGTGAGTTGACGTTTAACACCTAACAAGATGTAAAATTAATAGTGATAGACCCTATTAATCCGCGCTTAAGTTTGAACAACTCTCTGAAACAGGAAGACGATAAAATATGAGCGCTATTTTAGGATGTGGAAGGAAGTATGATGGAAAACGAGGAGCACTGCCCTGGTTTGCTACTCGAAACGTAATGTGTACAGGCAGGACTGTATAGTTAATGTTCAACGACCTGGGAGAAATCCATAGCAATAAGATGAACATAAAAAATTAGCGACTGCAGAAAAAAAAATGTAACATACTGTTTATGGGTGCATTAATTAAATGCAAAGTATTAGGATTCAAAATCACTCGACTCAAACTGCCAGCTAATTTTCATACCGAAAACACATTGTCGAAGTTGCTGAAATTCCGCACCAACAGACTTTTAGTTACCTGTATAACTCTGCTCGCACTCAGCTTCTGTGAAGCCCCCTGCATGGCTACACAACATTACAAAAACACATGGGAAGACATAGGAACCAACTACGTATTGGTTTAACGCAATGAAAAACTCCCAATATTTAAGCAATGATTTAATGTGGAAAAATATCATACAAATAAATTGCATGAAAATTTCACCCTTTGGTAGTGTCAAAGATGCAAACAGGATATGCACGCAGTAGCTGGACTAGGTCCTTCAAGATACCTCTCATTATACCTGTTACAAATGCCAATTAAGTGAGTAGAGTATTTGAAGGATAAAACTATTATCTAAACATCTTGAATGTTGCACACAGTTAAAGTTTTTTTTTTTTGTGCAGAGTAAATTTAATTCAGTTCAAAATAAGAGTCACCAAGATTCTCACACTTGACCATTACAATAAATTACGTGCATATATAATTACATATTTCAAACGCTCCTGGTTAGCACAGTTTATGTCGGTAGAGTAATCATATACTTATTTAAATCTCAGACACTTTGTGACCACTGAAAGTGTCGGGAAATGATGCTGCTTACTTTAAAAGTTTCTTAAACACTCTCAGGTACGCCTAACGGTCGTTGTACATTAAGGTGGGATCATACCTCATATAATTGTAGAGTTTCTCACACTTATTTTATAAGTAGCCATTTCCTAACGGCAGTGCTGTGTACCGTTGGCTTATCATTCAAATTGTAGCATAATCCTTTGGGTCTAATTAACCTTAAAACATTTAATTTATACTTTTAATGCAGAGCTCAGTCACTGGCCTGCTGTCTTTGTGAACCACTTAATTAAAGATGGAGTATGGAACATACCGTCACCGTCCATTATCGGCCGCGGTTAAATATTCAAATTAACACGGAGTATATAGAGCCTTACTCGAGGGTGGTTTCCAATACCATGACAATTTAAAAGGTGTGCCTAAATGTTGCCAACCTGCACACGATTAACAAGTTGCTTGAAACTTGATAAAACAAAATAAAATTATAACACTTCGCATATGGAAAATTAACATTTCAGCTGCTGCGTGTACTTTAATATTAAGCAGAATTATGAAAATAAAATTATCATATAACAATATTACTTGTGAAACATGTGACAATCATAACATTTGTTTACAAAATAAACGTGTGTGTACTCGTATTATAGATTTGCATGTCAATTTAAAGTTTGTTGAAATGCAAATCGCACGTGTTAAATAATCAGACGTTATAGCAGCCCTCAATTTTAGCAAATCGTTCCACCTTGTGAATGTTTGACATTTTATGTTTTTTATATAATGCTATTAATAAAACTAGATTTTGACTCCGTTCTGAATATCCAATGAAAATACGAAAATGATATAATATTTCCTGGTAAAACATTTCTATCATATTTACGGTATTTCCTTTAAGAATAAATATTTAAAACAAAGTATATAGCAAACAAATACTAACACAGACGATTCACTATTGCAGATCTATATTTTTGGCACTTATGAAGTAATATTTGTGATTCATATTTTGTTCCGTTTTCACCTGTTTGGGTATCACAGAAAACATAATTAATTTACTACGTTAATTGTTAATGAAAATTCTGTAAAACGCAACAAAATTATTTTTTTTATTATAGCATAGTAATTTAATCTATATTTTCTATATAGTTTAACAAGGCGTAGTTAAATAAGTTACAACGGCTGATTTTTTAATTTATTAAAAATGGATATCACAGAAAATATTTGGACTGCTTGTACATTTAATCTGATACATATTTGCAATATAAAGAATAAAAATTTGTACCTAAATAATAGAGAATAATTTCTTAAGTAATACGTGGAGAAAAAAGATTCAATCACGTCAAAATTTTGAAATTGTGAAGCATTAATTTTCAACAGAAATCACAGGTAGTTTAATGTTCAGGTTTTCAAACCGCGTCCGAAACGAATGTCCCCGATTATCACAATTTCTTGTAATATAATTACACGTTAACCATATTTTCGAATTAATAAGTATTTAAATCGCTGGTTCTCCATGACAAAATTTGTTTTAAATTATGATTTCACGACCAAATGTTGCTCAATTATCATGTGACAAGTGTGGTTAGAATCGGCTCAAGTAAAGAACGAACATAATTAAAATTATTCCACGAACTCTAAGTTATGTGTGTGTCATATTGGGAATGATTTAAACATTATTATAACACGCATTTTACATCAATTATAATGTGTTTTGTACACTGAGGAAACTCAGTTGGTGTTGTGTTGTTAGGGGAGAGACAGGACAAACATACCAAAGTAAATAATGTACTGCCATAGAACTTGGTTTTGATAGGGAAGAAGGCAAAGAGAAATTGCTAATTCTATCACCACGACCCACATACACACACACGAATCATAATGATGATAGACGTCATACCCATGTGAAGTACGCAATAAGTATCAGAAAAAAATTCTTTGCAATGCGAAAAGACTTGTTCGAAAATTATTAGGGATGGAAACTAAAGGAGTACCTAAGGTTACAACAATATCTTAATTTTCGAAAGATTGTAAGAGCGAGCTCTAATTTCAGTTTTAATTAAAGACAGTGGCGAAACAATAGCGACATAAGAGGGTCCAAGACCTTTGCCGCCATCTTGGTTAAGTACACAGCTTTAACGAATTGTATTTTTTTTTGTCCCCGATCAACACCTAGGTGACACTTGGTGTCAAAGGTAAACATATACGTCTGTAATATAGAAGCCAATACATTCTCACCGGCTACAGATTCAAGAAATAGGTTTGAATTGAAACAAATCTACTCTCCCAACACATCAACACGGTAGTCATTATTTACGAACTCACATCCTGCAAACGTCAATGCACTCATTCCGTATGTGTGAAGAATGGCCAAGGGACTCATCCTTTATATATATTTTTTTTTTTTCAGTCTTTCCAGCATAGAAAATATCCGCGTTGCACTATGACAGAGTACACCAAGTCAACAAGAAGCAACTTCAGCAATTACTCATATACTTTTCGCAATAAATTTTTGCGAACAAATGATGTTTGAGCATCTATTAACTATTAATTTTAGGGTTCCGTGGCGCCCTTTTGTAATTCAGGGGAGGGTGAGGGAATATGTATCTGGCTTCTCGCTGTTATTGTGCCACTGCTCACATGTAAAATATTATTTCAATTTTATGTCGTGAAAAGATATAGTGCCTATTACAGTGATTGGGTATCTGCAAAGATGGGTAACACAACCCTCACTCATTGAAATTTTTAACGCAGTCTAAACGGATGTAAACAGAGAGAGCGCGCTCTGTTGGGGACATAGATAGTTCATTGCAAGGGGTGTCAGTCCCCTTAATACTACTCATTGCAAGGGATGTCAGTCCCCTTAATACTACTCATTGCAAGGGGTGTCAGTCCCCTTAATACTACTCATTTAACAGTGAAGTCCTTCCTTATATATTAGACTCTAGTGTTTGAGGAATATTTGAAGAGTTGCTCAACCTCAGCACGTGTCAAATTACCTAGAATCCAAAATCCACTGATATAGTCTGTTCGCGGTTACTTCACACATCTTAAATCAAATCTTTTAAAATCACCCTACATATGAAGTGCATGGTTGTTTCTAAAATATGCCATGTTTCAGAACTGTTATATACTTGTGTTCATAAAAATAACGTATTTTTAAATTAATTTTTAAAAAATAATTTCGTACGAAACATAATAATTCATTTATAATTAATTTGAATAAAAACAGTGAGAATATAGGTATATTGGTAATATATTAACAATTATATCGCATGAAAATATTATTACACTGAGTGCGCATGAATGCGGTGCGTTGTCTCTTTAATGAGATTTTCGGAACTTATTGAAGCTTTGTTTGCATGCGAAGAAGGAATATCCTGGAAGTATATCTTTAACAGGGCATCATAAAAGTGTGAATTATCCGTGAATGAACTACAGCTGCAGAGGAGGCAAAGAATAAATTCACCCAAGTTGCAGTACACAAATTCTCACAGCCTCAAATTTTCATAATTTTTAATTAAGGCTTGCGATCTTTATACAAGCACACTTGCGAACATACATACATACATACATTACCGATATGATAAACATAAAAATATCAGCAGAAGATGTGAATGAATTCAAACAGATTCTGATGAAACTTAGTTTACCTGTTTTCCACATCTCACAGGCGAGCTTCTCATTAATTTATTCATTTCAGTTAAGTGACGTTTTGTTACACTAAAACGCAATAATCACAAAATACGTTTTTAAAACAAAATATGAAAGTCTTAAAAACTATAATGACAACACCGAGCTGTATTACCAGACATGTTTGGGGTAATTGCACTAATTACTTTTTAATAATTTACATATTGTTACTGAGCCCTCGAAACGGCCCTGAAGATTTAATTAGAACAGAAATCACGTATGTAGCCTATCGCAGTATCTTCTCCACTGCATTGTTGACGTGTGAATCCTGAAGATCAATAACAGCGAAACGACAAATCATTATCTCTTTTAACTTCACCACAAATAGAATATATGCAATTTTTTAGTTTGGTCTTTACCATCGTGCTTTAACCCCGCATTTCCATTTCTAAATAAAATTTTCTTGCAGTTATACTTTACTTCTGGACAACTATTGCTACTTTCACATCCTATTTGTGCCAAAGTTTCTTATCACTCCATCGTTCAGACTATTCCAAGTGCAGTCTCATTGGTGTGGTAGACATAATCAATTATTTTAATTTATATTATTTTCTTTCGTACAATAAAATTCGTTTGTATTTTGGATTGTCATGGAATTGGATATACATCTACTTTACCAGACCTAGGGCTGGTGTTTGCTGATACTGATGATATTTTCAATCGTGGGACATCTGCAGATTGCGTGCCACTTGCAGCTTGATGAGTAGTATGCTCATGTGAAGATATTGAAGCTTTTGCTTTTCTGTCCTGAACTTCTCTTGCAGCAGATGAGTTGATAGACTTTTTATGAATAACCGAAAAGTTTTCAGTTGAAATTGTGGTATCAGGTAAATCTACTTTTACTTTTTCATTTAAACCAGGTCCAACACGATTAACTGCAGCCACGAATTCTTCTTGATAATATGTATGATGATTCAGGGGCCAAATTCCACTCTTCTCGAAAACTTTGGAAACCTTCTCTAAATTTTATGCTCGTCCATATGCTTTGTTAAAAAGACAATCATTGTCATACGGGGTGATTTTCTCAAAGCGTTGACATTTCATAAATAATTCGTAGTAATTTTGTAAAGTATATTTTAATCAACCAAAGAAAATTAGTCCAGTGGATGTAGTTGGTGTGGGGAGGTGTAGACGCAACATGTATTCCAGTTTCCAAAAAAAATAAAAGATATCCACTACGTGAAATATAGTTGGAATTGTTATCCACTATCAGTAGCACAGGATTATGAAGAGAAGCATTTGTATTGGATGCAAAATATCTTAGCCATTCTATAAACAACTCGGTGCTCCTGGGTGCCTATCTCTTTTCAGAAGGTGACATACGCTTACGTGGAAATATAAATAATGGTGTAATGTACTGCCTAGCTGCGTTGATATAACAACAAACAGTAATGTTCTTTACTCTCTCTCAGATGGTTTGAGAGCCAATTTTCTTATCAAATTTGGGGCCGAATATTTTAAAGGGGTTTTAGACAGTATTTATACAAGTTTTGTTGGCGTTGTATAGTCTTGCAAGCTGGAATTTGTGTTTACTAATTACGTTGTCTAAGCTAGCGCAGAAATATTGGACAGCTACTTTGTTGAATGCCGTCACCCTGGCTTCCGTGAACTTAGAACTAGTTAAAAGTATAACCATCCACACGACCAGTCTTTGCCTGTTTGCGTATTTTCGTTACAAAAATTGTGCTTATTCACATTTCTGTCAGAAAATTAAAATGCTGATAACCTTCTCAGTTCAGATCCTGTAATTACGAAGAATAAATCTCCGAGTAGCAAAACATGATCTTCAATTTCTTTTTCTTGTTGTTGGTTGGACACATATTACGTCCCTATTACTGGTCCGTAGCATATTCCTGCATTTATTCTGTGGTCCAGGCTGCTAAATGGGATGTTGGACCCAGCAGACGCCTTCCTCTTCGACTCTCCATATTCCAGAGCATCAACAGCTGCTTCTGTCGTCTCCAGTGACAATAAAGAATTTTGTATTTGCCTTTTTCGCTTTGTTAGCGTCTGTAAATAAACCAGATTACTCCTCATAAGGAGAAGCATAGCTTGTAATATCAAAAGTTAGGTTACATGCATGAAAAAATTAGGAGTGTTACTGAAATACTTCAAAAGTATAATTGGGGAAAAAACTTAATGCATTTTTAATATTAATTATTTAATTGCTTCAACTTTATTTTGAGGCTTTTGGGGCAAGTCTTCCGTTCTTTGCCTTTATGCTATACTACACTCATGATTTCACTTAATTGAAATTGGTTTAGTTTAGGTAAAGTGGTGCTGATTAGCATTCACCAAAGAAACAAAAATATTTTCGTATGAAAATTAAAATAAAATATTTTGATGATTATTTACCTTTGAACCCTTCCCCCATACTCTTAGACGTCAGCTCCAAGAAAGGAAATTCAAATAAGATCGTTTTGTTTAAAATTTATGTGGGATATTGACACTTAGAGTAGGGCAATATCGCTGTGTGTGAGCCTCATCAGCCCATTTGGGTATCTTTGCTATAACTTTTCGTGTAAGTTCCGAGACAAAATAACATTGGACGATGCATACATAAACCTAGTATCAAGAACACAATATTGAATAATACATTATATTTCAATACCTCGTACTGTTAATATTGTTTCTCACTTTGACAAATAGACGGGTCTCGGTTATAACGAAACTCGTAACAAACACTATTATGCATGACATTTTTTCCGCACTTCAACACGAAACCGACAATTTTAAAATACTCACTTTTCTGTCACCACTAGAAATTATCCCCACAGAGGCGTGGTATTGTAAATAGAGCCATGAGTGCCATTGACCTCTAGGCGTCAATACCCATATCTTAATACGATGAGAAGAAAAGAAAATGGTTAGTAAATAAACTTCTCATAATATTCCTAATATTCAGTGTAGGTATGAGCTCACAATATGATTTTCATAAATGTGATTTTAAATCTTCCCTGGATGAGCTAAATATTCGCAGAAATACAGGCTGGTATATAATCTGTAAATGAAGTTTGTGTGCTACTCCATATTCCCATGTATACTTCTGTACTATAGTGCACTAATTTTTTTTAAACTTACGATAAAGCTTTCGTAAGTGTGATGTCGTTGTATAATGAGGAGATTATCTTAATTTAATTCCCCATTCTTTCTACATTTTAAAATATGATATTTCCGCTTATGAGGTATTCTAGCAATATTTCGAAATAAATATTAACTTGACAAAAATGTTTCTGAAAATTTATTTTTACACCTCGCCATCCTCAAATGTGCCACAAAAATGTTCCTTGATATACAATACAGTGCGTGTGTGCCTACATTTTACTAAAAAGAAACAAGCATAGAAATCGCGTGGAGCAATTTCGGAAAACCATGAACAGTGGGCATCAGAAACAGCCAAACTCATAACTAAACAAGAGTTCTCCAGAATGCGATTACAGTGGGTAATATCGTTTTTTACTTTCATTCATGCCGACTTTCATGGCTCTCACAGATTAATATCATCAAAACTACGTGCAGAATTTCACACTCATGCTATACCCGGGACTTGAATCCGGAGCCCCTTGTGCCATATGCTGGCACATAACCAACTGCACCGCCTCACCTAGAACTAAAAATTGAGGGATAATATTTTTTAAATTTAATTTGGTATTTCATGTAATTGCACTTTCAACATTTACTTTTCTAGATGCATTACTCTCATATTATTTTTCGGCATGAATAAAAAAACAGTTTCTATGGAAGGAAGTACTATTTAATAACCGACTTAAGCAATTAATTACAAAGTTATCGCTTCTATTTTGTATTTCCACAGTTACACTTTTAATGCTGCCATTTAATTTCCCGCTCGAAAATTGTACGCCTATAAAATTAAAGGTCTTCTCGTTCGCAGCGCCGAACTTGTTTATCCTTTACGCGCAAATACTAATCTATTTCCTTAGCATAAGGTATCGGAAGGTTAGGATAATACAGAACGCTGGACCGCAGCAGTATTGGCCTTCGAAGGGAGTTTAAAATTTCTTCGAAAAACATAAACCAGCTATTAGATATCGAATACGTAAACTTCTCAATAAAAGGCGGAGGTGCTGTTCCTGTGACTATTCGCAGTTTGTGTTGAAGGTGTCTCACGCATCCCTATAGTGAAGAGACATTTTTATATAATTTCGGACAATTAATATAAAAAAGAAACTAAATTAGTCACTGGGGACGTCAAAGAACTGATAAGATATTTATCATAGATTTTGATTAACAAACAGTTAAAAATTCTACTCATTAGGCATGCGAATTCATACATATTAAAAAATAATAATTTGGACTTACCAATTTAATAGTCATTATTTTACCAACATTACTTTTAATGATGATAAATTAATATATCACTCAATACTAAAAATTTCTGTTAAAGAATGTTCACTGTAACGTAAGCACTTTCGTAACATACCTTTGAGAATTACAATGCTCATGATTATGTAGACACTATCTTGCAGCTCTTTGTTAAGTTGGTAGTAAATTTAAAAAATGCTTAATACTTGACGTAATATTGATTGTATTCAAATGTTATGTAGAATGAATAGCCTCTTACGTTAGCGTATATTGTTTTATACAATATTATATTAGGAATTGGCTATCCTAACAATTCCACTGGTTTACATGGGTGGTGTATGTATACAGTGACCAGGCTCATGGCATTGTTAATTTTGCTTGTGGCATAAGGACACAAAATACGGGAAAGTAGATCCTAAGCATGGCTTTCGAAAGTGCTCAATTTACCACGAAGAGGGTATAGTGTATTTTTGTTTTCTGGCTGTGTAAGCAATGCATTTCTTAAAAAAGAAACCATTAGCTTCGCGGTAGCTTTGCTTTTTTAACAGCGTAATTTATTTTGTTTCCTTTCTCCACGCGTGCAGATGGCGGGGCCCCTGGGACGTGCTGAAAGCATGTTAATGTCTTCGTGTCGCCGGCACTTTTTGTACCTACTTCCATAACGTGTCTCATTACATTTCCTGAGATCCATTTCCCCCTCTCACAGCGTGACCAACCCACACTTTCTCTCTCCCTTCGTAGTACCACACTCCGCCTGCTCAGTACTGAAGCCAGTGTTACCAAACGTACGAGGATTCTCGCGCATGTACGAGCATTTTGGGTCTTCGAGATGAGTTGAGAGATTTGGCGGCTCTTAACGAGGTCTTGAGAGATGAAATGAGGTGAGAATGGATTCGAGTGGAATGGAAAGTGCTTATTAACGTCCCCCCAGTGTTATGCCTGAAGGCTTAATAGGGGACGGCTTACAAACTAACTTATGTCCTAACTTAAACTAACACCCATGCCATACCTGGGATTCTAACCCAGAGCCTCTCGCACACCAGACCGGCGGCGCATCAACCAACTGCGCCACAGGAGGTCGGCAGGTGAGAATGGAACAGCGCCGGAATGCAAGGCTGGTAGAAAAGGGACATCCCCGAGAAAACCCGCCGGCCAGCGGCATCGTCCGGCACGATTCCCGCTTGCGAAAATCCGGGAGTAACCCGGCTGGGGATTGAATCCGGTTCGCCTTTGTAGGAGGCGAGCAGTCTAACCACTAAGCTACGACGACCCCAAGGTCTTCGAACAATATACCATACAAAGTACACATGCGGTAGATCGATTCTCGTCTTCTGCATATGTCCCCAACATTGATTCAGCCCAATACAATAGAAATATCAAACTTGCATGACCACCATCGACGAACATGTTGTTTTAATGCAGAATTTACAACAGACACACGTTTACCGGTGATTTGGAACGACACAGACAAACAAAGCTTTGTATGTTGTGCGCGACGGAAAACCAATCATTTCTCAAGAGGGGATCCATGTCTGGAAACGGATGGTTTGGGGGCAGTGGAGCCTGTACCTTGGCCACCATGGTCACCAGACCTGACACCTCTCCTATATTTTCCTTGATGCGCTATGAATGACATGGCGTATGTGACTCCTATAGCATCGGAGGGTGACCATATCGTAAGAATCCACGCAGCAACTGAACTACTGAGCACACAAACTCATGTGCGTCAATCTCTGCACAGCTGATTTAGGCTCTGTAATCAAGTAGGGATCGATAATTCGAACTCCTTTTGTGATTTACTGCACACTGTGATGCTCTTATCGTGAGTTTTCGGCAGTTTGACCGTTGTACTTCAGGGGAATTGGCCATGTTCAAATTGTAGTCATCATCTGTGACTACATTTTCCTCCGGTAATTTTTTTCCGCATGATTTTTGCAAAATGACGGATCAAAGACAAGAATTTACTGTTTTCGTAATATACAATACCAAACTATTTGCTGAACATTTAACAAGGGGAACTGAAATGTCTTGTCAAAATACATTGAAAACATACACAAGAAAAATTATTTTACAAAAATTCAGGAGCAGCCACAAATCAAAACGATGTAAGAATTTACTTATTTTCGGCAATTTTTTAAAATGGCAAAAACAACTCTTTGTGCGGTTGTATAGATGTGTGGAAGTTGCTCTTGACATTTACTTTCAGTGTGAAATACCTCATTTCTGTCCGTAGCTTAGTTTTAATGATGTTTACATTTATAATATAGTAAAATTGTGATTTTGACTCGTACTTATGTGAAAACTATGCGCTCAGACTTCTTTTTGGGCTAGGAAAGAGTACTAACTGATAATGTCTAAACGTTGGACAGCGTGTGGTACAGATACCAAATAACACTTTCTTCGTGGCCATCGCTCTTAAAATAAGGAGGTAGGCGCCTGAGCATGCAAGGGAGCAAGTAAGGTTGTTAATGACGTCATAGTGGCGATACCATACTACGGACAATTCAGCGTATTCTTCATCAGCTGTTTCCTTGAAAACAAAACGCTTTACTGTGCTAAGTATGTCTCTGCAAACGGCAATACGAGCACAGCGTATCTTGTTGTACCGTATACTTCTCGCTACACGTATTCAAGCTGTTACAAAGTAAAGCGCATATATATTCTTGCTTCACTCTAATAAAGATATTTGCTCTCTAGTTGCTACCACTGTAAATATTTGCACTGATATAGGACGTGATTCATAGTTTCTTCTAGTACGGATGATAATGTATTTGAAGATCATGGCAGGCATGTGTTTGAGTAGTAATTATATTTACCTAAATACTTCGTAAGGATTTTGACAAAATCACTGATTCTACTGATGACTTAAAACTAACGATTGGTGGAATTGTTGCACCGAACCTTAAATTTACCACTAAATTTATACCATAAAATTTCTACGATGGACGGAAGTATCCCATAGATTTGAAAGTTAACATAAAGTGCTGACCTAATGTGCACTTTATGGTCTCAGCAGCATTATTTTGTGCACCGTGAACAGAACCCTATTAAAAATACCTACACAAGTAATCACTATAGTCCTTTCAAAATTACTTCCAACTTTTCTGAAGCCCTGCTATAGTTCCACTTCCAGGATACTCTCCCATTTCACGCAAACAAAGCTGAACCGAATCTAGAAAATTACACCAACGCATCGCATTCATACGTACTCAGTTTAATAATAGTCGGTAAAGGAACTTATTTGTACTAGGTATTACCAACACACACATTCTGTTCCTGTTTTTATTCGTATGAATTTTATATGAAATATCATAATTTATTGAAAAATATAGGTATACCTACATTTATGTTGATAGTATAAAACGCTTGTAGTACATGAAAAATTAAGGAAATAACTAAACACGTCAAGTACGGGTTGATTTTTCAAAGTTTTGATTCAAAAAGTGTCGGGAATGACCCGGCCGAGGATTGAACCCGGTTCGCCTAGGTGGGAGGCGAACAGACTAACCGCTCAGCCACAACGGCTCCATTGTAGAGAATTTACTCCAAAGAAGGTGTAATTTTCCTCGACTATTCTGATATACTTCAGGTATGTAACTTATAATAATTTTCATTGCAGTTTAAGAGTGAAATTCTCATGAACTCCTTTCTGTTCTCGAGGATCGCCCGAAGTCCTAACCGAAACACGTCATTTTTGTCGTTTTCTACAATAAACATATCGTAATGATAGGACATACGCCCCCTAACGCAAGCAATCTATATGTTGTCAATTGCCAGTTTTTGAAAGAGTCAGTGGCGTATGGTGAACTGTTGCAAGGTAAGCTGGCGTTAGCTGTGTGCTGTACCCTATCACTTGCTTTCTCACACTTCCACCACTAAAACGTAGTTTGGCAGCTGACGCCACAGGACGTGTGTAATAGGTTCCCTTGCTGCTCGCTTGTGAGTGTTCGGGATGCACGGTGGTTACTGGCTCCTGCTGCGTGGTGCACTAAGAATGTACAGTATTGAGCAAACACCAGCTACAGTTCACTACACGGCACTGGATATAAAGGCTGTTCACGATAAAGTGAGCACTTTTGAAATCAATCTTAGAAAATAATAACTTCTCCTACCTGCGTATATTGTAACGGGTGCACTGAGTGTCACGCACCCAGTAAAGTTGGTAACTATGGAGGGAAATTAGTTAAATATCTTAACGTGGAATAAAAATTGTTAGGTAACCATTTGTGATAACATAAATTATTTCCTTCTCTTTCTGTAATTTTTTTTTAATGAGCATGTATATACAATTTTCGCTTTTCTAATAATTTCACAGTTTCACTTGACCAACGCATGAGTAAAGTGATGAGGCTCATGGCAATGTTAATTTTACATAAGTTAACGTGAATACACAATGTGCATACAAGTAGATCTTAAGCAGGGTTTTCAAAAGTGCTCAGTTTACCGGTAACAGTCTATATATCCTTTTCGTTATCGTTAAAGAGCTTTAAGCAAAATTATTTCATTTACACGTTTTATAAAAGATATGTGACAAAAATGTTTTACATTGTAATAATGGCATTGCAAGTGTTGGTTTGTGAAATTTATTTCCTAAGAAAGAGGTCCAGTGGCTCTTTTGTACCACTCTTCTTACGAAAGCCTACTTTACTCACGCTTATAGGCTGTTCATGGTAAAGTGAGTACTTTTGAGGCACTAGTTTTTTTTTTCCTTTAAGCCATTGTTTATCGTTTAACCACCTTTTAAAATAAATATTACCATGTAAGTAATAAACACATTGCGTACATTCCATTGCCCTCGGAAGTTGACGCCTGAGGGTAAAATAAGATTATTTATTGACTATTATTCCAAAAGAGACGACTTTCAAAAGTACTCATTTTATCGTGAATAGCCTACAGTAAGATATATCTTTCTACTACCCTGTACTTGCCAAACAAGCCCGAGGACGAACCAGCATCGCATTTTCAGTGACTTAGTATCTTAACGCATATGTTTCATATAATGCTATTTTAAAATCGCGGTTTTGTGTACTCTACAACGATTATGGCATTCGCCACATAACTATGCCTAGCGCTCGTTCCAATATGTTTTCTTTACAATGTCAGTTAAATTTAGTTAAAAAATTGTTTAAAACACATTTTTAATAATAGAGTTCTAAAGTACGTAATGAAGTGTAAGAGAATTTTGATGTAAGAAGGTACGAGAATGTTTGTTGCGCGGTACGAGAAATTCGCATGTAAGGTTTGCAACACTGGGTGGGGCGCATGCGCAGAAGCGCCAGCACGTTGCGGTAATCTGATAAAAGGTGAATTAGATCCGCTGCTACCCCGGCAGCTCTTATCAACGCCTCTGCCACACAGCAGCGTGCGCTCGTAACACGGTGAAGTCTTTACGTGCCAAATTTGCTGCTAATAGAGTCTACCATTTTTTTTTCCCCTTCGCCTCTCAGACCGTAGCATATACAACGGGAGAGGGGAAATAACGTCGCATAGCGAAGTAAATAATTTAACAGCCCGACGCCATTTCGTCTTTAAGAGTGTGATGGACCACCGCATTTCTTGTGGAATAGTTGTTTACGCGAATACGCGTATATCTCGGTAAATAAATGATCTGCAAATAAGACTTTTTGTCAGACAATATAAAACAGAATTATCTATGCCCCCATTTTTTATTTTCTCATATTAAGTGTATTCTTGGAGAAAAAATTCGTGGAAAAGGTTTTAATATCGCCTTTCTAAAGCTTGTATATGCAGTTTCCTTGAGGGGACTATGTAGCTGCTCGTCCAAGGTCAAGAAGCGAGGTAGCGATACGAGAGACTGTAAACATTCGCCTATCGCCTCATAGCTCCTACGCGCAAGGCGTGCAGTGTTTCCGTCGTAACGCATTACTGTGCAAATAAGATGTGCAAAACTGCCATTTTATTACACGCGATGAAGTCAATAGATCAAACTACCTCCGTATAATCGTAATTTTGTCTTGCCGCGTAAAGAAACGGCATAGGCAAGCTTTCAAAATGCTATATTTGACCACTTTCACGACAGTTTTTTCTTCATTAAGCCACTTAATAAGATAAAAATAGAAATATATGGCCATGGACAATAGTTTTTTATCCTTTCTCGCAAAAATTGGTATTTCCAGAACTTTTATTTACCGAGATACGCGTTTACGCGCAAACAACAATTTCACAGAAAACGTTTCAGCACTAATTTTTTTCTTTCCCGGTAATGTATTTTCTAACCAACAAAACATTTATTTACAAAATACAAAATACATTACACATAATCAAGGATTATTACACATAATCACGGATTGAAAAACAATTCCACATGACCAAGAATATGCATGTCGCCAGTAGTACCAACTAATATCCGATACAACCAAATATGATCACCAAGTTCTATCTTCACCTTCTCACATGAATACATAGACACATTACCAAAAACAATAATTACAGCAGTATTGTCTGCCTTTCCCTCGTGAACTGGAAAAGTCTTCCAACAGGTTGTCCTGTTTGGATCAATCTCACTCATATTCTTTGGTGCAGGTTCCTTCTCGATATTAGACCTTCTGAAGAAACACATTTCCAACAAACCATTACCAGTTTTAGCAGTTATTCCTTGAAGACCAAAATGGTAAAATAAAAAAGACAGCAAAATATAACTCTCTTCTATATCAAGGATCTTAACTGTCCAAGACCTATCATCATTATTGGCATCCTTAGTAAAATACACATTATTACGATAAACCTTTCTTGGGTGGTAACCAGAAGAACGAATTCGCCTCCGATTCATATCAGGATGAAATCTGCAAAAACACACAATCAATACTGTTAACAATCGAAAAAATTAATATAATATGCAAAAAGGAATTAAACTATTAATACAACACAGATGCATGCCTCAAAACAAGGTAAGAACACACAAAAAAAAAAAAACAGAAAAGTCCAGGGTCAGCCCGCACATACAACTTTAACCTACTCGCTCAGCATTTAACATGCGAATGGGAAACTGGCAGCTCTCCGTGTCTCTGTTCACTGCCGCTATGTGCTGGGAGCTTATCACCGCATGTACTTCCGGGCCCCACCAAGCCACCACTTCCAGGCGATAAACAACCATGACAATATTTGGGTGACATCCACTTAGAGGATTTAAACGTTTCTCGAAGGAAGCTTAGACGTGGTGGTAAACTTAGATTTGCATTTTATACACGTTCTAGAAGCTTAGGAAAGAAGTCACTGCCTTTGCTCGCATATCATTCAATGTGCGAACTGAGTGACTTGCGCCCGGTAAAGTTGGTAACGATAGATGGAAAGTTGTTATTTATATTATCGTCGAATAAAAAGTGTTAAATAACCATTAGTAATAATTTAAATCATTTATTTTGCTTTCTATTTTTTTAAAGCACCAGTGTGTAGAAATCAACAGATTTATAAAATGTTTACTTGTCTTATAATTTCACAGTTTCTCTTGACCGATGCTTGAATAAAGTGTAAAGTGAAGAGGCCCATAGCAATGTTAAATTTTACCTAAGGCAGAGAATACACAACGTACATACAAGTGGATCTTAAGCAGGGCTTCCAAAAGTGCTCATTTTACGGTGAACAGCTTATACTGTAGAAAATACGAAACTACAACGGGGCCGCGGTGGTTTAGTGGTTAGACTGCTCGCCTCCCCTTACGCCTAGCCGAACAAGGTTCGATTCCCGGAGGGGTTGCTTCCGGATTTCCGCATGTGGGAGTCGTGCCTGATGATGCCGCTGGTCGGTGTGTTTTCTCAGGGATCTCCCATTTCCCCCACCCTTACATTCAGGCGCTGCTCCATAATCATCTCCCTTCACCCTCATCGGCTCTCAAGATCTCCATTTTAAGAGTTTGAAGCTCAGAGGAGGCCTCAGATAAGCATTCGCGGGCGTGTTCCATTTTCTCTCAATCTAATTGATATACTTGAACATAATTTTTACAGGGAATGTACAAAATGTATATCCGTGTATAGGTGTTTCGGTTTTTTTCAATTGGATGTCAATGAATTAAAAAAAAAAACATATGCACGGATTCAGCAAAAATAGAAGATTTCGTGTCAGTTTTGAGTACACTTTCTGTGAGAGAATCGCGAAAATCTAAATATACAATCATAGCTCGATATGTTGGCTACAGTTTTCTGTAATGAAATAATGGTATCACCGCCTTGAATTTTGTGTACACGGAACACAACAAAATCCATTTTCAGTGTCTTTGCTGGTAAGCTGCTGGCGGAACCTGCACACGACGCGCACAGTACACTGTCTCCGCTGGAGATTACCACAGTGGAGTATCGGCAGAGGCGCAAGGGGAAGTCCCCATATGTCTTTGAGCGCAGTCGTCGACAAATTATTCTCCTGTTACCAGGGGGGAGACACTAAATAGGGCTTACAATCGCGCTATTTGAAGTTAGTGTCTGTGGAAATACCAACATACACATTTTACCACTGGAATTAGTGATTTTATTGAACAGATCGGTTTTGAGTCAAAACTATGAGTGTTTTGTATCTCAGACATACTGATTTAACCTACATATATTTCAGATGCTGATTTAATAACTTACTAAAACGATTAGACATATTTGATTGATTTTTGCACTGCTTGTGCAAGATTTATTCTATTCTGTTGGTCACATTTGGAGGTAACGTAAATACTTTAAAAACAGAGCTAACACAAATAGCAAATGTATATACTTAATTATTGCCGGAAACAGCAATCGGCAACTAAAAAACATTGAACACAACTTGATTATTAACTACTTCGATGAAGCGTGTTTATCATAAAATAATCATTTAAAAACTATAATTTTTGTTATATTATACTAGGTGATTATTTTTCGTAAGGCGTGTCTGCTGTTGGTATTATTCCAGGCACCTACCGCCCACCCACCACCCCTGAAAGGACTTCAAAATAAGATCGTTACAACATGGAAGTGTTCTCTCTTGTCTTCTTACTTGCTCTGTGCCTGTTACCGTGGTCGGACCGTGAATATGGCGGGACGTAAAGCGTGGAGGAAGGGAAAAAAGTCTGGGTTATTTCTCACATCTAAAAGGAGAAAGAGAAACGGTGCAGCACTTATGAAGTACTTCGAAGAAAGATAAATATACCGGGTGAGGAATTTAGAACAGGTCACCTTAATAAATCGGCCACTTCTAACGATAGAGGAAAATGTTTCAGAGAAACGTTGTTCGGGAGAAAGGGGCCATAATGTTACGTTTGTAAATAGGTGTGTTGAACGCTGATGCGTGAAGGAAATATGGGGGTTAACTGCGGTTTGTTAAATGGGACGATGTGGTTTAATGTTCACATTTATAGTACGTGTGGCACATGTTTGCATTCATCTTGTGAAGAGCTGCTGTTCAGAGGTGTGTAATAAAGTATGTCATCCCATTTACTATACCGACGTTGACCCCCATAACTCCTTCACTCCTCGACGTAACACCAAACTCTTAACGTCACATTACGACCCCTTTCACCTCAAGCAACGCTCGTCTGAACCGTTTTTTTTCTATCTTAACAAGTGGGCGAATTATTAAGACGGCCTGTTTTAAATGCCTCATCCTGTATACATACTTACTATAGAGTGCAAATAACCTTGCACGTAGACGAATAAACCTACTCTATAAATAATTCAATTAATACCTTATATTACTGTAAATTACCTTTTCTCAGAAAAGCAAAGATGATTGATAGTCAAAGAGAATGCTATTCAGTGGAACCAGAGCAATGCAGTTCGCAGTAGTGCATCTACAACGAAACAGCTGTGCAGGGTGGACTTTAAGTTCTAATCTGTAAATTTCTAATAAAATTTTAATAAATTTATAATACCTACCAGACTCCGCAAGAGAAGTATGATTTTTTTATCTGTAAAGTTGTATTGGGAGGTTTTACTTTGAAGAAAACCATGCTGGAAGCTGCAATTTTTCGGTGACGTGGATAGCGCGACATTTTCACCAACATACATGCGAAGAAATAAACCAACAGTAACGAACTATGGGTACTGCTCGCTCCCTTCAGTACCCACGTATCTCACAACACTTTAGAACCGGTGAAATTCTATACATTCCAAAGCGATTTATATAACCCGCAATCTCGTAACCAAAGGTTTTCAGCATTTGCTTAAAATTACACTGTTCTACAAACTGAATTGTAAATTATAATCAGTGGAAAACCTCTGATTCGCAGTGAAAATGGCTCAACTTAGAATCAGTGAAATTTGCAACATCACTAATTCAACTAGCGTAATTTTTCCACTGACATAATCAGTGTCTTTTTTTCCTCTGATTCTTAGTGGAGCCATTTTCACTGCGAATCAGTGTTTACCCACTGATTCGAATTTAGAGTGTAACGAATTGTAGCGGCAAACTCCGAAAATTCTTCGGCCGGCATTCCAGAACGTATTAATAAAGTATTTGGTGCATTATAAGTCGTACCCAAACCTTATGTATCGTCAACAACGTTAATTTGCAAGCTTGCCGTAGGCAAAGGCCGAACCCTAGCTGATTTGTGACCTATTGCGTGACACGGTGTGAACGGAACGTATTAATTTTCATAATCATATTTTACAGAAAATTAAAACTTTAAGGTGCTAAAATTGTATTTAAGTACATAGTTTATGCTAGTACAAGTACTCCGTAATATTCTAAACATGCCTGAAACAATTAAATATTTATAAATTAAGCAAAAACATATTTTATAAATATGTTGAAGATATATTGTTTCTGTCGCCAATATTTGGAAGTCACGGTACTTCGACGGCAATACATACTTTTTTATGTTTCAATGGTTGTTCCTTTAATTTTTATTTTTTTATTTCTTTAAAAAATATACATAATTGTCACATGTCAGAAGTCTAGGGATAGGCGCACTTGAGTCCCTCTCCGAAATTTATTTGTTATGTGTGTAATTACAAGAAAATCATGAAAATGACATAGTTTTATACAGTAAAATGGTCTAAGGTGCGGGCGCAAAATTATGTGACAGTAATGTCGCCGGTTAGAATCTTGTTCGAGATGAAATTTTTTTAACAATTATAGTATTATATAATTAAATACACTTTTCATAAAACATTAATTATTTTTCTTTGCGCCTGTAAACGTTCACCATAATTAAGGTCCCCCCCCCCCCCAAATTAAACTACTGGTAGGGAGTAGGCCTACCTACAGCAATACCAAAAACATTTCTGTTTGTATTTATGCCTGATTAGAATACCAGTTATGCATAAAAATGTGGGTAATTTAAAAGAAAGTCTTTTGTTGTGCCTTTGCCAACGTAAATTCAAAGTAGATGAAGTGTTGCTGAAAGAAAATAATCTTTATCACTATCAGATACAAGGCCAACTACACATCACCGGCAAATATAGCCTACGTGAATATTCGCAGTGTATACTTCCAAATGGATAACACTTATGTCAGTGTACAAGAACGACGACTTCTGGTTAAGAAAAATGGAAACTAAGCTGAAAAGGTAAGTAGTGTTGGCTACAGTTCAAGTAAATAATAGTAACAATAAGCTTATCAATATAATATAATCCTTGCTCTCTAAAATTTGAAAAATCAATGTAAACTTACACGTACAAGAATACACTGATTAATTTTATGTATGTGTAAAAATGAATTCAATTATGTGTAATTTTATACAGTTTTCTGAGGAATTCAAAGAAGACTTCAAGTCATAGGTTAAAATTGACGAATTAACATTAACATTAATGCTAATTTACACATTTTGAAGTATGTACAAGCTAACCCTCTTGCTTAAATAAACTAAACTGTGTATTTTTAGTGCAAAACACGGTTGTTGTATAAACACTCAATGTCCGTTAAATTATTCACCCTACAGTCTGTAATTTTACAACGACCATGTAGGTGTAAACGTTCTTAGTATCGGTGAGTACACAGCAACACATACAAGTTTTGGGTAATAGTAGGTATTTGTTTTCAACTGTTCCGAAATATTTTTATAAATTTTTGTAACTGTCAAGTTAAAGTATGGAGTAAAACAACTTGAAAAATTGTAAAACTACACATGTGAAGTATTTAAATACACACGACGAAGATGTAGAAGAGCTGATAATTATGGTGAAATTATGTGGCAAAATAGTTAAACATGTACGGGAAGTGAACCTGCTAATTTAAATTTGAATTAGTGACAAAGACACATACTCTTTCAGCAAATTATAATCGCGATGTTTATGTGGATTTTCTTGTAATGAAGTACCAAGTACACAAATATTACACTTCATCAACTGCTATTTAGCAATAGCTATTTTACACCTTTTAGTGCAGAGTCAGTAGCACAGAGAACATTATACTTACTTTTCAGGACAGGTGTTCTTGAACGCAGAGTAAAAAAATATTATTGAAAATTGTAGGTGAAAACACATCGACTTCGGTGGAGATTCTGCTACCACATACATTTCTCTTAAAGTACACTACTTTTTTTTACAGTGTATTTCGTTTACTTTCTTCGTGATACCTCCAAAAACACCCTAACTTAAGTAAAATAAATCATTGAAGACTCTGCCTTTAAGTCGATATACTAGAAGAGTAGCACAATAAATAAAGTTTATAGGAAAAATACGCTTGTACGTGGACTACTTTGCTGTCATATAGAATGTATAATATGTACTCCAGTTCGGTTCATGTCCGTTGCAACACTCTGAAATCAGGACGTTTCACGAGAAAGTATGCACTGATTCTCTTTTATTCCATCTGAAGTATGTACTTAGATAACATGTGCCTGTAAGAAATTGCCTTGTGTACCTGGCAGAACTACTCAATGGTCTGATATACACGTACAATAAAATTGGCAGAAGTTTTTCAACCCTACAGTCTCAATAATACCCATATGAAGTGTGTTAATGACGTGAGCTTATAGTTAACAAAATAAACTTCACGTAATCCCAACTAGGCGACCTGCCAGATTCTATGTTAAATGAAATAGAGAAAGTATGGACACTGACAAATGCTGATATTTATTTGCTTACCGGTATGGTTCGGAATTTGCAACCTATTACTTTTATTTTGTACTTATGTCTGTTACTTATTGGTATATGAATTAAACATCTACAAACATGCAGCATTTCAAGAGTTTCTCCTTTACAATTTCATAACTTAAATTTATTCTTACTGAAATACCTGCGAAGCAGAAAACAACGGTAATGCCGTTTGCGGTAGAGTAAATTATGATTGTCTTTCCTGCAGCCTGAATCTCACTTAATTCGATAAAGAAAATGCGGTTTGTACAATCATTACACGGGTAGGGTAACATCCTTTGGTACTAATAATGAAAATAATTTATTACACATACAATTGTGATTATATCTCGTCTTTGTGATACAAAATTGCCAATCTCATTATCAATCAAGTAACTTATAATACTTTTCCTTACGATTTCTTTTCAGGTTCTATGAAGAATAGAAATAGTTGCCCCAATGTATGGACGGCGTTTGCTGAAAAACGACATACGAGATCCAACGTAAATTCGGGAAGCAATTGCTTCAAAAACAAAACTGAAGAATAAGCACAGCATTTCCATTGGGTCATAATCCTCGAGCATATTTTGCGAAGAGTTGTGTTTAGCAAAGAGTTTTCGTGTACAACCAAAATGTGCTTCTCCGTATTATTTCGGAACAACGTGACTGAAATCAACAAATCCCATTATGCAATGTTAAGTGCCAAATAATGGTATTTACTATGGTTCTTGGGTTTTTTTTTGTACTATGGAAATATTGTGATGGTTTAAGAATACAATGCACACATACCTGCCTAACTTCATGATTCGTGAACTTACTGTATTCCTCTTGGAAAAATTTGGAAGTAATTAATATAACTAACACATGCCAGAATCAAATGGAAAAATGTTTGCAATAGGTTCTATTATTAATATTTTTGAAGAGATAGTAGAAAGTATGTTGCACCCTTGTCCCCCTACTTCAGCACCCACCATTCTGTTAACTGTAATGGGAAGTTTACCATCGTACTTACCACTCTACCCACCATCTATTAGAAAATAATTAATTAAAGAAAGTATGTCATGGTGATTTTACTTCTTAGGTTACTTTTTCTCGTTCGAGGAAAGTTTACTTTAATCAATGTAGTTGTACATTAATTTGAAGAAATACATTTTAGTAGGTCTTAATGCTAAAGAAACAATATGCTTTAAGTTTTTTCGTAATGTGATATTAGTATTTTATGTAATAACAAAAATATATATTTGATTAAAATTAAACACCCAATCGTCAACTTTTGCTGTGCAAATGTTGTGTTCTTGATTATTTTTTTATTGCTTGAAATATTTTTTTTTTTTTTAAATAGACCTGCATATTATGTAAGTTGTACATACACCTACCTGTTTTGAAATCCACCTTGGTAATACAATTTTTAAAATATTATGTGTGCACCAACCCGCTTGGGGTTCTGGACATTGTCACTCGGTGCGGTAAATAAGATAACTAGAAATGTTATTGGAAATTTTAACACACAGAAAAGGTGATGGAATTTCCAGAATACAATAATTCAATTTCCCCATTCCGCAGTAGTTTACAACCTACTATTACATTTTATGTATTTCATAATTTCTAAGTAATTTTTATAACATTTCCGAAGTTTGTCAGTAAGCTTCAACGTAAATGGTTTACAAAACCACTCTAACACAATAGTATTGCAAGCAGGAATTGGTAACCTTTTTTATTTCTGTGCATCTTCATACAATCAAGGCAGCTATGGCACCTAAAAGTGCAGACCAACAGGTTTAGCCACCCGCCAAGGTATTTTCTTATTCCTTCGCGTAGATAGCATGGTCATTAGAAACTGAGGGGAGAACTGGAACCCATCTCCATCTTGCAAGACAGGGAATATAATCTGGGAACTCCCGTACAACTGCGCCACCTCTCATCAGTGGTAAAGTCGTACCTTATTAGTTTCGTATCATCACGTGTTCATTATTTTGTCAAGCTCCGAAATTTTCATTTACTTGAAAATCATAAAACCTCAAATTTTGAGCTTTTTCTTATGAATAAACAAGTCGAGTTTTAGGTACGTAGCAGTTATAAAACAAGCATGCATATATATATAAATATATATATATATAAAACCATTGTAACTTTTGTGCTAACCGACAAGCCTGGCAGTGCCTTCTTTATAAGGGAGGGTTTCGCTTCAGTCGCCACGAAAAAAGCTATGAGTTACGAAGAAATGTTTTATTTCCCTGCGCCAGCTCTCGGCTCCCCGGCGCGAACCTTCCACCCCGGCTGTAGAACGCGATAGCCAACTGGACTGAGGGGAAACTATCGCCCGCTTCCCCACCATTAGAGCTAGGACTGGTACACGTCATTACTGCGTCACTGAGACTAGCTCCGCCTCTCACGTAAAGGCACGCCCCTCGGGCCGCTCAGACACGTGGCGCAAATGCCTCATCTCGAGGACGCTCTAGCTTAACACTTCTCTTAAGGGTCCTATGTACCTGCGCGTCCAAGGTCAAGAAGCGATGGAGCGATACGGGCGACACTAACACGCACGCCTACCGCTTCATCGCTCCTACGCGCAAGGCGTGCAGTGTTTCCGTCCTAACGCTTTACTGTGTAAACTAGATTTGAAACAGTTGAGTTTTATTACACGCGATGAAAGTGCGCAGATCAAACTACCTGCGTATAATCGTATTTTTCTCTTACCGCTTAAAGAAACTAACTAGACAAGCTTTAAAAATGTTATATTTGACCACTTTGAATATTTTTTCTCCATTAATACACTTAATATGATAACAGTAAAAATATAGCAATGTGGACAATAGTGCGTTATCCTTTTTGGCAAAACCTTTTTTTTTTTTTTCGAGGCTTAGCACGAAGTAGCTTTTTACTCGTGCCGCCTTCGTACTGAAAGACAAGTAACTTATACTCGTAATTCCTCGTATTCTTGCCCTACCTCCTTTGTTTACCAGAAAAAAAAATATGGCTAGCATTAATGGTGCTCAAGTGCCTGTTATGGTTTTATATGTTTTAAAGATATTCCGGAATATTTTTTTTTATATCAACGGAAATTTAATAAAAATGGCACATGAGTTTCAAAATAATTTTCATCTTTTTTTATTTTGCACAGTTATACACATTTTTACATTCAATTTTGTGTCGAAGAAATATCAAAATCCCTTTTACACACTACAGCGTTTGTACTCGGCTTAAAGGGACTCTGCCGGTTAGTCAGAATGTCACAAATAAACTTATTTAAAATCTAGGACTTTGCTCGTCTGAGTTAATCGTTTAACGTCTGGATACATGAAATTTGAAATTCATCCCAAAATTAAAAATATGTGAGAACCGAATAGGGCCTAGTGCGTTTCTATTTCATTTCTATATGTTGCTATTGTTAATTTAACAATAGGTTTAAACTTTAGCCAAGCACAATAATAATGCAAAATATTCTAGTTTTTATTGAAATCATCTAAATTAGAAATTCTCACACCTTCCGGAATTCGTTACTTAAATGCATTTTTTTCTTTCCGCATTCTTTAGACTATTTTATAGACAAAAATCACAAAAATATTATCTATATTAAAAACATAGCACTTATTTTTTTTTTTTTTACTTCGACGTCCTTAAGTTACTTGACTTCTCATACGATGGCGCCGCAAGAAACAGAAGATATCATGTATCTACCTCATGTTGGGTCAGAAAACTCCAAAAGCTCGAATAAATAGGCTATTTGCGTGTTTCGTCTGCAGTATTCTTTATATTCAATGCTACAACACTACGCGACGGAAAAATATTTGAGAGCTGATAGCTCTATCTAATTACTCTATGAAAGAGAGCATTAATATGCGTGACAAGGCTTCAGCTTGTTGGTTTTTATCTCTGCTCATGGCAAAGATAGGAGTTTCGGTTATATATATATATATATATATATATATATATATATATATATATATATATATATATATATATATATATATATATATCTTTTACGTCTACAAAATTTATGACCTGCACGATTGTTAGTTTATATCGTCAGTATCAGATGAACATAAATTGATCACCCTCTGAGTGGCGGAGTGCTATCATCCTATGACGTGATATAGTGTAGGTTTCGTCGCTTTAAATGTTGTCAAAATATTATAATTTTAGATTTGACAAGTCACTCGTATTTAATGCGAATAGCCTCGCAGACGAAAAAACACTTTTAATCAAATAGTTTATTTGCAACAAGTAAATATATTTTGTACCATAACACATTAGGCCATTAACAGTTGGAAGTATGATAGTGAATTTGAGTTTTTAACTACTGCAGTTTGGCCAATGGTTTCAGAGAATAGTGCAAATTGAATTCTAATTTAGTTATAAAACACTAAAGCTTTGCCCATGAACTGATAGAGGAATTACATCTCTTAGTAACAACAGAGTTTCGAATCGCACTGATGGAGTTGAAAGAAAAATCTATTTGTATCTACACCAATTAAGTAGGCAAATACATAGTCGCTACTTAATCATGTCAGTTATTCGTAACTTGGATGGATAATGGATAGGAAAGTATAACATTGTTACGTGTCTCTTCTTAGCATCGAGTGAGCTAGCAAAGAGTGTGTAAGGACAGAGTAATGATATAATAGCAGGCGGCGCGTCACTAAGGGGAGTTTGAATGACAGGAGAGCGATAGTGATATCAGGGTTTTTAGTTACAAAGTGTGCCGGTGTGAATTCTTCCGCCTGGTGTCCTAATAAGCCTTTTCGCGGTTAGTACGCTGCTGACCTTCAGCAGATATATTTTCTGCGTTTGTCTGAAGAATGTTCTGGTTTAACTGGTCCTTGCCTCTCTCAGCGTGATTCAGGATGCGGCGAACCTTCCAGGTCAAGGCCAGTGGCTATAAAAGCGCGTCGGTCCTCCGAGCGGTGAGTTCATGAGTCGGGAGTTTGGACGATTGTGCGGCGTCAATCGAAAGACGACGAGCGAGAAGAGAAGTGCCGGAAGTGACCAGCGGAAGTAAAATCTGCGACTGCAAGTATCAGTGCAGAGAAGGGTGCGACTGGCAGGCTAAACTATTGGACTGAATGCGGGAATGAAAGACATTTTAAATGATGGCAACCAACAGACTTAACATGGGTCAATAATGAGCGTGCGTTAATTAACTATAACCAAACATATATATGCAGAAAGACTTGAATTAGAGTTTATATAGACATTATATACCGCGATCATCCTATTACATAATAGGACGACCTCTGTCTGTCTGTGCCCTTGAAACTCAACAAAAATTCTTCAATGTTTGAAGAGCGAATTCTCAGGGTCAAATACAGTTCAAGTTCGAATTTCAGCAATATCAGATTACCCAATTATTGCCTTTTACCATAAAAACTCATTTTTCAATTAATTTTTTCTTACGTTAGTGTTGTATTAATGCATAGAGAATATTGCATAGCGATATGAAGGTAATTGGATATAATTTTTGTTTACTGTAAATGTTTCGCTCCAATGTTGAGTTAATTTCCAAGTGGGGCCTTAGTGGCTCAGTGGATAGAGCTATCCCAAGTGGGGCCATAGGAGCTCAGTGGATAGAGCGATTCCAAGTGGGGCCGCAATGGCTTAGTGGATAAAACTATATCAAGTGGGGCCGCAGTGGCCAAGTGGATATGTATGTATGTATATATATATATATATATATATATATATATATATATATATATATATATATAATGGGGCCGCAGTGGTCAAGTGAATAGAGAGATTCCATGTGGGGCCTTAGTGGTTCAGTGAATAGGGTGATTCTAAGTGGGGCTCCAGTGGCTCAGTGGATAGAGCGATATCAAGTGGGGCCTTAGTGACTCAGTGGCTAGAGCGATTCCAAGCATGGCCGCAGTGGCTCAGTGGATAGAACTGTATCAAATGGGGCTACGGTGGCCAAGTGGATAGAGAAATATCAAATGGGGCAGCAGTCGCTCCAATGTTGAGTTAATTTCACATAATTCCATTATTACCCCCCCCTTCTCTCTCTCTCTCTCTCTCTCTCTCTCTATATATATATATATATATATATATATATATATATATATATATATATATATATATATATATATATATATATATATATATATATATATGTGTGTGTGTGTGTGTGTGTGTGTGTGTGTGTGTGTGTGTGTGTGTGTGTTTTCAGTCTGTGTATGATAACCCATATTTGTAGCATGTTAACTATTCTAGGCACGTGACAATACTAAAAAAAAAGGTCACGGGCTGGACCCCTAGTTGAGTAATAAAAGAGTAATGATGGAGACAGATAGATTAATGGCTAGATGGAGATTTCAGGACTTTCGCCATTGCAATGCAGATATCTGTCTTGAAAAACAAGACAACACGAGCAAATACTTAAATGAGACAAGTAATCTATCGAAGATAAAATAGATAAAAAACTGAAAACAATGACTAAAAACTTGCTTGAGAAATTAGGAGAACACTGGCAAATATATATAGGAACAAAATTGGACAACCCAACAAAGAAAACGCACCCAAAAACAGCAATTTTTCCAGACACGGCAGAATGCAAGTCAGGTATACTTTAGTCAAGAATATATATGTAAAACGCCAGAAAATTACAATTTTATGACAGACATCTGCACGTCAATGGCGAATGTCCCAAAATTTCGATCTTAGTCATTCACCGCCATTGCACTATTCATTCAAACATAATATTTATTAATGACGTAGTTAATAGCTGTGTAAATAAATTAAAATCGAATTTAGTTCTTTTATTTTAATTAATACCTCCATCCCTCATGAACTTGTATACGCACCTCTGGCGTCTGGCAACATTATCATACAAAATGGTCCAAAAGTTGGTTTCCTAACATATAATAAGTAATATTCATTACCTATATACCATATATGAAGTCAACATGTGGGGTTATAAGAGATGTTCAAATTGTCCACCATGAAGCTCAATGCACCTCATACAACGAGGTACAACATAACAACAAGGTCATTAAAAATATTTTCACTCTGTGCTTTTAATTTACGTAAGGTTCCTGGTGTTGAAGTAAACACAGCGCTTTAACAATCCCCACAGACACAAACACCTGGCATATTTAAATAGGTGTCCATTTCAAGGTGTGGATTTTTAACGGACTTATAATCACCCCATTCGCCTGAAAGTTGTTTCGCCCGTCCACAAAATTGTCTTCCAGAAATTGGGATCTGCTTCATTCCGAGTCACAAATGACTTGCAAAACTCTAGTCTTCTCTCCTCACGGTTTTCATGCAGTGCGTGTATAGGCTGGTAGCGGTAAAGTGAGCACTTTTGAAAGCCCTCTCATTTGGAATAATAGTCAATAAATATAGTTTATTGTAGTCTTGCACGGTAACTTTCTAGTGCAATGGACTATGCACACTGTGCTTATTACTTACATGGCAATATATATTTACAAAAGTAGTTAAAGGTTAAGAAATAGCTGAAAATAAAAAGTAACTAGGGCCTCAAACGTGCTCACTTTACCGTGAACAGCCTATAGTAACCTTTGCCAGTATGATTTGAAGTTTAAATCTTTTATAGTCCCGAGGAGCTCCTTCGTTATGCGCGCATTTGCACCAACACCCTTCTGATTGTTTTCCGCGGACCATGTACAAATGACTGTGAAACAAACTGTGTTTTTTTTCTACGATGGTTGTACGTAACAGAACAGATGTTGGTGCATCGGTAATTCTCCCAATTTTTATCAATTTCATGTTCATTAACGCAAATGTTGCCATATTGGAAACGGTGCGTCAGGGAACCTTGCGCTGAAGTTGTTGTGATATCATTGAAGTCACTTTACCGAGCTTCCACGAACATTGAAGCATGCAATTACGTTGTTCTCTGGAAAATGCGTCTGCCATTGCTGAATCATGACTCATAACAACGTAAATATTACTCATCAGCTGGATATTGATATACAATGCACGTGTTGTATGCAATCATATACGTTCTTCATGGTCAAGTGAGCACTTCTGAGGCCCTAGTTACTTTTCCCTTACAACTATTTTCTATCCTTTAACCACCTTTTAAAATAAATATTTCTATGAAAGTAATAAACACAGCGTGTATACTCCACCGTACTCGGAAGTTAACGTCTGATGGTAAAATAAATTATCTTTATTGACTATTATTCCAAATCAGAGGGTTTTCAAAAGTGCTTACTTTACCGTGAATAGCCTATGCCACCAATTACAGAATAAAAATCGTTACGATACATGTGCCTTTAGGATGGGAAACGCTGTTCGGGATATGGGGAAACCGACTTTGAGGACGTGGGAAACTGCCTTCCGAGACACGCTATATTTGCACGATGACTCGACTACAGATTTGTTAGAAACTGTGCCTACAAGGCTACAACAATGTCGAAATTTTTCTTTGTAAAAATAGGGAAATTTTTTAATCTTTGCCCGCAGCGAAATTGCGATACAGCTGCTATCAAAGCGACGTCTCTTTGAGGTAACAGATGATAGTCTTCTCTGTCTCCGTCTTTTTCGGCGGCGTAACATAGTCTTCTTTGGAAACGCGGCGTAGCTGCGTTTTTTTTCTCTTGCAGCAGATCCATAACAAAAGGGCGTTGAATTCGAGTAATGGAGCTGAGTGCTCTGTTGCAGAGAGCTCGGGAGATAAGGTCGCGGGGTCACGAGGGAAAGATTACTTGTTTGAAAGGGATAGCCGCCCCGCTGCGGTAGGCGCCGACACCCCTAGGATGACGAAGAGCAGGAGGACGAAGAAGGGAAGCACGACGAGGAAGAGGACAAAACTGCTATGTCACTTCGTGTAGGGAACATGTGCATGCGTGAGCGAGTTCCAGCAGACATGCGAGGATGGTTCGCATTCAGGCCGCCGCGGAGAGATAGAGAGAGAGCGCGGAAAATCCTGAAATAAAGCTGTAAGGGTGGTCCGAAACACAGGCGGGAGAGATAAAAAATTTGAAATGTACACAGCAGACACTAACTAGTAACAATTAACCCCGCATGCCACCAACACAGCACTTGTGACACCATAATTATTTCTTAATAGCCCACATATTATATATCTACTAATATACAATCGACATTCAAAATTCAAAGAAAACATTTTAACATTCATAAATTTCTAAATTAGCTTCGAAACACGTAAAGATATTTTGAAATTTATAGTGAACTGATGTAAAGAAATGTGACGAAACTTATGGTACATCTATGTAAAGAATATATATATATATATATATATATATATATATATATATATAAACTAGATAAATTTTTTTTTCAGAAATAGTTAATATTCGAAATTACTAAAATATGTCTGTATTATCTTATGTTTACATAAAATAATTTCATAATATGCCATAGACAAAATAATTGTTATCTACAATAAAGTACTGTTAATTTTTACGGACATTGTTTGTAATTTTTGAACTTATTCCCAAATAAATTTTAGGACCACTAATACGAATGAGCAAAACTCCAAATTATGAGATACAGTGAGCGTTACAAAGTCCTAAAGAAAAACAAAAACATCTGAATAGGCCTACTAAATCTAATTATCTGAATGCTCTCTCTTGTATTTGAGGGACCTTGATGGTGTAGTGCTCCGGCCATTTCACCACAACGAAACGGACTTGATTTCCGGCGGAGCCAAATATGAATTCTTGTATGAGTGAAACGTGGCGGACGTTGCTACTAGCTGGCGGATTTCATCTAGGATATCCCGTTTTCTTCACCATTTTATATTCTGTCGCCGCTCCATCTTTACCTCGCTTCACCCCAATTGGCACTAAAAACTTCAACTGGTTGACTGTGCTTAAATATCTCTCTCTAGAGTATATTAGCAAAGCGATATAAATATTATGATATATAGATGTTTAACTGAAAACAAACATTGCTGTCAGGGTGGGTGTTATCTTATATGTTCTATGTTGTTTTATTTTACGATGCGGCGATTTTTCTTTCTGTTTTGGCAAGTTGGTGATAATAATTCATGCAGTAGCAGTACGTCTCCAAAGTTACTATCTACATGACGAGAAATTTCGCACCATGCCGAATAATTTAATTAAAATGTGTGTATATATAACATATATGATTTTTTTTAAATACCATTTTTTAATTGAATATATATTTATGTTCCCGCGTAAGTTTACATTATAATAAATTCTTAAGTATTCCGTGACCAGTTTTTGAGAGGCCGAATAAATAATAATTTTGTTTACAATTAATGTGAAACTTCATTATTATGTCATATTGTACATGTAAACTTCGGTATACATATTTAAGCGGACAAGCCCTTTAAGCAGTAACCATACTAAAATGACACATGTCATCATGAAATATAAAATTATGTGATAGCCACATTTCACTATTAATCTTTTGAATTTGCGGCAGGGTTAGGTTTCACCCTGTCTACGAAAATGCGCCTTTTAAACCGCACGTAAGTTACTGCAGCGTTAATTTGTGCGTGTTTTATTTCCATCTGAAGTTATTTCCAGCGGCCGCTACGTTGTTCGCGTGTTGCCGGGTGCTCGGTGAAAGTGGCAGTGAAAACTCCCACTTTCTCCCTCCCCTCGCCCCTCGAGTTTGCGATGCTCAATTTGCACGCTTCTCCCTTTTACCGCCACTTCGAACGCTTCCAAATTGCTCAATTTATGTCGACATAATTAAGCATGTGGCTGGCCTCCCAAGCTTGCTCTACCTCCCTCTCGAACCTTACCACTGCACATTTTTTTTTTGTTTTACCCCCGGCCTCAATTTTAAGATTGCATTAGCACGGCGTACACGCCAGGGTTGGTACCTCACCATCCCTCCCCCCCCCCCCCCCTGTTCCGCTTAACCGAGCCCGGCGGAGCCAAGTCATGCGATTGGCCCGTTTGTTACACTTAAACTAATGAGTTTTTGAACTCCGAACTTCAGCGTCCGGGACGGTTAATTTATTTTGAGAACGGCACCTGTCTTTGTCGCAGCCAGCCAGCCTCCTTTTCCTACACGTAACGTGTTTTCGCATCTAAAAAAATGCCCCCTCTGTGTTTGAACATTAATTTGCGGGCAAAATTAAAACTTCATCGGCTTTAACTTTAAAGAGTAGTTAACGCTAGTAAACGAGAAAATTTGTAATTACGTGCTGCAATAAAAAATTTTTTCGTACAGTTTGTTTTGATACCACTATTTACTGAATTAAGTGTTTTGGGATTATGTTCATTACTTTTGTTTGTGTAGTGGTGTGAGCATTACATTTTCACTTTTCAATGGAATGAACAGAGAAATGAAAGATCATATATATATATATATATATATGTATATATTAGAGTACCAAATCGATATTATTCTCAACAGAGAATCGATGGAATAATTTCGGTATGCACTCATTGGATATTATTAAGTTATTAGTGTGTTTACCATCAAAATAGTTAATTAAGGTTAAAGTTCTTTTTCATATCAACATACGCGAAAACGCAATATTTAAAGAGATCTGTATTATTTTCGATCAATACCACTATAGTTTTAAAGATGTCAAATACAGACACTTACTGAGACGCGATTTTAATGTTTAGAGTTTATGTAGTCAGTACATTATCATAACACATATTTTTATGAGTATATTTCTTTTAAGTGTCTCTTTCTTCGTGGCTTGGTATATATCGTAATTTTTTTTTCCACCTGTAACACATTCATATCACCTGAAGTTATTACATTTTTGCAGTCTCTACCAAATCACGCAGCCCCAATAAAACACATTTACATTTTGTAAAATATTATTATTTGTTGCATTGCTTATTTGACTGCATCCTCGTTGTGACACACCTATTCTTCTACGTCGGATATCATTTGCTTTCCTAACCACGTCATGAAGTCCCCGTCATACTACATGCTTGTTTTGATAATTTCCACGTCGATACCATCGACAAATGGCTACTTTAATTGCACGCGAATGGAACCTATATAAATGAGAATACTGTGTTGCATTTATATAACTAAATGGATTTGGTGATCGTTCGATCAGCGCCACGTCATTCCACCAGGGTGTACAAGGTTTGCTCCTCGAGTGGACCTGGAAATTCTCGCACGTGTGAAACACAGCAGGCACTGCTTGTGGTAGGTTATATTCCTTGGATGCTATCGCTACTCCCAATCGTTGCATTAATTCGCTTTTCCAAACTGGTGTTTCACTTCACATCTTTCGTTCAGCGGTGACAGTTGTCAGTTCAGAGACAATACCCACAATTTTGGGTGGGTCTCCTAAATTCTGTATTCTGTATTATTGACGCCTTTCTGTGTGTGTATATATATATATATATATATATATATATATATATATATTCTTTCCAGTTCATGTACGATATCAAGTGTATATGTGTCCCTTAAACAGATCAAATAAAAATTGTGTAGCCGTAAGTTATTTTTTATTCCCGTATTACCTGCACTGTAGTGACAGAACCTAACGGATTGGGAACTAATTGAAAGTGATTGATCCCCGTCATTTTGAAATAGGTTACACGACCGCTCTTTTCGCATGAGAATTGCCTCCGTAGAAGCACAATGGAAGCCATTTTCAGGATGAATTTGCAGTTTTACAAATTTCCACTCTAAGGCCTTCCTTAACGTGATCATCTGGGCAGCAGTGTGGAACTTCAATATAGTTTGAGATATCAGAGCAGATGTCATCGATTTACAAAATTCTCTTACATGTTTGATTATCAACATTTCAAATTTCGGCACCGAGACGAAGACGTAAGAAAGGAATTCTGGATTTTCACGATCAGAAGAAGAGGACACGGTTTATTTATCTATTTACTTTTATTAAACATTGGCGTTTTCAAATAAAATCGAAGCAATTCTTACGTAGAGTGCCCACTTCGTCTACTTCAGAATTTACTGAATTTATACACCTTTTTTTTCTCCTTATTGGAGATTCATTGTATTTGCTGGCATAGTAGGTATCACGCGAGAAGATGAGATGTCAGTTTATCGTAAGACATTTCCCCAGAGGAAATAATTACTTAATTTAAATATTTTAGAAGAATTTTTCTGTGTTTATGACACAAATTAAAACTTGTTGGTGTTAGAGACGCGGCACATAATTTGTTGGGCAAATTTATTCTAAAACTCCAACAAATTATTCGAATTATTCAGGGGTCGTGGTGGTGTAATGGTTAGACTACTCGCCTCCCAACAAAGGCGAACCGGTTCGATTCTCAGTGGGGCCACCCCCCGGACTTTCGCATGTGGGAATCGTGCTCGACGAAGCCTATGGTAGGCGGGTTTCCTCCGGAATCTGCCCTTTCCCCCGCTCTTGCATTCCGGCTCCACTCTCACTTCGATTCACCCTCATTGGCTCTCGAGACCACGATGTCAAGAGCCGCCCAAATATCTCCACTCCATTCGAATTATTAAAAACATATGAAGAAACTTTTATTCTTCCAAGGAGCTTCAAATGTACGAATTCAGAGATGATAAAATGAATTGTATCATTAACGGTTCATATGACAAAATAATAATAATTTTCAGCATAAAATATATTACATCCAAAAATTACTTCATTTATATTTATAATATAAAAAATTGAATATGAAATATTTCTGTTAAGAAAATTGTTAAGTGGTAAGGAAAAGTTTTTCTTTGAAAAGGGATAGTTTGTTACAATCTTTTTTCAGTTGTATTCACAAAGCGCCAAAAGAAGAGCGTGCGTTCTACTACACAACTTCATCCCATTCAGTCCTGTTGTCCACTATAGTGGGCATGTGGAACACAAAGTATATTTGTGGACAGTACTGTACACAACGAGGAAGAGTGACTGAACGGGCAATAGTAACAAACGCATTGTGATTTGTGCAAACTGAATGCTCACATGTCAGGTTTGTGAGGCCATTTGAACGTTTCATAGCGAAGGAATAGATATCTCATTGTAACTGCAACAGTCTGCAACGTCGTATAAGAATTTTAGCGTATTTTTCTTACGCTATATTTTCGAACTCACCCAAGCAAATTAACTACTCCTCATTATTAAGATCTTCGTTATATTGGTAATTAGCAGGAAGCGAAACTCAAATAAGAAAGTTACCGTTATGTATCATTCGACAAAAAAAGTTTAGTGCTTGAAAGAGATAATAAAGGAAATAAAATGTTTTCTCGACAGCGAATCACATTTCATGATCTCTTCTTCGGGCCAGATTAGGTCGACTTACAAACATGCTTTATTCGTATTCTACACAGTCCGCAAGAAAGGAAGCTGAAAAATTTTGCACCACATATCCCTGAACAATAATTAATATAGTCTATTCGCCGTATCGACACACTTTTTGGATAAAACATTTAGCAACAGCGAGGGAATAGTCTATGCGTGTTGGTAATGCCCAGTAAGAAATAGTTTCCATGCAAAATATTATGTAACTGAGTGCGCACAAATGCAGTGGCTTATTCCTTTTATATAATTTTCTAGGCTTAATTAAGCTTGAATTGCATGAAGCCGAGGAAAAACATTAAAGCATAACATTAGCAGGGCTTCGGAAAGTTTAAAGTAAGCATGAATGGGCTGTGTATTTACAGCTGCATCTCATAGCAGTAAATTTTTACATCTGTGTATGTTTGTTTCGTATCACCAGTTGGTCAAAACAATTATATAAAAAACATCTTGCCAGAATGACTGCAGATCTACTCACAGAATATAACATTGTTTGCAAGCGAAATTTTTAGTGCGTAAACGTATATTAATTTCAATTTATTTTTGGTATTACTCGCTCGGATATCGTGTTATATGTCAGTACATATCACACGTAAATAAAAATATTCACACACATTCGCGGAACTGTTCGCTTAGTTTAAACTTGAAATACCGATTTTAAAAAACAAAAATTACATTAATGGTAAATACAGAGAATCCAGTGCTGGGATGCTTTACAGCTAATGCATTAGTTCAGCAAACTCTTTTCAGTTTATCCTCTCAACACATAGTGTTTCCCAACGTCTCGCTTGCATATAGTTGCCACAGTTCTACGGTGACAATTATCCACGATTCTACAAAAGAACACTGTGAATGCCTCAGAAATGCAGCTCTTACTATTATGCCAATTTTCTTTCGAGTGTAAATAATAAAAATATTCCAATCCAAATTGTCATATTGCACATTTAATACAACGCTGAGACCTATTAAGTTATTGGCTGTTGCGCTTGAACCTTTTCGAAAGATTGGCTAGGTTTTAATTGTCTTCCCAGTCTATTTATTCTTCCACCATGTAGGCCTATAAAGTTATCATTTTATGGACTGATAACTTTATTTATGCGCCGCTGAAGTGTAGGCCTAAGAGTGATGTTGGTATGATCATGCATATATTTTGATACGCTGAGTTTTACTGAAATATATATATATATATATATATATATATATATATATATATATTATATATATATATATATATATATATATATATATATATATATATATATATATATATATAAACAGAAATCAACTAGGGTATTGTAAGGCAGTACCTAGTGAGTATAAAGGTTCGTTGGAATGCGGATTTTAATGTAATAAAAGAACTAAAAGTAATTCCCTAAGTTAATTATGAAAGTATAAAAATGCAAGCAGCTATTATTTAAAAGATGCAACTGTCTATCGCTACTACTAACACTTATTTTTACTAGGGAGTGCAATTTTTATGTTACACTCAGTTATAATTGAAGTCCTTCTCACTGTTCTTATATTATCATACAGCTACTCAATCTTCACTTATTTATTAAAATATACAGTCAAAATGCCCATTAATACATTGACATCGAAATGTCCTCACTCACAATACAAGTCCCTCTCCACCACAGTCTGCACCACTAACACAAATATGAACTGCCACCACACATTACGTTACGAATAAAGTAAACTGCATGTTGGAACAATGTGACACTATTCAATAAATCTAAGTACTGCTAAAATTTCGTCATATTAATAAACATCGCGGGTTATAAAATTTTGATTGTAAACTAAAGGATGATCTATCAAAGCAATGAAGTCAATGGAGATGGGACCTTGAATTTTCAAATTAAGTAAGTTAACACAAATTTAAGATCTCATAATACTAATTACACAGACAGAAAATTAACACGCTAAGGAAGGCAACATTATGAAACTTGTAAACAATTAAACTTAGTACATAAATAAAACTGGGGCCTCTTACAAAATTAATTATCTTTATTTTACAGTTATGCTTAGTCGAAGAATACATTTTGGAAAAGTTATACTGGAAGTAGTTGAGCCAACTCAGTCTAGATGATCTTAACATCGCTGGAAACTGAACAGATGCTGGATTCATCCCACTGAAGCCTAGGACATTAAAGCATTTAGCGGAAAACTTATTGAAGGTAAAGTAGAATGGGACGCAACGTAATCTCCATTGAAGTTAGAAAACGAAAAGAAAGAAGAAAGAAAAGGAACACTTTGCAAACAAAGTAATAAACTAACTAATGTGTAATCGTGTTCAAACGCGTTACATAAGAACAGAACCGCTGGTGAACAAACTTACCCATGGGAGGGTTCGAAGAAAAAATAGTCGGCTGGTCACCAACTTTACAAACATACATACATGATGTTGAAATATGATGTTAGGATGCGTACGGGAATCAGAAACTGCAGGGAAAGATTTTGAATCAAGTTCGTCAAGAACTGGTGTGGAAATACGACGCGTATTGAATTTGCAAACATTTGCAAGAAAGCTTAAGAAAATATTCTGATAGGTTTGGTCAGTGATTAATTCAATTGCAGACGAAAACAACGAGCACCGAAATCAAATCACGGGGCATATAGGGGAATACAGATACAAGAGTGGTGATTATACTACGAACAGGAACAGCATATTCATCGTTGAGAAATGGGCAATAAGTTACTTTATGTTAAATTTAATAATAATCCTTTCCTAAACATATCCGAAAACAAAAACAATGCGAATTCTGTAAAACATACCAAATTTGAGACATTTTTTATTGCCAAGACCATAGTTTCTTCACGATTACTTGCCTTCGGCCCAAATACACTGCTTGTAATAGTTGCAAAATACAGCGAAAGAAGACATCATGCCTGGGGAAAACATTTGAATACTTCAAGACAGTAAAATCATGAACTGTAACTTCATGTGCATTATCGTAAGCTCATTACCGGCCACGTTAATGGATGGCTAGAAATTGTTTTCTCACATATGCTACATGCTCTCATATTACTACGGTGAGTTTTGGGAACAGAAATAAGGAGTTAGTTATAGAACTCCGCTGATAGTCCTAACAGATTTATTAAAACAAGAATGTTTCGAAACCTGTAAAAATGAATTTTTGGAAGATTTCTTGAATCCTACTTTAAATGCAGGGCGATTAATTTAAGTTTCCAAACTATTCAATGTGTTACTTGGCTTCCTACGTATGAGGCAAAATGAAAATTTCTGGAGCGTTTTCATTATTGAATAGAGCAGATGTGTTCGTAGAGTAGTTATATTAGAAAAGAAGTAGTAATGTTGCTCTTGATCCGAACACAGATGTAATGAAACTTCTGAATGGTTTTGAGAACATTGTTTCATTAATGGAGCCTTACAGGAATCTTGCTTCTTTTGCATCTGCCCCCCCCTCCACCCACCCCCCTAGTTTTCTTATGCTGATCTCACTCACGTTAAAATGGAGGGTATAATATTTCGTTCACTTCTATATTATTTAATGGGTATTAATGGTGATTATTAATAATAAATCACAAGGGCGTATGGATGTATCATCACTTTAGGCGATGAACACTACTACTGGAGAGCTTGAGATAGAGAATTGGTGTTTCCAACCAGCTGCACTGACATCTTTCAAAACCGACAACAGTAACCGATGCTTAGCAACCAACTCCAAAGCAAAAGAAATGAAATGCATTGCCTCTCAGAAGCTATCTCAATTTGTTATGTACTTGCGCTTTGTGTGGTGGTTCTGTTATCCGCTTTGTGGACCAATTTTTAAGGTACTCCCGATACTCTTCGTGCTTATTTGGTTTTTATCACAAGTTATTATTGAAGCCATTCACAATATCCAGTAGATAATTTACAAGAATAACGCCAGAAAGCAATTACGAAAAAAAATTAGTCACGAGCGTTGCCCCACAATTGTGCCACAGACGTCCTGAGGAAGTATGTGAACTAAAATAACGAAAATAATAAGACGCGATTCCTAACCCAGAATTCAATATCATAGAAAGATAAGGTATTGCCAGGTCGGTGTTAATTATTTTTCACGATGTTGCGATGTTTCAGGATTGACACTTCCCTCGCTCCATCCTACCACAAAAAAAAAAAAAAAAAACTAAGACACCACACGTCTCTTTTCATCCTGTAATTTCTAGAAATACAAAAAATATGTACGTATATAACTCAGTTTCCTTCCACAGACGAGCAAAAATTAATATATAATGCAGTTATATTACCCGCGTACTTATAGTGATAGATAGCAGAAGAACAAAGAAACATATATTAACTTCCAAACAAATCATGACTATTTTATTTAGGCAGGAAACAATTGTTCCACATAATTCAATAAAGTAAAAATTATACATAAATTTATTTATTAATGCAATTTTGATATTTTTGTAGTTTGTTTGTTGTCTTCCGAGATGCGTCTTTCATCATCCTTGCAATAATTCTACGAGGTGCGAAGTTTTGTCGCTTTCTCGGTGGTTAACAAGAAAAAAAATTGATACAAACAGCGAGTGCAGTCGACTACAAAAGAGGTTTTTTTAATCTAGAACTCGCAAAAATGAACGTATACATTTAATTTAAAAGTCAAATTTGTATGCCCCACGTGAGTGCGTATGAGTGAATATATGTGTTCCTTTCACGGTGACTTCCAACATTTCTGAAGCCTCATGCAAAAAAGTTCTTATCTGAGTCTAGGAAATCACACCAAAGAGACAACGCACCGCATTCGTGCACGCTCAGTGTATAGTCCATTCACGGTTACTTAAGCCTTTTCTCAAGCCCTGCTAAAGTTATACTTGCAGGGTAATCCTCCGTCTCGTGCAAACTGAGCTTAACAAGTCTGGAGAATTACACCAGAGGGACAACGCACCACATTCATACGCACTCAGTTGTAATGATATTTTGTATAAGAACTGTTTCTTACTAGACGTTACCAACATACCTAGTTTTCCCCTGTTTTTCATTCAAATTATTTATTAATGAAGCATTATAATTTATAGATAAGATATTAATAACCATTCAATTAAACAGGTAAAAAAGTAACTTTTATGAACACAAGTAATAAACCCTGGTGATACAGGGCATATTTCGGAAATTACTAAACACGTCATACGTAGGGAGATTTTTCAAAGGTTTAATTCAAAAAGGCCGAAGAAGCCGTGAATGGACTATAATAATATTTTCCATAAGAACTATTTTTGGTAGGCGTCTGTTTTCAAAATATTTAAATTCATATTAATTTTAAATGTAATATAATAATTTATAACATAGACAAAATATATATATAAAATATCAATTTTAGAAAGAAATAAATTACTTTTACGGTAACTTGACTATAAAACGCGTGTGATAAGTGGCATATTTAGGAAACAACTTAACCCGTCATACATGGTGTGATTTTCGAAAGGTTTCATTCAAAAAGTATGAAGAAACCGCGAATGGACTGTATACTCCGGAACTGCGACTCGGAGCAGGGAGAATGCGTTGGCGTGGAATGTCGTTGACTGACACATTGCGTATATTTAGGACCCCGGATTGCTATTTCGGACTGCGTTGGCGGCAAGTGAGAGAGGGAACGCCTGGAATTCTCTTAGTTGCATTCCGCTGGGCTGAGGACTCGCGGAGGCTGTGTTTGCGCGGAAGATGCTCTGACGGCAGCTTTGTCTACGCTCGAGGGCGAGGAGTGGAGCACGGAGAAGCATGTGTCACTACGGGCGGGCCTTACACGAGACCAGAGCAACTCGTAATAGGAGAAACGAGTCCTTGCCAAGGATACCCGAAGTCAAGGTTAGTGTTTACTATAGCCTGTTCACAGTTATTTATAGGCTATTCGCGGTAAAATGAGCACTTTTGAGAGTCCTGCTTAAGATCTACTTGTATGTATATTGCGTATTCATCCGCCTTATGTAAGATTGGAATTGTCATGAGCCTCATCTCTTTATTCATGCACCGTCTCTAATGACATCGCTGTCGACGTGGAACTATGAAATTATTATAAAAGTTAATACTTTACAAATCTGCTCATTTTTACACTTCGATGCATAAAAAAAACAGAAAGGGAAATAAATAATTTAAATTATCAGAAATGGTTGCCTAACTCATTTTATTCGACGTTAAGATACGGAACTACTTCGCATCCATTGTTACCAACTTTACTGAACGCATGTCACTCAGTGCGCCCGTTAAAATATGTGTAGGTAGGGGCAGTGTCTTTTTTCTAAAGTTAATTTCAAAAGTGCTCACTTTATCGTGAACAGCCTTCTCATATATTTTAACGGGTAGAGTGACTGCCATGCACCAATTATATGATTGGTTGACCAATTATGGCATAAATGTTGCATTTTTATCACCTGCTACTAGCTTACAAAACAGCGACAAAAGATGATATATATAAGCGTATTTCATGCTTATTTCTATATATGTCATGCACACTGCTGCATATGAAAGTCTATTGAAATTATTTGGGAAATATGATGTACTATTATGAAGTATTTACATGGCTGTTATTTTGAAAATATGCGTTTCCCTGCTCCAGTCATATAAATTTAAAATTGACTACAAAAGTCACCCGAATTTCGTGGGTATATGTTAATTGTTTCCCTAAACAGGATGTGAGAAGCTTAATTTTCCATGCGGCTGTATCTCACAAAATGGCTGACAAATGAGTTTATATGGTAGTTAATTTTATGCTCGCAACAGACCGCATACAAAGTTATGTTGAAATTGGTTTCGTTATTTCGTGGATATAACACATTAAGATAAACTATTTATATGGCCGCCATTTTGAAAAGAATTGTCAGACCAACTTCAAACATGTCGATTTATATGGCTTATTGTAGTACTACTTGTTAGCCAAATTTTGTAGGAATCGGTAATTGTTTTCCGAGATAATTCAATCTATTATTTACTGAATTGGTATTACTTTACCAAATGGTTGACGAAAGAGGCTTTCTGTAGACACATTTTATTGTAGTAAATGATATTGCCATCATACAAAGTACAGTTAAAATTGGTTAATTGGTTTCGAAGATATAAATGACTAAAATATTTATATTGACACCATTTTGAAAAAAAAGTTTTAAAAACATGACATTTTACATGGTCTCGTGTAGTTCTACTTGTCTGCCAAATTTGGCATGCATCAGTTGTAGTTACCGAATTATAATATATAAGCTTAATTTGTTATGGAAAACGATCTTCCAAAATGGCTGACGAATATCATTATTATTATTTTTATTCAATGATTACATCATGCACTCTCAACGTACCAAATTAAGTTTAATTCGGTTAAACGGTTCTCGAGATACAACACAGTGTCGGGAATATTTAAATGGTCGCAATTTTGAAAATAAGTACCGGCTTGATCGAAAACTATAAACGTTGTATGTCATTACTAAATGCTATATGTGGACTTAGTTTCGGTGAAATTCAGTTGAAGGGCTTAGAGGTAATGCGGGCATACATTCTAGATAGACATCCCAGCGATTGCATAAGCCTATCTTTCCTTCGGATAGTAGACTAAACACAGGATGGCACCGTCAAGCGCTTTACTTGTCAACATAAAAAAGTGAACTTAAAGTATTTTACTTCGTGTTATAACGTTGACAGTACCGTAGAAACTTTTTCGGCAGACTTCGGCAAACAAATTAATTAGATAAGGTTCTCTCGTTTTACCGTTGAGTTGAAACTCTATGCTTGCATGCTCCTTGCCATGCCACCCTCCACCAAAGTCGCTCCCCGTCCATTGACGTGGAAATGGTTGGGAATCTCTCCCCGAACCTCGGAGCAACGGTCCCCGCTTAAGCCCTCGCGAAGCAGCTTTTCAGATTCCCTTCCCGAAGTCAAGGGAGGGCCCCCGACTTCGAGCTCAACTTCGGCATTTCGTAGCCCGAGCCTTTTCGGGAATCGCTTCGTTCGCTTCCAAGTCGACTAGCATCCCCCCCTCTCCACTTCCCTCCTTCTGTAGGGAACCATCTTCTCAGAGCTTTCACTTAGCACACACATTGTTCACGGAGGGCGCATCGCGTCTTCGAGGTAGGGAAGAAGGAATGGAAGTGAGAGGGGAGGTGCGGTTGCACACCGAACAAAAGACGATCGTCCCCGAATGCGCCGAAGCCTCGCTAGTGATAACAATGTTGCCGTCAATTAAGTGATAACCCTCGTTCTGTGAGCAGTGACTGTCAGACGTTCCCTCGCTGGGATAAGACCAATCGCCTGCTACATATAACGAACCACAGAACTTTATAGGTTGTTCTAGGTAAACTGAGCACTTTCGAAAGCCTTGCTTAAGGTCTACTTGCATGCACAATATGTATTCGTCCGTCGTATGTAAAATTAACAATACCATGGGCCTGATCATTTTATTCATGCGTCAACCAATAAAAACGGAAAAATTATTTAAAAAATTAATGTTTTCCAAATTTGCTTATTGTTACATATATTTGGCTTTAAAAAACTGAAACAAATGAGATCATATCAGTATTTACTTTTAATTCGACGTAGAGACATAGGACTACTTTCTGTCCGTCGTTACCAACTTTACTGGGTGCTCTCCACTCAGTGTGGCCGTTAAAATATACTGAGGTAGGGACAGTGAAATTTCTCAGAGGCAAAAGTGCTCACTTTACCGTGAACAGCCTTTAACCGTTTATGGAGAAGGATACATCTGCAGAGTGAAATTTACAGGACAATTTTCGAATCGATTTAAAAAGTAGCAGCGACTCAACCTCAGAAACAGGGTCAGATTAATCTGCATGATTATCATAACTGTATTTATTGCAGCAACACTCAAAGTATTACTTTATTTGTACTGACGAAGGAACAGTTTATCTGCATGTTAACATATTAGTCTACGGTAGAAATTATATTAATAATTAAAAACATTTCGCAAAGCAATCACAGCACACAGCACACAGCTCTGTAGTAACAACTAAATGTGTTAACTATGTTTAAACTGTACATACAATCCATGTAACTAACACCCGAATGTTAGCAGCCTTGTAAAATTCAAGATATATAAATTTGGTTTGTACAACCATATTTTACAGGCCTTTATTATACATTTTTAAATTCTTTATTCAATATGCGACGACTGCTCATTTGAAAAATTCTCTACCGCTGTGCCCAAGCACATTAATGCTGCCTTAAACTCTGTTTTTCTGGGAAAATTTATGGCAATAGGTTCCATTGATTCAAGTTGAAAGGCAGGGCGGGATCCTGAACCAAATCGACAACCATGCTTGATAGTTTAATTAAAATCTAATTACTGCATAAACACCGTCCCGCCTATTTTATGTATTTCGGCTATACTATGATGTAATTTTAAGTAACTAGTATAAAAATTAAAACTCAAACATCATAAATATCAGTAGTTATAAAATGGTAGTTTACCAGCACAGGATTCAGGACGCGGACGGATGTAATCTTGGATAACGTCACAGCAGTCATCTTAGATGCAAATTCGCCAAATTCGCAAATTCGCCTATGCTAATTCCAGCTATGCTAATGACGCCAACGTCAGTTGTGAATATCTCACATGTCAATCATGCACACGTCAATCACTCACCGCCATCTTACCCGTGTCGGCTGCTGTAGGCGGCAATCTATAATTCCCGTGCTTGCCACCAGAGTGTGGGAGGTTCTACCGTTCGTAGCTAGGAGCGCTGGTATCGATGCGATCATTTCGTGTGTGTTGGTAATCACGACGTCTTCAGGGTCTTGCTAGCATCGGGGTGCGTGGTGCAAATGATAGCCGCTTGGAGCACTGGTAATTTCTTTTTTTAGTTGCTTGTGAACTCAAGCATAATGCCAGAAGCGTGCGGTTACTAGTCCGACGTCTAACCGCACGACCACCATTGCACGAGGAAAGTGAGGATATGAAATAAAGTAAATACTGGCATCGGCCTATGCACTCCCCAGATAATAAACTTGCCATCGCGAAAATACGCATGGATAAAACTGCGGGCACGCACGCACACACACTTTTAATGTGTGTTAAAGTTATGCATAAAAATTAATAGGATGAATATGATACAAACCTATGGCAACACGGAGTATACACACGTAACACACCATGCATGCGCGGTTGAGTATACACTACTTCTCGTCGTCACCGCCGCCTATCACACTCGCCCTCACACTTGACCGTCCGAATGGTCCAGAACATGCGCACGGCTCTCGGACTTGGGACCGGGGTTGTACATGACACCAGCAAGCACGGCCGGAGTTATCCGTTATGTAAACGTGTGCATGACTGCTTAGCGAAAAATCTCAGTGCCATCGCAAGCATATTGTACAGGGGACACACAGAAAGTTGGCAACCACAGAGGAAGGGTACAGTATAGGTAGATGAAGAGAAAAGTGGAGGACATCACCGAAATCAAGAGCAAATTGAAGTAAGATTCGACCACCAGTTACTGCAGTGCTAGTGTGATACGAATACAATTTCATATTCACAACCTCCACTAGGATAAGCATTGAGACCCCAGGACGTAGGCCCAACATAGACGATAAATACCGTGTATAATTACATGAATGAGTGATTTTGAATGTGAAATAGTATACACATCACTTCATATCGGTAACACGCCTGACAAAAAGTTTACCTCTTGCACAGGCTACAACGTGCCACCATTCGAAAGCACCACCATCCATCAACAGCAACACTCCTAGCAATATAAATATGGATCTTCCGTGAGCTATGGAATGCTGATGGAAAAAACACATAAATTTAACCAATCATCACACACAAATCATTCGCTGTGGGAGAGGAGGGAGAATGGAAGTACTTCAGCTTGGGCAAGCCAGGAGCGAGGAACTGCATCTACTATGCATCCAATCCCTGTTGCTCTCCCAGGATAGACAATTATATGATGATACATGCCTATCCCTGAGACGGATGGACAGAACATCATCCATGATAACCATAAGGGACTATATGTATTCTATCATCACATCTTTATTGTTTTTCATCCATCCACGAAAGAGCCAGCTTGTTGGTACATTGTGTATACACTTCCTGATGGTGCGTTTAATGCTGTTGACCTGTGCTCTCATTACTTGCTGATTTAATAATAATCATTTATAGAAGTTTAAGGGTATGACGTTTGTCACGACACTCTTCAGTATTCCTTTGGCGCACTTCACTACCTTATCCATGCATAGTAGTAGGGGCGTGCCGATCTTACCCCACTTTTGATTAATCATATTACACCTTTCATATCAAATGGGAAATTTTTTTAATCCGATGTGATTAATTCTTAATCCGATTAAATAAATTTGATCAAAATTCTTTGATGAAAAAGTTTTATCAAATGTCTTTGATTGATTTTTTGTGTATAGTTTGGTGTAACAGTGTGCTAAGGGACTAATTTATTATTTTCTTTATTTTTTTGGGTGGGGAGCAGCTCTGGTAGATGTCAGCACGATTACTGGCACTCGATGAGGTGTGGCGTGTTGGTGACAGGGTATATATGGAGTGAGTTTTGTGCAAGAGTGGACTAAGCGTAAATGTTATATTTTGGTAGTGATATTGATCATAGACGGTGTTGGTAGATAGGCGACTTTGAAAGATAGTATTATTCTAAATAAATAACAGCATGTTAAATAGCAGAGTGTTTAATCTATTTCTATGTATGAATAAATTACACGACTCTAATCGCAAATTTAAAACGCCTCCTACACATACCTGACATGATGCACGTCCGTCTGCCTGTGAGGAACTTCTGAAACGTAATCCACATGTTAAAAGAAATTAATTGATTAACACGCATAATAAAGAAAATATTTAATATATGTCGATTCGCTAGGGAGTTCAGTGAAGGACTGACTTTGTTATAGCACTTATGTCAACTTATAGCATATGTTAAGAGTAAACATAAACTACATCGATCTATGTTTTAATATAGACTGAGGTAAAAAAATGTAAATTTTAAATAAAATACATAATGGCAAATGAACACAAGTACATGAAAATGATTAAACATGAAATGAAATCGCACGTCTCCCAAAACACATATGTACACCTTGGAGGTCAATCAATGAATGACTGGATTGTATGATGTGCACCTGCTTATAAGCTGTGATATATACTTGGAACGTGGCTGAGTTGAAATTTACTACTGACGGAACCTGTTTCCTTACCACGCTACTACTAACGACTTGATTAAACTATTAATCCTACAACTACGTAAATGTATAAAAATTACACTACTTGATAAAAGTGAATTATTTAAAATAATGGACATACTACAAGATTTTTTCAATTTTTTCTGTGAACTTCCCACCACTAGTACTGAAACGACAATTAAAAATCATCCCTAGTTACGTCGACCGAACACAGAAATGTGGTTTACACGAAAATTTATAATATTTTTTCCCAATAAATTAAAAGTATTTAATATTAAAACAAGAAACGCAGCTTACACTCTCCCAAACTTGCTGACCACAATAACCTCTGATATTCACTGTTGCATTTACGAAGCCCACCAACCACCATGCCCAGTGAATATGTGTATCCTGGCCAAGTGTTTGCGAAGAACTAACATGACGGCGGACAACTAAAGCTGGTCATGTCGTTCCTGGTTGTAGCCCCCCCCCCTTGTTCAGAAGAAGACTTTGTGCAAAAAGAGAGTTTTTTCCAAGGTCATGGAACAACACCCCTGAGCGCGTCTTCGGTGATCTGTCCCCCTCCCCTTCAGTGCAGAGTTTGTTTCTGGGGGACTACCCCCTGCCATTGATCCAACACTGCAAAGCCTATTTCCCGGAAACCACCCCTCTGCCTACAGACCAGAGTTAGTTTCCAGAGGACTGGCCCCTTCCAATGCTGCACTTCGCAAAAGCTGCCCCTATCAAGGTCAGAAAGTGTTTTTTTTTGGATGACTGCCGTGTCCACGGAGAGTGCTGCAAAGCCTTTGTTGTCGATTCTAGATTACGCAGCCACCCATCCCCTTACACAAGCCAAGAACATGTTTCTGGAGAAACGCCCAGACCCCCTCCCGTCACCCTAGTGTGTGCATTCTGCGACATAAGAACTGCCTCGGTGATGAACGGAGGCTTGTGTCAAGGTCAAACCGAGGCTATCCCTTGGGGTGGCAGTGGATTTTTTAACTGACTTTGACTAGCTCCCCCTATGCCCTCTTGCTAACAAACTGCTATTTTCGCTGGAACACTGAAGCTTCCTCCTATTTTTCGAGGCACAAGAACCTGGTGTATTCCCAGCGAAAAAAGAGAAAAATTTCACAAATACTGCCAAATAAACTTTATTTCATCATCACTAAGAATTATGTTCCTAATGTGTTTAACACACAATAAATTCCATGAAAATAAACAGTTTTCCACCAAACTTTTTTCTCATTTCTAGACTACAATAATTCCGTTTTCCAGCAAACGTTAATCCCACTTTCCAGCAAACTTTTAACTAATAAATGTATAATTTTCAGGCCAACACAACTTAAAGACATATCATTTTTAACTTGCTAAATTTTAAACATTGATATTATGCAGTTTTCAAACAAGTATCATTCCACTTACACAAGTTAAACTTAGAACACCATTATTAGATTTAAGTAATACTCAAGTTAAACTTTATTTTCAAACATTTAAAACAAAAGCTAAACCAACTTGTTCGAAATGTGTTTACTTTCAATCTGTTTTTCTGAAATATTTACGTGTATTTTATGTGTAGATATCTCTGTAAGTTTCCCAGCCTAGAATTTTCAAATAGAACATCTACCATGAAATGTGTATATATTTACAAATTGTTTTCCTTAGAAAATAAATATCGATATGATATTTCTGAAATAGCATGTATTCAGCTTGAAATGACTGCTAGCAAAACTGAAATCTGTTAAATTTCACGTTATTTCAACTGATTATTATTTTAAAAGTTGGTTGGATTCTCTGAGATGTAGAGTTATAGGATAGCAGGAAACATTGTGGTGCGATGCTAAGGACTGTTTATTCCTGGTCCTGAAATTGTTTTTGAGTGACTTTCAGTTTTGTTAAATTCCCTATGGTTCTTGAACTTGGCCAGTGGCCCGGCAAATTTTTCTTCATATATAAATCTATTCCTTCCTTCCATTTCAAAATTAATTAATTCAGACATGTTCGTTTCTCTTCATTGTCATTTCTTCTTGCGATTTCTCCTAAGTGCTTTATAGTGTGTTTTAATTGAAATGTAAATTTTTTTCTCCCTAGTCAAATTGTAAGCAAACAACTTGTCAAATTTTTTCTTTGAAAAAGTGAGCAAACAAATAACCTAGCTTAAAAATATTTCCAACTTCCAAACTTCAAACAACTTACCATCCCCTACTCGTCTCAAGAACATTTTTTCATTAAATATACAAGTACTTATGACATATCCAATCGTTCACAAAGTAGTGTGACATTAGGAAATTTTCAAAATTATACAATAATAACTAGTCACAGCAATTAATATTAACATATAAAAATTCTATAAAAAATTCATTTTTTTAAATTAATAAAACATACCTTAGTTTACATTAGTAAAACAAATTCTTTACATATTCATGTAAAACATGCTAGTATCATAAAACTTTAAACATGTTACAACTTAAAATTATTAAACATACTTATCAGTATGCGTGTAAGCTATACAAGCTTTTTAACCAAAAACACCATCTTCCATCATAAAACTGCAAAAATAATCACAACAGAGTAAGTTACAACTGAAAAAACTCTCCAATATTGTAGGATTGAAATAATAAAGCTTTTTGTGTTGCTTTAGACCTCGACATCGAAGGCGGTGCTGTAGAGCAGACCTCGACGTCGCAGGCATCACTGTGTAGACTTCGATGTTGAAGGTGGTGCTACAGACCTCAACATCGCAGGCATCACTGTAGACCTCGACGTCGAAGGTGTGACTGTTGGTCTTGTTAGTGCAGCTTTCAATATACTTGGTTTCGACAGTGAAGGGGTCACTGTTGTATTCGTCATTGTAACTGTTCTTAACATTGAAGATATTAACAAGAGCGATGGTTGTAGAGTAGACCACTTTCATTGTTATCATCCAAAAATTCGAATAAATTTTTTGCCAAAGCCTTCTTGTCCGTTCAGTAGAACAGTAAAATAATCCCTGTCAAAATCTGTAAGTTATTTGTTAAAATCTTGGGTAGATAAGCCAAGAAAATAATCTTCATATGAGTGCAACATGCTAAGGCGAACTGTACTGACAAACAACTGGGAACAGTGGAAGGGGGCATAGATGCTAAAACCCTATTTATAAAAATTTCAAATTCCCAAGGTAAGTATTTGGGAAGCCTGATTTTGCCCCACAAACCAGAAGTCAGAAGTCCCAAACACCCAGCCCCCTCACTTCCACCATCACCGACTTTCAAATATCCTCAAGCCTACACCCCAACCTCTGAGACAAACCTCTCTGCTAAGCTTCTTCCTCAAAGAAATAAATCAAATTTATTTATCACTAAAATAACTTCTGTTTCATAACGAATAAATTATTATTAATTAATAATCAATTAAAAGTATCAGCTATGTAATATAGATAAACATAGTCAATAAAGTGATATATAATTTATAGAAAAAACTGAAGTATTATAATCTATAAAAACCCATTCATGCTTGCTGTTATCCCTTTTTTTTCCTTCTATAAGATTTGTGTAATCTTTCAAACCTATCATTATTCATTAATTTTTGTTCGAAACTTTAAATGTAAATACTTTTTAATATAATAAATTATTACATTTTGTAATATTGACACTCCGCTAGTATTTCTGTAAACCTTAAATTTTCCTAAAATATTTTTTACTAGAAATATTTGTTATCTTGGTTAAGAAACATGTTATTCTCTACTGTCTAATTTTAGTATATATGTTCCCTTTTTCTTATTACATATATTGTTAATAATATTTATGCTAAACATGCATGGGTATTTTTTTCTGTTAATGTGACTGAACATGTTTTCAATTTAGTTAAAATTCTATTTTATAAGATATTTTTAGAATTTTTTGGCAGCAGTTAATGTGTACGGGGAAGTAAAAGTTGTTTAATAAATATTTTTTATTTTATAAATATATCTTCTGTATTTCTTTAGTTTATATTATATTTTTTGTGTAATAGAGCTTGTAAAGTGAATATTAGTTTTTTTAACAAATAAAAAACACAATATTTCGCATGATTGTTTCCAAACAGCTAGGAAGATGTTTTAACCTTTCTATACTTGAAGGTTAAAATATTTGATCTGAAGTCTCCCACCCTCCAGGATGGACCAAGCTCATTGACAGTTTACTTTGGCAAAAGAGACACTTTCGCTAGGGTATAATAAAACCGAAATGAGTTCTGTGGGGGTTTGTTGGAGTCATGCTGGTAACCTCTGATATCTGGGTTTTTGTAGTTGGTACTATTGGAAAAAAAGTCTAAATTTAATCTGAAAGGTTCATGACTCTCGAGAAACCCGCAAGTCACACTGCTAATATTGCAGATCTCTAAACATAACGATTTTCACATCTGGATACATTGACAAACACTGTAAGTCTAGGATTTCGAAGCGAGTATAAATTTATTAGCTAGTAATGTTTGATCGGAAATATTCCACACAATTCATTGAAGTTTAAACATCTATACAATTGAGCACATCTAGCTTTTTCATTTGCAGGAACAAATTTGTATATATTTTTTAAATCACAGGATACATTTGTTATTCCTTTTATGATTATAAGGTCACTGACTTACAAACTAACAATTATTAAGTGTGTCTCACCTGATATGGTATATTATATTGTTAGTTATGGAAAAGTGGCTAGAGTGACACTTCCAGACCTTTTATTTCTTTCTCTCTCTGTCAAAAAAATACTTTTCTTAGAAAAAAAGTTCAGTTTTAATATGGAATATTTTACATAACCGTGCAAATGAATTCATTTTACATCATATTTATTGATAAAATCTATACAATCACAAGCTGTTTTAGAAAATCATTTTAAACACACAAAAATACAAGTGCAAAATTTTTTCAAAACATACACAAGTAATTAAAGAATGCCCCAAAACATTATATCAACAAATAATCGACTATGAGAGGCCACACAAATTAATCAATTATTTCTTTCCAAAACAAAGTCGAAATAGTTTGCTCCAACATGCTAATAACTTGCAGATATTCACTTCACATTTTGATTTCTGTATGCACGAGCATGTGATTTTGTTCTCTTGATCCATCTTTACAAACTAGTGCATAACATACAACCAAATAATTTTTATATTAAATTTCACTCGCCCTAAATAATGGCATATCACTCGAATAATATCCACAGGCCATTCAAGAGGAGAATCATCATTGTCTGTTTTACCACAGTCAAACAACATTGCCCAAGTTAGCATTAATTTTTAGTTTTCCTCTGCAGAGAAGAATGTCGAATTAGATAAATATGTTTTATGTAATAGTTTCAATAAGGGGCAATTGTATTCTTTTTGAATGTCTATTACTTCCCCATTATAAACATTTTCTAAACTGTGTCTTTGCTCTACTCCACCTACATATATTTCACAATTATTTAGGTACTGTTTGCAAATATCTTCAATATTCTCATACTCTATACACCCACTTTCCCATTTTAAACTGCTGTGATGGTTAGTAACCCGTCTATTAGTTTTCTTGAATTTGGGAGTTATATATATTTCCAGTCAAATGGTGCTTTGAAGCTGAATACAGTTGTATTTTCATCCATATCAGTAATAACTAATTATTTAATGATTGTTTTCTGCTGATTGAAACCCTTGCACATTGCAAAACATCTTGTTGTAGCTGTGGTTCTTTGCCTACTGACTCAATTCATTATTTTCACCAGCTTATCTCTTACATTGTAACTTGCTAATCTATCATAAATTATCAGAGCATTATCCTGTGTATTTTCTGGAATTGGTGTATTTGCAATAATTTCAATTCATGAATCAATCACACTATTTGTAATCATATCGTCTTGTTTTCTTATATCAACAAAAACAATGTTCCTTCACTTTTAAATCTTTTAAGTTCTAGGAACAGTGAACTGTTTTCATTATAATATGTCCCCTGAAACGTTGTATACATATATTAGAAAATAAGGAATCTGCCATTAGCAAAGTTAATATTTAAATCCACATAGGAATAAGCTTGACTGTTTAGATACAGTTTAATATTTTTTATTTCACAATTATCGAATACTGATCTATCAACTTGTTAATTGGTTTGTTGATATGTTTAAAAATATATGACAACATATCTTGGTTTTTCCAACCAAAAACTTGATTTCACAATCCCACACTATTTTTGAGCTGGCAGTAGACTTGGAAAAACCTCTAAACCTCACACTCTGAATGCAATGTCTAAATTCATCCCTTTTTTGGTAAATTTTAAAAATGAAAACTTAACACACTCACAAGTGTTAATTTCAATATGCAGCATCAACCAATCTACACTGCTTAATTGGAATGTTACACCTTCCTTGTTATTAGATATATCATATATGGCATTAAAATGCATATTGTCAAATAGAATAACAAATTTGTCTTTAGCAATGAATATGACATGTTTGTAGTCTTTAGCAATGCCAAAAACAATACTTAATGGTATAACAACTTTGTATTTTCCACCTGCGTTTATTTGTAGTGAGTAATCACTAGCATTAATCCACCCAGTCATAAGTCATGTATAAAGATCGTTTACAGTTCCTGAGAGGTAGTTTTTTATCATGGAAGTAATTCCAACATCTTGTGTTTGATCGATTTCCACTCCATTCAGTAGATATGCAATTTGGTCGATTAAATGAAGTATTCCATTTCTTACTATATTTTTAGTTGCTGGATTGCTTCCATTTGCTGTCTTTATAATTATTCCTCTAAACCTTAAATTCGATTTCGATGGTAGCATGTAAATATTGTGATTTTGTATTTAAATCCTTATTTCCGAAGGAAACATACAGACCTACTCGAAATGGTTCATACACATGTATTTTGGTATTGGTTATTGCATTTTCATAACTGATTGGTTCTTCAACATTAGGTATGTCTACCATTTCTATTAACCATATATCCTAATTCTTTTTTTTTTAAATTTGTTGCCTTGTGTTAACATCACAGCTAACTTATTTGAAGTGAGCATTTTATGCTTGATTTTAAATCTTTTTATACTTGCTTTCTTCGAAATAAGTTCCTTAGTCGCATAGTTCTTAAATGAACCACCTACTTTAGGTCCGAATTTAATATTGTACACAATACCCATTATGATTGTGATGCGCAACAGAATGTGATTGTTTGTATAGCTTTTTGTAATGTAAACACAGTAATTTCTTTGTTTCTAAAATTAATAAGTTTACTGTCATGATCGATAATTTTTATAACTATTTCATCAACACAATTCACTATTACTGAAATTTAAAGCAAAGTATTGGTATTTTCAATTATTTTATAACCTGGAGCCAAATAACATGTCAATTCTTGTATTGTATTGTATTCCCATTCAACTATGAACTGCCTACAATATAAACATTTATACGACATATATTTAATGATAATATATTAATCTGTTTTGATGATTCGTGTAATTGAATAGCTGGATATACTCTCCGTTTGTAACCTAACATATTTGCATTTGAATTGTGTTCTGATAAATCTATATTGGCATTAGTATACATTGCAATAGTTAAAATGTTTGGATTTTCACATAATTGGAAATGTACACCTTCACTTAATGAAGTTTCTAAATCATTCAACTCATAAGATCCTAGCCATATCACAATCTTGTTGGTTTTTTCACGAATATTAGCAATAAATGATTGGTTATGCATATCAATGTTTGGTATGCTGTTGTAATTAACAAATTAGATTAGACTTATTTGCCATTCTCCATCTAACTCCAAATATGGGAAATATACTGCACGCAATTGCGATGAATTTCCACTTAATAACAACCTAATTGATGTATTACTAATATGTTTTACTATTGCACTAAATTTTATTCTTATTTATAGTCAAAAACATCAACATAAAAGTCCACAATTGATTGTATTTGGTAATTGTTCAATTTTATAACTGTACCTTAGTTGTTTGGTTTTTAAATAATTACATATTTTAATTGGAGACCTAAATCACTGAAACTATCTAAATACAGTGAATGATTTACGTTCTTAATTAATGCAACCCAATGTGTTCCTTACTTCTGTATCGAATCTAAATTAAAAATCATACATTCACAAAGATTTGGTTTCTTTGGTAAATCATCTCTCATATACACACCTCGAAAATAGGGAATATTCAGATTTTCAAATACATTGATATTTTTGTTTGTAAGTTTTGAGTTTTTTTGTCCTTGTACAACTTTAAATGATTTCAAATACATTCCTTTGCATTTTAATTTAACTGCTTTACTAATGGCCAAAACTCCTCCAAGGATTTATCCAAGAGCTGTTAATGCTGGAAATAGCAATGGAACAATTCCTCCTTTCATTGTTTTTCTTTTAGTTTATGTTTTAAGCCCAACCCTATCCTCACCTTTGGATGCCTAATTTTATAAACAACCCAAGCTCCAAGCTTTTAACCTGTAGACGTAGATGGATTCTTACTTATATTTGCAGCTTTATAGGCCAGAATTGTATCTGCTATATGTCTTTCTTTCAAATTATTTGTTCGATCGTAAACAACATCGTGTTCTTTGCAAGCATTATCCAAAGAGTTTATTCCTTGCTAATTCCATGCCAAATGTTAGGCAAGTATAGTACCTGGTCCGCAATAAATATATTTCGGTAAATACAATTAGAATGGTAATGTATTATTCAATGTATTCAATTCACCACATCCTTTTTTGATATGTTTAGTACAATTAATCAAAAATGGGATAGCATCGGCACGCCCCTACTACTATTCATCTATATACTAATACATTCATCCTCAGCCCGAAAAACTCAACATTTCATTAGTGCCACACTCATCCTTGAATTTGCCAATCACCTTTGGGTTGGCGGGCGAGTAACAGGGATGAGTGGGATGGTAGGCAATAGTATCGAATTTGGCCATTAGTGCTGGGTCTGGGGCGAGGTCCCTGTAGAAGTCAGGACTACAGTTATCCACCACAAAAGTCGGCGTCTGTGTAGATGAGACAACGTTACTGCCATACCGTGCATGCATGACATCGTAGTGGAAGCGTTACATGAGAGGTTTCGACAGGTCAAGTACTATCTCAACTTGACTCCGGGTGGGAACCATTTTCTCAGAGCTTTCACTTAGCACACACATTGTTCACCGCGTCTTCGTGGTAGCAATGCAGCCGGGTTGGCGGGGGGGGGGGGGAGGAGGAGTTCACACCGAACACAAGACGAGCGTCCCTGAATGCGCCGACGCCTCGCTAGTGATAACAATGTTGCCGTCAATTAAGTGATAACCCTCGTTCTGTGAGCAGCGAGTGCCAGACGTTCCCTCGCTGGAATTAGCATACGCAAATTTTTGTTGGCAAATTAGCGAATTTGGCGAATTGGCATTGGCTAATTTGCATCCAAGATGGTGGCCGTGACGTAATATAAGATTCCGGCTGTCCACATACATTATCCTGTGCCGGTGAACCACCATTTTATAACACAGGCGTAACGGAGATTCGAGCTGTGTATTTAAAAACTCAAAATAAACGCGCGACCTTTTTCGTTCATAATTGCCATCACAAATTTAATAAAAGGAGAGCTATTTATTACTTTTGCGCCATTAATTACGTTAGTTGTCGCTATGTTAGTGTACAGCCAACCACCCGGCTCATTTAGCACGACCTCAGGAATACAACTTGCTCGAAAGACAAAACCAAATCAATTGCCATTGAAGACAGTCATACAAATCACAATCTCAGGACAGGTTTTCCTGACATGGAAAGCTGACTTAATTAGTTCACAAAACAGCTATGCGCTACGTGTTTTGAAAGACTAGTTTTTGTAGCCAGTCATTTTTGAGACTTCATTCTCTTAAAAAAAAAAAAGCTTATATAAATTAAACACTATGTTTTGTTGAGTGAGTACTGACGAAAATTTATGCAAATTGTACATATATTTAATTCTAATAAATTAAAGATAATTTTATTTCATTATTTATGAACACATTAAGTTAAGGACTAACAAGTTGTAATAGAATAGTGCAAAGATCATATAATTATGCTACTGTCTCTCTATTACAAAAAATTTTTTCTGTAAATATATTTGCCATGGAAGAAGTTGCCTGATGTACTCGTATCACTACAGTAATAAATAAATCAGTAATAAGGGTCAAATTTCTAAGGTAATTTCCAGACCTGTACGTACCACCTGTTCTTTATTTATACGCCTCCACAACAGCATTGCATACTAGAGAATAGACGTCTAGAATTTCACACAAAATGATGTGCAGAAATAATTTACAAATAGCAGAATGGCTGCACCTTCACTCAGATGGGCACTTTCTAACTTTATTTTTCTGCAAAGGAACAAGCAACCTGACATCCAACAAAATTATTTTCTATTCGAAATGAAGTTCCTCGCTTCATTTTACTTCAAAGTTGGTTTTGTTTTACAGTCGCGTTGTTACCTCGCACATTCAAGAGTCTTTGTCGAGACATTTCGCTTTTCAGCAAAGCACAGACGCTGAAACAAATAGTGAAAAAAAGAAAACTAATTATTTTCTGTTCTTTCCGAGCATCTGACTATTGTGCTTTGATGTCCGCCAAAAACAAAATTAATGTCCCCATTAAAAGAAGATGGAAAATAATACTTGTGAATGCCCCGGTAGAGACATAGTTCCCTTAGTTGATCAACAATGTCAGTAGTTTGTACCAGGCGAACGGGTTTGTGCACCTTCCTCTGACCAATTATAATAAAGGCTGTTCACAATAAAGTGAGCACTTTTGGAATCAACAACAAAAAAATAATGACCGCCTATAACAACATACATATTGCACTACTCGCTGGGGGGCGGTTTCCCATCTAAACTGACAGGGAATGAATGAAAAGTAAACCCATAACTTAAGGTGGTATTGAGTGTGTAATGTTTAAATCTATGTATACTGAGATCAGAGTTTCTTCCTTTATACACAAAAGACCGTGAATCTGCATACTATTAACCAGTGGCGTATGGCGAATGGTTTCAATGTATGCTAGGGTTTAGCTGCGTGCTGTACCCTGTTGCTTGCTAGTTTACACTTCCACCACTAAAACGTAGCTCGGCAGGTGACGCCACAGGAGGTGTGTAATGGGTCCCTTGCTGCTCGCTTGTGAGTGGTCGGAATACGTTCAGTTTCCCTAGGCTGCACGCTGGTTACTGGCTCCTGCTGCGTGCATCGAGAATGTTGTACAGAAGTGAGAAAACACCAGTTTACCTCGCAACAGTTCACCACACGCCACTGTTACTACCATATTTAATTCCCCAAAAAAAATATCCACGTTTTCTCTTGGACGACACGTCAACAACGTGAGATTGTTCATAGCAACCTAGATTTTTCAAATGTAGAAGGACACAAACTGTGAAGGAAAGTGATACCTAAGCAAAGTTTTCAAAAGAGCTCAGTTTATGGGGAACAGCCTCTAAACGCCGTTCATGGTAACCCCAACAATTCTGAAATCCCTGCTTCAGACTTGGCTTCACATATTTTTCATAAATTCTTCGTTTTCTTGTCATAATTTCATTTTCAAAGGTATTTTTGAAAATGTCTGGTTATATAACATTTTAAATTTACAAGGTATTTAACCCTTTCAGGCCCATTTTAATTTACGGTTTCAGGTGTTGCAAACAAAAAGATTGTGATGCGTGATGTATTTAAGTCGAGGCAACACTGTTTCTTTGTCACAGCCACTCAGCTGTGGGATCTATATTCGGCTACAGTTACATTAATCAATCATGACCTAGTCCAGTAAGAGGGTTTACGAATCGTTTACACACAGGGAGGATAATTGGTAATTGAGATTCGCAGTGTGCCGTACAGACAAAAAATTGCCTACACGTAAGTAATATACACAATTGTGTACACTGGGTCGGAATGGGTTAATACTTTTCTATCTAGTTTTCACTGTGTGTTATCTACTGCTGAAAAAAAAGGGCAGGATGTTATTGAAAAAATGGAAATAAGTTCCTGACTTTTTACGAACAGCAGATAACACACAATTGAAACTTAGCACAAAGATAGTAAACAAATCGTTAAATGTCTTTCTGAAAGGGCGTGGCAGGAGGGCTTATACACATCACAGCAACTTACAAAGGAAAACTTCAAAGTAATATATTTGAGCAAAACCACGTAATGTAAGGATTTATGGCACCAACACACAAAAAAGCACACATTATTTATCTTGTATACATATGTGGATATTTATTTTCAGAAGTAAACATTAGTAATACTTAATTCACATTAAAAGATTTGTTGTTTGACTAGATATGGCTGTACATTAAGGGAGAATAGAAAATCTCAACATTTACATTAGATACATTTCCTTTGTAAATCCTAAAATATATTTTCCAAATACTTTGTTTGTAGGAAAACATTTCCATAATTAAGTTAAATTTGACAGATTTTCATCTCTCAAAAATATTTTGTGTTTTTTTCCTAACACCGTATAAATTTTCCTTTGGTTTGCCATGATTTAAATTACGTTTAAAGTTCTATCACGGCTAGAAAAACTTACGTGTCCCTAAACTGTGACCCGTTTTAAATTATTCTTACAATACTTTGAAATTAACATGACTTTAAAGATGTTGTTTAAAGTCTTGAAGGTGACACTCTCTACCACACATGAATTCAAAAAGAACTGCATTAAGTTAAAAAAAAAACTTTCAAAGTGACACACCCGGTCACACATGATTTCGTTAATGACTGCATGTTAAAAACATCTATTTAGATTTAATTAAGACCAGTCGTCTATGCTGCAGACAATTTCTATCATTCTATAGGCAAAGACATGTTATTTTGACGGGAGGAACCACTATTTTTCATACTCCGACAACAAGGGTCCTTTAGTGTTGAATTTATTTTACAAGTACATCTGCACTACTAACCTCACGAAGAAAGTCCAGGAGGTAGCCGGTCTCTGACCCCACGACCACCTCCGGCGTTGTTTATATTAGAGGATCGGGCGGCTGGCCACACCAAAAAAGGGAATAATTTACAATCCGACCAATCATGGCCCACCAAAATTTCTTTACACTTCTACAATATTCACAAATCAACTCTTCTGAGGCGGCACTTCCTTCCACGTACGCGCATTTTCGCCGCGACTTCACCTTGTCGTTACACGGAAACCAACGCATAACGTCCAGAGAATACATCATTCCAGGCAAGTGTTGTCGTCGCTTGTAGTTTCAAGTCTTTTTTAACACAATTTGAGTAGGAATTTCTTATCGGTGACGAGGAAGTGTAGACAGGCGACGCACGGTATTTTTCCACTCCACGCGCCGGCTACACCCGCCTACGGGCCGGTCAAAGGCGGCGGTCATAAACGGCGTCATTTTGAGACCCACGTCGCAGTGCATTGGCAGTAATTACTATGAATCCGAAATGATGACTTGAAAAATAAGAATTTTGTAAAAGAGGTGAAGCCAAGCATTAAGACCTGCTTGTACGCACATTGTGTATTTCTTCGGCGTTTGTAGAATTAACATTGCCTTGAGCCTGATCACTTTAGGGCCAAGCATAACTGTCGTATTATTATAGAAGTACATATTTCTAATATATGCTAATGCTTAAACATATATGATTTAAAAAACCAGCACGGAAAAGTAATTATTTCAGTATTCACAAACACATACCTTGCACTTTTAATCCAAAGTCAAAACAAGGAACTACTTCCCCCCCCCCCCCTCCGCCGTCGTTGCCAACTCTACAGGGCGCATGCCAGTCAATGTTCCTGTTAAAATATATGAAAGTGTGGGCAGTGGCATTTTTCAAATGTTGATTTAAAAAATACTCAATTGACCTTGAACAGCCTGTATCAACATGGACGTATTGCTAGAAATTCTCGTCCAACTTGTTGCGCATTTTCTGGGATGACCATCCGACCTCACGGACAGGTGAGCAGCAATACATTTCAAGCTCCGCCGTGATAATGGGCGGGGGAGGGAGAAACACATAAATAATGCCACTCTCAGCTCTTCTTTCATGTCAACAAATTTGATGTAGGACTGTTGACCTTTTCCGTTTCCATTAGATATCTGTCCAGTACAGGAAATTCCCTCTATCATTGTTGTTGGCAATATCAAGATTTTTTCAAAATATTATATCAAGATCAACAGATATCACTATGAAAATAGAAGTAATGCTATTTTCTACAAATGGCAATATTTTTCCTGTAGTATAATTGAAATTACGGTCCTCGGCATCATCTGTCAGGTGCAGTCTTTCGTTAAATACAATATCGCTACATAATTTGATGTATTTTCGGTCCCTATAAATAGGGACTCGCTCAATGTCAAGGAATGTCAACTCAAAGACGTGGAAAAAGTTTTCTCCTTTTCACATAAGCTGATAGAAAGCATGATAATTACAATTCTTACCTCCGCGTAAATTTACTATTGTAGTTGAAATTTAAGTATCTTTAAGACATTTATTTTAAAGGGGAGATATAGAAATCATTGCGGTGTTTAGAGTTTTAGAGTCATGAAATCGATTCAGCACGCATTACTGAAATATTTCGTCGACAGATAACAGTACATACGATTGATTGACTGCAAAATCAATGGAATAAATTAATTTCTCTGTGTGGAAAACTTGATAATTGATTATTGACTATCTTCGGAGAATGACTACATAGGCAATAGTAGCATACGAAATCAAGCGATTTTTATGCATAAACATAATTAAATAATTACATATTCTACAATAAACCCACTTTTATAAAACAAGTTGAAACAAAAGTAATGGATAAAATGTATAAATCAAATATCGAGTCCGACTTCACTTCAACATTTCAACTTTCGCCTCTATAGCACATCCAGGTTACAGTGAAAGGAGGAGGGAGGCCAGTGGACCCCGCCCCACTTCACTTCTGCTTACGGAGATCTCTATCCGGCTTCGCGTAAACTTCGGCAGTTCCACAAACGTTGCGTTACTACGCCATCTCGATACGCCACCAACTTTCAACACAACTTCTGATCGCAGTTAGGCGCTGGAAACTACAAGCTACGTCCCTTATGTACATGAGAGCAACTGCTGGTATAGTATATTCACGGTTACTTCACACTTTTCTGAAGCCTTGCTAAAGTTCTCCTTCCAGGATATTCCTCCGTCTCGGGCAAACTAAGCTGAACTAAGTAAATACCAAAGGACATCCCACCAAGTTCGTACGCACTCAGTTGTAATAGTATTTTGTATAAGAACTATTTCTTACTATGGGCTACTAACACACATGTTTTCTCACTGTTATTATTAATATTTATTATCAATGCTATATTATATTTTATAAACAAATTGTAGGTAAAACTTCAAATTAGCAAAGAATAAGAAGGTCTATGTTAACAGACGTATAAAACGGTTGTGATACATGGAATATTAAGGAAATAACTAAACACGTCATACATGGGGTGATTTTTTTTGTTAGGTTTGTTTCAAAACGTGTGAAGAAACTGTGAACAGACTATATGCCTTCAGATATTCTACGGACGATACTGGGTTTGAAATTTTCCCCAGCACTGAGCTCTTCCGTGTTCTGGCAGATGTGTACTATACTCTTAGCTGCAAGGAAAGGGAAAATGGGAATGCTATCATGTCCCCGGAAGTGTAAACCTTTTTTAATATCCTGAAAGATTTATCTAAAAGGTTTAAAGCTCATCAGGGCAAAATACGCATTTCAGAACAAGAAATTTCACTTTTTCAAGGTGAGGGATTACGTTCAAGACACTTATTGAGTAAAATTAATTTCTTCGCCAATCAATATTTTACTGCCGATTTCAGGTTAAATCCGCAATAAAATTATTTCTAATGATAATACTGAATTTTGGTGATGATTCGTCAAACAAAACTATACTCAAGAGAAGCGATGAAAATTGCTGCTAGAATACATAGACTTTATTTCATTTCCTGTGGCCTTCAGTTCAAAAAAACAACTTTTTACTTTGTTTAAAACCTGTAATTTTTGTGGGGGTACGTACTGTAGTTTACGAAAACATCTCTACATCACGGGACTGAAAATATTGATGCCTATGAATTTCCGATAGCTCTACCAGAGAACTTTATACTTTTAACTGAAAAGTTATTCGCTCATGTAAAAATTCACATATGCATTTCGTGTATGTAGTTTGTGTACTAACATTAATGCAAAGATTGTCTCCAAAGAACATGCCACAAATTTTAATCGTGATTAAAACATACTAATAGTTCTTTTTGACATAATTTCGTTACGCGATAAACTCTTAAACACAACGCAATTAAAATAGTAAGTGAAATAAAATGTAGAAGTTATCCTGGGGAGAAACCACATTTTGTTTTTTACTCCTGCCACCATATTGTGACAATTACGTCATTTTCCCGGAGAATTCTTACTCTTTTTCGCGCAAAGAAGAAGTAATTGTCTTTGTCTAACCCGGAACCTCGTTTCGTTCCAATTACGCTGCATCGGGGCCAACTCTTCCAGCTCAATATAATTTAATTATTTTCACGAGTCGGACGAATGTAATTTCTGCTTCGAAGCACACTTATAATGGGGAATAATGACTGCTCGTTACTAGGAAAATGCTGAAAAATGTTGAGGCGGCGGTTTCTGGTCTCTTTCGGTACCCACAGCGGGTAAACAGAAGCACTCCCCCCCCCCCCCACATATTTATTTATCAAGGAATTTATAGCCTGGCCAAGTTTCGAGATCGCTTCATGAAATGGTGTACCACTTCGCTGTACACGTATTTTATTTTTATTTTAGTTTGACTACTGACTGGTATCAGTCGTGCGATAAAACCTTAAGAGAAAAAATAACTTGGTGAAAAAATGGCCCAAGATATAGGTAAACGTTAAAATAAACATCCTTGGCTATTCTTCAGAGAACCACTTATGGACAATATATTCATTTAACTAAATATTGTACGTAATTTTATTATACTATTCATGCTCATTGAGATACAACCGCAAGGTATTATTTTCATGCAAACTTGCTGATTCTCGGACCAATTCGGTTCCTTCTTGAATACAGCGCTGTCAATGACATATCTGCCTGACAGGACGACCCCAACTTTAGTTGCCGATCTCTCTGATTGTCTAACGATGTCGTGCTTAGGCCAGACCATAAGTATAAGCTTACTCACGAGTCCAGTGATTCTAGTTTAGGCAGTTCACGGTAAAATGAGCACTTTTGAAAGCCCTGCTCAAGCTCTACTTATATGAACATTGTGTATTCTTCCGTGTCAGATAAAATTAACATTGCTATGCGCATCATCACTTTATTCATGCGTTAGTCAAGTGTAACTGTAAAATTATTTAAGGAGTAAGTATTTTACAAGTATGCTCGTATTTACACTTCGATGCATTAAAAAAACAGAAAGCGAGAGAAATAATTTAAAAATTATAGCAAATGGTATTCTAACACATTTTAGTCGACGTTAAGATATGAAACTACATTCCATCGTTACCAACATAATGGGAGAATGTCACTCAGTGCGCCCGTTACAGTATATCCTGGCAGGCGGAGTGACTTTTTTAAGATTGATTTCAAAAGTGCTCACATTATCGTGAACACTCTTTATCAAGGTCCGAGTAGGCTATATGAAAGAGCAACTGTCATTCTGATTCAGCTGTCCCATCGCCTAAATGTCCATAAATGTATAGTTGATTGGTACATATTATAATGAAAATATTTAAACGGTTACGAAATTGCTTCCTGTACTAAAATTCGCGAGTTTGAAAATAAGATCGTGAATTGTGCGAGACAAGGTGTTTGGTTTTTTGTGATATTTACTACAGAAATTTCCGACACATGTTTTCGCACACTTCAGCACCACCCCCACCATGCGCATTACTTTAAGCTCTCTAGTAACACATAGAAGGGGGGGGGGGTTATTACTTGTTTGTAGTTATTGCCATTCCTCAGCCACCCTTTCTGCTCAGACCCATCCACAGTCTCCACAGTTGGCATTTCTCAGATAGCTCGAAATTCCCAGTGTGGCGCGCGCCGGCCCGCTGATCCTCGGGAAAAGGACAGGAGGAATTTGGTCGTGTGCACCTGGCTTCCCGCGTCGCGTCCGCAACCCCAGTCAGGGACAGCGCAAAGCCCTTCGCCTTAAGGCTCGAAACCCCTGCAAGAACAGTTTACACGACTACCTCCAATCCCTACCCCCCACACCCGTTCTCTGTTTTGAGGTTGGTGGGTCGGAGATATTACCCTCTCCTGGTAAGTCACTCCCCCGGGGTCCGGGGAGGCATTAGGCGTTCCTAAAACTTGCCCTACACGATCTTTCACTGGTTGGAAACCCTCCCTACATCCTCCTCCCCTCTTTTCAACCCCTCCCTCGACCTTCCGCAATCCCCCGTCCGCGGGGGGAAGGAAAACGTTTTAAGGCGATTAAACAGATTGTTTAGTTGCCTAGTTACGTCGCGGGAGGGCGCTGGCGTCTGTTTAGCTTTGCCGCCGCCCGCAGCGCTGCTGCTTGCGGCTCGGCACAGCCAACACGAGGTCTGTGTGAAAGGATTGATGAGGGTGGATGGGAATTAGTGAGTTGGGGAAGGGGGGGGGGTGAGGTGGGGGACGTGTTCGCTTGCAGCGGCTTCGCCGAGTAAACATTCCCGCGAAATTGAGCTCTCGGTGATGATAACAGTTCTCGCCTGTCCGATGTGGAAGTCAGCCGCGACGCCGGCGGTGAAGGCGGCAGCAGAGCCAATCGCGTCTGCTCTATAAAATATGTAACGTTGGTGATGGCGTTCCTGGATAGACGTTTTCTCGATCATCAGGCCAGCTCTTCGGGGTTACCGCTGGCTCAGTGAATATTCAACAGCCTTTACATCCCGGAACAGCCTGTTCGAGTCGTAGTCCTGACAAGATCATAATTTCTTTGGATATAAATTATCTTTATAAAAAGTCTTTACCTATAAATATACTTATATAATTAAATATATAATGTGAGGCTGCTGAAGCTGCGAAGACTCGACTGACCTACCCGGTAAACATGTACCCTTGGCGTCCTTCAAAATCTCTACCAATACGTGTATTGTCGAGCACGTGTGTCTTTCTACCTGGAATGGGCAGTATGGCAGCTTGTGGTTCTGTCTGGATACAGACGACAGCCTAATTCGAGTCTGGAGACGTCATTGTAGGAGGAGGAAGACAGACCAGAGATACCCGTGCTGTATGGGGCCTGGAATAATGCTCCTGAGCCGTGATCCACGTTTCATTGTAGATCAGCACACCGTCCCAACGAGAGGTGTCATGGTGTGGGGTGCCATCTCGTACGATTTCCACACCCCACTGGAGGTGATTGAAAGAACCCTGGCGGCGCGTCTAAACGTCCAGAAGGATTATGCCAGGCCTTACAGCACTGCCATCTCTGGCCTGCCTTCGTCAGGTCTCTAGACCTCTAGCCCATCGAGAATGTTTGAGACCAGATTGGATGCTAACTTCGACCAGCTACAATTACGGTGAATTTGGAGGGTTAGTTGCGCCAGCTGTAGCAGGATCTTATTTGAGGAGATCATCCGATATCTGTATGCATCCATGCCTGACCGTATCACCATGTCTTCATGTTACGGGTGGTTTAAAACCATTTGTCTCCTGAAACAAATACTTGGTGTCCTACAATATGTTTATGTTTTCTGTATAAATACTGCTATGTAATGTGCCTGTACACACTTATGTGCCCCTGCAATGCCATATTCAATGAGATTTTTTTTTTTTTTTCAAATTAGTGTGTATTAATTTATACAATACAACCTCGTGGCTGGAAAGGCACACATTCACACAGCATTCACATTTGCTGCGTGTACAGTGCGCCGAGTTTATGGTCTAGCGGCAGAGTACATCGTAATTCTGACACCTCAACAGCGAGTTGGAAGATGACTTCGTGTGGCGTGTGAGCAGCGACTGGCGAGTGAGGGAAGCGATTTGGATGGCTCTTAACATCGAGGTCTTGAGAGCTGAAGTGGGTGAAGCGAGGTGAGTATGGAGCAGCACCGTAATGCAAGAGGGGAGGAAGTGAGTGATCCCCGAGAAAAACCGCCGACCAGCGGCATCGTCCGGCACGATTAACACATACGAAAATCCGGGGGGGGGGGGGGTGGTAAGCTAACCCGGTTCGCCTTTGTGGGAGACGAGTAGTCTAACCACTACACCACCGTAGCACCTACTGACGAGTGGAGAGTGTTCGGGGTGCTTATAGTCGGGCACATCAGGCTCATCAAGACGGGGACAGTGTGCATGTGGGGTGCAACTTCGGCGAAAGTCTGAATAATTTCAATACTGTAAATTTGGATTATCCGAAATTATGCTGTTTAATTTTTTATAAACGGGAATGAGTTAATCTTCGTATTTGCTGTTGTTATAAGTGGTTAATTTAATAGCTACATGGCCAGTTTACAGAAACTGCTTCCAAAAGTGTAATGAATTAATATATTTTTCTTGAAACCTTTCCCATATACAGAATGGTCGGAAATTCCCCTTACAAACTCCTGCGACTTATAGAGGGGAATCAGTAGACTATCTTTTGAATACGAACCCGTGACCTGAAACGTACCGTTTTCGTACTACAACCATTTCAAATCAGGTGTATCACTCGTCCACTTCCGCCGAGGGAAAGAGCAATGTATCGGATGTGCCTGTGTTGGTATGCAACCGTTTAGGCAGTACATCACTTCAGACTATCACCTGATGGCATGCGACGTCTACCTTGCCTCGAGCCCCATTCACGAGCCTTTGTGTCTCCGACTAACATGGTTGAGTACACGTTTGTGGTATACACATACATGATCCTTGTGTATGGCACAGGTGAAGGTAATGGAATAGCAACTCGTCGGCTGTATCAAGAGCGTTATCCATAACGTGCGACACCATCGCATACCCTTTTTCCACAATTACGCAATGGCTCCGAGAACAAGGTACCTTCACCGCCGACAGGAACCACTGTGGTGCTCGAAAGAGACGCCGCACTCCCGAATTGGAAGAGGCTATACTGTAAAACGTTGAACAGAGCCCGTGAGCGAGTACGCGAACAATTGCGCGTGCAATGGGGCTCGAGGCAGAGTAGACTTCGCGTGCCATCAGGTGGTTGTCTGAAGTAATGTACTGCCATTGCGGTCGCATACCAACACAGGCACATCTGAGACATTGCTCTTTGCCTAAGCGGTAGTGGACGAGTTATACACCTGATTTGAAAAAAGTTGTAGCAAGGTGAAACGGTACGTTTCCGGACACGGTTCATATCCAAAAGATAGTCTACTCAGTCCCCTCTACAAGTCCTAGGAGTTTGTAAGGGGAACTTCCGAGCACCTGTAATCGACTTAGTGTATGCTTATAGTGAAACTATATTAAATTTTTCAATCTGACTAGAAAACATATTATTTCAGGAACCTGGCGTGGCCGAGAGCGTTGTAGTAGTAAACTTACTTTTCTCCTTAAATACAATATTTTGTGTTTTAAGAAGTTATTTGAAGTGTGCTGATATTTGTTTTTACAACTTCATATGTTTCCTCGCTTAGTAGTTGATATCATTATAATTTAATTTGTTCACATTAACACCCCTGCTGCAATTCACAATGCAAGTTATACATTTCAATGCATTCGTTTTAATCTAGTAGTTTAGTTAACTAAATTCTTGTTTCAGATACAGGCAATAAGAGCGATGCGTATGGAAATATGTGTAACCAAATATCTTGTTTTGTCATCTACTGAAGGTGTTACTAACTAATAAGTTGCTTAAATTGTTGTTCGTTTATTGTCTCGTCGTAAAACACGTGACAGGCGCTCTAAATATTTATTATAGGCGTATTTACGTGTAATGAATAATCATTTTACTGTAGACTGTGACAACTTAGGAAACTTAACAGAGTATATTTGTCTTAAATGCAGTTTAATTTTCTTGTAATATCTCAGCCCACCAATGTGTGCAATGGGAAGCTGTGAATACAAATGTCAATGACCATACAAGGTTTGTGGAGATCAAACTATATGATAGCGTCTTTTGTAAATTAACTATAACTGAAAATAACGTCACATATGTTTATAATAATATGCCAGATATAACAAAGAGAAACCTCCACGAAACCAAAAATATCTATCACTATATACGCTACTGCTAAAAAATGTGCAATCGAGAAATTCTCAGTAAAAAATAAATTATATTTAGGTAAAGGAGACTAGAGGAAAATAACTTGCAATTAAAACAATATATTAGAGTCCAGTTTTATCTTACAATGTAATTCCAGGGCATTATAACATCTTTCCCAATTTATTTACATGCATATAAGGTTTTGGAGGGTGGGACTAGACGAAAGATAAAGAAGAGGTATTTGAAACATCGCCAAGATCACGTTGCATTTTCGCTTCGGTCTGTCACACTAATAATGGGAAACTCGCATTTCAGCCTTTCACATTTATTTTGTAAAGGATTTAAGTATGCCAGAATTGTTTGTGTACATTGTTTACCCATGAATAAACGTATTGAAACCAGACGTCACTGTAAAGTGTACAATGACTCAAAATAATAATGCAAATTAACTGAACTGTGTGTATATTCTAAAACAAGTATTAAGTATATTACACAGTTTCCTTCCCAACTTTAAAAGTCGTAAACAAAAATTTAAAATACACGCATTAAAACCGTTGTGTATCATGTAATTCGGTTGTTTATGAAGAATGTTAGCTGAGATAACAGCGCATTGCAAAGATGTATGCATCGGAATGACAAGTGTGGTATTTTGCACTGACAGTGAGTATTTCATCTCATCTTTTCTCTTGTGCCGCGAGCAAACGAGTGAGTGAGTGAGTGAAGAGATTTGGGAGGCTCTTAACAGCGAGGTCTTGAGAGCCGATGAGGGTGATTGAAGTGAATATGGAGCGGCGCCGGAATGAAGGGGCTGGGAAAACGGGAGATCCCCGAGAAAACCCGCCGACCAACGGTATCGTCCGGCACGGTTCCCACTTGCAAAAATCCGTTGGCCCATCCGGGTGTTGAACCCGGTTCGCCTAGGTGGGAGGCGAGCAGGCTAACCGCTCAGCCACCGTGGTCCCGCGAGCAAACGCGTGCAAAACATTCATAAGGTGTGTTGTAGCTATATAATGAGATGTGAGGTATTGAACAAGAACAGCAAAGCGGTAAGAAGGTAGTTTGAACGTTACAAGTTCTTTAAAGTATTTTATCGACGGAAGTTTATTTCATGTTTATAACATTTTCTTTAGTCCTGGTGGATGGTAATATTTGTTAAAGGTTTAATTGTCTGCCTTAGATAGATTTTATTATTGAATCAAGTTCTGTTCAGTTAATATTAAATACAGAATATTTCACGGAAGTTATTTCAGATACGGACGAAACTTTATCTGGACTGGACAGTTTCAAACTTACATTTGCGGTAAGCAATTTAATTATTTAAATTCTAATTTTATTGCGAACCACGCTATCAGAAATAGTTTGAAGTTCTCCGGAATTTTTGACACGAAAAATTATCGCTGATGAATATGAAACTTTTGTTTCAACCTTAATTGCAAATTTTAATGTCGTCAGAAATATTTTACTTTGATACCGGTAAGATTCATTACTTGTGTTCATTTATTTTTCCGTTTATTTGTTCGTTATTTTGCCAGTACATTCAGCATAAAGGAAAGAAAACTGCTTCGGGCTACGTATGGTTTAATGACTCCGTGCGATTAGAATTCGCTCTACAATTTGTGATGGAACACTGGAAACTCTAGATAACAGTCAAGTAACAAAACGAAATTTCCTCAGCCGAGTTATAGGCCGTTAACTGATCGAGAAAGACCATGGGTCCCATTGGCATGTTTGTTTCATTATGTTGGAAACGAAACGTTTCAACCGAAATGCTAAAACGCCATCGAACGCACGCACAGACGCTATCATAATTGTTTATGGAGATTCGTTATGCGTTGGAATGCGAATCGAGTTATGTCCGCGTTTGATTTGGAAGGAGGGGGGGGGGGATGAGAGTAGTAAAAAGGTCTCTGCATACCCCCTCCTACTCTTTTCCTCCCCCTTCCCCTTTTCGGATGCTTCTACTCTGCGATCTCTCGGTTCCGATCGGCGGAATGCGGGCGACAGGAAGTCATGGCCGAATAGTTTTGCAAACAACCAGGCGCGAAAATTTACGCGATTGGAAGATTACCGAAATTTGTCGAGTAACGCGAATAGTTCGGGACTGGGGATCGTTCCCTTTCCTGCAGACTGCTCTGTTGTTCTTCCCGCGCCTACGCCCCCCCCCCCTTTTAGCCCTGAATTTCAATCCTTTGCCTATTTCCCATTCCAGCCAGCAGTTCCCGGTCTGGATTTCTGTGACTTTTTATGAATACCGCGCAAGTGCGGAAGCTATCTGCAGCTTGTTGTGCTCCCATTTGGGGTTCACAGAAGCTATGTGGGAAACTTAACTCTGATGGAGAACACGTTATTCTTTCACTACGTCATGCAATTAAAACAATTAAATGTATATCCTGTTATATTATAAAATACAAAACACTTTACATTTTACGTAAATACCTTAAACTTCACCGGGGGAACGTGTTACGTTAAGTTACTCTTTCCTGCAAGTAGTTATACATTATTTAATAAAGCAAGTCAGACATCGAACTAAGAGTCATATTCCAAACTGCCGGGACGGTTTTAACTATGTGTCGCCAAAGGCTGATTTCTATTACGGCTACGGCGCGGCGGATGAAACCTCATCTGCTGGTCCATATTGCCACGTCGTCAACTGGATGTTGTTAGACTCGAGCTTAACTCCTTGTCTTCCTTATATGCTTTGTGGTTTACAAATTACTCCGTTTGTTTGCAAACTGCTCCTCCGACTCGTGTCCTGATTGTCGCAGCGGCGCTTCGCTTCTGTGTCATTGCTCCCCTTGGAGGTGTGCTGGTGCGTTCATACAAGCACCACAGCAAGGGCTTGCCCATACTATAACAAGCTCTACACTTTCCGAAGAAGAGGAACCTAACGCAGTAATTAATTTACTCGTTTAGGCCTTCTCAGTGCAGACAATAGCGCATGGGACTGAAATGTAGAAGCCAAAGTTTTAAGTTCTGGCAATTAGGTGGTTGTTAAAATGTCGTAAGTGCAAATGAACAATTACACGGTAATTCTACAAACTCGCCTTACACATTTGCCACGGAAACGTTTGTTGTAATAATTTAAAATAAATACCCAATGGTAACCCAGCCAATTCGATGAGGGCATTATTCGTGTCAAGATTCCTAAAGCTGTTTATTCAATCCCACAGTCAGTCAAGGTAGTATCTCATTGTAAATACTGCGTGAAATCTTATGTCGTAAGATGAAGATACCAATATTTGTCTGTTGTACGGCAGTATAAATGCCTTCCCATAAAATAGTTATATAGTAAATATTAATTATATTTTGCTTCGGAATATCGCCTCCATAAATTTATATTAAAACAGGTATTCCATGCATTAAAAAAAACAATCACACCGTAAAATAACCTGTTTTATTACTGTCGATTTCACAGAACATGAAAAAAATAGTGCTTCTCATGAACTCATGCACCAAATCTACTACATGGCCATTGATCACCAGCACACCTGTAGCTGATACGTGTTTACAATTATGTTTTTTCGAATCTTGCTATCATCACAGTCTCTACGCTTTGAAAAATATTTCCATTCAATTTTCTGCATGTTACTCCACAAAGTTGGTTCCAGCACTACTTCAATAACATAAACAAATCTGTGTTGTACTGTGGACGACGTGTTCTGAATTCGAGTAGTGCTGCAACCTATCCCGAAATGTTCAGCGGGAGTAGTTTAAATATGCTGGTTCTGGAGCAGGATTTCAGGACTAGGAGCTGGATGCCGTCCGCCAGCTTGGTGGTTGTCACCGGCGAGGCCAGTGGCCTGCGGACTGGGACGGTTATATTATAGATCAAATTGCCTGTTTTACTCCAAAAATCACTTCCGTGATTAATTATTTTTTCCAAAAAAAAAAAAAAAAAAAAAAAACACTATTTGCACCAAAAAAAATTAAAAAAAGTTATAAGGGGAAATGAAAACGGATTTGAAGCTCCTCGAAGCAAAAGCCGAAAAATCCTCAGTATAGAAAAAAGAATAGATACCCTTAGTGGAATCAGCCACTTAATCTATATATCAGGAGAGCAAGATTCGAGACTCAGTGCCAGGTGAAGCGGACCGGGGAGTATCAGTGGACCTAGCCCCCTTCCTCGACCATCATCCTGCACCTACCACATCCACAACCTGCTACCGCCACCCCTCCTCCTCACCAAAATTCTCTTCACTACAAAAGTCTCACACCCTCCCCACCCGTACCGCCTGGCAATCATTACCAAAAATCACGAAAGTTAAAAAATAAAATTACAAAATATCGAGAAACATATAATTTTAACTTTACACTCATAACACACCCCAACCCCTCCCCTTCCGACCATCCTGCCATTAAAAAACCTCAATTTTTTTTAATTAAAAAAAAATCGAGAAACATATAATGTTAACCTTGCACTCATCCCACAACCCTCACCTTACCCCCTCCCTCCTAATTAAAAAAAAATATAGAAAAATCGCAAAAATAAAAATAAAAAATTCTAAAAATTGAGGAAAATACCCTTCGCTCACCACACCAAACCTCATCTCTCACACCCTCGCCACCCCCCCCCCCCCCCAACTCACAATCATTAAATAAATATAATCCCAAAATATATCAATAACACTAAACATTTAGGGTCATATAATCTTACCGTACCCTACCCCTTGATCATCCCTCCGAACCTCATTTCCCCCTTCCTCTTCAATCGACAAAAAATACAACATTTCGAAAAATATATTCTAAAAAATCGAGCAACATACAAGATTAACTTCACACTCAACCCACCACCCTCACCTCTCTCTTTCACCAACCCACACCCCTCCCAATCATGAAAAAATACAGAAAAAAGCAAAAAAACAGAAAAAATAATAAAAATTTAGGAACATATTACATAACTAACTTCGACACCCATGTTGGATGTTGGTGACCTTGACCTTAACCCCAATAATCTTGATAACAAATAATTTAGAAAAAATGTAAAAATTCTAAAAAAAAATTCATAAAAATTGACGAACATATTACGATACTGACTCCGACACCCATGTTGAAAATTGGCGACCGTGAACTTGGACCCAGAGACCATTGAAAACGAAAAATCGAGAAAAGTTTGTAAAAAATAGAAAGAAACTAATGAAAATTTAGGAACATATTTTATCACTGACTCCAACCACCAAGTTGAATGTTGGCGAGCATTAGCATAACCCAATGATCTTAAACTTGCAAAATAAATCGTGAAAAAATACGAAACCTAATAATTATTGAGTACGAAACTACATACCTAAAACAAAAAACTATGCTCGATGTGTGTGACCCTAAAATTTCGATTCTCGTAAAGATGGCAGAGCACAGCGGGACCATGTAGTTTCGCCTTAAGTCGTTTTGCCTAAGTTATTTGGCCTAAAGTTGTTTCGCCTTAAGTCGTTTTGCCTAAAATTCTAGCCCCTCACTTCAATGTCCAGAATGTCGTTTTACGTAGTAATTTAGCCTAACATCGTTTTGCCTATAGTAGTTTTGCCTAAAAGTCTGACAGAGTTTCTTAATGGAAAAGTTATATAAATTAAGATTTATAACATCTTATAGTATGTGCTGATTCTATTAGCAGTTTTTGGATTTATTCTAGAGACTGTGTGTGTAGTGATACAATCTGCCATAAGAGTGCAGGACGTATATAGTACTGCTTGCAACTTTCAAAGAGGGAACGAAGTTTACTTTCGAGAAAACAGGTGGCATATACGTCGCAATTATTAAACCTTGTGCCAGAATTGGAAGATATATATTTATTGGCTGTTCACGGTAAAGTGAGCACTTTTGAGGCCCTAGTTACTTTTTCCTTTCAACCATATTTTATTTTTTAACCACCTTTTTAAATAAATATTGCTATGAACGTAATAAATATAGTGTGTATATCGTACCTGACTCTGAAGTTAACATCTAAGACTAAAATGTATTTATTGACTATTATTCCAAATGCTCACTTTACCATGAATATAGTACCGTATGATGCATATTGTGTTATTAAAGCTTTATTTTTCTGCCCATTTTTTAGTATTTTTCTTATGTATTTGTGATGTCAACAGCATAAACTACTAATTGACAAGGCATTAGCAGTTCGAAATCTCCTGTGATTTATCTGTCGTGAGCTTAGGCTTGGTTGTGTTAGATCTTCTGTATTTACCATGTCTGGATGCAAACAGTATGCCCGCATTTTCCATGCTAATATCATTCGACTCTGTACAGCCAACGAAACTAATTGACCATACATCACTGACGTTACTCACTCATTTAGATAGTGGATACAACACCTTGGTTATATACTGGTGATAACAAACATATACATTATTTACCTCTATATGTGAACAAATGTTCTCAGTGCCTCGTACAATATATATTCTTATGCTATTTCCACATGACATATTATAGTTCTCTTACCAATGAAAACAAAGTTACCTTTGTAAAAGCCAAGTATAGATAACTGTTTGCGTACTTATTGGACAGTTCCTTCAAAACTGACGTCATTCTTAGTAATTACTTTTTGGTTTGGTGTGTGTGCTAGTTTTCTCGTGGAATGATTAGTGGCTTTCAACCACCGATCCTCAAAATTAGTTTGCTGGTCTACAGTAGAAGTTAAAAATAAATAAATAAAATAATTTTAATATTTAATTAGGTAGTTCCGTAGTATATAAAAAAAGGCTTCAATTTATTTTTAGTATTAACTACTAGAATGCTTTCTAAACTTCCTCCCGTATCAAATTTTGTGAAAAATAATTCATACATAAACATCTAGAGTCTAGTGCTTTTTACTTTATTGGTCTGCAACAGATTATCCTGTTTTTTTTTTTTTGGCAATCCGCAAGTATCGAAAAATTGAAAAATGCTGATGTAGAGTGTGTGCTGTTTTATTGCAGAATGTATGCACTTATATAATATTTTTTCCAGGTTTGATGGGATGGGATGATGTAAGCTCTTGTGGTTGTGATTCTATCGACAGATTCTGAAAGTGGGCAAGCCGACAGATTATTTAACTATATACGACAAATGAAAAACATTTGTGGGCGTCAGTTGTATGCTGGTCGCCATACTGGGAGTGGGTGTGCTCTGCCATCTTTAAAAGACTCAAACTTTGGACATCCTACACGAAAGTCTTTAAATAAGACTTTTTCAATTTTCTCTAGAAAGTTTTACATTTTTTTGTAATTTTTCAAGTTTTAACCATTTTAATATTAATTTCACATTTTAATTTGTTTTTAATTTTTAAAATTGTTTAGATCTGTTAAATATTTTGGTAAAATAATTTTAACAATTTTTTTTTAAATTTACGATTTTAAGTTTACTTGGCGTTACGATCGATGTAATGGTAATTTAGTATAGTGGTTGCTGGTAATAAATTAATTTTCCCCAATTTTTGGTGATTTTGTGCGATTCTTAATTTCTTTTGTCTCACAGGTCCCAAGTGCATCGCAGGTCATGGCCATGTCACCCCTACGTGAAGGTCAAAGTTACCGACATCCAAAATAATGGTTGGTGACAATAATCTAAACAAACGTAACTACCCCACATGGCTTGGCTTACGCATGAATGAGTCTGGAATCTACCTCCCAGACTTGTGGGCTATTTGGAATAGTCCTGAGTCCACCTTGATGGTTTGCGGATATTTTGAAAGAGTTTTGAGCCCACCTTGGAGATTTGAGAATTTGAGTGGAAAAAAAAAAAAAAAAAAAAAGTAAAAATAACACGATCTATTTTTTTTTTTTTTCCTTCAATTATTTAGACTTTTAAAAGTGTGATTTTGGGGTAAAATCACTTGTTTCCGAAGTGAGTTTTGAAATAAAAACGGGATATTTTGACGGTAGTGACATCACCACAACATGGCCGTCGTCCGATGTCATTGACCCGCTTCTCAATTCTCAAACCTATCCTGCCGTGCTAGACTCAACCACACTATTCTACTGTAAAGTAAATGAAGAAGGCAAACGATAAAAACATCGGCTGTTTATTTTCGGAAGACACTGAAGATTTGTTGTTAGGCTTAGACGTTTTATCAGTTCGCAAAGAGATAGAGAGAGAGAGAAAGATAGAGAGATTACTTGCATATTATAGAGATAGGGTCAACCATCGAATAACTTAAGGAAGTGGGCTACGGTGAATTGTGGTAATTTCTGATATATAGAGAAAAATAGAACAATTAATTTATATTTCAGAAATCGTGTATATTTTCATACAATATAACACTGGTTTATATTCTTGCCCTGTAGGATTGGATGATGTAGCCTAATTACGAGATTACGACAGTTTTGGAAGATTGGGATGCCTTTAATTTATTTTTGATACTTGGTCGATGTATAGTCGTTAGTTTCATCGTTCGTATTGATCGGCATAGGTTTGGATTGTATAAAGTTGTTTCATGGTCAGTGTGGATGTGAATGGTAGGGAAAGGTCGGTTGGTACCGAACTGCGACTTGTATAAGAGAACCATAGAGTATTTAGTTAATTATGGTGTCTTACATTGCTGTACGACGGCCAGAAGAATGGATTTGATCTGAGAAATTTGGAGTGCGCTAAATCAGCGAGGACTTCAGAGCCAAGACGCAATGAGAATATACGTAGCCGCAACAATGGAATATAAGGGCGGGGGAAACTGGTGTACTCCCGAGGAAACTCGCCGGCCATTGGCAATGCCAATTATATTTGTCACGTGATGACGATAGGCAAGCGAAGCAGCTTGTTTTCCGGCGAAATACATGGTGGGACATGTGTGTAACGGAGCGAGGGAATGAGGAAATACAGTCCAGTGTGACAACAAAATACCTAGAGTAGGTGCTGGAAGTGGCCCGCCATTGACCTCGAGGCAGGTGTGCAGACGACACCAAAAGTTGTGAAAGGCACGGGTGAGGACATTCTGCGGGATGGCCTCGATAGCTGTGATACATGTCCCACGGGGCCTCTTTTAAAGGACTCGTCCTGTATACGATACAAGATATGTTACGCGGTCTCTGTAAAGACTCCGCAGCATCAGCTGAAGCGACGGGAAGCAAGAAGGCTTGGCAGGATGCGGTTGGAAGATACCAGCCACTGCAGACAGCTTCCGAGTTTCAGTTTTGCTTGTCGCGGGCTGTACCGTAGTGTCAGTTATCCCCCCCCCCCCCCACCCATTCACGCGAGTATAGAGGAGAAAGCACAGCAGAAAAGACGAGTGTTTTTTTTTCTGGGGCCCTTGAAGGCGTGCGCGCTGAAGCGTCATTCTCACGTAACGACGACTCGCATTGGGCAGGACCCGGGTTCGATTACCGTTACTGTTATCAAGATTTCAGTTTCCCTTCGACTTCCCGAAATCACTTCAGGCGAATGCCGGGATGATTTTTTCCTACGGGTCACGGCCGATTTCTTTCCTGTGCTGATTCCCCGAGCTGTCTATCTGCCAACCATCATGCAGCAGGGGCCGTGGTGGCTGAGAGCTTAGCCTGCTCGCCTCCCTCCACGGCGAACAGGGTTCAATTCCCGGCCGGGTCACCGGATTTTCGCATGTGGGAATCATGCCGGACGATGCCGTTAGTGGGCGGGTTTTCTCGGGGATCTCCCGTTTCCCCGCCCTTTCATTCCGGCGCTGCTCCATACTCACATCAATCACCCTCGTCGGCTCTCAAGATCTCGTTGTTAAGAGCCGCGTAAATCTCTTCATTTAACATCATGCAGTAAAGCAACCGTAGCGCAGCCACACTGTGGTTGGAAGGGGGAGATACAGCCGTCCATTTCCCCCTCCCTGGCGGTAGTCAAAGAAAGTCGGAGGTGACCGGGTTTAAAAAATAAATAAAACAAAATATTCGCTAATAAAACATAGTAGTTAACATGATGAAACTGCCCTAAATATGATAGGTTGGAACGTCAATCTATTACAAATGTCAAAACTGTTATGTAAGATGAAAACAAATCTTTTCTCGTTTATGCAAAACGGCACTAGTATACAAACAAAACTGCTGCAAGCTCACGTTAAACAGTGTTCGCACAGACGTATTCAGTTTACCTTGAATACGCTACATTCATTAGTTGATAAAGCAGGCATAAAATAAATAATGGAGTGAATAAATGCGCTAATGTAAACGTTGCATTAGAGTTTATAAAAATATGTGTTATTTTCTTCGAATTCTTTGAAACAGTGCTCAAATACGGGGATGCTATAAACGCAGACATACGTTCGATTACTAAGACTTCATTTTAACTTATTCTGACTAGCGAGGACTGGGTTTTATCTACTTGCAGTGTGTGTTGCACAAAAACTACTAAGCACATTTGTTATGGCGTAATGAGTACGCTTGAAACTTTACTGTTTCAAAATCTGATTTCTGTACAATGGTTGAACAGCTAAATAATAATATCTGCAAAGGTATTACGTTGAGGCCTACCGCCTTTTCTTGTAGATGGTCTCCGGTTTCTATTTCAGATAATTTGAATAAGAGTTTATCTTTTTCACTATATTTACTTCAATATTCCAGTGTTTGACTTAACAGTAGTTGGTTTGAAACAGTAGAATGATTGTCAACATTATTTATTTGGTTGTTTAGACAATTCCTTTTTCTCAGTGCAGCCTACAGTACAAGCAAAAAAGCCAAACTGACGCCCCACGAGAGGGGTCCACAACACTTTGTCAGACGGGCGGGTTTTAAATAAGATATTCAGTGTCCACCGTCCATTCGCTGGCATGAAGCCACACGTCGTAGAATATTACCTAGCACATTATTCAGCATCGCTGCATTAACTTTATTAATCGCGGTATCAAGTTTTGCCACTACAGTAGGTCTGTAATATCATTTGGTGATCATGCCAGATTCCTGGGGCCGTTGCGAACAAACGGTTGAATATAATACAAAATAACCCGTGTATTGTCTTCCAACTCTTCAGTACTCCACACGATCCCAGTGTTACAATGCGCTATTTTTTTTACTCCTTTTATACTCTTTTCTGCTGGGTTATTTAGTTGTACTCCATCTTCTACGCAGTAACATTAAGACATGGCTTAAGAGGCCCGCCCGCCTGCCTAGAGATTCTTTCTGCGTTTGAGTCCGGGATGTATAAAGCTTCTTACACAATAGAAAACTTTAGCATTTAACTTTACATTTCCTTTCCTCTGACTAAACCACCAATACACAATACAATAACGTAAAGTCAGAGTTCAGACAATTCAACATCGGTTCTGCGAGCTTCATAAAAATGTGTATCTTGTTATGTAAATAATTATTATATTATCCAGGAATGCATTTTACGTGCCTTTTTAAAGAAATAGGCTTAAAATTTACATTAAAAGTTTATTTGAAAACAAAAATCCTCACACCTCGTGGGAGAAAATAAATAATACCTTCATCTACATATTTCTATACACTGGCGTCCCGCGTATCTGAACTTCACAAAAAAAGTGAAGGACTGGTAACCATTCTGCTATCCTAACCTGCGTCTTAAGACAAGACATACTGATTGGTGCACGCGGTCTCCTGACATCATGGCGCTGTCCCAACCTGCCGTGTCCAAAGAAAGCATTCGAAAAACTGAACTTTTGTCCCTAAGTTGTGTCCTAAGATTATATAAAAAGAAGAAGGCTTCCAATAAATCCGCGGGCATGCGTGGAACGTATACGTTGTAAATGTAAACAATAGATGTGCAAGGTGGGCTTTCTCAAAACAATGTGATGAGATTCTAATTGGTGCCTGTTCGTTCAGTCTAAATTAGTTCAAATGAAAGGATAAATTTTAAAACGTACACTTAAAAAACATCTAGGATGCCAGTTGGCCAACTTACTTAAATAGAACAGTTTAGGGCCTATATTATAAGTACAAAAATATATTAAATCACCCATTCTCGCAAACATTACATAATCAACAATTCAGCAATATTTAAAATCACTACGTAACAACAAATATGTGTCGTATTTACTGCGTCATAGTGTCGGTTTCTGAAGCTCACATCGGACAGCGCATTGTAGAACATATTCGGGTTGCGTCAATGTGACGTCAGTTGACGCCGAGATTAGAACAGGTCCACATCCACAGGACGGTCGATTGTAGACGGCAGGCCGCAGTTGTCCATGCCAAAAGTTAAAACACGACTTGATTTATAAATCTGTCAAATTGTTTTCCCTCCATGAAACTGTAGGCGTTGTACCCGTCTACGCTACGCCTCTTGTTAACACAACAGCTGATTGCCAAGACGATATTCTACCTGGCAGATTGTTACTATAGTTGTTAAAATACTGGCAAACGGCTCAATCCATGAAAAACTTATATCAACCCGGCATACATACCAGAGGCGATAGGTGACACAAATAATCTTCTATTACGATTAGGAAGAAGATGTGAAGATAAGAGGTCTGAAGCACAAAATCACCCATAGTTCTCACATATATTTATCAACGCCAAAAATATATAAGAAAATAATTAGAGTAAGTACAAGCCATTTTTTTCTTCAAAGGATGGCACAGGAATGTCATGATATAAAGAATTAACGAACTTAGGAAGTCTCGTCACCAATACTAAATAGAAGTTTTAAAAGTGCCAATAAATCACTGCAGAGACAATGATCAATTTAAATACGTTAAAAAAGGTCCGAAATTATTTCTCCTGAGCCTAAAACTATAATATGCCGTTGTACAATATTGTATGTACAAATTATTGTGTAGTATTGTGTGGTGGTCTTAATCAGATGAATCGGTACCGAATTTCGCAAGTACTAAGGTAACACTATTTTCAATAATTGCGAATTGTTTTAGTGTGGAAAGTAGATAGGTAATCAATTTTTTGTGCCAAGTACATATAATTCTCACAAAGATGTCCTTCCTAACTGTTCGATAAGCTATAAAAACAAAAGTTAACGTAGCAAACGCACAATACTAAGCAAAGGCTTAAAATGAATTATACAATTACCACATCAAAGACCTACTAAAAACAAATTGTTCTTTCAGCTACAGCTCTGCCAGAGTATAGTGCCTCGAGCTATTGCGTTAAGTTATCCCCCTCTATACTCTTTTCCTACAACCCTACCACCTACGAGCAACCTCTTACCACCAGCTTCACCCCACTGGTCAATACCTTACACTCTCACCGACCATTCGGGGAATTACCAACATGTGCCATTGTGTACACTGTAATAAAAAATTGTAGTAAATTTCCCAAACTGTAATGGAAGTTTTTAACCTATACAGTATGTGGAAATAATAGTACTTGTCAGGCTGAAAATATGGGAATACTTAGCATTCCTACTATACGAAGTTGGGAACTTCCCCTATACATCTGACTCTTTCCTGAGCACCCGTAGGAACGTTTCCATGCACGAATTGGAAAATAATTCACCAATCACGCTTTGTCACTGTACGTATACACTGATATGGTAAACTTACAAATAATTTCTTAGAGTGTAGCAACAGCTTTTAGCAGCTTCCTCGTTCAACCTTTCCTCAGCCGTTAGTAATATGTCTTCCAAACTATTCACGGTACGAAGTCAGAAAATAATATAAGTTTACATATCAATATCGTGAGTACATTTTGAATACTTTGTGAAAGTGGGGCCGATAGTTTGGAGGGTTTACACTGTGAGTGGCAGGACTAATCATTTACATTTAACACTTTCAGTCCCAAGATATTGAAAACAAAAATTTTTTTGATGAGCGTTGTATTTCGTCGACGAAGTACTTGTTTCCTTATTACAACCAATAAGATAAAGGCTTTATGTTCGGCTAGAAGTACGAACTATTCATGACCTAAAACAGTAGCAGAGTTTACATTTTAGTTACCCAAAGAGAAGATTCGGGCACTAAGGCTCGCAGTTATGAGTATCAGCCAAATATAACCTATAACCTTGTGCCTTATGTAAATCTTCTGGACACAAATTCATGTATTGTCATGTATGTGAAGAACAGTTTATTTTCTTAAATAAACTGAAAAATATTGTTCCTGTTTCGCAGAACTGTGCAATTGCGTCTTTGTGTAGTTAGTATCATGTTAATATTTTCTTGTAAGATCAGTTGTCTCTTTAAGCCTGTCAGTAATTAAACCATGGGTATGATTTTATTTTCAATGTTTGTATCACATATGCAAATATTAGAAAGATGAAAATAAAGCAGATCTGCAAAGTGCGTTTGTGTTTTTTCTTTTGGTAATTTAGTAAGTGAATTTAAATATTCCCATACACGTGGTCCTTGTTAGCTCACGTTAATACAATGAATGTGTACGTTTTTTTGACATCGAACAGTAACAAAACACGCCATCATTAATAAATGTTTTTAATAAGTTCTAAAAATATATTTGCATAAATGAATGGTTTTTCACGGCAACTGTTAAAATAATTTTGTACAAGCATAAACTTAGTTAATTTATTTTCTTGTTTGAGCCTGGGGCTGTTAAATTATTCCAAACTATAGACCAATATTCTAATCTATCATATTACTAAGTTGTAGTGTATAAATGTAGACTTAGTTATGCGTTCAACAGTAAATAATATAATAAAAGATTGGTTTTTTCAACTCTTTATACGATAGAAGCCATTTTTCTGTATGTTGTTCAAGGTAAACTGGGCATTGTTGAAAGCCCTGTATCTACTTGAATGCACATTGTGTATAATTACGCCTTATGTAAAATTAACTTTGCCATGGGCCTGTTCACTTCATTCATGCTTCGGTCAAGCGAAACTGTGAAATTATTAGAAAAGTAAACGTTTTAAAAATTTTGTTAATTCTTACACTTAAAATCATTTGAAAGAGCAGAAAGCAAAAGAAATCGTTTCAGTATTCACAAATGTTAACATAACACTTTAAATTCAACGTTACGTTATAGAACTACTTTCTCAACGTCTTTGCCAACTTTACTGAGCGCATGCCAGCCAGTTATCGGCATTATGCAGATACGAGCATATTTGAAGGTTGATTTGAAAAGTACTCACTCTTCCGTGAACAGCTTACCAAGGACAACTAGAAGATGGCGCGAATGCTTTGATTTCATTTTGGAGAGTAGACCTTTAACATGAGTGTATAATGGAGTTATTTATTCTAGTAAATTATATGCGAACAGTTTTTATCAAAATTACGAACTCCTTTGTGGTGTAGTGAGTAGTGCCGCTGCCGCTTAGAGGTCCTGGGCTCGATTCCTTGGGTTTTTTTCAAGTGTTGGCAGGACTGGCGGTGGGGTTGACGTGGCTTTCTGAGGCCACCTGGGGAAGAAAACAGGCGACGATCCGGATCGAACATTGAAGATACGGCCGAGGCGCATTGTCACGCTGACGCCACGCCACTAATCCATATACCGCGAAACCCTCGGCACGTGGTTGTTTACTCTAAGTAACAATGCGGGAAAGTGAGCTCTGGAGCTGAAGAACTACAACATGTAAAGAGCCTGGGTCGTTGACTAGCGGTCAGTCGCCTGTTTCTGAGGATCCTGATTCGAGCACTGGCTCAGGAAGTCCTGTCCTCATGTTGGTAGTGCAGCGTGATGAATGCAGTCGTCGCCCAGGGGTTTATTCTGAGTGCTTCCACTACTTGCTTTTGCTTATCCCGCCATTGTCACTCGACGATAATATCACACTTCCTAGCAGCTTCTAAGGAATCATTTGACATAAAGTAAAACTACGTATATATTTCTAACAAACGTACCTAGTAACCAAAGCAATTATATGTGTAAAAGTTCAATATTGTTAAGCTAAAAATAAATGATTACACCAACATAATAACCAGCATAAGAAACACCAAAAATAGCGATTTGAAATCTTAAATTATGAGAAAATCTGCGAAATTCCGGCATCATGTTAATTAGTTATCTGCCACTGATTATCAGTTGCTCAATTTTCACTGGTTCTCACTGATTTGGCTTAGTTCTCACTGTTTCAGGTTTAGAGTGTAGTATAACATTTTAAATACCTAGTTGTCACGTCTGGCCGTAAGGTAGCATTCCGACGCCAATAGAAAATACAGTAGCATAAACAAGATTCATGTGTGTTTTATTTGCTCAAAAATTTGAGCGATGCATATAGTATTTTATTATATGAATATGTTCAGAGCAGAGCGTTGTGACTATAATTTAAAATACTGTTTTACAGAATAATAAATGTTGTTAACACAGGGCTAATTAAACCTTTGGCACTTTTCAACAACAGTATATATGTTTCAGCAACTAAATTTATAAATTTACAACAAAATATTTACTTTAATTTTTGTCCTGAAAGAAGATTTATGTTAGTATATTCCATGAGTAGGAGGCAAATGCGGCTGCGTCAGAGCCAGCATCGGGGGTCCACCATCTTGGAATTTCCCTTTTTTCCCTAAAGCTTTTCAATTTTTTCTCTTAAAATCGATTAAATTTCCATAAAATTTCCCTTTTCCTTAATAATTTCCCATTTTCCCAAAAGAAAATTCCGTAAAAATTTCCCGTTTTCTCATTTGCAAAAAACGACCACCAGAATATTCCCGTTTTTGTAGAGTAGGTGACCAGGACTTTCGACTCAGAGCCAGCAGAGTAGGACTCAGTACTCAGGTCCTCTGACCTTGACCATGAACTTTGATCTTCAAACCCAAAAATCCAAAACAATTCGAGAAAATTTGAAAAAATCCCAAAAAATTCCAAAACACTTATTATTTAAATTTACTAAATGTTTATTATTAAAAGGTCATTAAGAAATTATTAAAACATTCTTTTAAATTACTTTAAATTCCAGTCTCCCAGCAGGTATTGTTCCCTAACGATTTCCCTTTTTCCATACAGATTCTTCTTTTTTTCCATACAAAATCCCAAAAAATCTGAAAATAATTAATAAAAGTCCATGAACGTAGTATGTTACTGACTACTGCCGCTATATTGGATCCAGGTGACCTTTACCTCGACCCCATGACCTTGAATGGCCTTGAAAACAAAAACTCGAGAAAAAACTCATAAACGGCACAGCAATCAATTTCTGTTATTGACTTCCACCACCATATTTTATGTAGGTGACCTTGATCCCGTTATATTAAATGACCTAGAAAACAAAAACTAGCTAAAAATGCATAAAAATCAGCAAGCATATTACGTTACTGACTACTACCGCCATCTTGGGTTTAGGTGACCTTGGCACACTGTGAAGAGGGGTTATATAGGTAACTACATTTTTGAGAACATGTAACGAAGTCACAAGAGATCTGCTTACAGAAAACCTGGTACCAAGGTATTGATGAGAAATGCACTTCACTTTTAAAGGCTGTTCACAGTAAAGTGAGCACTTTTGAAATCTACCTTAGAAAAATGTAACTGCCCCTGCATGCATATATTTCAATGGGCGCACTGAGTGACATTCACTTAGTAAAGTTGGTATCGATGGATGAAAAGTAGTTCCGTATCTTAACGTCGAATAAAAGGTGTTAGGTAAGCATTTCTGAAAACTTAAATTATTTCTTCCACTACCGCTTTATTTGTTAATACATCGAAGTGTAGAAATGAGCATATTTGTTAGATATTTACTCTTAAAATAATTTCGCAGTTTTGCTTGACAGACGCATGGATAAAGTGATGAGGACTACGACAATGTTAATCTTACATAAGGCGGAAGAATACACAATGTGTATACAAGTATATTTTAAGTAGGGTATTCATAAGTGCTCATTTTACCCATGGAGTGGAAGCCGAGACACGAAAGTGAAGCCGAAAATGAAAGACAAGGACCAGGCTAGTAGTGGAAAAAAGGTGCATGTTTTACATAGTTTACTATGTAACTTTTGCCACAAATAATATGGCGGCTGACGTAAACAATCGGTCTGCGCATGCGCAGTTGAAAGAAGTCAGACAAGCAAGGCATCGGCTTCACTTGATAAACGTGGGGAAGATAGGCTGTTGCCACTCCATCATCTATTACCTCCATGATTTTACCGTGAACAACCCATACTGGTCTTTGCATGTCTGAGTAAACCGTCCGTATGGCTGAACTGCTTACCGCACCTGTCACACATATATGAAATGCGACAAGGATTCTTCGCACAATTCCCCTCGTCGTACAGTATGGTCGATTGTAAATATCTTAACACGAAAGTGACACTGATGACGACGTAGTGGTTCAGGCAAAGACTCGGACGGACCTGTTAGAGACGTTAGGGCTGGAGCGAAAGAAACAGGTAACGTCGGCTGCACTGGTGTTAGTAGGTGCTGCTGGTGATGTAGCCATCCACAACTGAAGAAGTCAGTGGCGAGAAACTATTGGAGGGCAATAACCACTCCACTTTAATGTAACTAGCCACGGATTACCGGACGTAGAATCTAGCCGAGACAAGTTATATTTCACGTCAATTGTTGCCAAATTAAGCTTCTCATCTGACCTCCCTATCGATTATAACATACGCGTATGCAAGCCTTATGACGTCATGTTGACTGTGAACCAATCGTATTGCACCAATAACATATTGTGAGGGCACCGACCAGCCAATCGCCGAGTTGTCACGTGAATACGGGCTCTTTGTTTTGTGTGTGTGTATGAGTAACGTCACCCTAATACGGGACGTTAACAGTTTACTAAAATTGCAAGACGAATAATTAATCATATTTGGAAATATACCAAGTGAGGTCTTAACACAGTAATCCGCTCCGTTTGATGTTTGCAAGGAAACTACCTCCATAAATAACTTAGAGGTAGACAAACTGAGTAGCTTTTATATTTTAAGTTTTACAGTTTTATTTTTTTGTTTCATGCTGAACCTGTGGTTTTAGTATTTTTGCACCCATATTCACGAAAAAAAAAATATCCCCTTCCCGCTTGGAAAATATTTGAGGATAGTAATTTAGGCAATTAGTATATTTAAGGGTTTTTAATTATGCACGCAGATGGAACAGTTCCAAATGTTGTTTTATAATTTTATAATATATAGTATGTTTTTATTTCCGTCGGAATGACTATTACTGGTATTGCATACCTACCTATCATTACAGCCTCATCAGTAGGTTACGAAATTAACTGGACAGATACAATACATATAACAACGTGATCTAATGAGATTTTAAGTAAAAACAAAAGACATTTAAGCATTTAAGTCGAAATATCGTTAAAATAAAACCATCTTCCAGCCAATTCAAAGGTTATTATTCAAAAGCAATTCACTCATATACAAATGAACATGTTTTAGTGAAATACATAACATTTCTTTGACTTGGCGACTTAAAGAAGATTGCTGGTCGTTACAAAAATGTTTCTTGTTGTCATGCAAATACGGCATTTCTAACATTACAAAGAAATATTTTTGCAAAGGATGCTGTTGTATTTTTACAAGCTTTTATAAAGGAACAAAAAACTTCTCAGTAAAATCCACAAAAAAATTTTTTTCCATCGTACGAGAAGGTCTAAACTCTTCGTCAATTTCACCACCCTGATTTCGCGGAATCCCCAGAACACTTATGCGACCGGATGACGACATCCCGACCCAAAAACCCACGTGACATCGCGCCTACGTGCACGGCTGCCGAGGCCGGAGACACCTCATTTGACGAACCCGGAAATGGCTCGCCCCCAGTATACGCGGGGCCGCGGTGGTTTAGTGGTCAGACCACACGCCATCTACCCAGGCCAACCGGATACGATTCCCGGCAGGGTCGTTTCCGAATTTCGCGCACGTAGGAATCGTGCTGGACGATGCTGCTGGTGGGGCGGGTTTTCTCGGGGTGTCTCACGTTTCCACCGCCCTTGCATTCCGGCGCTGCTCTATACTCACCTCGCTACTCCCTTATAAGTTCTCAAGATCTCGTTGTTAAGAGTCTCCGAAATCTCTCAACGCAACTACACTCCGTATTTTTAAAAGTTTTTCGAATGTGGTTTTGGTGGGCATTGCGACCACGTGTGTTATAAACCGGAGTGACCCCAACATGTCCCAGTGCATGTCATAGAATACCGCTTTTGCGTGAAATAGCGGACCCGTTCGCAAAATGCGTGCCGACGAGTAATTCAACTGGAAATGTAAAATAGACGCCGGTGTTTCCTCTCTAATAACATGGGGCTCTCAACGTCAACCGACTGCCCTGCATTTCAATAGCTCCGATAACATCACAATCGATCTCCAGCGCGCCTCTCTCTCTCTCTCTCTCTCTCTCTCTGTGTGTATGTGTGTGACGTCCCTGTCTGCGGGTTCACGATGTTAATTTATGTGTCGAGGTAATTGCTTTTAGCCGTGAAAGACTGTTTTTCCCTGGCGAACGTGCTGGGCTTACAGCGGCGGAGCAATAACGTTATGTGAAAAGCTATTACGGGACTTTCATTTACTATACCAGAATAAAATATCTGTTGCAAAAATATTGAAAAATTAAATATTTCTGAAAACATTTATGTGAGATTTGTAAGATAGATGAAGCTAGTTTTTATGTAGGGAATACACTCCAAACCCAAACGAGTTATAACAACCAGTAAAGTACTAGTCACAGAATGTCAGTTTCAGCACATCCCTAGTACAGAATTGGGTGTGGCTGTGTTGGGGACACGGCCGTTTGTTTTGCGTGAATACGTCTACATTGACGCGCTCGGACGCCTTGAAATATTTTTTTACGTTCCCGGCACCGCGTCACTTGATCATGTTATTCTATGGGTATCACTGGATAGCTTTTGAGATGCTCTTTCCAACCGTATATGATTTCTGTATTTCGACTTGGCTTCTTGACGAGTATAGGCCGAAATTATGTTAAGTTTTCTTAATTTTGTACATTAAGCTCATAAAATTTCAGTATAAGCCCACGCCACACAAATGTTTTTATACACATAATCGATTGATCTTGACGAGAGCTGTGGAATGAATCGCAAACGAGTGCCGTAGCTTCTTCTGTTCAAAAGTTATACTACGCGGAAGTTATGAGACTCGAAGAAACGAACTCAAAATGCCCCCCCCCCCCCCACCCCTTCCTCGCACACAAAGCTTCGCAGTCCTAACCCAACGTAACATATTCTTTGATCCTTTGGCAATCGATTGGTGTAACTGAATTTTGGATGTAGACTATAGATTCGGAGCTGCAATGTCAAACTGTATCCCCCGATTTTGTTATCGTCTGATTTTCTGAGTTGCCTCCCACTATGGTCGCAAATTTAAAGACGTATTCAGCTGAAATTTTTAGAAGCCTCAAGGTCACTCCCGGCCACAAGAAAGCATCGTAACGGCAATGGAAAATAGCATAAACAAGCGTCCGGTATGTTCTGCTTCTTCAGAATGGTTAGCGGTGATTAGTATAGGATTTTAATACACCAATATACTCAGAAATGATACAGCATTGCCGATGTAGTTGAAAGAGTTATTTTACAGAAGAATAAAATATTGTAAACAGAAGGCTACTTTCAGTGACTTTCGCTGACTTTGGCATTAATGCTTCAGCAATTAAATTTGCAAGTGGCCAATAAACACTTGACACTTTCATTTCTGTACTGAAAAAAAAAATCTCATTGAAATATTCCATACTTTTATTTAATTATAATATACACTTCTGCTTGAAATGTTACCCACGTGGCAACTAGGAAGGAACTTGCAGAAACTGTTGCAGACTGGTGACTCAGTCGAATGACCGGAGATTCACTTTAACGGTGTAGGTTGGAGAGGTTTGGGAGGGCTCTTAACAACGAAGTCTTGATATCTGATGAGGGTGAAAAAAGGTGAGAATTTAGCAGCACCTGAATGAAAGTGAAGAGGGAACGGGAGATCCCCGATAAAACCCGCCGGTCAGCGGCATCGCCTGGCACGATTCCCTCTTCCGGAAATCCAGGATTGATCGGGCCGAGTTTAAATATACGGAGAATTATAGCCTGGTGTATTGTAAAACTATGTCTTAAATTTCCAATGAAACAATATTTAACACCTTGGTACTGTTCTACGTATTAAGGTAAAGTTACTTTATATAAACACTGAGAATAAAATGTGATTGTATGAACTACCTTCAATGTTAAAATAAGGACTGCCATCTAACGGTTTGTTTGTACCATCTCATATTGTTAACATAGTTATAATTACCATTTGAACTATTTTCTGTATTCGTGTCTGTGATTATGGTTGCTACTGCAGAGCACTATGCTCCTACTACAAACCAAATAGTTCCACAAACCGAACAACTTCAACAATTTTTGGATTGTTGCCACAACTATAATTTGTGTGATAACCTAACATAATGTTCTGTTGCTAGTACTAAATAGTCCTGTAATCGACTTTGAGTGTTGCAGCAACAGATCATTCTGATAGTTTATCACAATACTGATTATTGTGGGAACAATCAAAATATTGTTGAATTGTTTTGTTGGAGATATCTACTATGTGTCTTGTAGTAGAAACACAATGCTCTGCCATAGCGACCATATGTTCAGTAGAAAATGCAATCAGACATTATTACAACGAACAATTATGTTTGCATTACTTTACATGTTAACAATATTTAGATGGCACCTACTACCTATCAGTAGCCTGCCCCTATTTCAAAAGGCTAGATGGTTTCTGCGATCACATAATTTGCTCAGTTATCTTATTTGTAAGATATTTCACTCCTAACTATTAATAGAGGCACACAGACCAAAATTCACGTCAGTGAAAATGAGACTCTTGATTTTTCTAACACAATTTATTCATAATGCAAATTTTTTCCGACGTTATTATGTGAGCACATGAATATTTAATTTACTGATATTTGTGAGGGTAGACCACACGTCCTCAGAAAACTGATCAAAACCTTATAGTGAACGTGTATGTAGCTGCACTGATTTTAGCTTTATTTGCACATTCTTAACGCAGGAACTAAAGACAATGGTTCGGAATGTAAGTGAAACCTTGTTTACTAGACGTCTGCACCACCAAGTCAAAAGGGATTGATCATCGATGGGTAAAGTTTGGCACGTATAGGTAGAACGATAGAAGAAAGATAACCCATCGAAATGTTCACACCAATAATAATATACAAACTCAGAAAATTGCCTAAAAATATTTAATTTTACTTTTGCTGCTATGTTTATATACTGATTTGTGGTCATTGACCCAATTACCTAGATATACGGAGCTGGGTTAATCGCTGCCAATAACTTGACCATACTAGTTGAGATATGATGAGTAGTAGCCAACGGGATCCGGGATCGGAGTATGGAGCTGTGCATTCTCTCTCATTCCTGACCCCTGGCGGCCACATTGTCCGCCATGTTGGATGTCGTGGACCTTGACCTTTATAAATAACCAAAAATGTGTAAAAAATATTATTTAAATATTATTAAAATATTTTTTCAATATTATTATAACATATTATAAAAAGTTAATTATTTTAAAATATTAAAAATTTATTTTTTAGAAATGTATTTAAAAGGAACTTTCAATTCTAACTGTCCGTCTTCCCACGGTAACAATCCAGCAGACGACTGACAATCACATCTCCTCCCCTTCTTCATATTAAATAGCCCAATTCCTCAACCCCGCCACCTTCGTTCAACCAATTAGTCGGCAGACATCCACCAATTACATTCATTTAAACCACTCCGTTCCCTCCCTCACTAAAATTCCCCTCACCATTGTCCATTCTGTCGAATGCCGATATGTTAGTGATTTTTTCGTTCGTTATTTGTTTACATTTTGCACACTTAGGTGGTGTTAATTACCTATTTAGTCACCAGACGACCTGCCTATTTAGCCGCAGCCATATTTGTTAATGTTTTTAAAGTATAGGTTGTGCTGACGGTGCCCTCCATATAGGATTCTACTTTCATTACATACGTGGCATTAATTTCCGATTTCATTGCCAGGGAGCTATCGACACTCATATTTATAGGCATAAGAAAATCTTTAATTTTTCATCCTATTAAAAAGAAATTTCAATTAAACAGTATAACTACATGCATAGTTTAGGAAATTGATATTTTTTTGCATTAAAAACTTTAAGACCGATGATAAAATAAAAGTAATTTTTATTTTAATGCTAATAAAGTACAATTGCACATTCCACAAATATTTGTTCCATAAATGCATTTTGTGTTTTAAATTCGAAACTTTTTTGACAAACAAGGAATAAATGAAACTCGCAATTATTTTCAAAGCATATATCAATCGGTAAAATCTACAACTACTTCCTTCACATGTTTTTGGATCATAGTATTCGTGTCAACTGACCCCAGTTATTAACGAAACCCAGTTTTCGCACACACATGAACTTCATGGCGGCTCAGGGTGAGTTCCAATGCAAACTCGATGCAGCAAAAGCGACACCGATATACTGGCAGTACAGTGCTGGCCACATGAGGTTTCGGCTCGCCCAAAAGGTACAGCAACTGATGTCGGTGGTGCGTACGATATAGGTGGGGGAGGAATAGAGTAACTATGGATATTGCAGTTTATCACAGCAATGATGGCGTTTGCATGATCTCTCTTTCTTACAGAACTGGCACTGAAGAATCAACGAACCCCGCAGATTAACTTCACAGGACCTTCTAATGTTTGCAGAAAAGGTCATTATGGTAGAATATCAACCCACATTCGAAGCAAAGATACTTTCTCCTGTTTGGATTTGTCATACAGCCATGAATTTCATGATGACGTGCAATGTGTTGTTGCGAAAATACCTTTGTCGCGGTAGCTGCATGGATAAGTTTACTCTGGCAAGGATGGTTCAGCCGATGAGGCGAGCACTGATGAAGACGGTGCAGCCAATGAACTAGATGACTCTGCTAGTGGTGTGGGTGTAGCATTCACAGGTGAAGGAGTTGCTGGAACAGCCAAAGACAATGTTGAATTCGATGGCGCTGCTAGAAGGCTGTCCATGGGGTATTCCAACTAGAGTAACTTATAGAGACAATCTGCTCTCCAAGATGTCTGCCAACAAACTGAGGTGTCCATTATGAATCTAAATGCTTACATATAAACAACACACATGTCACATAAAACGATGCGTTCATTTAAAACACTTTCTGAATCTCAGTAGACAAGGCTCTTTACCATAAAAAGAATCTCATTTATATACAAAAAAATAACATTGGAAGTTCTGACACCATGAGGTGAACATCGATTTGGAAGCGCTCTCTTGTCACACCACAAAGATGAATTACGAATACGAAGGCCTGCCTTTAACCTCAACGATCATTGAACAGCGACCTGCGTCATCGCTAACTGGTTGTTGACATTGCCGATTCTGAGATCGTGTTTTCACCTATGGTCAAAATGCTCGGCATCAGAGAACTGCCTGTACGAAGAGTCCTCGCACGATGAAGTATTACGACATTAGTCTCCTGCAGTTTTTGCAAGGCGATACATTGAATGAACATACCGATTTCTGCACGGATTCGTCTACTGGGAGTTAGCAAGTGTTGCCAGCAATTCCGCTTGCTGCATCGATGGGAACCGATTCGACAGGCGATTATGAAGAGACAGTTAATGCTAAAGACAGAATGAGTGCAGTACAGTCAGTTTGTGTGGAATGTACACTTGGAAGACTTTCGTGTGAAGTCGACGAACTTCAAAATAAATGGTCGTCGGCTGTAAATACTGATGAGCATATAACTCTTGCCACAAAGAAAAGCAAATTTAATTTAGGTTACAAAGCAGGAGGTGAAGATGACCATAAAAAGAGCATTGATCAAAATCAAAATGAAGAACAGTGACAGTGCTGAAGACGACGATGGCGATTTTCTCGATGCACTGACACATCCCTGCAAAGTTTGCTGCAACAAGTGATATAAAGAATGCAGAAAACGCCGAGAATATTAGCTACCTATTTCCCAAAGACCTAATGAAATTGTTGATAGACTCAGATACTTGATTGACCTTCAAAAATGTGGGTATATCACGCACATCAATGGTATCTATTCAATCATTAGTAAACTGAAGGATTGGGGATATATCGCATGCTTTTATGAAATGTTTTCTTTTGAAATGGTAATTAAAAGTAAATAATAAATGATTATTACAAAAAATTGTTTTTTACCCTTATTTTTGTGTATCATATCCTTTTTCTCTCGCAATTTTAAAGTGGTGCTATGAGCACTCGACTATTAAAGGAAATATCTGCATACAGAACGATAATACCGACTTTAGTATAAAATTGCATCGATAGTTGACTGTATACAAAACATTAATTCTGATAGCATGTACAAATTAGGCGACAGTTGAATAACGAATGTAATTTATATACATATGTGGGGGATGAACCAAAGAATTGATGGAAGGATCAATTGAAGTATTGGGATTGATCGAAGGATTGGGATTGATCGAAGGATTGGGGTTTATCGAAGGATTGGGATTGATCGAAGGATTGACATGGATTGCTGAGGATTGCAGAGGATTGCTAATGTTTGGGTTTGACCCAAGGATTGGGATTGATTCAAGGATTGGCATGGTTTGCTGGGATTCATGGAGGAGGATTGCTAAGGATTGAGATTTATCCAAAGATTGGGATTGATCGAAGGTTTGGCATGTGTCGCAGAGGAGGATTGTGGAGGATTGGTAAGGATTGCTGGGGATTGGTGATGATTGTGGATTATTAGTTAGTATTGGGGAGGGGAATATGGAGCAGATAATAGAATGTACTGTGGAGCGGACTGCGAAGTGGATTGTGGAGTAGATTGTGGAGTGAATTGCGGTGTGGATTGTGGAGCATGTGGAGCAATCATGTAGAGCGATTGTAGAGGTATTGTGGAGCGGATAGTGGAGTAGATTGTGGAGCATTTGGAGCTATTGTGGAGCATGTGGTGCGATTGCAGAGCAGATTGTGGAGCATGTGGAATTATTGTGGAGCGATTGTGAAGCAGATTGCGATGGATTGGTGTGGATTTGTTTGTGGATTCATGTGTGTATTGGTGTGTGAATTGGTGTGTGAATTGGTGTGTGGATTGGTTTGTGGATTAGTGTGGATTGGTATGTGAATTGCTGTTTACAATACTGATTGCAGTGCTGATTGTGGTGCTTATTGTGTTGCTGACTGCGGTGCTTATTGATGGAACTATTGCGAGATTGATCGGAGGTTTGAAGAAAAAGAATTTCTTTAATTGATTGTTTAAAAATATTTTTTGGTAATAATTTGATTTTATGAAAGTTTTCGGATTCATTTTTGGTTTCAATGTTAGCCAAGGTTTTGGACATGGGGTCAAGGTCACATATGTGATGTCAAGGTGAAGGTCACTCAGATCTAACATGTTGTTCGGAGTCATTAGTGCCCTCTAGATGTTGAAAATGTAAACAAATGAGAAACATCAAACCAATATGGTGGTGGAATTCATTCATCAAAATGAGCAAAGATGAGTGAATGAAAGCCTGTTAATTAATTAACCAATAAGAATCACTGGAAAGGGTAGGGTAATGTTAAACAAGGTGAGTGATTGGAGGAGAGTCAATCATCTGCTGGACATGGTGTTGTGGGGACCTCCAAAAATGTAAGTTCTAAAAATAATTTTTGAAAACAATTTAGAATAATATTTTTTATGATTTTTTTCCAAATCCTTCTGAAATTTTGCGGTATTTGGAGATTTTTGGCTTCAAAGTCAAAGGTCACCTGGAAAAGGTCAAAGGTTTAGGCCGCCTGGATCCAAGATGGCGGAAGTAGTCAGTAACTTAACATGCTCACTGACATTTATAAATTTATTGTACTTTTGCAATTTTTCTCTGGAGTTTTTTTTTCAAAGACATCCAATATCAGCATTATAGGGTCAAAGTCAAGGAATTCAGCCCATATTGTCTTTATGGGAAGCTGCTGTGCTCGTCGTGCATCTACAGCGCTATTAATTGACCACAGTAGAATAATTTAGTTAAAACTTAGTGAATATGAGACAAACTAAATATCTCAAGCCAAGAGCCGGAATGAATTTACGACCATTAACATCCTAACTTTTGTACGCAATGACACCACACATGTCCGAGAGTCTAACTGTAATCTACTATATTGTACTACCTAAGGAATCATTATAATTGCATCTATTTTTATTCTTAACTAAAACTCCAATACTAATAAAATACTGCCCAGCAAGGAGATATCGGCATCAGAAGATTGTAGATTTTTGTTTACTTACAAATCTGCATTTCGCTAAATATAATGAACGTCCCTTTCAAACAGCTAACAAACATCCCAACATCCGAAGAACCGCTCATATGGATTGGTCAAGCCATACGGATGGTAAGGGGGAGTGATTCAATGCTTGTCCATGGGATATGTAGGTGGAAGGATGGTAACCTAAGCAAAAGATGAAAACGCACACCTGGAGGATGAGCAGTGGGTCATACACCTGGCTGAAAATGCTCATGTTTACTGGTGAAAGGATTTATTAGAGGAATCAACGCATGGTTTAAAGTGGCATGTGTGTTGATATAAATGCAGCTAGATTCATCATGGAAAGTTCAGTTTGTTGACGGACGTCGTGGAGAGCAGATCGTCTCTATATGTTACTCTAGATGGAATACCCCATGGACAGCCTCCCAGCAGCTTCATCGAATTCAACGATGTCTTAATCTATTCCAGCAGCTCCCCTCACCTGTGACTGCAGTATCAACACTACTGCAGAACCATCTGGTTATTTGGCTGCACCATCTTCAAGAGAGACCATACCATCAGCTGAACCATCCTCGCCAGAGAAAACTTATCATTGCAGCTACTGCGACAAGGTATTTTCGCACCAACACATTGCATCTCACCATGACATTCATGGGTATTTGAAGAATACAAACAGGATAAAGTACCTTCGCTTCGAATATATGTTGATATTCTACCGAAATGACCTATTCTGCAAACATAGAAGGTCGTGTAAAGTTAAACTGTGTGGCTCATCTATTCTTCAGTGCCAGTTATGTAAGATAGAGATTCTGCAATTATCATCAATACTGTGATGAACTGCAATAACCACTGTTTTTCTATCATCTATGTACGCAGCACCAATATCAATTCCTGTACCTTTGAGTGACCTGAAACCTCCTAGGGACAGCACAGTACTAACCGTCTATCGGTGTCGCTTTTGCTGCATGGAGTTTACATTGAAACTCACCCTGCGCTGCCACGAAGTTCATGATTGTACGAAAGCTTGGTTTCGTTTATAATTGGGGTCAGTTGACATAATGGCTGTGAATAAAAAACACGTGAATGTAGAAGTTGTAGATTTTACCGATTAAAATATGTTTTGGGTATAATTACGAGATTCATTTTTTCCTTGTTTGTCAAAAAGTGTTTGGAATTTAAAATACAAAATGCATTTAAGAAATAAATAATTACATAAGGTGAAATGGTACTTTAAATAGCATTAAAATGAAAAATTACTTTTTTATAATCGATTTTAAAGATTTTAATACAAAAATATACATTTCATCAATTATGCAAGTAGATATACTGTTGTTTGGAAAAACATTTTTTATTCACGATGAAAAATTACAGATTCTCCTACATATATAAATATGAATTCAAACAGCTCACGTGGTGATGAAATCGAGAAGTTAGCGACATTTTTGTGTTGAAAATAGAATCCAATATGGAAGGAGTCATCAGCATCGCCAGATATGCTTTAAAAACAGAAACAAATATGTATACCACCTGGTAGGTAAATAGACGGGTAGCCTTGTGACGAAATTGGTAATTAACGCCCCCTAGGTGTTGGAAATGTAAACAAATGACAAACTAAAAACCTCCAAGATGGCTGCATTCAACAGAATGAGAAAATGCGAAGTGATTTGGGGTAAGTTGGAAAATATGGGGTTCGAACGAATGTGATTAATTGGCGGAGATCTGCCGACTAATTGGTTGAACGATGGTGAGTAATATGAGGGGAGGGTGGGGCCATTGGACAATTAAATATATTGGAAGGGAGAGAGCGTGGAGGCAAGTCTTTTGCTGGACGTAGTTCTCTCGGTTGTGGGGGTGGGGGACCTCCAGAAATGTAAGTTTTTAAAATCAAATTTCAATTATAACTATTTAAATAATTTTTATAATAAATTTTTAGTAATACTGTTTTTAATATTTTTAATAATAAATTTTAGATAGTAATATTTAAATAAATTTCATATATAGATGATTCATTTTAAAATAATTTTTTCATATTTAAAGTTCAAAGGTCAAGGTCAATGTCACTGACATCCAACATTCTGGACAAGATGGCCGCCGTGGAAACGGAATAACAGAGCTTAAACAGCTACGTACTCCAATCCTGCATCTCGTTGACCCCGACTCATCATTTTTATACTACTAACCAAGTCACGAAAAGGCGACGGGTAAACTTGATTTTGACAAGAGCCATGAAAAGCACACCCGCAAGGATAAATATTTCCCCTCCATATTTCATATGTGTTCTCCTCATGAGTAAAGATACTACAACATTAAAAAAATGTGAGGTGAATGCCAAAACTGTGCAGAATAGGTAGTTTGGAACACGTCTCTAAAAGTAGGTTTCAATTCTTTTCATGTATCTTGGGATACCAGTGTCATATTACATTGGAACGTAATTAGGGGCGGATATGGGAATATCGGAATTTAAAAAAGTAGTACACGTCTTTTAAAACTATATTATTTTGTACAGTATTATAGTAAGCTAACAAAACTTCTTTTGACAGCCATTTTATATTTACTAAGTGTTTTAATCTTGAGAAATGTTTCCAGTTTTATGAAGTTAAAATGGTTTAGAACTTATAAATTTGCTGTAATATAGGAAATAACTTATTGAATATTATACTACTATAACACATGACATCTTCGATATTCCTGTTTTTACATATATTCAAATTTCTTTAAATAATTTTTTTTTGTGTTGTCTTGACCAGTTACTCGCTACTTCAAGGTGTGAAGTACTATTGTGAATACAGCTTTGATCAAGCAAAAGTTAAATGTTTTAATATGATTAGTATAGTAATGTATGTTTTATTGCGTACTAATTCTACAATTCTAGTACGGTTGACATCCTTGATCAGGGGGCTAGGTACAAGGGTTTGCCAGAAACTGGTTTGGAAATCTCTCGGGAGTGTCGTATCCAGGGCAAAAGCCAAGATCGGGCCTGCGTCCTTCCGAACGCGAGCTAGACACGCTACTTCAAGAGCTAACACTCATTTCTTGCCTCTAAGAGGAAGTACGGGCCGTGGACATGAGCGCAGGCCACTGACTACACGAAACCACAGCGTGACAGCAACTCGTCCGTCTTAGTTGATTGATGTGCTGCTTCTTGCGAGCGCGTGGTCCTGAACCAACTTCTATCGAGTCGCAAAGAGATGCTACCGCCTTGGCGTAACAAGTCGAGAGTTTCTCTGCTCGAAACAGCCAGCGTACCACAGAAGGACGGTATCTAATGGGTTCCTTCCATGACGAAGAACCAGTACTTGGCTGAACAATCTTACCATCTTGTGATTGACTTTAATGTGAAGTGTTTTCATATAAGTTTTTCGTACAGTCCTGAATTCTTACACTCGTGATACATTGATCTGTTAGTTTGAAACAGAATTATTTCTCTGAAGAAATACCGAAATTTATAGCAGCAGTTACTCTTAGATACTGGTGGTTTCTTTTAATTTTAGTAAGCAAGTATAAATCATCACAAACGCATACAGTGAGTTTGGTACCTTCTAAGGTGGATTTGAGAAATCCACATGCCCCTCCAATTGGGAAGGTGGCATGCTCACATGTTTTTATAGCTGAGAAAGTTGAGATTTTTTATATATACTTTTTGAGTATAAATAGCTATTTGTTGATGTGGTTATTCCTTATGCCCACCAATTGGACAGGTGGCATGCTCACGTATTTTTCTAACTGAGAAAATTAAGGTTTCTGATATATACTTTTTGAGTACACACAGCTATTTGTTGAAGTGGCTATTTCCTAAATGCTATTTAAATGTTTCGTATTATTGCCTTTTTCTGTAGCCTCAACAAAACCGGGTTCGCTAGTTTAAGTCGTACTCTTCGGTGTTAATTCTCGCCAAAGCGTCAAGCTCATGTGGCAAGCAGAGCAGGAGGAATCAGTGATGGTTCACATCTAACACAAAACATAAATCATTTCACGAACCCCAGGGGCCGCGCTGGCATAGCAGCTAGAAGGCTCTCGCCTCCCACCAAGGCGTACCAAATTCGAATACTGGTGAGGTCGCTCCCAGATTTTCGAAGCCTCTGGTCGGCGGGTTTTCTCGGGGATCTCTCGATTCCCCCGCATTCCGGCACTGATCCATACTCACCTCGCTTCACCCTCATCGGCTCTCTAGGCCTCGATTGTAAGAGCCCCCTGAACCTCTCTACTCCAACTCATTAGCACCGAGTTGATTTTCGTAAGATGTGGATCTCGATGTAACACTGTAACTCATAGGGTTTAGCCCTTTTGTACATAATCATCCAAGGTCAAACCACCTACAGAGTACGATACAGTTTACAAATAAACACGATCTGATTTTCTTGTTTAGAGTGACAGTATTTTATAATGACTATAATTTGAACATGGCAGAAAAACAGACAGGTCACTATTAACTTTTACATATACATACAGAGTATGCATACTTGTTTTAGATATGCATCAAAAATTACCAGGAAGTCATTCATACCAATTATTTCGAATAGCTTTCAAAATTATTTATAGGTTTTTTCAAGCCATATTATATTCCAAAATGGCTACTGATTGATTATAAACATACTTTAAAGAGTTTGACAAATGTAGTTATATATATTTTTTGTTTACTTACAAAATTAGTAAATGTAAAAAGTGTTTCGATTAGGCCAAAAAGCCATATTTTTAAAAACATACTTCATTTAAAACAATGTACTGCACCAAGATATTTCCCCCTTTTATTTGTGTAACACCTGCTAGAAAAATATTTCCTTTATTAGAAATATAAATTAGTTCTAGAGAAAATTACATTTGTTGAAATTATATTTAAACTTCAAACCCCCTTTTTTTTTATCAGCTACGGAGAAATTCAGCAAAAGAATTGATGTCAGAGTGTCACTTGGCGAGGATGTGGAGGTGTAGAACTGAGGGAAACAAAGCGTGCTCACTGAACGCTGCCATTCGGTCAATACATACTATGGTAACATCTTACCTGAATTGTACTGAGTAATAGATTAGAGACCTGCAAAATTCATGTTATTATTTGGTAACATGTACCTACTTGAGCGTAGTCCGTTATTTCGTTGGCTGCTGGAAGTTAAACGAGGTCTTTTATCTGTGTGATCGATTTACTGCAGGTTGGTCGCTCAACCATTGAGGCTTTACTATAAGCGTGCCACACAATTTGTCAGCCAATGGCAAAAGTCACACGAGCCTACATCATCTTGGAGTTTAGTCTGCGGGTCCAAAATAACGCAAATTTTCCAGGTCCCTAGTGAGGTAAAGTGGTTTGAATCGGGTTAACGGCTGAATCGGGTCATTTGTGTATTTCGCGCTCGTGCTAGAAAACGAAGCGGAGATAGACATGTGCTGCTATCTAGCAACGATAAGCGCTACTAAAACAGTGTGGTGAAAATGTTTGTTAAAATCACGCGCGCGACCGCTGTTCCGCTCATCGCTGTTTTGTGAAAGTAAGAAACCACAAGTGTCTGCTTTTCACCGTTTTCTATTTTCATAGTTTTTATTTCACAGATAAATAATACCAATTATAATTTTCAAGTCACAGATAAATAACACCAATAATATTCAAGCACAGCGTACCTTGAACGTAAGTAATACATATCCTATCGTTTTGCCACCTGTTCTCGTTTCATCGTTAGCAACAGTCAGTGCAGCCAACGTAATTTTTAGAACTCTTCGTGTCTAATTGGGGTGAATCGGGTCAGTTTTCATAGGGCAAAAATGCTTATCCATAAAATATGTACATTATAAAGCGATATACCTACCCAGGTATTTTTTTTTTTATCATGACTGGTAGTGGTTGGATTAATGAGGAGGCTTTTACGAAATGGTTGCAACATTTTCAAAAATTTAGCGTTGCTGGCCAATATTTGTTAGTTTCGATGGACACTCGTCGTACAAATCTCGCCAAGACTTTGGAATTCCGTGAGCAAAATTCTATCACTCTCATTTGTCTTCCCAGTCACACAACCCACAGACTCCATCCACTGGACCTGTCTTTTTTTAAATATTGAAAATATTTTTTACCGCTAGAAAATATTTTACAACGAAACTTGTAACAAATTTGTTGTTGTGGGGAGAGGAAAATTACAAAATTAAACTTTGGTGGTGGAATATTCAAGACTGCATGGTCACAGGCAGCCCTATAGGATTGCCAAGGGTGGTTTTGCTTCTGAACGGATTTATCCTTTCAACAGGGATGCAATGACCATCAATATTTGCCATCATTAGCCCGTGAGCCTGTTTTATTGCTCGAAGAACTTTCCAACAGAAATGCGGCAAGTGGAACTAGTCATTTTGACAGAACCGAAACAGAAAGGACTGTTCCTACACCTGAGACTAGATCTGTAGCCCTACGTATTGCTCAAGAAAGATGAAGTGTAGGCCTAGAAACTTTAAAAATGAATATAGTCCTGTTTGTACGCTTAGCACTAGGTCCGAAAATAAGTTTTCAAGTTTTGTTGCATACTCTAGTAAAACGAACGCAAACAAAGAAACAAACAGCAAGGAAACAAAAAGCCAAATTCCTAATTTCCCCAGAATTTATAGCTGAAACAAAATCTAAATAGTTAGGTAAGAATCTAAAGGGAGAGAGTGCAGCATGCCTAAACGAAAGAAAATCGGGGGACAGTTGCGGCAAGAAAAAATTGTTGACAGATTGATAACTATCATCCCGACAGTTCTGAATCCACAGATGATGATGATAATATGATGATAATTATGATGATTCTGCATGCTGCTTTTGTAAACTGAGGTACTCTGATCCACGATCCATCGCCAAAGGAAACTGGATACAGTGCCAAAAAAGGCAAAGAATGGTACCATGAAATTTGCGTCGCAGAAGAAGTGAAAAAGAAATTAATTTATGCTAGATGTTTGACTTAGAATTATAGGGTTGCTTAATCTAATGATATCTCAATTTTTATTCCTTTTATATACACAAAAGGAACCCTATAATTACAATTTTTTTAAATGTAAATAAGTTCTTTGTACTCCCAGTTTGTATGTTTTGAGATATTATTTAGATTCTTAAGTTAACACAATATACGAATATGCCTATATTTCTATTTGCAAACTGGAGCAAAACCTGTTTCAAAAAATGTTCAGCTGCGAAAAGTATGACTAAACAATTTTTCGTTCAATTGTTCGAGTAAAACTTATAAAAGTAAATTTTTTAAATGTCCTATTCGCTTGGTGTCGTTATTTTTCAGTGTTTGCTGCTGACCCGATTCGCCCTATTTAGTGACCCTATTCGCCAATAGCCTCGGGAGAATAGGGTCAAGTGCAGTGTTTGATATATGATCTCGCTACTTAAAAAAGTGTTTTGTATTAAATTACTCAAGTGCAATAAATTGTGGGTAACATATTGAACTTTCCATTGATAATATGATTATGTGTAACGTTTCGTTTTAGGATTAGTAATTGATTGTTTGACATTTTGTGACCATATTCATACCATCTTACCCTAATAGTTTTATCTTTGAAGTTTGATGGCTATGGCGAGTACGTGTTATTATGATGGTATGATTGGACTGTGGCCATTGCTGACCATAAGACTAAATAAAATAAGATTTTTATTTTGTTTCATGGTCGGTAATTGGACATAGTCCAATCATACCATCATAATAACACGTAATAATAATATAAAACAGTGTTGTTAAACGGGGAAATTTTTCATTGTATTATGATTTCGCACATTTCTATAAGGGACCCCAGGTGCTTAAAATGTAAAACAAACATTTGTCGGGTTTATTGGGACACAGGACAGTTGTATTTTGTCATACGCACAGACATGTTTTCAAAATGTCATAGATTCACGTTACAAAAGCGTGTCAAGTGGCGTGGATTCAGCAAAATAAAAATTAATTAATAAATAGATTAATAAACGCTGCTCATAAGGTTTTAGTTTCACCTTCTTGAGTGAAAATCAAACTTTTGCAAAAAGAAAAAATTATTGTTATGGAAAATAATACCGGCATATACGTAATGTAGGGTACGTCCTGACATTTACTTCAATGATCGTAAAAAAACAAAACATCACTTCCCATTTTTTCAGTTTATGTTTAAGCCATGGACGTAGCCAGAATTTTGGTTCGGGGGGGGGGGGGGGGGGGGCAGCAATACTGTGGTACATAATCTCGAAAATAAAGCGGGGGCAAGAGGCCCTCCCCCGAGAAAAAATTTGGATTTCAAGGTGCAAAATGGTGCTATATAAGCAATTTTCGTACCCCAATATTGAATATATCACTAGCAGAAAACGAATTTTTTTTTTTGCTAAAATTTGTTTGCGTGAAGAATTTTACAAGGACAACTTCATCAAACCCGGAATCTTATATCCTCTAAGATAAATATTTTTTTAATATAAAGAAAAATTTGAATGGTACACAACTGCGATTTAAATTATTAGTATTTTCATGTTTATTTATAACATTTATTTCAACTTTTTATGACGGCGTGATGTGAAAACATATCCAAGCAAATATTTCTGTGACCATTAATCTGATTGTATATAATACAATTTTCCTATCTTAACAGGACAAAATTAACACAATTATAATATAACTTGTTTTACATATCATTGGCCTAAAAACAACTTTTCTGGAGGAATGTTTTATTCCTGTGCTCATTGCGTGATACAATTCTACAACTAAATGTAGCACATTGTCTCCTAATGGAAATTAATAAATTTCACGAAAAATGTAAAATATGTACCTTACAGCAATTAAGTTATTGGATGTAAATAAAATTACTTCAACGGATCAAAATTCAGATACTGTCATGAATGATTGATATATAGCAATATGAAATGTAATTTTCAGATTTAAATACATAAAGCAAAATACACTCGCCAAATCGGTTGTTAGATAGTTAAAAAATACATTTTTGTAAGATTGTAGAAAAGAAAAATATAATTAACTGAACTAATTCGTTGGACGTACGCCATTAAAAACTTAGTTGTGTGTCGAGAAAAAAACACAATAGCAGGTTGTGTAATATTGTACCTCCTATTGTGCCGTTGTGGTTTTACTCGATGCACAACTAAGTTTTTCAGTGGCGTACGTCCAACGTATTGGTTGAATTAATCATATATTCCCATTGCAAAATACAGTCAATAAAATACGAAGATCACATACAATCTATTTCATACAATTGCTATTTACAACACAATGTCAAGCTATCTTAAACACATCAATGTGAATCAGTTTCAGTGCCCACTAGGCCTAACATATCAATTATAAATTACATAAAAAAATTATAAATTGTATCTCACGACAGTTAAAACATTAGCTAAAATACATAATCTTCAAATGACTAAAAATTTAAACAAACATAAATAGTAAATCTATAGCAATCAGATGTTAGATCGTAATATAAAGTTTACAATAAAAAGCTCAATTGAAAGACCCAACTATAACTATACCAATAAACAGAATATCTACTAGATTAATAAAAATTATAAATTTACTGTTCATATAATGTTCAGAAAAGAAAATTCTTAAGTACAAAATTAAACAGATATTCTTGCATAACATATAACAAAAGACAAAAGCAAAAGCAATGTTTGGTGCAATCAATTCTAGACATACTGTGTGGACAGAAAAGTTCTTATATAAGCCTTCGTTTCTTTTGCCTCATAAATCTGCTAACTATATGAGCAACGTCTAAAGGTTTCCTGTGCATCGTCATTAGGGCCATTACAGTTAACCTGTCGTTCCCAGTTCTGTTTCGAAGATAGGTCTTCAGGCGCTTTAGGACAGAAAAACTTCGTTCAGCTGTGGCAGTTGTAACCGGTAATGTGGCAAGAAATGTAATGAAAATGTTAATGTTTGGGAAAAGGTTCTCGTGGCTGTGTTTAAATGCCTCAATCGCATACTTTGGCCTATTTTTTCATCTGACTGTTGCCATTTCAGTACCCACATTTCCCACTCCACCCGCAATATGGCCTGGCTTGGGTATGTTAAGTCTTCCTAGTAAAAAGTAAACGCTGGTTCAACAGACATAAAATCTTTGTCGGCAGCATAACTTGGAAGGATGTTCTGCAGACACTGAATGCTTTTTTTTGTGTGTTGCAAACATTTCTTTGAGGGAAGAAATCAGTTTTTCTATGTAAGAGATAAATAGTACTCGCCTGTAGTACTGTTCGGGTGAATCTGCAGGAAAGTTTTCTCGATGTCTTTGAGTTCCAACTACTCCTGGTAACCTTGGCTCAGCGCCAAGTGATATTGTTTTCTTTTCGCATCCGGTGAAAATATTATGGAATTCAGCATCGGCATTATCCCCTTATCTGAGTAAGCCTGGAAATGGTGAGAACAACATGATCAATAGCAACATTTAAGTCAACATAAACACTGTGAAGATATTCTGAAAGGTGATATGTGTGGAACAAGAAAAAGTCACTAACGGACAAGCTTATAAGAAACTGAAATGTACACAATCTTTGGTGAAGTGAAGAAGCGATACCCTTGTCATCGTTGCCACTCTCAATTAGTTCTTCCAGAGCTATGACGATCTGCGGAAGGGATTAACTGAAAATAGAAATCCCCTCATGTCGTTCGACCCACCAGGTCTTACAACATTTGACTAAGCGTGAGTGAGATGATGAGGATTCTTGAAGTTTCTTCTTCAAGATGCCAGTTCGTTTCGGAGAAGATCTAGAAAAAAAAGTACAAATCTCGCTAACAGTTCCAAATGTGTTCCGCACATCTTGTACCTTTGAAGCATCACTCAAACAAAGATTAGGGCCGCGAGAAGAACAGTGCGTGTACAAAGCTGATGGATAGGCTTTCTGTAATAAGGCCTGGCAGCCACGAAACACGCCTTTAATTGCAGCTGCACCATCGTAACCTTTCCCTCTCATCTTGTTCATATCAAGCCCGAGGCTTTGTAGCTTGTCCAGTATAGTTGTAGCTAGACCTGCCCCAGTAACATACTGGACAGCAACAGATGATAGAAAGTCTTCCCTTAATTCCACCAAATCCTTGCCTACATATTTAACACACAGGCAAAATTGTTCAGTCTGGCTTACATCAGATGTCTCATCAGCCAGAACAGGGTAGAATCTAGCATTTATACTCTGTTTACTATTTGTTCTTGAATCAAATTGCCAATGATAGAAATGCGTTCATTTTGAATCATTGGACTTGTATAAGGTGCATTTCCTTGAGCAGTTTGGATGTGCCTAACTAAATCTTGGTCACCTCCATTTGCTCGGAAACAAACCAAAGCTCTAAAATTTCCGTCATTTTTATCTGGTCCATCTAATGTAAAGCGTCCACCATCTGAATCCCCTCTGAGAGGAATATCTTGTCGTGCACAAAGAATCATTGTTTCTACAGTAGCGCGTAACTTTGCTTTAATGTTTTCAGCTTTCTCGCTGGCTTGTGATTTCAGTTGTATCATAATACTCGCTATTTTTTCTTCCCTTATTTCCAGGAAGTTCTGTGCCTTCACTGTGCAGTCCTGGTGATACCTGGTAGAGGAATGGTTTTGAAACACCTCAATAGCATCTTTCTAGTTTGTGAAAGGAGAACTTACTAAGCTTTTCAGGCTCTGGTGAGAGCCTTTACCGCATCTTGCCTTTGTTGAAAAAATTACACATGTTTTGCCGAAAGTTCCTTGTGAAATATCAATATCGGAATATGCCAGCCATTCGAATCGCTGAAACCAGTGATTCTGGAAACTCCGTCGTTTGCCACTTCTAGAAACGTTGACAGGAAATTTGTGTTGGCAGGAAGGCACCCAAGTGTTATTCCACAATCGCTCTTTCTCATCATCCGTGATATGAGATGAATTTCCATAAAGCCCGATATCGTTATTATTCACGCACTGTAAGCCTGAATTTTCATTATTTTCAGCATGAGAAGAAGTGGTCTTTGCTGCAGTTTCTGATGCCTTAACGTTTTCCTCTCCAGTACGAGATGAATGAGTGTTTTTCTCTTCCTCCACCTGCAAATAATGAATTACTGAAATACATCTTTATTATTGTATGACATTCTTTTTCATGTGTGTGTTAGAGAGTATCTTGTGCCAAGGTTTTAATGCATAAAAATGACTGAACAATCCCATTTTAGTCACTTAAACTTAAAAAAAAAAAAAAAAAAATGAACATTATAGATGAAAGCAGGAAACAGTAGCAAGTGGCATATTTAGATGTAATGAAATTTCCGAATGCAGATCTCACTAAAAAATACCACACAGTTATTGAATTGTAAATTAAAATTTTTCTTATTAAAAATTTCCTCGCCATTCATCGGCTTCGATTGGCTTGATATCTTAATGCTAAATGTGTTAACTGCTGTGTAAAGGATTTCAAAAACCAATGTAAAAAAACGGGCAGGAAACTTGTACGTAACATTTATTACCAAATTTACTTCTTTGCTACTAAATGTTAAGCATATCATCGTAGAACGCATTTAAATGTATAAAATTACGATTTCATAAACAGCACATTATAAATACACCAATTCGCTAAATATCTGCTCAAGAATATGCCATAAGTAAAAAAAAACTGCCATTTATTTATTTTTTTCCAATATTGACTTCCAAAAAAATATATTTTTCATGACTTGAAATTGAAATAAAAACATACAATTCTTTCTTACAAGATGATTCCAATTACATTATGTCAATTTATTTCATGAAATATAAGTTATGCTGTTTAATATCTCGAGGAATTATCTACACAATACTGCCTAAGGACGGATAGACGGACACAAGAACGGTCTTCAGCAGGCTGAGCATGGTTATTGAAAATTAAGTATGCAATTATGGCGCATCGTAAGGGAAAACGGCCGCGGCCGTATTAATTCGAAATGTAAATTATCCATTGCCTTTTTTTCTATATTTCGTGAGCTTCACTCAAGTTTCAAAATAAGTACATATCGTTACGGTAGTAATGCAGGTATGATGACAGCTGCTGCAGCGATTTGATTAATGCTTGTTGCCTTGTTAATATTTTAAAGACAAAGCATCTTACCATTTGACCACCGACGCATCAGGCTTATAACGAAAAAATTCAGAACCATGCTCGACCCGCAATACAAATTTTGCAAAAAAAAGTTTTATGAACGAGTCTACGCACGTACTTCACTGAGACGTTAAATAATTACCTTAGATTTCTTGACCAATTACGAATCCAAAGTTCTTGCTAACGGACGTTTCTTCACATTTTCAAGCCTACTTGGGCACGCTGCATGTCACAACATACTCTCGAAACAAAATGAGGCTGCGGATGACACTTCAAAAGCCTTATTTACCGTTAGCTAGCTGTTGACTCTATGGTGCGGTGGAGGGGGTAGGGTGAAGGCGCGAAGGGAGTGGACGCACAGTGTCGGATTTCAAGAGCACGTGCGGACCCTGCCTAGTTCCTACTACTCGTCCTAAAAAAAAATTCTGTCTGATACAGTAACACACCTTTTGCAGAAAACCTATGGAAAAAAAGGATAAAGGATGGGATTTGGGGGGTGGTCGCCCCCCCCCCCCCTTGGCTAATATCCTGGCTTAAGTTATTGAAATCTATGCATTTTCAGATAAATTATTCGAAAAGTAAATTCTAAAATAAAGTTATAAGTCCCCACAGATACAATTGTAAAGTTAGCATACAAATATGATCTATGATCATAGGTTGAACAAATGTTAACAAGTACGCGTCTATTTCTATAAAATACTTCGAAGAAGTGTCATTACTTTTCCGTAGTGTGGTTTAGATATATCATTAAAAAAGTACCATTTAAGAAATATGTTAATATCTCCTATAAACAAGCTTCAATTTTGTTCGATAAATAAATAAATATTTCACTTTTTATGTGTTATGTAACCGACATACGCTAGAAACGGATACAAACTCGTAAATTATAAAAATATAAATTTAGGCCTACTAATATTTTGCAACACAAAAAGAGTTACGCGCAGAAAATCACACGTCCTCGTAATAAAATAGCTGTTACTTTTAAGTGTTTTGAATATTGCATAAATAAAAACGTCAATTATGTAAAAATTTATTTAAAAATAAGTAGCTCTCAGTAGCTGGTTTCGCTAAGGCGTTCGTCTCTTGTGACGAGTTCGAGCTGGGGGTTTTAAACCACACTTCTCCATTACTAGAAAATTTCCACTCACCGAATCGGTATTATTGTAATAACTCATAACTGTGTGACGTAAAACAAAATACAATACTGCAAAATAAATAAAATTTCCTCTCACAAAAATTGTTACGAAGTATGTTTGAATGTGAACACATTTACGAAATAAGCCCAACACACAGGTTTGATAATTTCACAGTAACCGAGTTTTACGTCATATTAATGAAATAGTATACAGAATATATTTAAATTGTGTACGTGTTTTACAAAAAAATGAACCGAAGAGCGACTGCTGACCAGAGAATTCAAGAAGAACATGAAAAGTCCTACCTGTTTTATAAATATGCAAAGAATCGCAAATTCAATCCTAACCAAGCGAATTAAAGAAAAAAACACCTCATTGTACGTTACGAAAGCATTCTATTACAAAATTTTATTTTCCGTTATTTGTTGGAACAGAGAAACTGGAGAGCTAAGCTTTACGATGCCGCTACAGAGAAATATTTCACAAATGATCCATGCCACTAACTTTTTTTTTCTAACAACCCTATTACTAAGTGTTAAGTGTATCCCAAAGGTATTACGGGAGCTAATTGCGTATCAGGGTGGACACCTTACGCCTACAAGGAAGGGAAATCATGCAAGGAGATGTGCATTGCGGCAGAGAGGGATTGGGCAGCCATGGCAGGAATTGGGGCCATGACTACCATCCTGAGTGTACTTATAGCTAAACTATAACTAAGAAGAGAAAGGGAAAGATCGGAATATACACTGTAAAAACCCAGACGACAGGAAAGAATTCAACATTATTTCATGCATTAAATATAAATACTACAGGAGAAAGAAGGTTGGACATAATTCTTTATTATTAGTAGAGATGAAAATACTAGTATAGAAAGGGCACTGTTGTTGTGTGGGAATGGTGCAGGTTGAACCAGAGTGATGCTTGCACATCTCTCTGGTGAGAAAAGTGGCGCAATTGTGCCTCTACCCTCCGCTCTCCAGTAGACCTGAAACACTAAAGACAAAAGGGAGTGAGCTGCCAGTAAGTGTCAGTAGGGCCATCACTTACTGGTTTTTACTAGATCAGAAGAAGATAGTACGAACTTGTGGAGATAATGGAAAAAATTAACTTGATTCTAAATTATTAACCTAATATAAATGACTTAATATTAACACATGTCCTCGGGGACATATGTGTCCAAACCTAATGCTGGGCTACCTCGTAGAGGCCAATCTCTGTAGCCATTGGCCGTAACAAAGCATATCTACGGCCATAATTCGTTAATTCCACTTATTGTCATTCGCACGTGTCTTGTTACGTAAGTACACAAACTGAAACCTTCTTGGACACTCGTCCTACCGGCGTTTACAAAATAACTAAAGACGAAACTTCTGTTAAACTATTTTAGATAATCAGTTGTTTTTGTCCGCGTATAAACTTCCAACACTGCTGTAGTACAATATCTACTACATGCGGTTTAATTTTCTCTCTCTCAGAATACCACTAACTCGCTCTATTGAGAGCAGTTTTGACTACTAAGACCCACCTTATTCCAGGTACTCTATTTCTCCAAGTGTAGAGCAAGTAACACTTACATTGGGTGGTCATTTTGACCAGATGTACAAACCTTTCATGAATGTAGTAAACTTTTCGTAAAATAATTCAATGCGCAACTTTGCAATACCCATTTGATCAGCTCCTGAGAGAATATTATAATGTAAAATTTGTCAGGTTGCACTATCTTTTAAAATGGCGGACTAACGAAAATGTCAACAATTTCATTCACAGTGTCCAATTTACGTAACGATGGACAGGAAATACCTATGATGATCTACACTACACAGCATAAAAAGCGTCCAGTAAGGTGAGTTCCTTACGCTCTAGGAGGGGAGGGGGAGGCTTTCTGTGTATTGGTTAGACTACTCGCCTCCCACCAAGGCTAACCGGGTTCGATTCCCGGTGGGGTCGCTCCCAGATTTTCGCATGTGGTAATCGTGCCGGACGATGCCGGTGGTAAGCGGGTTTTCTCTGGAGTATCCCGCCCCCTCTTTGCATTCTAGCGCTGCCCCATATTCACCTCGCTTCTCCCTTATCGGTTCTCAAGACCTCGATGTTAAGAACCACCAAAATCTCTTCACTATCCACTCCTTTCCTGCAGCAGACCTCATTCATAGTTGACACTACAATCTGTAATATCTTGGAGAAGTGCTGCAAATAAAGTAAATACAAAACAAGATTTCATTGTACATATCACAGACGGTTATAATGATGCTAGTTCAGTTCCAAACAAGAAATATTAATTGCTATGTCTAATGCTATTTATCTGTGACTGAAATAAAAATGTGATGGTTTAATTATCGTATTAGTCACTGTCAGCAAATAAAACTTCCTTGAATCTGCATTCCTGAGATAAAAATATCACTTTAAAATATTAATATTGCACTGCTTTGAAAATAACAATTAGATGAAGTCGAAAACAACCGAGATCGCCTTTCCTTATTGGGTACTGTAAAAAAACCAGTTTGTTTAAAATTCTATAGAAGGATTTAAAATATGTTAACGGACAAAACGCATAGAGGAGGAAGACAATCTTGCTATAGGCTGTCCACTTTATTCACGCGTAGGTCAAATGAAACTGTGAAATTATGAAGAAAGTAAATACTTTACAAATCTGCTCATTTTTACACTTCGATGAATTAAAAAGAAAACAGAAAGCGAAATAAATAATTTTAAGTTATCACAAATGGTTACCAAACACTTCTTATTCCACGTTAAGATATGGAACTACTTTTTATCCATCATTAGCAACTTTACTGGGCAAATGTCACTCAGTGCGCCCGTTAAAATACATGGATGCAGGGTTAGTGGTTTTTTTCTAAGGTTCATTTCTAAAGTGCTCACTTTACCGTGAACAGCCTTCAGTCTTTCTTAAAAAAAGAAATGTAGTATTATAAGAGAGAGCTACTTTTACATAAAAAAGTAACTTACATAGTTCAATACTGTAGAATGAATATAGGAAGATTTCAATTTTCCTCTGTAATATTTTCCTTTCTATTGGAATCCTGAAGAAACGCACAGTGAAGTATGCCTTACTCGTGACGCGAGGTTAAGTCAGTCTGCCCTTCGTCCGCACCCTCACTCTCCATTCGAGCTCCGTCGAAGTAGTCTCTTCTGTAGCAACGCTGTTTATCGTCTGGAAGCTGAGAATCCTCCGAGACTATCACAGCGGAGTGAAATACACTCACAGGAACTCGTGCCTGCGATAAACAAGCCACAGCCTTAGCGGATTCTCTCTCCAGTTTATCGCTTTGGGGCTGGATAAATACGGATAGCTAGGACGACTCAATTTTTGCTGGGAAAAAATTGTCACTTGAAGTAAGAGTGTGGACCGAAACAGTTTTTTACGCAATAAATAAGTAAATATTTGCGAGACAGAAACACAACTCTGTAAGAAAATGAAAGTAAAAATTGTTTATCTTAAAATCCAGGTGCTCATAATGTACGTATGAGTGAACCTGTACACTAATTAAAATTTATTTCTTTTTCTTATTTTTAATAGTATCATGATACCCTCGCATAATATTTTTCGTTTAAATTGAAACTATGGAATGCAACATAATTATATATGCTTGTTACATCTAACTTTAAAATTTGTGTAGGTTGATCGTCAGTCCAGAAAACTCACTGTCGCCCTACAAATGTTTTGCGAGGGAAGTCAAAAATGTACGGCCGGATTTCTTCCCTGGTTTCAGGTTACGTTATACTCAAAGCAGCGGACCACGGACCGATATTTTTCCATTATGATGAAATGCGTAATTTTATTCTTTTTAGTATTTAAATTTCTGTAGCTATTTGGCAAACTGAGTATATACTTTATGGTAACATGGCATTTTATCATAAATTTGAACAGCGATAGACTAATTTTCGGATGTACAAAAACAGTTTTCAACAACGGTTATCAAGCCAGAAGTGTTTGTGCCAAGTAACCACGTGATCTCTTCACTATAATTTCTGCGATTTGTAATTACGTGTTTGTTTTGGTGATATACGTATCAAATGCGCGGAAATATCTCCTTTGACCACATAATTTTCAAAAAAATGGAGTCAGGAGTACTCTCTGCAACTTTTACGGTGGTAATGTTTGATAAATTTATAAGAGTTATCTTAAGTCTTCAACTGGTAGTCCTGGCGTTGTATTACCAAGTTTAAGGGGATAGCGGGACGTAACTGTCAATTTGGAAGTAATTTTGTGACGAAGTATAAATACCAGAATTCAATTTTATGTATGTCCCCAGTGAATACGATTTCATTGCATTATGCCGTATTCTTTGAACAATATCTCTCGGAAGGGCATAACATTTTCCCTCATTCTATAGTCAAATACGAGACAGATATTTTAAAATCGCTCTTTATGCTTGAATGTGTCTTTTGTGAAGGCCCCACACGTTTCGATAATATTACGCGATAAAAAAATATGTGTCCAACGCTCAGTCAAAAAACCATAAAAGTCTGCATTTTAGACGTTTCTGTTCTTAAAATATAAAGTTCATGAAAACAAGTATGCAGCATTTATACTTTGGCACTGCAGTAATTTGAATTTCCGTTTTCAATGAAGTCACGATTTTGTCTCTCTATAAAACAGGAAACCAAAATGAAACATTTATACCATATTTTTTGCCTGCGAATTATAGTCACGTAACCACGGTTTTCAGCAGAAAATGTATCTTTCAGATTCGTGCAACTTGAATGCAGTGTAGTGCTGTTATGTGGAAACATTATTTTCTCTCTTTGTGAATATATTAACGTTGATTACAACGGCGGCGCACAACGTAATGAAACTCCCCTATGTAGTCACCAGTTACTAGAACTGAGTACGATATGTTTGGCAATACGAACATACCTACACAGAACACGTGAGGAATAAATAACCATTTTTCTGGCAAAAATATATAGCAATTAGCTTGTCCTGCGAGAGCCACGTAGTATGGGTACAAGTGAAATGTTGTCTTATTTTACTCAAAGAATAAATATCAGTGAACTTTTCACCAACATTTTTTTAATCTCAACCCCAGGTTTTTTTTTTACGGCGTATTTCATTATACTTACAAGTAAATATAACTTTCACTATAGTGAAAAATTGTAAGTTTGATATATTTTTAACACAGTAACAATGGTTTATATACAAGAAATTCTAAACAGCTGCTAATATTAATTATAATTACGTTCAACTTCCATCACTGTGCTATAATCAACGGGAAAAATAAGACTGATTTTCCCTTTCTATGAAAAGGACATACGTGTTGTTCGCTGGAAATGCTGGAAACATGTTACATGAAACAAAGCTCATAGAATGTTAGATTCGTAAACTCAAATTTCTCATATATTACATTTTCTCTTATTTTTACTACAGCGTGCGTATGAATACATTGAAAGTCGATCTATTGCGCTAGTCTGAACATATCATAGCTTGGAAGCGCAACGGACATAATAAGAATACTGCTTCGCTGCTGAGATGCTAATTCTTACATGGCATGCAGTTCATATTTCGTGTTTTCTGCTTTGAAAAGTGTGTTTTTGTACATAATTCAACACATTTTGTAATCAATGGACAATAATTTAATTCGCTCCACTGGCAGGATAAATGTATATAATATGATAATATGATATAATGAAATCAATGGTGAGTGCGCAGCCCAAAAACTGGTATGAAATGAAGGTATCAGGGTGATGAGGGAACTCGCTAAGTGTTCTATGCGAATAGATATGTTAATATTGCAGTGTGTAAGCAAGCCAGATTCACAAGCCACTTGGAAATTTCGAAGGATTTGTGCCAGTTGAGTTTCACAACCTGGACCCTGACATTCAAGAAGCCTAAGTGAGAACCGCCACGCCACAGATACAGTCAGTATGCTGTATTAATATTATAATAATTTCGCAGAATTATTATTTGAGGATAGTGGAAAATTTTCCGAAGCTGCAGTGTTAGTATGGGTATTTGTTTACATGTGTCTGTTGAGCAATGTTCCCACAATAATAAACAGTAGTATTTCTTTTACAATCGTGAAACATGATCTAGCCTGTAAGAAAGTATACCTTTCGTTCTAAGCGAATCACTACGAATTACGAATCACGAAGAAAGAGTTTCTATATTACATACTGATTGTAATGAAACACTTATTTCATAACATGGCGAAGATTATACTGCTTTGTTTTTGCGCTAAACACTTCGTAAGTGATAATATCATTCTGCGAGCATTTTATTGTATGTACAGTTTTCTTCCACCAAACACTTTTTTTTTAAGCACTATAACATTGCAATATTCTTTTTTTTTCTCTCCTCAACAAAACTAAATGGCATTCATAAAGCAGAATTTCGCAAGAGACAGTAACAGAGATATTCACCTACAGCAAACGCCATCCTGTCTTCTTGACAATGTTATCATATTCTAGTGTGTCTTTACGGTATTCTAGCATTTTATTATCATTGCACTTTTAACAATGCAATTCATTGTTAGTATTTTGTTTGTCAAAAAATTGGTCTCGAGGAGAGAACAATTTTGTAAACAGTGCTTACATATCTCATTAACGTACATTCCGAAATTTCGATAAGTAGAGTACACAATTCTCGAAGAAGCTTTGCATTAAGGTTAAATCTTTCGGCCTGGATTAACTAAGAGACTCATAATTCAATGACTTTGCAACAGTGGTGACGAAAATTTAATTGAAATTATATTTCTGGTTGAAATAAAAACACAATTTCTCAAAAAACGAGAGCTTAATAATATTTACTAAAAGGTATATAATGAATGCATAGTTAGCTAAGACTAAGTAATAAAAATACTTCTGCTATCATCAACATATAGTTTGAATACAAATGTTATTTTGCTTTGAGAGTTCTAAATGATCGTTTTTGTGGCAACCAGCATTCAGCTATAGCTCATAGAAATGCCGAATACCTTCTTATAACAGCAAAATATTTCTAAGAAGAAAAAACTGCCCCAAGTAATTGAGCCTGTTTCAAAGTGGAACACGGAATGAACACGGTTCATGTTCGACAGAGAGCACACGATTATTTTGCAAAAAGCTGCACTAATATTAAAGTCGATCACCGTAAATGTAGCGATAAAATTGACGTCTGTCAGTAGCTGTGCGTTTTCAGGCGTAGAGCACAAAACTAAATGTGCTCGTTTCAATCCATACGAAATACAAATTGCTCTCGAAACACAATTTAGTGTATGCTCATGTGTAGTAAATGGAGTACAACCTGAGAGGTTGATGCTTTATATGCACACGGATCACAGATGTAGAGAAAATTATACCGAAGCTAAAAGTTCTTCCTTAAGTTATTCAAAATAACGACTATTCTGAACCCCTAAATTCCGCAGTTTTAATATTGAAACGATTTACTTCAGGAAGATATTGAAAATTCAAATCCACTGGTGGTTGACACATATTTTCCCAAGACGAAGGTTTGTGCCGACACTTTTCCAATTAATAAAATCTTGGCCACAGTCACGTGCCTTTTTTAAATAACTTTCTATTTCTGGACATGTCTGTGAATAGTGTTCGTAAGCGTGGTTACGCGTTACAACCTGACAAAAAATAAAAGGGAAATAATAGCCAATTAAAAGAGAAATTAGTAGGACCCTAATTATTTATAATCGGTTCTGGCACTAACCAATGATCATAATTTTTTTAATTCTTATAATCCTGACAACGTTTTGTATATATGTTTGTGTGAAACGACTACCGCTAATGGACATGGCAATTTATTTATTTCAACCCGGGCAGAGATCCGCGCTATTTTAAGCCATTTTATTGCACTCTTTGGTTAATAACAGCCAATCGGGCCTTAACAAAGAAAAACACTAATTTTAATGCAAAACTGATGATTTTTGAAAAGAAGTATTTCTGTGTTCTGTTTGACAGTGGTCTTAATACACACAGCCAACAACATAGATATACCAAACACTGAGAGATGTTTGTGATTGTTGCAGAGCAAAATATTCATTATTTTGTGGTTGTGCTAACAGTCAGCCTGCCTACATTGTATGTAATGTTATTTACGATATAAAATATAATTGATTACTTCATAATTCCTCCATAACCACGTGTCATATTTACAATTTAACAGTACCCGTAACACATTTAAATAAAAATATTTATAAAATTAAACAAGTGACACTGTTATATTATTTTTAATCATTTCGAGGTGTACTTAGCATATTTTCTTTGCAGAATTTCAGATAGCTAAACATCAAAATACATTTAAGAATTTCCCGATATCTAACAATTAAAATAAGTGCAAAACAATAATCTTTATAATTACACAGGCATTTTGAGTAAACTATGAAGTTATTTTTCAATGTAAATTTTCTCGTTTCGGTGAGATAGTATATTATTTCTGATAATAAGAAAACATTGCAATCAATCTTCCGTTTTTTTAATTATCAAATCAAAATTCTTGAAATTGGTTCGAAATGAAAATGCGCCGCCTTGACGTAGATGAAAAGGTTTTATTGAACTAGCTCAAAATTTCCTGCAAAATTGAAGGAGAAATAAACGCGGCCAGAAATAATTTATTTGAACAAGTTTCTTTTATAGAAAATAATTACTCCCGATGTAAAATATTAATAAGTATTCTTGTCCGACGGAGAAGTACAGGCAGCAAGCGGAATTTTAAAAATCACGCATGAGTGACATTCTCGGCATCATTTACTTACTGTTCTTCATCAGAAACTGGATCCCATCGGGACGCGTTAAATAAAACTTTGTGACCAGAGCATTCTAGCTAGAATAATGGGTTAATCTCGGCACGGGGGAAAATCTATCAATGATAACATGAAAACGCCAAGGCATATAGCAAGGCGCGCTAGTGCACCGTGTCACCGAATGAAATACAAATTGCACTGGAGTGTAACGATAAAAGACTACCTTTAAGAGTGGGATGTACTCGCGCGTCCAAGGTCAAGAAGCGAGGTAGCGATACGGACGACAATAACACGCACTTCTAGCGCCTATTCGCTCCTACGCGCAAGCCGCGTAGTGTTTCCGACGTAACATTGTACTGTGTAAATTAGACCTGTAACATAGGGGTTTTATTACACCCGATGAAAGCCCACAGATTAAAGTATGTCCGCATATGTTTTACTGTTCTCTTGCCGCTTAAGGAAACGGCATAGACAAGCTTTAAAAATGTGATATTGGACAATAATCAAGATTTTTTTTCTCCAATAATACACTTAATATGACAAAATTAAAAAGAGTAGTGGCATAGATAATTGTGTGTTTTTTTTTTTTTTAATCTTTTCGGACAAAAAGTCGTATTTGAAAAACATTTATTTACCGAGATACGCGTATTTGCGCAAACATCTATTTCACAAAAAATTAAAAAAACGCTTGGGTCCATCCCATTCTTAACGAAGGACGACCACTATTAGAATAAGGTTTCCTGTCATAGATTACATGTGGTACAGCATCTTGTCCTAGCAGCGCCACCGTGATATGTTTCATATTATTTGCATTATTTGGTAACACAAGAATGTAGGCCTTGTCTATTATTTTTTTTATGGCATCGTATTTCATGTCTGCAAGAAAAAATTATGTACACACATAAAATTTAATTCTGCTTGTCATTTACGACATATCGGAAACTGTGTCATTATATATGTTAAACCCCTGTCACACTATCAATTTTTTTCCACAAAACTGCTTCCAATAAATTTGGTCAAATTAAGTTAGACAGTTGTGACGTTGGCGAAACGTAATAAACGTCGCCATATTTGCCTGAGAAAGTTGGATGTATTCAGTTTCCATCAGACACTTGAAGATTGGACTGGATATAAAATTTCTTTTGATGTTTGAAAATGTCTCAGCCAATTAAGATCGTGCATGACAAAATTGGCCCTTTCCGAAGTCACGAAACGTAAAAATAACGAACTATCGCTGGAAATTAAATAGATTCATGAAGATAATTAATTTCTGTAGAAGCTGTCTAAGCATGAATGTTTTTTTTAAAGTGAATGTTGCACATAATATTAAAAACTCAGCGGCGTTAAATTCCACTGTACTGGAAATATTTCTGATAATCAGAATTTTCATTTAGTAAAGATGTGAAAATAAATCACAATATTCGTTACGTTTCTTAGTGTAATATACTGCTTGGAAACACAACACCAATATCTAACGTAGAAAATAATTTTGTAATAAAATTCAGATTGGTTGCTTCCAGTAACAAAATTTGACGCTGTGACACATTTTCATATGCATTCAAGATTATTTGTACGAAGGAAAAATTTTATGGCCGTATTTAATCTTCGAATTTGATTGTCAAGAATATTTGAGGGCGAAAATTTGAGTGTGATAAGGGCTTTAAGGTTACTCCGATTATGTGAATATATCAATGTAGCACACGCTCGTGGTAGTCCTACACGCGCATATACATGCTGCTTTACCAAAGTTAGCTTTCAAACACCTCACTACAACTACGTAAAGTAGGCCCCTTACGTTCTCTCGCTCCTGCCTTCTCTTTCCAGTAATGCCGAAAAGGAGATTAGCTTGATGCGAACTTCCTATCCCCACCCCGACCCCCCGACGTTTCGCCCTTTGCAAACGCGCGTGTGTCTGGCCGGGTAGGTAATCTCCCGTGTAACGGGAACAAATCCCTCAGCAGCCGACCTCGCAGACAAAGGCTATCTCCGTCAGCCGTAAAAAATACACGTGCAGTGGAGTTAAACGACAGTGTTTAGGCAATCGCAGGACTGAAGCTGTCTTGCTGGTGGGAGAGCTGACTCGCCGCGGCAAATTTCCTCCGTTAGCACTCGCTATTTCGTCGGCTCTACGCTGGTTTATTTTCTCCTCTCGAAATGAAATCGGACACGTTCAAGCAAACAGGGTTTTAAAACGCAGAGGGAAAATATGTTATTCGCATAGTCACTCTCCGTGCCCATGTCCCTACACTGTAGGTACTACTTTTCTGCCAATATTACTATAGGCTGTTCACTGTAAAATGAGCACTTCTGAAAGTTCTGCGAAAGATCTACTTGTATGTACGTTGTGTATTCTTCCGCCTTATGTAAAATTGACTTTACCATGGGCTTTATTACTTTATTCCTGCGACGATCAAGTGAAACTGCGAAATTATCAGGAAAATAAATTTTTTACATATCTTCTGATATTTTACACTTTGGTGCTTAAAAAAAAAGGAAAGGGAAGAAATAATTCGAGTTATCGCAAATGGTTACCAAAAAATTTTCATTCGACGTTAAGATACGGAACTACTTTCCATCCATCGTTACCAACTTTACTGGGCAAATGTCACTCAGTGCATCCATTAAAATATATGCAGGCAGGGGCGGTGACTTTCTTTTTAAGGTTCATTACAAAATTGCTCACTTTATCGTGAATAGCCTTTATAAAAAAAAATGTGGATTGAATTTGAGGTTAGAACACGTCATGTAAACAAGTGCTTTGAAATGTTTTTTTTTTTTTTTGCTACCTCTAGCAAAAGTTTAAGGCAGCAAGTTAAGAAAAAATGGATTTTATTTTTATTTATAATAAAAGAGCTTGTATTTTGAAAATTAATATATGGATCAACACGTTCATTACTGTTGACCACATGCTTTAGACAGTTGTATTGGTGTGGGGTAGGTCTATGTTGGGCACATGCGCAGAAGACGAAAATAAGTCCACGTCATCTTCATTCTATTCTTTCAAGAGAAAAGAGATACAAAGTATTTATTTACACGGAAAAGGAAATTGAAATTTCGTAGCTGACGTTTTTTTTTTTTTTTTTCAGCTTCTCGGTGGATTATACCACAGTATAGGCTGTTAACGATACAGTGAGCACTTTTGAAATCAACCTTAGGAAAATATCACTGCCCTTACCTGCATCTATTTTAACAGGCGCAATGACTGACATGTGTCCAGTAAAGTTGTTAACGATGGAGGGAAAAGTAGTTCTATATATTAACGTCGAACAAAATGTGTTAGGTAACCATTTGTGAAAACTTATATTATTTCTCTCGCTTTCTATATTTTTTTTATGCATCGAAGTGTATTAATGAGTTGATTTGTGCAATAATAAATGTTCTAATAATTTCACATTTTCTCTTGACCGGCGCATAAATAAAGTGATGAGGCCCATGACAATGTTAATTTTACATAATGCGGAAGAACACACAACGTGTTTACAAGTAGATCCTAAGCAGGGATTTCAAAAGTGCTAATTTTACCGTGAACATCCTATATCTGATTATTGAAGCACACTCGAAGGTATAATCGATGACACCCCTCTACGAATCTTAATACCATACTTCATGTTACGTCAAAATTTAACTTTGGTTTGTTGTTTAAGTATATTTCTCGTAGCTACTGTGAACTTTGAGCGGGAACTCCTAGGAACATCATCGTTTTCTCTTTTTTTTTTCCTTGTAATCGTAGCTTTATAATGACATAAACATTTTTTTTTGTATTCATATGTGCGTTTCTACCGTAGCAAGGAGAAAGCAGAACCTCAATAGATGAGGTCACTACATAACTGGAGACGAACTATGTGAGTGCGGATAATTTCGATGTACTCAACGTTTTCTGGAGTGTCGAATGCTTGACGCCTTTGCTCTATGCACGATCTGTTAGAGACTAATCACAATGCCTTCTGGCCGCCAAATTCTGGACGTCACAAGCAATTTAATTTATACTATTTAATTGGTACGTTTAACATTGTATGTCCTGGACAGGCAATAAAAATAAAAATCGCACAATTGAATAATTTTTACAGTTATATAAAAATGTTGGGCGTTTTATTTAAAAAATCATACTAATAAGTTTTTACTATAATTTTGGATAGGAATAACTTTATTGTTGCGTTTTACTTACATATATTTTCGTATTATGCACTCTGAATTCGAATCAGTGAGAAACCACTGATTCGCAGTGAAATTCAGTTTTTCGAATAAGTGAAAATGACTCCACTTAGAACATGTGGAAACCACTGCTTTAGTGAAACAATATATCTGATTAAATAAGTGAGGCGAAACTATTACTCTGATTGAATAAGTGACGCGAAACAATTTCTCTGATTGAATAAGTGACGCGAAATAATTTCTCTGATTGAATAAGTGACGGCCAACTGCGTGCTGCGAATTAACTATTCATAAATTGAATTTAGCCAAATCATTACGAGAAATAAACATATTCCTGATGGTCGCTATTTATAATGCAAAATTTATTGATATTTAGAAAAGTTGAAAAATCGCGGGTTGTTTTACATTTTACAGATTAATGTAGTTTTAATTGTATCGATTTTCTTTTCGGTTGTAGTTTTAACTGATAACGTTAGAATTGTTAAAACAAATAGTACCTGTGAGTGTATAGCTTCACCACATTTAAATCCGTTTCAACCTTCAAACCAAGCACTATGATGGTTAAGTGAAAACGAAATGAAATACGTAAAAACGGAATGAAAGACACAATGTTCATGTTACCTCATAAAATGGTATTAAGAAAGACGAAACTCACATTTAAGAAAGTATTTTATGTTGTTTTTATTAGTTAATGCGTTTTTATTTCGTTCGATACGCGTTGTTTTACTTCCATTTGGTACACTATGTTTAACTTATATATCAATCAAAAAACAAATCACTTAAAAACAGTGAATAAAATGGTTGACTTGTCAGTGTAAAATGTCACTGAATTAATAAGTGAAGAAAAACTGGCACTGTCCCACTATTTCATGAGTTCAGTTAACTGAAGGGACTGTTCATTCAGTCAGGTATTTTTAACTGATTTAAATAGTTAAATTCTCACTGATTCAGATGGGTTGATTAATTGAAATCGGCTGAAATGGCTTCAGATGTGGAGAATATACTGTTATGAATTCCAACTTCCATCGTGAAATTGTGACCTTAATTCGTTTAGAACTGACATTATTGGTGTTCTAGACTTTTTCATTACTCTAGTATCAAGTAAATTTGACCCTCTACGACCTTCGGGTTTTTGAACGTGACCTTTACATAATATCGCCTTCTTTTGGGTGATTTAGGTACTATGTTTATAAGCTACACACTATAGTGACAATACTCCTCTCATCAGCCAAACGTTGAAAATTCAAGAAAATTTCCTCAACTTATAAAAATTTTAATAGTCAGGTAATTTTTTATAGTTTTCCTATATGTATTCTGCTTTATCATTTCTCTTCGAAAACCAGGAATTTAATTGTAATAATTTAACTATGTAAATTTTTTACTGCACGCAAGTGTAGGAATTAGAATTTTTTGTTATATTTACTTTACTAATAATATCACAGTTTCAATTCCGTAGGTTTACGATTTTTCTGGATATTTTTTACCTGTACATATATTTCCGTATTTACATTTTTTTTTCTAAGTGTAACAAATATTAGAAAATATTTCGCAATGCCCATTAATAATTAAAATTATTATTTTCTTCGTAATATATTTTTTTTCAAACGAAACACCCTTAGAGTTTTCTAAATTTAAATTTAATAATATTAAACCCTTCGCGCATGTATAAGAACCTAACAAAGTCCCGCGTAACGTTGTGCATGCTTTCGTTGAAGTGAAATTATGGTCAATGATGTGCGTGGCCATAGAAATCAGCTCATATAAAACCATAGTCATTTCTATGGGAAACGCTGTTGGACGCTGCTGCGGCGAATACATTTTACACGTGACTGCTGCCATTGCATTGGCCCAATAGGAAAGTTTATCATAGGCTTCATTGTGCAAATCGTTGTTATATACGTATAAGTACTGAGGCAGACCAAAAGATTGATTCGTGTAAAACAACTGAAATATGAATTAATATGTGAGGAGTTCAGCTGTGAACTTGTCACGCGTTGTCGAAAATTCTGTGAGCAACGCTGGCCGCGTTAACGGGAGTCATTAATGGGCGATCCGGCGACGACAAATCGCGATGGAACTCAATGGCCTGTCACGATTCATATCGCCGATGACGTGAGGTGACTGATAGCGGCTGCATTGTCGTCATACCCACGCGATGGCGGCATGACCGCGTCCTAAAAACAGACCAGTCTGAGGAGGGCATACGACGAAATTGATTATATTGCAAACAGTGCAAAGCAAACACTTGCCCATTTATCATTTGAAACCCTGCCGAGGACAAACGAAGGGTTGGAACTGGTTGTTATGGGATTCTTGGGCAATCAATAGTTTCCCAACTACGTGATGTCTCTTTTACTGCTCACATTCTGAGTCATGCCTCTAATATTGGTTTGTTACCATAAGATGCTCACAGGGACTTTCTTTTTAACGAGGTTACTGAAGATTCGCGAAAGACGTCATTGACTGTTCATTTGGGCACAAATATTCCTAATATTTCACATCCCCCCCCCCCATGTCTAAGTCAATTTCTATATTCCTAAGGTAATATCACATACATATTTTACAGCAGGCTGTTTAGGATAAAATGAGTACAGATGAAATCAATATTTGAAAATACAATCTATACTCATTTACTGCATAAACGATACATTAGCCTACATGTTGGCATACAGTATCCCAGTTAGGTTCGCAGCACGTTAAGAGAAATATGTCTTAGTCTTGATGTTACATATGCGAGCGATAATTGTAGATTTATAGCCAATAAAGTTGGTTATTGTTATTTTTTTACTTAATCCATGTTACAGTACGAATTTTGTATATGCTATTAGTAACACATTTATGTTTCTAACAAATGACTGTATTGCATTCACGATTACTTACAACTTTTTTAAGCCCTGCTAATGTTCTATTTTCGGATATTCCTCCGCCTCATGCAAATAAAGCTTAACCTATTGTAGAAAGTCACACTGAATGTACAACGCACCGAGTTCGTGCGCACTCAGTTTCAATAACATTTTGCACGAGAACTATTTCCTATTAGGTGTTACCAACACGCCTGTTTTCTCTGTGTATTTATTCATGTTGATAGTAAATGAAATATTATTATTTATGTATTAAATATAAGTAAAAGTTGAATTTAACCAAAAGTAAGGTACGTTAATTTTAACAGAAGTATAAAACGCTTGTGACAAATGGCTGACTTGGTAATCAACCAAACATGTCGTGTATGGGTAGAACTTTTCACAAGTTTTATTCAAAAAGTGTGGGGAAACCGCAAAACTACTGCTAAACTATTTGACTCTGTAACATTTTACATATGGCAGACTCACACTAAACGAAAAAGAAAAACAGGTTTTAAATGGTGCTTTCAAACGAGCTCAAGTAACTGTGAACAGTACATAAGCAAGGGCCTGCCTGGAATATTTCCGGAGCTATTAAAAGAGACACGAGGAAAATAAAACAAATGTTAATTTCCGGAAAAGGAGACGAGCTCGGTGTCATCACAAATACGAGTAGAGCAAGGTGCCACTTCGCTCGGGTCTTTCTTCTACGTGAAACTCGCCTATAGGCTATTCACGGTAAAGTGAGCACTTCTGAAAGCCCTCTCATTTGGAATAATAGTGAATAAATTTATTTTATTTTAGCCTTAGACGTTAGCTTCCTAGTGCGGTGGAATATGCACACTGTGTTCATTACTTACATAGCAACATCTATTTAAAAGGGAGGTTAAAGAATGAAAGATGGCTGAAAAGGAAACGTATAACAAGAGCCTCAAGTGCTCCCATTACCGTGAACAGCCTACACATGTAAGAACGTGAGCATTCACGTTGCACCAGAGAGTCTGTTTCCGCAAACTCATTAACATCTAACATCTGTACCGTCTTATCAGGTACACACTTTCCTGGCTATTGGTCGTAATTTCGGTAGCGAGTTCACTGAACTTAATGACGCGCGTTTAATGGATTTTTCCCCCACGTTTGCATTAAATACAATACTCTATAGAGTTTTACTCCGTTTGTTAATTATGGAATACGTGACAATTATGGATTGTTATTTTCTATGGTAAAACTCATTTGTAATAATATTATTAGACTTTCTTCTTCAAAGATACTAAATACGCGCTTTTACAGTAACGAACAAAATACTTATTTTGTTACTATTTACACTGCTCTTGTCATTACTATTTCTACTGAGTAGCGCACATAAACAGCTTTTACAGGCCAGTGTTGGACGTTGAGACTTTTTTGTGAAATATATGTGTGCGCGAATACGCGTATCTCGGCAAATAAATGTTCTGCAAATAAAACTTTTTGTTGGAAAAGAAAAAAAAACTATATATGGTCCTATTTTCTTACTTTTGTATTATTAAGAGTATTCGTGGGGGGGGGGGGGGGATGCATGAAAATGGTCAAATATAGCATTTTTAAAGCCTGCGTGCTTAGTTTTTCTTAAGCGGCGAGAGAAAAGTACAAAGGTATGGGTGTAGTTTAATCTGTGGTCTTTCATCGCGTGTAATAAAACCCTACTCTTACAGATCTAATACGCACAGTACAGCGTTACGGCGGAAACATTGCACGCCTTGCACGTAGGAACGATGAGGCGTTAGAAGTGCGTGTTAGTGTCGCCCAATATCGCTCCCTCGTTTCTTGACTTTGGACGCGCAGCTACATCCCATTTTTAAGACATCACCATAACACAGATTATCAAATATAAACGTTCAGTTACGCTGCTGAAGAGAAGTGGTACAAATTTGTCCACACACACACAGATATATATATATATATATATATATATATATATATATATATATATATATATATATATATACACACACACACACACACACACACACACACACACACACACACTCAAAGAAATCCGCGTTTCCGTACTTACAGTGCACTTTGTGGCACAACATATTGTCTTCTGATACGATTCAAAGTAAATGCACCTGATAGGTAATATTTCTCTGTAATGTTATAGACTGCTGAGGTGATTTTACGATCTATTGTCTGGTCAGGAAGTTGAAACATAGTAACGCCACTTTATGAAGAATGATGCATTATAAAGTATTTTTCCCACCTGTAAAATGTTGCAATATATTATTAAAATTCACTTGTGTGTTCATAAAGTGGCGTGCTACCAAGTATTCGATGATGTACAAATAATTTTCTACGAAAATAACGACATGCATAGTTCACTACATTAGTCAGATGGCCAAATTCTATTTTTTTGTTAGTGGCAGTATAACCAATCACGGGCACATGTTGATATTCGTGCTGGCCATGTGGAAGTTTAATTAATTTATCTTCAGGTTTTTACGACAAAATGATTATATTTTATGGGATCTTTTGTTCCAGAAATAATGACATATCTATTTAAAGATTACATCAGCACGCGCACAACATAAGCCAAGATTTCAAGCAAAATATTTTCACTTAATACGTTTAAATCACTTATCCTCTCTATACGTACGAAAATAATTCATCAGTAATAAAATAAAAATAGAAATATTTTAAGAAATTATTAATTCCGAAATAGGGCTTGTGTGATGTATTCTCTGTTGCACATATAAAATGTATTTACAGTTCTGAATTTTGGAGATTAAACTTAACATTTATCATTTTCAAAAAAACATTTCGCAAAATTCAAGAATTCATCAAAATTTTATTCCGCTTCAAAATAAATCAGTTTAAAAATAATAATTTAATTTTGTTTTAATTTTTGTATTATATATATTTATGTAGATTATTAACTTTCTATTTTTCCTGTAGCTAAATTATGCTCTTAATATAGTACTAGCGTGGAATAGTCAAGTGTACTTTGCTTCGGAAAGTATATTTGGTTTAAATTTTTATGACTGAAACCCTACTAATAACTGTAATGTGAATACCATCAAGTACAGTTATTTATTTAATCGGTAGGTACTGCCTTTTTCCTTTGTCCTTGTCAGGAACAATTTCTTTTGTGTTTTAATCATTGACAATGAACAAGGTGTCATAATTTTTGCGACGCCCTTCCCAAAGGGTGTGGCAGTATTGCAAGTTAACAATATATTTCAAAAACATATGTATAAGACTGAGCTACGTAGTGGAAGGATTTCTGGCAAAAACACACATCAATTCTCTCATGACATTTCAATAGTTATTTAGTATAATATACAAATTGATTCATTTGAATGATATTCAGGAGAAAATACAACAATTTGGGGTACGTCATATGCCTATTCGTATTATTTCGGGCAAACAAAGTGACCTTGCATAACATATTTTATATTTTATAAATTACAGTATTGAAGAAAAATGGATATTTTAACTGTTATAAGGATTCCAAAGTTAATGGGATAAGTACATATATTAGGTCTATAACATGTATTACATATATTGTTTATGCGATTAAACTTTCAGACTAAATACCTTTACTAAGAAAGCCAACTTTCTCATGAAAGTTTCTATCACTCCAAAATTCTCACAGAAGGTTTCAACTATAAAGATTTAGACATTTAGATTATTATCACAATGTTAGATTTCACTCATAAGTGAATTTTCTAAACGAGTGTTCCACAATATACAGGTCTTTCTTGAAAATTTATTCAGACTCATTAATTTTCCTACCCTTGCTATTATTAGCAAAGTGGACTACATCTATATATATATATATATATATATATATTTGCATTTCAGTATTAAAACAGTCGTATAAAATTCTTTAGTTTTATTCCACAAATGGCTGAGTTACTAAAACAATTTTTCGAATCTTCATAAATCGTGTTAGATCACAAAATGGCTGTTACTTCCAGCATTAAAAGCCTGTACAAAATTTGTAACAGCCAATAACCAAGAAATGGTATTACTAAATAAATTTAAGAACTTTAAGGACTTAAGGCTTTAAGGACGGACATAGCTACCATCTTGCCTGTTTTCATACCTGAAAGATCAAAGTTACATTTAAGGTGAAATACTTAACTGGTGGAGAAGACCATGAGGAAAGTCGGTCTCTGAAGCTACCGACCACCTCCCAATGTTTCATTCTCTAGGATCGGGATGTTGCCCCTACTCCACAACACCATATTTTAAATCCGGCCAATCAGGGCCCCAGAGAACATTCGATAATAGTCTTGGGATGTCAAAAAATTCTTGGTTGGTGCCAACTTCCGTCCACGTGGCCTCCCTTCCGGCGACCACGTCGCCAGTGGCGCCACTGTTTCGCATGGCTACCGCTCGGAGCTCCACCATCCATGAGCTCGCCATTATACCCTTGGAGCTGGTTGAAGCCGGAGGCTATGTTGTGTCGCGGAGTGAAGTGTTGTCAGTTATTGAGTCCCTTGTCGTAACAAGGGTAAATACCACAGATCGTCCAGCAAACACGCATATCAGGTTGGTGTTACATTTGCGTTTAGGAATGTAGTTTTAATTTTAATAATAAAACTGTCTTTCATGTTGAAGAACGTGTTTTCTGTCGGGTCGTAGAACACAATATTTTTCCGTTACCTCGTAGTCAAGCGGTATGTTGAGCGGATAGTCAAAGGCGGGCACGGAGACACGTCTCTCATTTTCTTCATATTTGAAAGTTAAAATCTCTCCGAAGTTTCGGGTATTGCTTGCTCCTCCGCAACGTAATGACTTTGATCTCTAGTTTATTTTATAGCGTAGCCAGAAATACCTGCATGTGCGTGATACTTGTTTAGAAACCTCCAGTGGTAATTACGGGGGAAGATCTGCGTTTCACCAACGCGAATTCGTTTAACCTAGTTAACGTGTTTCCTTTATCTTTCACCTTGACCTCCCGGCAGCAGAAGCAGCAATTCCAACAGCAGCGTGCTCGCAATTACACCTCCTTTTCCTCGACTGCAAGTGGCTGCTCGGCGCCTCCGCTGTACACTAGCTGTTTGCATAAATCAGCAGCTGCACTAAACCTGATAAACGCGCGACGAGGTATGAAACTAGCGCCGGGAAGCTGCGAGCATTGCCGCATCTCTCGCATTGCAAGGAATCCGGCTAAAAAATAATTGAATTCCGTGTAACGCGCGGGGGAGAAGAGACTGTGTTAAGGAGGGACAGAGCGAAAGAGACAGATAAATAGGAAGGGGGGGGGGAGAGAGAGAGAGACAGAGAAACAGAGAACAGTTTTCCTTAACGAGGAATCCCGAATGGCCCTTGTGGGAAGTTGTTAACGTGGAATATACGTCGGCCCGTGTCGTCTCCGGAACAGTACATTTGCCTGGGAATCCGCGAGAGCTCCCCTAATTTGTTCGCCGTGTTCTTGCGAGTGGAATCTGCAGAAAGCTCCTCCCCCATCATTCGCGGAATCCAATCCGCGTTTCATCGCCCTTGCTAGTCTGTGTAGGGGGGGGGGGGGAGGGAGGGAAATTCTCAGAGTTAGTCAAACAAATCGAAATGGAATACCGGAAAACGTATTACCCGTAATGGCTTTTTAGACCGTGCTTATCTGGCTTGTCGACTTCACTAATTTAAAGAAGACGCTAACTATTTACCTGCCACACGGAGATTGGCAACACGTAAATATGGGACTTGGGTGCCAACGAAATTATTCCACCGAGCCCGACGTTACGGGTTCGAATCTCGTCAGAACCAGAAAGCGGGTGAACGCAAATGTGTAACACTGCGGACTTTGAGAACGGCACGTGTGTTTCATCACGGTATTCCAGTTTCATCCTACATTACATCCTATGGTTTTGCGTATTGAATTCTTTTTCCCGTGTAATCGCATTGCGATGACGGTCACGTACAAGTTATTTTTTTTATATTAAAAACACCCAATTCCTTCTAGGGTGTTGCACTACTTTCACCTAAGATGCACCGGTCCTATCCCCACCTGTTTTATTGTACGTACAACACACTTCAACAGCATAGGTGTCCATTGCAGTATCAATATCTACCTTAACTCCGAAAAAAATAAATAAAACAACTTACCCCATTTATAAATGCTAGAGCTATGAAACCCATCATAATGACGATGCGACTTCTCAATAATGCACTGTTCTAATAATTTTATTTTTTCGTATCTGTTGCTAGAGGTAACGGGTCCTCCCAATTTAAATGGGCTCCTGACCATTTAGTACTCTTCGCCCATAAAATGTCATGCAAGAGGTAAGGCAAGAATTTTCACCCGTCCGGCTCCTTACCGTTAGCGAACATGACCGCCGACGATTTTAATTACAAAGCAAGAAATATTTGCTTGTATGTACAGCGTTCTTTTTGGAATGACTGGCTTACCATTCCGATGTCGGAGCACTTAAGTACAGAAGGTATTCACTACGATACTACCCACTTGTCTTTTGTGTAGAAACCGGTACAAAGTTAAATGTGCTGTGTGATAAGCTGAATGTGCCACGACGAAGGTGCCAGAAAATTGTAAACATGTGTACTCAAATGTAAACACTCTAACTAAATAAGCTATTTTGTTAATGTAATGGTATTGAATGGTAGGTTTAAACAAGGGAATGTTTCGTTTTCTTGTAACAATATTTGTTTCAGAGTAATATCTGACGAAGTATCATAGCTGGAACCAAACATTTTACGCATTTTCACAATTTTTTTTCACGTCAATTTTTGTGTTTTATTTGAAAAGTCAAAAACAAGTGAAAACTTATAGATATTGTAATGTTTATGTAATGTTAACTGGGACCTGCAAATACGCCAAAGCTGAGTTGCTTTTCAGTACTATAAGATTAGTAGACAACTAAAGCTTTTTCTTAAATATTAAATCGGCAAGAAACCAAAAATAAATAAATAAATAAAACGGTAGGTGATACACAGCATTAGGCTCCTACTGAATGCTGAATCTTTGGAACGTTTTTAAATTAATGCCTTCGGCAATGGGATTCATTATGCGTCGGAACGAATTACCTTTCAAATCTGCCACATTTTGTCACTGAAACTGTGAAATGAATTCGAGTGATCATAGAGTCACGGTTGTCTTATGTTAACAAAAAAATTATGTAGAGTCATTTATACTGTTTTAATATTGCAGTGCGCTTTTAATACTGCAGTCTTTGCACAGCTAGCCATCTCTTCCAAAGTACCATCCCAGTAACAAAGTATTAGTGCTTTAATTGTCTGAAAATTGGAACGATGCAGTAGAACTCAATTTCTCTATTCCCTGCACTAGTACTCGTAGGAATGCCACATATCCACAATAACATAGTTTCACGGAATTTATAATTCATCAAAAACTTACACATCGAAATTTATTAAAAACAAAAAAGATTACATGGATAAGTTCATAGTTTTTTTAGAGAAACAGTTTAGAAACTTAATTTTGTAGAACAGTTTTTCGCCAGAGTTGCAGCTACTCCCGGAATGATGACGATTTTATAAAAAAAAATATAGCTCTCAAGACCTCAATGTTAAGAGCCGCCCAAATTTCTTTACTCCAGAAAAATTAGGGCATTTTACAGGATTCCATTGTGACGTCGTAAAATTAATTGTCGATGATTGAGGGGGAGGAATGAAACAGAGCGAAGTCATGGTAAGACCTACGCAGCGTTTTAAGTAAAGAATATTTTTGTGTTTGCGTAATAAACCAATTTATTCGGAAGTGCCCGCTTCCGTTCCAGCTTTGATTTAACCCGAGATTTTTCCAATGCAGATTCTCGCCTGACGAGCTTAGCACATACCGTCATGCCGCGAATATTCTTCACTCCATCTCTAACCACCCACTTCAACTCATACAATCTTAAAGCCATCCAGTCTGTCCAAGATGGGCATGTCTGTCCCGAAGAAAAGACATTTTCCTCCAGACACCTTTAATTTAGGCTGCGTATCTACAATGTGATTTAGACTCCGCTGTTTCAAACACAGTAAAGAACAACCAAACCTGCAAACAACACATTGTTTTGTAGAATTACACAAAAGTAAACTTCTTTAAACTTTCGAATCTTTTTTTTTAAACACAACAGACAACAAGCAGGGATGTGAAGAACCAGTGCAGGCTTTGTATTACGCTATAGAAATACGAATTATTCATGACCAAGAACAGTACCACAATTTACGAATCGGTTAGCACACAGAGAAAATCATCGGACACTGAACCTCGTAATGTACGCTATCGGCAGAAAATAACATTGCAATGCGGTATCTTCATATACATTCTGAATCAAACCTTCCAAAAATCGCCCTATGGATTACATGTCTATGCAATTTATCACAAGCATTTTATACTTACTTTAAAATAAAAAATATTTATTTCTGGTTAAATTGAACTTTTGCTTATGCTTTATCTATGAATTATAACAATTCATTTAAAAGTTACATGGATGAAAACGGAGATAAAATAGGTGGGTTGGTAAGGCCTAGTAAAAAAGATTTTTCATGCAGAGTATTTGTTAAGTGAGCCCGCAGGAAAGCGGTGTGTTATCCTCTAAGTGCGACATTCCTGGTAAGTTCTGTTGCGTGAGGCGATGTAATATCCTGGAAGTAGAACTTCAGCAGGGCTTCAGATAAGTTGGAAATAACCGTGGATGGACTATACAAAATTGTGTACAACGGGTTGGAATGTGCCAAGGAAACCACTACAAACTGTCTCACACACTTCGGTTACGTAGCTATCTTGATAATTATAATGTGGGTACAAATGTATAACGTGTTCAAGATCTTTGATAGCATCATTCCATCATTCTCTCGCTGCTTTTCCTTGATATTAAGCTTAAATGTGCTATAATTTGTGTGGAATAAAGAGGAATGTTGACTTCTTCATTTAATTGGCTCCATAATTTTCAAACTGAAAGAAAAAAAGGCTTCATAACATTGATACATTGAAATCTCGGCTTTATCATTTATATCCAAGGATTTTTCACATAAAATTTTACACAGTTTATTAAATTGCAGATTAAATTTTGTTTACTCTGAGATTGGAAATTATTTATAATATGTGGTAACAGTTAAAAATAACTTTATTCGACTGGAGGAGCCTATTTTTAATTTTTGAAAACTTTGTAAATTTATATTTGTGGGAAAAATTATTTTGAAATCAAATGCTTTCCTGTAATTGTTCGTCTTTGCTTCCTTTAAAAAAAATGTAAATTTGCTGTCCGTCGTTTTAATACGTTTTACCGATTTCACATTTGAAATCACTGAAGTGGAAAACAGTTATCGGTAACGTATTTTAGTGGACTTGATGTCTCACAATTCGCAAGTCCTTGGAATAAATAATGTTGCCATACTACTCTACAACAGCTGTAAAGAATTAACCTAAAAGTTATCAGAAATTATTTAATCCATTATTTGGTGTATAAAATTAGCAATTACAACCTGTGTAAGTAGGCGTGTAGAGAGACCCTAATTTCATTTCAGTTAACAGTATAATCAAAACTCAAGAACTTAACATTAAGTTTATCACAAAATTTGAAAAAAAAAATTACAAATTATTGTTAGGGGAAATACATTTAGCGTATACTGATTCGCCCGTGAATAAGAAAATAAATCTAATATATTATATTTCAAAGTGACGCCAATTGTCAGTAAGATGGAATACTTGTTTAAGAATGATTTAAACATTTTACATAATTTGTTCTGTAGACAATGTAAACTTAAATTTTTTTTTTCTTTTCTACAGGTACGTAAATTCCTGCAACCATAACTTAATTGGGAAATAGTAAAACCAGTGATAAGAGACAGAAACACTTGGCCACCTGAGTTGTATGAAGATATCTGTGAACAAGGGTGAAGTAAGAAGTCAGTCGATCAGAAATATTGGGTGAGTTCGAGCCAGTTTTCCATCACATTACGAATTTGCCGTGTGGGTATAAGTTACAACCATCAAGTCTGACCCGGAATATTATTTGATAGCATTTTTTAGTAGATTTACCGAACTAAGTAGACATTTAGTGTTGTTGATGTAATGTTAAATAAGCAAAAATTTTACTTAATCATCCGGAGGCAATCCAGTGAGTTTATCACAAGTAACCAAACAATTAATTAAACAAAATTTTATTTGCCGGTTGACATTTATAAAACAGGGCATTAAATTTAATCTCACATAAATCCTTGACTAGTTTCAGCTAACGAGAATCCACTAAGCAGTTGTCTAGAGGTTCAAATTTAAATGTTAAATATTCCTTTTATAATTATTTATATTTTAGAGACACAAATATTATGTGTATGTGAGCATTTATGTATGCATGTGTGTATGCACGTGTGTATTGATGTGTGTCTATGTGTGTCTTTATGTGTATGTGCGTTTAATGAATGTCTTGTAATATAATGCATGTATTGTAATGTGATTTGTGTACTGTAATGTATACACCGTTAGATGTTTATGAATGTATTGTAATTAATGCATAAAGTGTGATGAATTTAGGTGATATATGAAATGCGTGTACGCAATAATCGTATGTTTTTAAAATGTATGCGTTAAATTATATATCCTATGTATCTAACGTAATTTATGTTTTTAATTCAATACGTTTGTACAGTTATGTAATGTATTTAGATAATATAATGTATGTTTATAGTTTAATATTTGCAATAGTATTAATGCATGTAATGTAGTTATTTAAATAATGAATGTCTATAATTATGTATGTTTTAACTATGCATTTAAGATTCACTAATGCATGCATACTTTTATTCGTGTATTATGTATATGTACATGTATGTACAAATGTACACACTGACTCGAACACTGATCTTCACAGGATGCTGTGAACGGACGTAAGGGTGAGAGATGGTTACTTAACCGGCACTAAATAGCAGCTACTATCATCAGCGCTGATGAGAGTAAAGTGAGGGTGAAACAGGTGCAGCGGTGGAATGCATTGCCGTGGGAAATATGAGTGTCTGGAGACAATGCCATCCACTTTTCCAAAATGCAAAATTTGAGGGGTAATCGTGCTGTAATAAAGTCCGTTTAACCGTGTTGGTAGGTAAGTAAGCTGATCACAACTACAGCACGGCCGTTCTTTGGTTTGCCGATTCCTCCACTCTAAACTACGTTGAGTTTACATGAAAATATTTCGGTATAATACACCCACAAACAATTATGTGTATGGTTAAATATTTATAGCGGATGAATCAAAATAATTTAAAAGAGATTTCTTCTACCTAAAAGAGATGGAAATTGAAATGTGAGCTTGCAAGAAATTTTAATTGGTTAGTTTCCACAATTATTTTATGATTACTTTAAAAGATACTGATTTTGAAAGTAGCAATCAGGAAAAATAAATGGAAAAACAACACACTCCTACTGCAGCTTATAAGCGGCCATGCCTTCAATGAACTATCCCCAAATTAATGTAATAGTTTGCCGGGGTCAAAAATAGAGTTCACACGCAAAAATGAAATCAAATGGAAAGTTAATGTTTCTCAACTGAATAAATTTAAGATTTCATTAGATTAAAAGTTTCAAATTATTGTAACTAGCTCTGTAGGCACTGAGAAACTCTCCCTGGTATAACGTGAGGAAATGTTAATACGGGTTTAAGCAGTGCGTAAAGAATTCAACGTGGCGGCCGGAGCGCTTCATAATGGATGACGATTCTGTCCCACTATTAATGAATATCGACTTTTCCATCTGGTTCTGCAGGATAATTGGTGCTCTCGCAGTTGGATACACATTAATGACGTAGGACGAGCTCGTGGGCTGCTCTTAAGATGTATTAAGGTAGAACTAAGTGCTATATTCTGTACAAATTACAATACAAAAATTACGTTACGACTACCTACTTGACTTCTACCACCTAATTTACTATTCTAGAGGAAGGGCAATTAATGGCACTCTTTAAACATTGGCCTCCTTAAAAACTCAAACAGAAGTGAAGGGAAGTCTAAAACACCCTCAAACTAAGTAGAAACCCTACCCTCCGCTTACTTACAAGCAAGGGTCCTAAATCTATGTCTACGCTTAATGGCGGCGGATGTGAGAAAGAGCGTTAAGAATGATTTACTGAACCTTGTTTAAGGGGCCTGACATTCCAGCAAATCATAATCATAAGCCAGGGTTTATACCTGAGGGCCAATAATAAGTTAGAAACATGTGAACTCCCCCCCCCCCCCCTCCGTGGACCACTTTAAAACTGCCTAGCATATAAAATCTTAGAATATAGGGTCTCGAAATGGATACAACAATATAATACAAATCAAATGAGACCAAAAGAAAAATTAAATGAATTACATACAAGAAAAATACAAAACGTAAATCTAGCTAACTTAATTAACTTTGACAATATATGATATCCTAAATGTGAGAATAAAAAGAAAAAATGAAATACATAAGAAAATTAATAAATACATAAATTAAAATACCTGGGCTAACATGTGTGACAATATTTACATACATACATACAAAGAAATACTATGCAAATCGAAAGTGTGACAAGTAAACAACAAAACTATATATTAATTATAGGTCTGAAAACGACGTACATTTTAAAGCAGTACAAAGATGTCATATGAATAGATATCTTATAAAACACAACAATTGAAATATTTCCCGCTTATGCTCAAATTCAAAGCAAAATACTGGCCTATGTGATAAAATTGAGGTATAGTGTTTTTGTTTCACTAAATATTATTATTTGTTATATGTGACAATCGTAAAGTGCAAAGACATACGTTATTTGTACTTTTATAACATTTGTTACTTGTAGTGCTTTATTCTGGCCATTTTCTTGCTTTCCCATTCGTTGATGCTGCCTGTAAGACTAACATTTCGCCCAGTTGTAACTTATTTTTTCATGCAATTTTGTGAAACATGTATGTACATATGCGTAGTAATTAAATTATTATTTTCGATTTCACTTAGATTTTGCATATGCTGCTCAGTAGTTGTATGAGTTACTGAAACTTTACAAATTATTCAATAATACAGCACAGTTCAGTTGAACTTAATTGTTTCGTGTTGTACAGCCTAAAATAATAGTAGCTGCTTGAGAACAAGTATTGGTACTAACAAATTAAAAAAAGGTAACAGAATAACTTTTCTTTATCACTCCAAGGAATAAAATGCCATGGATTTACAAACGTTCAGTGAAATACATAGTTAATACTTCCTGTAGTGAAATGGGGTTGCCTAGTTCAATTACATACTTGAAAAATACATCCTTGCTCAGCAACGTACATACAACTACGCAACAATTATACTTTGTATGTCTATTCTGATACTTGTTAATAACAGATCACTGCTAAATTACTTCAGTTACGTTAAAATATTTAGCAGTGTGTGTTGCAATGTATTCTCGAATATGCTGAAAGTGTCATTCAAAGCGACTAACTGAGGACAATATGTTAAATGCATTTACAAAATAATTTAGCTACTGAAAAATTTGCCATTGATTATACGAGAAGTACTTTGGGCTTCACCTAAGAATTTATATAAACGTGTTTAGGAAACGTGTGTACAAACTCGGGCGCGCGATTCGTGACCGGAAAAAGAGGAAGATTTATACAGGACACCCATAGCCTGACGTCGGGCATGATATCAATGGCTGTACAAACGTGCAGCTTCCCTTCCATTTCCTCTCACTTCTCCATGTACCAATATCAAGCCCGTCATCTCCAAATGAGTGTGCGATGCCATGTCCCTCTCTTGCAGTCGTGAAGGTATGCAATGACATGCAGTGAATAGCAACGAGGGAGGGCAGTGACAATGAGGAGGAGGGGTGAAAAGGAGGGGGTAAATGAACAAATAAAGAAAAATAAATGTCTTGTAATTTAAAAATAATGCTATTTACAACTCTATGATTTTTAAAATATATCTCATTTTAAAAGTTTTTCAGCAAACATTTTTAAAATTAAGCAAGTCTTTTCAGTTTACTTGTTATTAAATTTTACATATTTAAATTGTATGGATAAAATAATAGTTTCTATATGTATTTGTTATTAGAAACAGTCAATATTACTTATTGTAAAACCGTACATAATGCCAACTACTGTTTTGTGTAATTTTTTGTGAATTAAGTTATGTCGTCAATATAACAAACATCATAGAAATATCCTCGGTATTATATTTCGGAAATTTACCCATAGTCTGACCCTCAACTGACATGATAAATGAGAAAAGTAACTTAGTTATGACTTCAAATTTTTTATGACAATCTGCTCTTCTGTTTCACAGTTATAAATTTATAAATCCAGTTTATAATGGCATTTGCTAATGGTGAAAGTTTAAGTCGCTGATCAGTTGTATTAGAAGTTGAGCATAGCGAAAATCACTTATACTGCAGCTTTAAAATGAACATAAATTATAAACTTCAGCATCTTCTATGTGCACATTGAATTAAAAAAAAAAAAACAATCTGCTATTCCTCCAAACTCTTTTGAATTTAATTCATTATTTAAAAATAAGTTTTGAACCGAATAATTATTTGGTTGTGCCACCAATCAACTATTTTACAAGTATTTTCAATTAACCTGTATGTTTGCCGTGAACATTATAAATATTATGGTAGAGTGAAATCGATATTGCGATTGAAGTGAATAAGCGATTGGATAGGTGGAACAATGTGATATCAATAATTTCCGAATTTGTTGCAGCAACGAAATCAACTTGGCCCAATATTAGTTAGTATATATTTGACTGGATAAATGATAATTGGGTCATTTTATGGCCTCCACTTAATCTAAAATATCACTCGGGAGTTTGTATAACGCTGTGCGGCACACTGTACACAATGTATCATAAAGCATTATTCGAGCGCACGCTTCAATTGTATTAACGCTTCAATTGTATTAACACTCCCAATGGAGCAAGTTCGACTGAAACAAATAAAACCTTTATTTACGTACATGTCCTACATCAAAATATATATATATATATATACATATATGCGCCGCTCGCGTTCTTTGCGTTATTGTTGGATGGTGATTTTTTTCTAACCTACCTTAAAACTAAGAAGAGAGTCGGAGGTGTTGGGTAGAGATATGACCTAAGTTTGTCTCAGGGCTGAGCATGCAGATATGCAGGGAAGGTTCCAACTACAAGGGCACATGCTCGCGGCTTTACTGGGATTGGGCAAATATGGCTGCGATTGGGGCCATGTTTACCTCCCATGCTAACTTAACCTAAACTAAAAAAGGGAGGGGGAAAACAGGCATAGACACCTTGAAAACCCCTTAACAGAAAATAATCGCAAGATTGCATGCAATTAATGAAGTAGAAAAAGATTTATACTAGAACAGAGATGGGAAAAGATCATCTTTATTGAAAGGGGCGGTTGAAAGACTAGATGAGAAAGATTGGTGTAGGGGCTTTCTTTCATTTTGATGATCACGCTGGATTTAGTTTGTTGTCGGGGGGGGGGGGGTGGAGGTACTAGCTCTCCCCCCCCCCCTGGTGGAGGGGTGGATGCGCAATTGGGCAGTTTACCTCCCGTGCCACCAGTCGACGCCTGAAACAGAAAGGGGGAGGTAAAAGGATGGGGCGGTGGAGATTCTCTAGGTGGACAGCCTGCCTCGGTTGTTGGAGGCGCCATCTACTTCCGTGGTTGACAGCGAGCACTCGTGCACGCTTGGTTTTCTCCTGTTTCCACCCTCTGCCTGTCTTCTGCTTCGGTCCCCCCCCCCCCCCTTTTCTCAAAACCCGCGTGCGATGTCACGATGTCAAATTTTCCCGTCAAACTGCTTCAAGTAAGTTTGGTCAAATAAAGTTGGACAGTTACGTCATCGAAACTTCATAAACGCCGCCATATTTGTCTGAGATTGTTGGATGACTTCAGTTTCCATCAAGCATTTGAATATTGGACTGGTTCTAAAATTTATTGGCTGTTTGACGGTCTCAGCCAATCAGAATCGTGCACGACAAATGTAGACGTAAAAAAAACCCGATTCCTAGAAACGAAGTAAGGTATGAAGATAATTAATTTATGTAGAAGCTATCTGGGTATGAAAGCTATTTTAAGTGACTATTGCACATAATATTACGAACTCAGAGACATTAAATTTTGTAGTGTGGAATAATTCCTGATAAATAAAATTCGAATTTAGTAAAGAAGCGAAAATAAATCTCAGTATTCCTTACATTTCTTCCTGAAATGGATTGCATGGAAAAACAAAAGCAATATCTTACTATGGAAATAATTTTTAAATAGTAAATTCAAATTGAATTCTCCCAAAAAAATTTTGACAGTGTCACACATTCTCGAAAACATTCAAGATTATTTGATCAAATTTGTTGGAAGGAAAAATTTTAAGGCCGTATTTTGTTATCAAATTTTATTATCAAATGTAGTTGAAGGCGGAAACTTGACAGTGTGACAGGGACTTTGCATCTCTTATTGGCCGTTGTTGTCATTTTAACGTCTGGTGCGGCGTTAGGTGCGCTTCTTCTTGTTCGTCCAGTGGTCCTAGGACACACTCCTCTGTCCATTCTACTCCGACGTCATCATGAGGTGGGTTTAACATGACTGAGCAATGGGTCACGAGATTTTTTAGTGATGAGTTGAGAAAATGCGTGTCTTTTAGCGGCCGGGTTTTAGTTGTATTTTGCATTATGGATGTAGTATGTGTTTGGTGTCTCTGGGTGCGCAGAAATTTGCGTGTTTTTCAAAATTGTAGCTAAGACTGCCCTTCCAAATTTCCTTTGGGTTAACTGAAGCCAGTTTTATGCTGTTTGGTTTCATGCTTTTTAACATATGGTGTATGTGTTGTCACCGCCCACTTTGATTTAGGGATTGCCTTTTTTAGAGACACATTTTTCCCGGCTCATTCATCAATCGGGTGCTATCTATTTGTGATCGTTTTAAAAGTATTGTTCACTATGTATAATATTTATCAGTGAGGGATTTGTTTGTGGTTCTTCAGACTGCATCTCACTGCAGTCATTTTAAAATGTTTTTAATAATATTTTATTGGAACGAGGGCTGTTCCTAGGATCCTTCTGACTGCTCCTCTTTCACTATTTTTCTGAATTGTCAGTATTTTATATACAGCTTGAAGTTCTTATTTTCTTGAACCCCCGTAATGAATGTAAGTTTTTTGAAGCCTTTCTTTTTGCGCGAATGTCAAATTATATTCACGAGCATTATAGATATTATCATGAAAGGTGAAAAATATAAGTTTTTCAATTAAAACAGATGTCATTGGTATTTTATGTAAAAGAAATATTCGGCACGGCACATATTAAAGAGTATTCTTGCCGCGTCAGTAGTCACAATAGCAGCAGTCGCCATGGTGTAATGTTCGGTTAGAAACATTCCGGGTACGAAACCCGGTCGTGTATACACAATTTTATACGAAAAGCGACACTTGACAATGTATGTAGAGCCATACAAATCTTACAGGTTTGTGGCAACAACATTTAAGCAACTATTTTGAAATCAGCAACAAGTATTTAACTGGACATGTACAAACAATTAATATGGTTGCGCTAGGCAAGCTTTGTTTTATTCGACAAAACATTTCTCTCAGTGTTTTTTTTTTAGCCATGTTGAACAGGGCACATGAAAAATAAATTACGTTGCTCGTAAACAGCGGTATGGGAGAAGGGTTTTTCTCGTCGACAAGTTGCCCAGCTCTTCTCGTGAGCGATCAAGACCTCTTCGGCACCGAGTTGCGAAACTGCCATCAAACAACGAGCGTCTGGAGGAGCACAAAGTGTCGGTCGCAAGCGCAACGGACGGTCGAGCGGAACATCAGAAGCAATGCAGCCAGACGACGGATCTGTCCTGCCAGTGCCGGGAGCTCATTTCAAGGAATGGGAGCGTAAAACTTCGCTGCCGTACGCGGTTCAGCCACGCTAACGCGACGACTAGGGGTCGTGGAACGAGACGACGGCGAAAATGAAGTGGTGGGAAGGAGTAAAATGAAACTAGGTGGGGCACTAGCCCTCTGCAACAATTTTTTTTTAAGGTGTTGTTACTCGTCTCTGGCTTCCCATGAGAATATACTGCCCCTTTACGCTCTTAGGTGAATTACGTCACGTTACGTGTGTTGGCCACGAAAAAAAAAAAAGCTATGATCTAGTTGTACCACATATCGTTTAACTTTTTTATATTATCTTTAATGTCTCATTCCTTGCAAATATTATTGAGCGCATAGTGTTATACTTTGTTTATTTTGTGGTTAAACCGTACTTCTTGTAAGGATGGGGGGATTCCATAACGGTAGAGCATGTGGGGGTAAATAAATATAATAAGCCATAGGTTACTATATGGCTATGTAGTAAAACGTCTGTAGAGTACATAAAACACTGTAAGGATGGGGGGTATTTCTGCTAGATAATTATATAAGCGAATTTTATGTTCTAGAAAATTAAAATTGGCCGCGGTATTGTAGTGGTCAGACTACTCATCTCCCACCAATGCAAACGAGGTTCGATTCCAGATTTTCTCATTAGGGATACGTAGCGGAAATTTTCCGTTTGCTTGTGGGTTTTCTCGGAGTTTTCCCGTTTCTCCCCGTCCTTGCATTCCAACTTACCTTCATATTTGCCTCATTTCACTCTCTCCGGTGATCTTTACCTAGCTGTTAAGCTCCAAACTGAATGAAAATTCACTGTCATTATTGTGCACCATGTTACGATGGCATAAGGACCTGATCCACGTTTATGTATAGGGCGAACTCCTATTATCGTTACCTGGAGATGCAATTGAAATTTTTACAGTTTTACTTATAGGACTCTAAGCGCGAGCTGTAGTTAATTTTTTCTTCCTTGTTTTTTCGGCAGACCAATCACAATAGACCGCGAATAATGTTGTATCAAGCAAACTTAACGAAAGTATTTTGCTTGCCTTTGTTTCGATAGTTTTACGACGGATAAGGGGAACTAATAAATTAATTTATGCTTATATTTGATTTCACACTCATGCGCAATTATTGTGAGGTAAGGATGGTTGAGGAACTACAAATTCTGCCAACAAAAACTACACGTGTCTGCGGACCCGCAAAACTCTTAATAATATACAGAGTGTTCGAAAATTAAATGCCCAAACTACGAGAAGTGGTTCCTTATGAAAAATAAAGCCGAATGTATGTAGGACACCATGTACCCAAACAGAATATTAAAGGATAAATGAGCCTGAGCAAATTAGTTTTGAAAACTTATTTTGGCCGAATTCCTTGAACTTTCTTCCATCGGTGGGGATGGCGGGCATTTATCCGCAGTACATCCCACACAGCCGAATGTTACACGCCCATTTGGTGCGCTGTGGAGCGTGTACTAGTGGAGGAGATGCGCTGACGTATCACTTCCTCAAGCCGAACAGTGCGCAGGGACCGGGATCAGCCAGCATTACGCATGTGTCTCTGCAACATGTGAAGCATAAGTCACCTTTCTTCTGCGGAATTTGTAGGCGTTGTACATAAGGCATTCAGCAAAAAATACGTTTTCACAGGCTCATATTTCCTTTAATATCACGTTTAGGTATACGGTGTGCTGTATATTTTCGACTTTATTTTTCAAAAGCTATCACCTCCTGTAGTTTGAGCGTTTAGTTTCCGAACAATCTGTATATGATGGGGTAGCAATATATTAAAGAAATCAAATAATTTATGGAATTAAATAGTAAAATATGACTAAGTGGTTAAAGGTAATGTAGCCTGTATGGTTGGCGAAATTGTGGTGAAACTTTAAAATGGTATTTTTATACACTGTATTATTTTTAAAGGCAGAAAAATATGCATTTTTATAAACGATTTTCATAGAAATTTGTTAATAATGAAACAATGAATAACGTCCATATCAAAATACACAAATAATCCATTTATCAGACGTTTATACAACACAGTCACTAACATTTTTACTGCATAGTTATTTGTAAACTAATTAGCAAAGAACACAGTGCTATAGTCTTCAATCAGGCAAGAATTACTGCGTGCATAAATAAATAAAATATTTCATAGTTGCATAGGAAATTTCCTTGATAAGAAAATAATTAAAAATATTTTTATGTCAATCTTTATCAAAATAACTTTAATTTAAGACATTTTATTTAATAATATTGTTTTATCGTATTTGCAGCTTATTGTAAAATTGTAGTTTTCCAATGACTGAACAGTTCTTAATTCAGAGTCCTTTTTCTATTCAACATTTAATATAAATAACAAATATGTTTAATATTCATAATTACGTTCATAACCATTCATGTAAACATGGGTTTCGACAGAATAAACCCGTAAATTCGTACACAATACATCAATCCACACGTTCACTCATATACTGAGAGCCAATTATATACGCTTATATTAAAATGTATATTACGTGTTGTAGTATTGACCCACATTGATGTCGTCACTCAAGTGGTTTTATTATTTGTGTTTGTAATATTGAGAAAAGGCCCCACAAATGGGATTCACTGAAATTAATATTAGGAGTGTGTGTATGGGATATGGGTTATTATTAGTGAATTGTTGTTTACGAACCAAGTTGTCATATAATTAACTTCTATATTGAAGTTAAAATAATAGTAAAATAGATGGTAGTAAATTGACCACATTAACAAGAGATCAATAATAATAAACATTATAATTATAGTAAAAAATATACTAGTACTGAGCAAACTACTAACCAATAAAGCACTTCAATTATTGAGGTGCGTTTAATTACTACGTTTGAAATTTTTGTGAAGAAATATAAACAATCAATGTTCAGATGTAAGTATACATGCAGCTCAGATTCGAAAGCTCAACTCAGAATATAATTATAATTACAGTTGACATTTGGCTGCTTAAGGTATTATTTTCACACTAGGGGAAATATTATTCAATGTCCAATAAAAATTATCTCACTTGGTTATACTCCATTAATCAGAAACTAACTTTTCTTGTCTCGGCTTCTCAGATTTATAAAATATTTAGGTAGATGCATTGGATCTCCACTTCTGAAGTAAGTGTGGGGAAATTTTACAAGAAATATTATAGAGAAAGGGTTATGCAGAATTCTTGAAAACAATATTAGAGAAATCATATTACGTCGAACTGCTGCCATCTGCAACTTATTTCAATATTTACTAATCAGTAACTGTAATTCTTATGGAGCCAGAAATTTAGTAGTTCATAATGGCAATTTAATTGCTATCAGACAGGACATGCAACAATTCAGAGAGCCCTTTTCTGCAAATTGACTGTCCATGCATTCTTCTTATACGCCACTCGCACATCGGCGGCCTAAAATAATGTCCTGAATAAATCTTGACTATAGGATCCACAATAAATAACAAATTTTTTTTATATATTTTCGATGAGCTTCGGGATTCAAGATGCCGACTTAAAAGTTCCAAGAACAGTGGTAACTTTTCAACTTTTGACTTTGCCATAGCACAATAGTCGAAGAACTTCCAAAAATTCCCGTACACCATATTACATATTGTACTATGCTGCCAACTATTGACCAATGTTTACATTTACAAAGATTTCTTTTACTAATCTCTTTTAAACTAATATCTTAATATGCTGCTATAAAACATTAAGTTATTACATCAATTCTGAAAATATATTAATCTGTGGCCATACTCAACTCTAATACTGCAATTAAAGACATAAACAATAAAATAAACAAACATTTGCAAAACATTACAAACATATATAGTAACTGAATGACAAATAATTTTGGCAATATCACTGCAATTCAGATAATAAATATAAACAATAAATTTGCAGTGTAAATAAAATAAAAAGTAATAAGTGCACAGAAACAACAGATTATCACATGTTACAATATTTCTTACAGAAATTAAATAGGACTGCGAAAAAATGCTTATTTCAGCAGCCTTATCAACGACCTGTGACAGCACACACATAACCACTTAAAAGACAATATTCTTATTTTTAAAATGAAAGAAAGAAGAATTTAAATATGTCAAACATTTACGAATTTGTTAAATAGTATTTCTCTGCTACTTGGGTAAAAAATGTTCAATAAGCACACATTTAAGTCGTCTAGTTAGAATCTTTATTATGTTTCCAGTTCTAGGATTAAAATTAGAAGACTTAGTAGATACACTTATTTAGTGTTAGCTTGTATAGGCTATTCACAGTAAAGTGAGCACTTTTGAAAGCACTCTCGTTTGGAATAACAGCCAATGAATGTATTTTATTTTAGCCTTAGATGTTAAATTCCCAGTACGGTTACTGTGGCTAGTAATTGCATAGTAATATTTATTTAAAAAGGTGATTAAAGGATAAAAAATGGCAGAAAGGAAAAAGTAACTAGCACTTCAAAAGAGCTCACTTTACCGTGAAAGACCTATATCAATTAATTTTGCATTCATAATACCTGTTTGTTTGCTGTACATGGCAAGTAACGTTTGCTCTTGAAAAATGTATTGCTCCCTCTTAAGACCGTGGTTCGACCTGGTTTCCGGAAGAAAGGACCAGGCACTCGCTAAAGGCGGGATTTATTCGAATTCTGCCAAGGTATTACGAGAGCGCGTACAGGGGTTAAAAAAAAAATTTCGTGCAGGAAACGTCCGGCCGGAAAAGGAGCTGAAGATGTGGGCGGTGAAAAAAAAAAAAAAAAAAAAGCGAAAGAGCGACGGAGGGTGCGAGGGTTGAAATACAGTTTGATCCTAATTCCCTCTCGTTTCCTCTCCATTAGTCAGGAGATAGACACTTGCAGGAGGGTTTTTTCCCATCCCTCCTCTTCTACACAGCGACCCGCTCTGGTTTCGCTTCTCCACTTCCATTCTCTTCATTTTCTCGCCCTGCTTCTCCCCCTGGCTCTCTTTCCACCACTACTCGTGCGGGTGTGAGCACGAGCCCGCAATCCAGCCATGTGTTACACAACCCCTGGTGCCGCTCTCTGATTAGACCACATATTTCACCCCCCGCAACTCTCCACGCGTGGGCGCCCAACCCCAACTCCGAAAATCCGCGAGAAAGAACGCATTCCCCTGTGGCTAATACATATCCGAAGAGTGGAAAAAATGATGTCGTCCCGACCTTACAATTTAATCTGGAAATGTGTACCATCATTCATCACGGGATTGGTCTTAATTTTTCGCTTATGGCATGGCGGAAAGTGTAAACACTCAATATTTTACCCTCGTGGTCGAACATTTTGAATTTGAAGACCTTTTATGCGATGGTAACTTTAGCGAATAAAATTAACCATTTCGATAACAGATAATTGTAATTTTACCTGGGGGTTGCAACAAACAAAGTAATTTTGTTCCAAAGTGTACTGCTAACGGTACGAGGTCTGTGTAAAATATCGGGACCAATAAATATCCCAATGCGCTTCATATTGTTGGTAGCATAAGTTTGTCTGAGTACAAACACTAACACAGTAAAGAAATGCCACCGCAGACATCACATATGATTTGACGAAAAGGGGCATTAAGTTGAATTTCAATCCACCTCCTTCGTCTCACTTTTGTGGCATATGGGAGGCTGGTATAAAAGCAGCTAAAATTCACTTGAGACCTATTGTTGGTGACCAGACACTTACCTTTGAAATGTACTCTTTTGTTCACCCAGGTGGAGGCAGTGCTGAATCCTCTGCCACTGTGTGCTCTCAGTGGGGATCTTAATGACTTAGAGGCACTAACACCAGGTCGTTTCCTTATTGGATCGCCTCTTACTGCCCCCACCTAATCAAGACCTGACTGATGTTGCAGTGAAATGTCTTAACCGTTGGCAACTCGCCCAACAAGCCAAATAACATTTCTGGAAAAGATTGAATTTGGAGTACGTCAAAACATTGCAACAGCGTCTCAAGTGGACTTTCAGATGCAGAGATCTCAAGGAAGGACAGCTTGTGGTGATCAAGGATGACAACATACCACACCTCAAGTGGCACCTGGGTAGAATCTTTCATCTTCACCCAGAGAAGGACGGCGTAGTCCGTGTTGTCAGTGTCAGTACTGGCCAAGGAACATTTACGCGAACAGTAGTGAAGCTATGCCCACTTCCTTTACAGTGAATTGCCAAACAGCAAATTGTAGATATTTATATGTGAAAGTGGGACTACAGCCCCTTTTTTGTGGGCAGTATGTTGAGGGTATTTGCCTTTATAAGTTTGTTGGGGCTATTTGACTTTATAAGGTTGGCGTTGAGGTCGTGTGTTTTAACTGAAAAGACAAAAAGAGGCAGTGGACCATGGACACTTGACAATGAAGGATATGCATGCATACATGTACATGTAGTTTGTGTAACAATTACTTTATTTTGAGGTGCAAGGATAAACCATGTGCACTTTCATTTAATTTCAATGCTAAACTTCTCTAAGCTGAATTGCTCCTATATTCAAGACTTAATTAGTCAAAATGACTCACACACTAGCAAAATACACCACATGTTGTATGTAATTGTTTACAATGAAAACAAGAGGCCTGTGAAATGTATTTATTTGCTAAATGAAATCTAGTTCTGTCCTGAATAAATTAACCCTCCTCTATTAGCCAAAAGTTAATAAACATACAATGACTACACTGTTAAAATATTTCTGTATATTTACGGAATGTTTTACGGAAATGTACAGTGTATATACGGAAAGTCAATCCGCAATGACGAAAAACGAAGTTAAAACCGTAAATACAAATTAAGGAGTCTCCGTATTTCCTTTAGCTTCGAGTTACGGGGACGAACAATGCCGATTCTACACGAAGCTTTCTTCGCCACTGTAACAAGAAAATGATCGCTTCTGCGACAGTTAAGGCTATCCACGCGACTATGACCTATTATTCCAAACATAAAAAATTGGCATCAGGCGTCTGTAACATTTGGCAACACTAAAAATACACTAAATTTAATAGAAACTGAATATAAAAGTTATACCCCAATGTTCAAGTGAGAGTTGTAGATCAATGAAGCTCTACCTCCGTAGCTCAGGGGTAGGGTGGCCGAACTGTAGTCGGAGGGTTGCGGGTTTGCGCCCCGGTGTCTCCGATGTGGCAGCATTTAAGTTCGTTTGTTACACTGTGACTAGTCGTTCTCACTTAAGCTCAACGACGTCAACTCTATCAACGACTACAATGGCAAAAAAGAAAGAATTGGCGAGTCGTGGAATGAAAATTTTTTGACTTTCGCTTATGTACAAAATATTTTAACTTTTTAACTATAATTTTTTATACACTGTAAACCACCCACATAAATAAATTTTAAGATATTTTCACTATCTATTTTTATTTTAAACGGAAAGTACAGAAAACTAACTTGGGAATGAACGGAGAGGTTCCGTGAAATTTACGGAAAGTCCGTTTCTAAAAATCAATGTGTTCGTAATTTTACGAATAGTTTACGACACTTCTGGATACATTTTCACCATCACTTTTCCTTAAAACGAAGGAAATTTTTTTTAACAGTGTATAAATTTAACAGTACGTGATAATGCGGCTTTATTGCATGAGCATTTATTTTCCACTGTAAGTCTTTTAAATATGTATTTGTGCATTATTAATTTGTACATCTGTTAACAGTGGTTATGTGTAGCTTTCATTAAAAAAAATAATACTCAATTATTTCAACATCTGAGTTTACTGGTTATCATTAAAATTTCCATTGCCCTTGTATTAGCAAACATTACACTGAAATAAACATGTCCTTGTACAGAAAATATAATACGCGGAATTTTTGGGGGCATAAAATTAGCATTACTTAAATTTGGACTGCCTGCTGGTGCGAACAGATTTTACAAATATGATTGAAATCCGAATCTTCCAAAGTTGAAGCATTTATAGTGAAACAAAACGTTATCAAAATACTTTCAAAATGTATACACCCAATAATAATATAAATTATTTTTAATTGTTTTGTGAAGTGGTTGCTTATAAAAATTTTGAAGTGTTAACTCAAATAATGACATGTACGGCATAACAAATAATTAAAAAAACGCTAAGTTTAATTGAAGTAATTTTTTTTTATAGAATTGGGGATATTATTTAAAAGGAATTTATTAACATTGTATGCTGTTTTCAAATATTATTCATATTTGTTTACAATGTTATAATATTTATAATGAACGTTCTTACTATGAGACATTTTAAAACGTACTTATCATATGAATGTAAAAAATGGAGTCGTTTATTGTTTCTAAATCAACACCAAAGTAAAATTTTATGCTTTGTCTACAAATTTGTTATACTTCATATCTTTGGCAATAACAAAAATAGTCTCTTGTATATCAAAAAGCAGACTGCAAAATGCAAAGCAAATGAAATTTATTAGAAATTCCCCGGCAGTTTTATTTATATATTTTCATTTTCGTGGACATTGAAAAGCTTAGGTGCTTCTTTTTTTTTGCTGACCGGCAATTTCCAAGACGCACATCCATTTTTCATAACTTTTTTGCCATGAAGGGTAAAAATAACATATATATATATATATATAATGTTCAGAAATTAAATGCCCAAACTGCAGGTGGCGATTCTTTATGAAAAATAAAGTCGAAAATATACATAACACCATATACCTAAATGGAATATTAAAGGAGATATGAGCCTGTGAACATTGGGTTTCGAAAACGTATTTTCGCTGAATACCTTGTGCTTTCTGACAGCAGTAGGTATGGCGGCGATTTTCCCACAATACGTCCCCTCAAGATTGAATGGAGCGTGTATTAGGGGAGGGCCTGTCGTCTATGTGCTGACGTATCACTTCCTCAAGCCGAACAGTGCGCACAGACTGAGGACGGCCAGTATTACGTATGTGTGTCTGCAACATGGGAAGCATAAATCACCTTTTTGCTGCGGATTTGTAGGTGTTGTATAAGTCATTCAGCAAAATACATTTCCTTAACGCAATTTTCATAGGCTCATATCTCATTCAATATCCTGTTTAGGTATATGGTGTCCTGCATATTTTAGAACTTTTTTTTTCACAAGGAATCACTTCCCCTCAGTTTGGGCGTTTAATTTCCAAACAACCTGTGTATATGAGTGAAACACCAAACTGACATACATTATCACACTGAACGAAATTATATTAAGCTATCACATAGATGTGATCAACAAACTCACTAGAATCTCATTGGCCAATGAACTTTACAGTTACTCTTCTATCAGAATAGTGCGGTGAATGGTGTTCATAAACAGTCCCTTGGTTTCACAATAACATGTCGTGACACAGTGAGCTGCTACTGGAGTGAAGCTGGCTGGACTTCACACTGACTGCAATAAATGTGCTGCAAGCTTCGTAGGCTACCGAAATCTATGAAAATATTAAACATATTTCAACATTTGTATCCTTGTGCTAGCCATCAAAAGTGTGTATACATCCCTCATTTCGTAAGATAACCCTACATGAAAAAGTAAAGTACTACGTCATACCTCAGGAAACAGTCAAGAGATCCCTACCAAAATTGCCGAAGAAGTTGTACTATGGTAGGGCTTACTAATTTATATGTTTCCAGTGGGAAAAAAAATTATTTTCAGAATGGCAGCTATATAAACATTTTACCTTGTATGCTATATCTACAAAACTATGTGACCAATTATAACTTGAATTTGTATACTGGCAATATCTATGGAGATCATTGATTGTGTAAATATATAACCTTTTCGTTTTTCTTTTATAAAGATTGTCACATGAAAAAAAGAATTTTTTTTGCCATATCTTGAAAACAAATCAACCAATTCCCACGATATTTTACACAGAAGTGGTGGTACAGTAAGGCATTCAAACTTATATGTTTTAGGAGTGGAAAACAAATCAACCAATTCCCACGATATTTTACACAGAAGTGGTGGTACAGTAAGGCATTCAAACTTACATGTTTTAGGAGTGGAAAACAAATCAACCAATTCCCACGATATTTTACACAGAAGTGGTGGTACAGTAAGGCATTCAAACTTACATGTTTTAGGAGTGGAAAACAAATCAACCAATTCCCACCATATTTTACACAGAAGTGGTGGTACAGTAAGGCATTCAAACTTACATGTTTTAGGAGTGGAAAACTTTTTTTTCAAATGGTATTAATACAATTCATTTATATTAGTTTTTATATATATTAATTCAACAAAATTCAACCACATTTTGTACTCTAATTAATATTAACTACATTTACTAAGATCCTCTTTTGTAAGTCTTTTTGTAAAATACTTCCAGATCAGGAAATGGAACATTTTGCTATACCATATATCCAGAATCATTCAACTATTTTCCACCAAATTTCCCACACCAGTAGTTCTAAAGAAGACCATGTAAAATTAGCATGGTTTAAGTAGGATTAAACACTTATTTTCAATATGACAGTTATATGAATAATTTAGATAAATTTGTCATACAAGGTATATTAGACAATTTAATAAATTCAAGTGAACTTTTTCTGATGACAGTGTCTATTAGAAGTATTGCACAGAGAACCTAGTTTTTAGGTAATTTAGTATGAAAACATTAAATAAGAAAGTGAGGTTTTTTATGCAATGGGAACCAATCAACCGATTTCCACCAAATATGGCAGCTCTGCATGCGAGAATAGGTTACACTGGTCCAACATGTTCATGGTAAGAATTCTGTCGTGTTAATATTTATTATAAGAAATCAGATGATGGGCAGCAGTTTTTAATGGAAAGGAATAACATTATTACTGCATGGTTGAAATTAATATGAAAGTCGAGAGTCTTTACTAAGCAAGATGTAAGTAAACCGAAACCATATAATTGATATAGTAGAATTCTGTTGAAAGTGGTGGCCTTAATGTTCCTGTTGGTAAAAGAGGTTGATTGAATGTGTGTCACTTTGTGTCAGCCATGGCAGGTTTTATTCCGGAAAGCTGAGATATTTAGATTATAATTTTTAAATAACCTGCAATTATCATTGTGAAATTAATGTGCAATCATTCAAGTGTTGATTTTTTAATTTGGGAATTCTTTAGAAGAGAGCTCTGTAATCGGAAAATGAAATCATAGCATGGCTCTTCGATAAAAGAGTCACTTTTTATCCTACGGAAACTAATACTAACTTCTTAATTATGTGAAACCGTATACAACGACAGAAAAATCATGACTTTATTTAATAGAAAACTAAAGGTGGCATACTGCGATTAACCTACATCCTTATAATTGTCAGTACAACCGTATCAATACGAGGAGCAATGTAGAGACTAGGCTCAATGTAGAGACTAGGCTCAATGTAGAGACTAGACTGGCGAACATAACTCAACTTTAAAAATAGCTGATGTAGAAAAACTGCAAGACGATATTTTTTGTTGTTCATTGTAAAGTTGTGCATGACTTTGGAATTGACAATATTGTAACATATTTGAATGCTGAGACTACATTGGAAATTGAAGAATAGCTTTCTCTGCCATTACAAGATCCAGCAACTGTAAGCAAATGAAAATTATTACATCTGCATTTAAACGATGTTACGAATCTCTTAAACTGTAGGTTCAAATCATTTTATTCTGAATGTAAAAGTTTAGCGCTAGCTCATCTGATGTAGCTGCCTAACAGATAAAAACTCCGAAATCTATTTCATGTATGTGCTTTAACAATTTATGTTTCAATTACTATTTTCATATGTTCCGCCTTATGTATTGAATTGTATATTATATTACAGTAAAATGATTTTATGATGCTGATTATGACGGGTTGGACTATTGATAGAAGTGGCGACAGAGCTTGGTAATGCTTGCCAATATGTTCAACTGGCCAGCCAGGAAGTTCTGTGTGGTGTATAGTAAAATATATACAAGTTTTAGATGCTGCTAATAATTTTGGTTATAAACAAAATTTTGTGGTTTAGTATTCATAGTTCCAGGTTGGTAGGGGTGTACCAGTTTTTGGGAATAATTTTAGGACATATATTTATTTGATCATTTATGGCATTCTGCCTGTAGGATATGGCATAAATTAGACAGATGTGGCAATGCATCATTGCAGCATAGCAGCTGGACCACATTTGCAAGTAGCTGATAAATTCGTAAGGGATGATTAATTTACGGCCACATATATCTTCTATGCCACAATACTATCTGATTTGACTAATGCTCTGACTATTATCACTGAAGATTATCTACATTGTATGCAGCAGCTGTTTTATAAGATGGAGGAAGATATGCCTATTCTGCATAATATTTTGGCCTTTGACTGAAATTGTGTTAATGGCTTGGTTACCATAGTTTCTGGCATGTACTAATGTATGTGGTCTGCCAGATGTGACTCTTGCCACTTTATATTGACCTAGTATTAGTGTTATTGTAACCTACTTTTTTCAGTACTCAAGAATTTTTTCTTTTGGTATTAACATGTTACCAGGCTTTTTCACCATTTACCAACTGATCAGTTTGTTGCAGTTTTCATTAATTTCAATGCTCTTGTATTGCTGCAAGTGCTGGGTAACGTTGTTTTGCTGGCCTTGTCGTTTTCAAACCTGCTACAGAAAATTATAAGTCAAAGTTATTCATTAGGATTCTCTAAATTTTGTAAGTGTTTTTTTTTTTTCATTATAAAGGGTTTCTGCAGTAAGCCAGTATACGTAAGTAAGTCAGTAAAGTTGTCATTTAAGATTTTGGGTAGGTTCTCCAGTAAAGTGGCAGTTTGACCTATCTGGCCTTAAACTGGGGCATAATGGCTTATACTGTTATGGAGGCCATTAGTATACAAAGTAGAATGTCGTGGTGTGTAAGGCTTGGTTCACTATGAAAAACATGTATGTCATGAACATGTATGTATTGAAATGAAAGGAGGTATTCTTACAGAACTGTTCATGCTCATCCTGTACATAGTACATGTTGTGCATGGACTCCCTCGACATAGTGATATGTACGAAATGTCAATATTTTATTCCGTGTTTCATAAGACCTTCGGCCGATAGAATTGTAGGCGAAAAGAAGAATACAAATTAAACCTCTCCATTTATTTCAATATCTCAATTACTAAACCATTTTTTTTTTTATCAATTTTCTCTTATTAATTTAAAAAAAATTCTAAATTATATTATTTGTTAGTAAATCACTACCTCAAAAATGACGTTAATTTATTGTTTTGTGTGATTGGTTGAACGTAAAATGAGTATATTCACTATGAACCCAACATTTTTATGCAGTACATGTTCTATGCATACGTTTCTTTAAGTACATGAAATAGATTGTGAACTAAGCTTAAGTCATCAAATTGATCGTTATCAATATGTGAAGAAGGTAGGACACTATCAGGCACTGAATAGCATATACTATCCTGTATTCTGTAAGTTCAGTTAGTTTTTAAGTGGTGTAAGAATTAGTACTGACTAGTTTAGCTGTGTCTTGAATGGTATGATATGCCAGAGAAAAATTTTTGTTGGATATTTGAGGTTGCATACAGAAGGGACCATTTACCCTTGGGCTTAATATATTGGGAGCCATAACATTCCATAATTTATTTTTATATAAATTGCAGTCATTAAATGCTATTAAATGATTATTTTATTTGTTTGTTCACATATCCACAGGCCTTGAATTTCTTGACAGCAGCCATTAGTATACAATATGCAATAGTACAAGTTTGTATAGGGATTTGTAATAGAACGCAACACCAAATTGCCAATTAAAAATCTAATGATATAACATTTTATTGCACCATTAAACTTTATTCTCTGAAACATGTAAAGTTCTTCGTATAAGTATGAAAATAATTTTATATTAAATTTATGAATATAAATATATGTCGGTATCGATAACAAGTAACGTTTGTTTTATTTCTATAGTTTTCCTGTTTTATTTGCTCTCTTTACAATGTTATTTGTTGTGATGAGTGTGGGAGCCACAGCTGTACAATGAAGGCTTTTTCAGGGTACTCAACTCTGCCTTAATTCCATCACCGCACCACCTCACCTAATGTCATCTTGTCCATTCCTTGGGTTAGCCAGAAATACGTTTACCTTGCAAGAGCCGTCAAAACACGCTCCCACTCCACTCCACCTTGTAGGGTGTCTCTGTAGTTGTATTCACTGAGATGCTGGTCCAGTAATGGTTTGTGTCCAGCCCCTGCTGCACGTCTCAATTTAAGAGCATGGAGTGACCAAATAGTTTGAAGTTCACAGTAATAGCGAAGTTCCTTTACCTTTACACTGTGTTAAATAACTTTGGAATATGAAATACTAACTTTGTCTTACTTTGCACATGCACATTGGTGATCTATGTATAAAATTGTCATAATTTTCCAAATAGTATGGACCCAGTAAAATATTTGCTGAAGTTCTTTGTTTTTGCATTTTTTGGACCTGAGAAGATGTGCATAGCCTCTATGTAAGTAGATACAAAATAACTTATATTGCTAACAAACTAAATTTTTCTAATAAGTGGAAAGTTGTTGTTGACATTCACTAGTTATAATGTGAGAGATGTGACATGTCGGTTCTGCGAAAATACTAAGCATCAGCATTATGCATTATAAATGATATTGCTTACAATAATTTAAAAGCATTTGTCAGCACCAGATGTAATAGAGAACGTATGTGCTTGTGAAATCTATTTTTTCAGCACTATAAACCGTTACCGTGTGCCATAATTTGATTTAATGAAATAGGTATTTTGTATATAATTAAAGAAATATATTTTAACATTATAAATACCATTTATTATTTGGCAATGGTTACAATAAAATTTTTTTCTGAGAATGTCGAGAACAAAAATATAATGACATCTCTGTCACAATTTATTCTTCTTTATAACTGCTGATCTGAAGCAAAAGATGGTTGGGAGCAAGTAGTACGTACGTTTAAATATTATAAAGTCAGAAATATGAGACACATCAATGCTTGTGAAAAAACTGCTGACTACCCAAAAATTCAAGGTGAATTTAGTTTTTTATATTTTCTAGTTAATCACAATGAAAACAGTGATGCGCCTATAAATAAGCATGAAATAGTTGGGTTAAGATATCATGATTTTTTTTTCATAGATCCACAAACATCGTTCTTGAACTGCAGTTAGCTTATAAACGTAACATTTCTGTCCGCAGTGTACTTGTGAATGAGAATTACATTGAATCCATTTCTTGTATACTGTTTTCTTTGGGAAGTTTTTATTAGTGTTGATTTTTTATTGTTGGGAATTATTTAATTTGAATTTATCATTTCAAAACATAACTCTCTGTTGCAAAAAAAAAAAAAAAACAAGTTTATAATACTCATTGTCAAAAAGTAGTTGCACCCATAAAGAAGCAACCTACAGCAGGTTGTTCTGCGAGTTGGCAATCCTGGAAAATTCCGAGAAATTTGGTGGTCAGGAAAATGGTAAATTTTGTGAAATTCTGGAAATTGTCAAAGCTGTTTTCGTGATGCCATTGTTACTGCTTAAAACTCACGTATTTAGATAAATTATCTTCCCCAAAAGTAAGGTGTGGTGTTAATGCAACACTGCTTCTTTAGTGCATTTTTGTTGCGAGAAGATGGATGAAGTATTGTGTTGTAATTTAAGTACTTTTCTTGGACTCTCCATGAAAATGAATTCTCGCTATGTAAGATACAGTATTTTTCGTAACTTGGTTTAAATATAAATAAATATTTATATTAAGTATATAAATATATTTAATTTATATTTAATCTGTTGCCATTTGTAGAAAATAACGCATCACAGTACTGTTGTGTCATGCATGTGAAGAGTGGCCTTTTGTTGATGTAGCCTAAATTAAATCTGTTAAGCTTGTGCAACATGCATTTTAAGTTAGTTTGACCTTAGATTTCATGATGGCGGTGTTCCCACTTATGAGAACATTGTTTAATGTGACAAGGAGTTATGAGGAACTGGCAATGTTTTGTTCATCCATGAGAAGCATTTGAAGTGGAAGATGTCTGAGGCTACTACAAAAAGGATTCAGACAATCTTCATAAGCATTTCACAGAAGTCTACTCGGCGTGGACCTCAGCATTCTTCAGTATGCAGTCCACAATGTGCAAAAAACAATTATATTTACAGGTATACAATATTTAGATGTACCAACAAATCTATCCCCAGGACAGATATGCCCAACAGACATTTGTGGAAGAAGTGCTAGCCAAATTGTAAGCGCTTGACGATCATCTTCACATGGATAACGTATGTTTCTCAGATTATGCAACAGTTCACAAGTGGAAAAATGAACAGACGCAAGTTTCACATTTGGAGCAGTGTAAATCTGCATGATGTGCATTAAGTTGAATGAAACTTTCAAAATTAAATGTGTTATGTGCATTAATGAAGACCCAAGTAATAGGCTTCTGCTTGGTTGAGGTGACGATGATGTGAGCAGGAGATGCAGGAACTTTATGCTGTGCTTCAGCTTACTTCTGCAAGCAATTTATAATAAGACAGGGTTTCCTCCCGCTTCAATACCCAGGTACAGTAATGTATAGGTAAGTATTCGCAAGATTGCTGGAATTAAATACGGCCTAAATCACTTCTCTTGGCCTCTGTATGTGCTCCTGACCTTACTCCCTCCCCCAGACTTCGTTATGTGGGTTTTGTGAAGGGCCAAGATCGTTTTGCACCCCTGTGTGAACTTTGAAGTATCAGTGATGCAGAATTTATGTGGGTCTAGGCCATCTGGCATTAAAATGTTGCCGAACACCTAGTAGGACATGTGCCATGGCTAATTTTGGTCAAGGATGATACATAATAAATTAGTTTGTGTACTAAAAAAACTGCCAAACCTTATAATAAAGTAAAATAGCTTTCAAATGTATAGTCTTTTTTGAAATTAAAGCAATAAGATGGATGTTGTGTACCAAGTATATCTTTCACAAAAAACCACTACACAAAATTACATTGTAAAATCTATTCAATTAATTAGATACTAAATTCAGAACATCACTGTTTATGTAAATATAAGAAAGTGTTTTGATAATTGTTACATCTGATATAAGTATAAACATTGCCGTTACACATTTCAATTAACATTAGACATAGAATTGGGACGCCTTGAAATTGTGCATGTCCTGTAATTTATATTTGACGTTACTGAATGTTTCAGTACAACACATATTGTTGTGCTACTTTGCTATAAATTAATCGCGAATGGGTAAGGCTATGGTGTTTTTATGTGTAAGGATTTATCTTTAAAACTGTCTGCTCATTTGAATGATTAAAAATCTAGTTTTTCAGGACGTTTGTGAATTGTGCTGCCAAACTTCAGTTACCCAAAATAAAATATATCAAAATAGACTCATTTTAACAACAATAGTTTGCGAAATCTATGTGGATTAAGCAAATAGTTAGTTGCATAAGTTTGTAAATGGTACACCATGCTCATAAAATACATAGAAATTTTAATTTTTTCAAAGTAATGAGCTGGTAATAAATCACAGAGGAAATTAAATTGGTACATGTTTCCATCAATCTCAGTCAACTTAAAGCTAGATTAACAGCAACATATTTTGAACATCTTGTAGTATAGTTTTAGGTGCAGAGTACACTACCCAAATTGCTGTTATTTAATCAAACTGGCAAAATGGCTACAGCTACACTCCCAGACCTTCCGATATCATTTCATTGAAACAGAAGGGGTACCACATTGAAGAGAAGATTGGCAGAGGCTCGTATGTTACCGTGTATCGAGGAGAGTACGTGACGGGTTCGAAAACAACAATTTTGGCATGCAAGATGATAGATAAAAATAAAACCCCTAAAGAATTCCTGAAGAAGTTCTTCCCTCGGGAGCTGGATATCCTTAAGAAACTGGAGCATCCGAACATCATTCAAGTACACAGCATCCTGCAGCGAGAGTCTAGGGTGTTTATTTTCATGAGTTGCGCAACCGGGGGTGACTTGCTAGAGTACATTCGATCCTATGGCCCCATACCCGAACCCCTCTCCATGAAGTGGTTCCGCCAGATATTGGAAGGCCCCCGTTATCTGCATGGCCAGAACGTTGCTCACGGAGATATCAAGTGCGAGAACATGCTCCTATCAGTCAACTACAATATTAAGATTGGTGATTTTGGCTTTGCACGTTGCTGTGTGGACAGTGATGGTCGCAGGATGCTCAGTCGCACCTTTTGTGGTTCGGCAGCATATGCTGCCCCGGAGCTGCTGAGCGGGACACCATACAACCCAAAGATGGCAGACGTGTGGTCTACAGGTGTCATCTTGTACATCATGCTGAATGCCTCCATGCCGTTTAATGAGGCCAACCTGCGCAGGATGTTACGAGACCAGCTGACCAAAAATTGGAGTTTCAGGAGCAAGGTGAAGGATTCAGTGTCTCAGGATGCCAGGGTGGTGGTGGGAATCATCCTTGAGCCAGGCGTGACTCGACGGCCCACAGTGAACCGGGTGTTATCATGCGAGTGGATGTCTGTCAGGAACAGGGATGCAGAAACAGCACTCTCTGTACCAATATACAATGTCAGCTCCAATGAGCTGCAGTGCACAGAGATGCCCATAACACTGGAGAAAGACGCAAGTGCTGAATATGAATCTGGCTGTAGGAAACTTTAAAAACATGGACTTATATTTACCAACAAGGAAGCTCAATACAGATTTTCTCTTTAATTTCTTTAGATTTTTTATTATAATTATATTTTTTAAACTATTTTGACATAATTTTTAAACATTACTTTCTTAATTCTGACGTCTGAAAAAAACCTTTTGGTTTGACCTGGAATCTGATGTACATGAATATGTATACTGTGTATTTCAAACATAAACATGTGGACATTTGATCTTGGTGGTGGAGAGGTGGGGGGAGGAAAAATGTATATTTAAAGCTAGGCTTGACATTAAGATGTTTTATAAAAAGGCTATATATAATGAACATGTTTACAATGTTGGCAGAGTTCTAAAAATCTATAACCTGCAAATTTTAAGAATAAACATACTTGCATGTTTGCCACAGAGTACTTAAAGCAAAGTAGCTATTAAAATACGTTCGGAATTTTTCCAATAATTATCTGAGAACATTTCTTACTTTTTTTAGTTTATTTTATCGAGGTGTATGTCAGCAATGCATTATGTTTTTATTTCCTATGAGAATTAAGTGGTCACATTGTGCTTGCAAACAGTATTCATCCTGTTGTGTTTGTGGTTGCTTCAACTTTTCCAAACAGATGGTCCGTAATAGACTGGCAAAATCCTTTCCAACTAAACAACGTCAAACCTCGATTACACACACTCACATTGTTCCCCAAAACTTTCCTGTCAGACACAGTTGTCCGTATGAACCGAAACAGCCGATTTTCGAACCATCCCCCCCCTCCTCCCCCTTCTAAACGTGTAAAATGTGTCCAATCAGCATATTTTGCTAACTGGGTATATAAAGTCATGTCCACACGTCTTCGACTAAAGAATTGTGTGTTTTTATTGGTTAAATGTAAATTTATATACTCGGTAATGCATTGTGATTAAAATGACTCCCCAGTAATGCAGAAAATATTTCTGGATGAGTTAAAAGTAAAGAAAAAGTAGACAGCAATGGTGTGCATATGTCGAGTACAACAGTGGCAATACGACCTATGTTTACATTTCTCGTTAGGAAATGAGACATTTTATATGGTTTCGCTGATTATATATAAATTAATTTAATAGGGTAAGGTATGATGAGCAAAACAGTACCCCAGTAATGCAGGAAAAACTTCTGAGTGAGTTAAAATTTACGTAAAAGCAGACCGCAACACCACGGATATGCCTATCAACAGTTGCAATAGTAACAGAATTTATCATGGAAGCTAAAATGTATAGGTTACTTTAGAGAAATTTAGAGATATCCGCTGAAGAATGAAAAAATACACATATTCGTAACAGTTTATAAAATGTATTCTTATGTACATATCCTGACAATAATTTCTGTCATATTTTCTCAGTAAATATGTCACTTCTAAAGTAGTATAGTTTTTGTTACACGTGATAACAAACAAGAAGTTAATAATAAAAAGAAATGAGACTACTTTCCTCTACATAGGTGAAAATAGTTTACAATGAATTTTAAAAAGCTCAGTTGTTAAGTAGACCTTAACGTCTTATTGACAACAGTGTCATTAGAGATCGAATAAGAAATATACACAACAGTAGTGAAACCATTACAAATACACACGTAACCTATTCGGAACACGAACCCAGGAAATCTCGTAACATAAGCTAGCATGCAATCAATTGCTATACGGAGGTAGAATTCAGAGCATCAACTTGTGATGTAACCAGTATAATGTTTTGAATGATAGGGTTTATTAACCTGAAATATTTACACGACCGTAATTTTGAAAATAAATTAATAAGCCTCTTAAAATACGCAATTTTACTTGGTGTAATGTTGGTCTATATATATAATATATAATGTATATATAATATATATAATGTATATATAATATATATATATATATAATCGTAAACTGTAGGATAACACTGGTTAAGACACTGAAGCAAATCCTCTTTACGTTACTCTTACTCGGGGGGAATAACTCATACATAGCTCAATGACACAAGGCAATTACAAAAAATATTAATTCTTTTATTACTCTTTTTTATACCAAATTAACTGAAATATATTTTACAAACAATACTGAATAAATACTAGATCTGAAATATCTTAACCAAAAATACTGAATAAATTCTCTACTCTTCCAAGATATATTTACGTTATCAAATATTAAGGATCTTTATCAGGGACGTCTAGGGTTCGCTGCGCATAGGTTCGTTTCCGGATCTAGCCTGCACCCAGAACCGAATATCTCCTTACCGCTGATTCTTGACGACACCGGGCTGGAGCTCCTCCGCCTCGTGATATCGTGTAGTCGTGGTGATTGGTCTTCAGATCAACGTCTCTCCAAGACGTCGCATCGTTCAAGGATCTCGGATCGCCCTGCTGGATTGCCCTCAAGCTGCTCGCGCTGAAGTCCGAGGTCGATGGCTCTCGATGCGGTACCGACAGAGTGGGTCAGAGAGTGGGGGCGTATCGCCATGCACCAGCGGCCATATATACTGTATGGCTGGCCGACATACAGGAATGTCTTCTGCCACCCTCGCGGCTCCCTAGCCCCCCTCACCCCGTGTGCACCAGGACAGCGCTCGGTCAGCGAGGTGCGGGATCGAGCCCCGCGTCCGTAACAATGGCATACTGTGGCTACTTGTGTGAATAATTTGGTGGAAATCAGCTGCCTCTGTATAACGTCATTGTGAAAATAATTATCTGGCCTACTTAAAACATATAAATTAATAGAAATGATTGTAGTAGAACTTTCTTGCAAAATTTGGTAGGAATCGGTTCAAGTATAGACAAAATATTTGCAAAGTATTTGCAAAATATAGGAAGAAAGAGACTCTTCAAAGACGTATTCGATGGTTACTATATACTGTCAGCACACAAAGTTCAGTTGGAATCAGTTTCATACTTCCGTAGATATAGCATACTAAGCTTATATATATATATCATTTTGAAAATACTTATCTGATAAACTTTAAAAATACCAATTTTCATCACCTTTCGCATTACTACTACTTTGCGAAATTTCGTAGGAATCGGTAGATTGTTTCCCGAGATATGACAAGATCTTCAATTATTCATATATCGCTAACTTTCAAAATGACAGTCAAAAGAGTCCCCATGTGGACACATTTGATGTTTATAATAGATACTGCCAGTATACTAAGTTAAATTGAAATGGGTTACATGAGTTCATAAATTAAGTTTACATAGGTAAAGTCTGGTCGCTATTTTGAAAATATGTCTCTGATACACTTGAAACATGTACAGTTTTATGGCCTATCATAGTAATACCATTTTGACAAATTTGGTAAATAGTCTATAGGTAGAGACCTGAAAAATTTCCGAGTTCAACAACCTGTAGGCTATGTCGTATTGAAAATCATGCAAATATCACTGTTAATTATTTGCTTGCTGTATTATTGGAAGACGGTGATTTTGTCTGCATTTTATTATGTGTTTATTATTGGCCCAGAGTTGTCCAGGAGGTGTAAACTAACATGTGGGCTAATAGCATAAGCAATACAAACGTACGAGGTTTCGAATTCTAGCTTGTCCGAAATGAAACCTAAGTAGGTAACAGGGGTGATACATCACCCCACTCACGGTTATTGTAATCTGCTGCGTCAACAGCATTGTTTGTTGTGACTCATGCTCCCAGCTATTCTATCAGTCTGAGGTCATATTTCGGTTCGCGTCGTGGCGTGGTTCTGCTTGCATTGTTTCTCGGTATACCAGAGCGTGTGGGGTGACGCACCATCCCTGTTACCATCCGAGTTAGTAAAATTAGGTGTGCCCTGATATACTCTTTTCACAGTTTTGCGTTGGTTATCATGGCTGGAATTCCGGTATCTGACCCAGAGGTTTCGGACCGTGTGACTAACATATTGAATGAAGATACAGAGTGCAGTGATGAAAGCGACACTTCCTCTTGTGAAGATAATGTTGATGTCCATTCAGAAGAAGACTCGGAAGCTGAAACAGCTGTTTCCGACACTGAAGATGACCAACAAATGGGACCTACAGTGAAAGGTAAAAATGGACATGTGTGGTCAACTGTTCCTCCGCCCATGGCAAAGACTGGAGCTCGAAATATTGTGCGAATACCCCGTGCAAAAAATAATGCTCGATTACTTGAAACTGAAGGAGATGCTTTGAGTTACTCTTAGATCAATCCATATTTGACATCGTGCTAAAATAAACAAACCAAGACATTGCTCGACGAAGGACTGCTTATTAGTGTGATCAGAGATTTTTGAAAGACACTGACTCTTCCGAAATTCTTGCGCTAATTGGAATCCTGTACATATCTGGTAGTCAAAAAGACAGCCATCTCAGAACCTCAGAAATGTGGTCCCCATTCGGTGCTTCAGTTTATAGAGGTATTATGAGTGAACAACGGTTTCGATTCCTCTCGAAATGCTTGCGATTTGATGGCAAGGATAGCCGAAATCGTGCCTATAAATTTGCTCGAATACGTGAGCTGTGGTCATTATTCGTGTCAAACTGCAAAACCAACTATTTACCCCACGCATAAGTTACAACTGATGAACAGTTGCTGGGGTTTCTAGGAGAGTGTACTGTTCGTATTTATATTTCTTCAAAACCCGACAGATATGGGATATAAATTGTTACCATGTGTGATGCCCGTACCTACTATATGATAAACGCAATTCCCTACATTGGCAAAGAAGAGCGAAACATGAAAGTGAGTCTTCCTACATATCATGTCAAGACTCTCTCTGAAACAATTCATGGAAGTGGACGGAACATAACATGTGGTGATTGGTTTACTTCCATTCCATTAGCAGAAACAATGCGGAACGATGATAACCTGACGATTGTAGGCACCCTACGTAAAAATAAGGCAGAAATTCCTCCATCATTTCTGCCAAATAGAAACAAACTAGTGTTGACCTCAAAGTTTGCATATGGTCGCAAAAAGATGTTAACATCATTCACACCAAAAAAAAAGGGCAAATCAGTTTTGTAGCAATCCACCATGCATTATGCACCTGAAATAAATTAAATCAGTCACAAACCTGATGTGATACATTTTTACAATTCCACGTAAGGGGGCGTTGACTTTTTCGACAAGATGGTTCACGCCTATACTGTTTCAATAGCTATCCGCCGTTGGCCTTTGCGAATTTTCTATGGTGTTCTCGATCAGGCTGCAATCAATGATATGGTGGTGCTCTTCACTCACGTAAAGAGACCAAATAAGTTTTCAAGAAGGCATTTTCTAAAAGATTTCGGCCAGCAGCTTGCTACACCTCACATGAAGAACCGTCTCGACAAGAACCTCCCGAATGAACTCAGGACAACCATAATGTTCATTCTCGGGATTGGAACTCAAGACATCGCAACTGAACGACCATCGAAGTTGGCTAAGCAGTCGAGATGCAAGCTGTCCCGCCGATTGAAGGCCAAGAAAGTCAATACCGTGTGTGCGAAGTGTAAGGAGCCCACCTGCAAGGAGCACCGAAAAGATGTCTGCGAAAGCTGCATGTAAGGTGGAAGAATCTCAAAATCACCATGATACTGACTGGTTATGTTTTTTTGCATCAATTATCATTAAAAAATTGCTCGTTATTTTATTATAACATATTGCTATATTGTATGTCAATGACAAAAAGAAGAAAATTCTCTGAAGTTTACTTCCTGTGTTATAGGACCTAACCAACAATGGCAAGTGCTTACAAAAATTGTTCATTAATATTGTTCTATTTACTTTTGTTATTTGTAACATTTTCTTAAAGCTGTTCTCAATACAAGAGCCCGTTGTTCTAAATAAGCATACGCTCTATTTCACTGTGATGATTTTTGCACTATGGCACAGTTTTCCTCTTTAAGTGATATTCTATGTTACATTCAATTTAAATTAAATATATTCCAATAATTAAGTGATAGTATTATACATAAATGATGGAAAAATGCTTTTTAATTTTGAAACTGTATTTTCTAAACTCACTAAGTACCTAGGGTTGTACATACATTTAAAGGTGATAACTCCATGTTACCTGCGTAGGGTTATTGGCTCAGAGTTGTCCAGGAGGTGTAAACTATAAGGTGGACCAATAGCATAAGCAATACAAACGTACGAGTTATTGAATTCTAGCTTGTCCGAAATGAAACAGCGAATTTTCCAGCTCTGTTTTTAATATATAACATAAAAACTTTATTTCTTCATGTGGTGCCATCTTACAAAATGGGGGACAAAACTATTTGTTGGTATAGGCATATGTGATGCTTGTAATAAATATTTTCAGCATAGAAAATTCATTCGAATTTGGCCGAACGGAATGGTAGATATATGAAAAAAACTTAAAATGTTTTTATAGCCACCATTTAAAAAATAAGTGCCGTATATTTTTAAATAGCATTTGCTTACGTTGTCTACAATAGTATTATTTACTTACCAAATTTGGCAAGAATCACGATAGTAGTTTTCAAGTTATAACATAAAAACTTAATTTATTTATGGAGTTCTATCATTTAAAATGGCTTACCAACAAAAATAAAAATTTCTTAATTCAACGCACTGTTAAAATACACAATTATGTTTAAATTGGTTGGATGGTTTTTTTAGATATGACATAGCGCCCTATATTAGACATTGCCAATATTTTGAAAGTAAAAACCCTGTGCAGTCGGAAACTATAAAAACATGCGATAACAGTTAGTAAATTAAATACATTGTTACTCAGTCTATTTATGCCACCGTTTAGCCGAGAGACACTCTGTAAACCATTAACAGCTTCCTGTATCTGCACACGTTCAGAATTTAAGAACTAGTGATTTCAACTTTTCCCAGCGATGAAAACAATGAGGTTGTGAGGGGAAATGAATTTTTTGTGAAACTCCTCCGACTCTTTCGATCTACGTATATGATTAAATCACTGATGAATTTATTAATTAAATAAAATTCATAAAACTGCAAACCACAAACTAGGTCGCCATTGTCGGGATGCCGTTGAAAGATGGCACACCGAATGAGGCCGTGTCCGAACTGGCAGGTTTTGTTGACGAAATGATCACGTGACCCGAATTTGTATACAAAAATGGTGACATATTTGGTATTTTGTATTTTGTATCTATTGTATGTTAGCAAAAAAAAAAAACAAATGACAAAATCGATTGTTTTTATTTTAAAACCACATTCGCGGCTGCGTAAATAAAATGACTTTTAAAACAAATAACTGTACATAAAATACACTAGGTGTGTTTTAAAAAGCAAGTAAGTGTTGTGCTTTGTGTGTGTATATATATATATATATATATATATATATATATATATATATATATATATATATATATATATATATATATATATATATATATATAATAAAAATAATTAATGTCGTATAATAAATGTCGTTATAATAAAAATAATTATATATAATAAAAAATAATTAATGTCGTTAATGCATAATTTATTATCTTCTTATATATTAACGTATTCGTAGTATTCCAGTGATGATTGCAGAAATATCACGTCTGTTTTAAGCATTAATTTAGATACAAATATTTTGCACTGTTAATGTAATAATGTGTTTCCACGAGTTCTAAACAAGTGACTGTCGGCAACGTCCGAATTCATACCTACCAAATCACGAATTTACAAAACAACGAAAGAACGAAATTTGCCAATTCGGACACGGCCTGAGACTGAAAGTCTGCTGCGCAAGTCGACACACAATAATGTGGGTTGAAACAGGAGTCATTAGCGATGCTGCTGCATATCTCTAAATGTCGGAGACAGTGCTCGTTGGGTTAGCGCATATCGATCTAGGAAACGTTCCTCTCTCCTGGTTGTCATTCTAGGTCGCCCATGGTCTTCCCGGCGCGTGTGTACGTATGTATTGTTATTCGCAATCGCCGAATTGGCACAAATGACCGAGATTTTTTTTAATACCCAAAACGCGGCGTATGTTAGGACAAACTTCCACAACGTGTTCTGTGCAACTATTTAGACCGCTGATCATTTAAAAATACCCACTATACATTGTGGCAATTGCACTTTGCTCGGATTCAATGTAGCTTTTAGCATTGCGATTATTCTGGTTGTACACTCAAATCGCACTGTGCTGGCTGTAGTTTCCTAAAAGAAGTTATATTTTAAACTAATATAGGCAAACCGGATCCAACTTAACTTAACGTAACCAAAACGTTGGGTGTACGACCAGAATACTCACGCCATGTTGTGGGTAATTAGTAGGGATAGTAAAAATTCGCGAGTTCAATTACCTGTAGGGTGGACTCATGTGTATGCTCGAGCCTCAGATGTTTGTTCATTGGCTTCTGCCCCAGAGACTAGTCAGTGATACTGCACACCAAGCAGTATGGGATTCGCTACTTGTTTTCTTGTAAGTGTGCTCTTGGCTCAGAGTCGTCCAGGGCGTGTCTAATAAACTGCGATCCAATTTCAAAGTCACCATCAGTGTACACGTGTTTAACGTCTATCTTGTCCTGAAATGAACTCGCGAAATGTTCCTATCCCTAGTATTTAGTAGTGGCCACAAAGCCTGGATCAATGTCGTGTCTATTATTGAGTAAAGTGCAATTTCCATAGTGCGTACTGGGGTTTTTAAAATTCTCAGTGGCCGAAATAATTGTACAGGACGCCTTTGTGAGGGGGCCGCGGTGATGTAGTGTTTGGACTACTCGTCTCCCGCATAGGAGAACCGGGTTCGATTCCCGGCGGGGTTGCTCTGGGATTTTCGCATATGGGAATTGCGCCGGACGATGCCGCTGGTCGGCGGGTTTTCTCAGCGATCTCCCGTTTCCCCGCCCTTGCATTCCGGAGTTGCTCCGTACTCACTTCACTTCACCCTCATCGGCTCTTAAGATCTATCTCGATTCCACTCCAGAACGCGTTGTGAAAGTTTATCATTACCCACGCCGAGCTCACTGAGAAAATGGTTTTGTTGACTCAATTAAAATTTGCTTGTATATGGGCAATGGAATATTTTGTTGCTGAAACCAAATTATTTGATTGTTCTCATTCGGTTGCCCCAAACTGTAAGATTTGGTTGATGCAACTAAAGAATTGTTTGGCTACTCTTACATTAAGCAGTTTGGGACGATATAAAAAAATATTTACAAGTTCGAGCGAGTTTCGAACCTGGATCACCTCGCCCTTCCCTCATAGCTCAGGGATAGGGTGGCGACTTTTAGTTGGAGGGTCGCGGGTTCGCGTCCCGGTGCTTCCTACGCGGCAGAATTTCTGTTCACTTGCAGCGCTGGGTATTTGTCAACAAGTCGGTCTCACTTCAGCTCAACAAAAAACAACTACACCAACAACGGCAACTACAACAACAACAGCAACAAAAAAAATCACCTGCGCTCGAGCGCTACGCCTTAGTAATCTCAGCTAATGTGACAGCTGATATTGCGAGAAAGCTTTTAAATATATATACTGTAAATATTGGGCAACGTATGCAAACAAATATTTCAAGTTTTATATCTTTACTTGTCAGTTTCATGTTGCATTGTTTTATAAAAGTGTTTATACGATTTTTAATCGTCTATAGATGCACCAACAAACACTGTTAATATCCTAATTATCACAAAAAAATACAAACATACTCTCGAGCTGTATTTTCGAACGAAGGCAGTCAAATGAGTGGCCAAACAAATATATATAGTAGATTCAACAACATGTTTAGTTGGCATTCTAAGTTTTTTTTTTGGCCCAACACAGAGATTTTGTTTATTAAAACATATATTTGGCTAGACGAACAAAATTAGTTTTGTTGTTTTTTCAACTTTGTTTGCTCAACAACATATTTTGTTATGGCAACTAAATATATATTCGACCCTATACAAACAAATATTTTGTTCGATTGTCTCTCAGTGTTGTGGGAAAAAATATCGACCATTGGAAAAATTCAGCGGTTGCGAGTAGCATGTGCTCGTGTTCCCATTGCTCGCATCACCAACGCACAGTTTGGTCGCAGTTCTGTCGAAACAACCCGTTTGGTCGCAGTTCTGTCGAAACAACCAGTTTTCCTCCATCAGCGCAAAGATTGGCCTCCTCTCAATCTCTGCAAGTTGTTCAAACCTGTGTCGAAAACGTCGTCGAGGCGTGCTAGCTTCTCACTGGCGTTCACTCCATAGTGAATTCAAGGTCATTTCCAACTTTTCTGAAGCCTGCTAAAGTTACAATTTCAGGGTATTGCTCTGCCTCACGCAAACAAAGCTTAACCTAGTCTAGAAAAGTACACCGAAGGGATTGCGCACCACATTCGTGCGCAACTCAATGTAAGAATACTTTCCATAAGAACTATTTATTACTAGTCATTACCAACAGGCGTATTTTCGCCCTGTTCTTACTAATATTAATTACGAACAAAGTAATTATTAATTTATAGATTAAATGTAAGTAGATGCTAAGTTTAACAAAATATAACATGTATTTATGTTAAGATAACTGTAAAATGCTGGTCATATGCGGCGTATTTAGGAAACAACTAAACACGTATATATGGGGTGAATTTTTCTTTAAGTTTGAACAAAACCGCGAGTAGACTATGTACACGCCAATCATACTGAAACCACTTCGTTGACGATATTTAGATCGTTCACTTTACGGCTTTTTTATAGGCCATTCACGGTAAAGTGAGTACTTTTTAAGCCACTCCCAGCAGGAGTAATAACATGAAAATTATATTATACTTACTGTGGCATCAGACGATAAATTTGAGAGCTATAAAAATGTATTAAATTGCGTTTATCACTTACGTGGCAATTGTTATATTTAAAAATAAGCGAAAAGTTAAAGGAACTTTTAAACATGACCTTAAATCTGCTTAGTCTACCGTGAACATCGTATAGTGACATATGCATTCCTTTGCAGCAGTTATACGCAGCCAGTCGCAGTCAAACTTAACTATTTCAGGCACGTATCAAAATGTTATTCTAGGAGATGCAACGAATATTTTTTTTGTTTGGAGCTGTAATACTGTCCATACAACCCTCTGGCATATATCTAGACCAATAACAATGCGATTCTATTTTATGATCTTGGCAGCATCTGTTAATAATGCCACGGAATTTATTCTCAACAACGAATGAGTATCCCACTTATTGGATGCCGTTTCTTTTGTGTACAATGTACACATTTAAAGTTAATGGAAACTACATTCGTTAGGTTATTTTCAACTCACATTATAGCGGCAATTAGCTTCGTAGGAACGTACTTATGTTTTCAACAATCAAACTGAGTCTCTTCATTAATGCACGTATACTAGATATCTTATCCGTGTGAACGTTAATTATTGAGTGTAGCATGGTTAAGAAGGGCTGTCAGTAAAGAGTTAGGTTTCGTCACATTTAGTTTGTTAAATTTCGTATGTTTGTTGCACTCAGTGGTGCAGTGCCATAATTTTAGGCATTTAAATCTCTCAACTAATCTCCATTTGCCCTAAGCTATAGGATTAGTTTACTGACTATCAATACTTTTAAAATTAGAGTGCTGCTCAAATTAAATATTAGCATAGTTTGATCTTTTTTTTTTTAAATTAAAATCAATTAATGATAAAAATATTTTAACTTCTAAGAAAGTAAACAATGATCAGAACTCGCAAGTAAAGGAAATAGCAGTCATTATTTCTTCGCTTCACTAGCACAAGTATGGAGACACAAGATAGAAAAAGAAAGAAAGAGTGATTCAACAGGACTGCGGTAGAAATGTGAGCAGATGGTTCGTTGCGTATCTGTGCTGTATGCAGATCGCACGTTGGCCAAACTTTGAGATGTTAATGACTCATGGTTTCGACATTTCCTTGTTATATATTTCTACCATTGGAACAAAATAGCAGCGGAAAGTTTGGAAATAACGATGCTTTACCCTTCCAGCAATACTACATCTCTTGTGGCATCGCTGAAACCTCGTTGATGCACGAAGCAAATGTTGGACCGTACGAACTGATGCAAGCTACATATTCATGTCATTTCCACGCTGAATTTGAATTCCCCTCCTCCGTTTACAAAATCAAGAGTTTCTTATTAAGGCCCTATGCTTTATTGTTTAAACTTAATAAGAAAACAGACAGGTACGCAAGGGTGAAATTTTGTTACATAGTTCTTCGTGACGTACCTGAAAATTCGTCGTGCTAATCACATCTCCTTAAAAATGGTATGAAAACCTAGCTTCATGATATTATATGTAGCAAAGTACGTCAATAAGGTCTAATAACTAATATAATTCAGCATCTAAAAATGTATTTCTCCAATTTTTAGTAGTTCAGCAAAAATTATAAGAAAATAACAGGACGAAATAGTGAATTATTTACGTGTGAAATAAGAATGTTGAAGGGACAAATTAGACATTAATTGGTGCGTATTTTAAAACGCTAACTAGCATTTTTTTTTTTTTTTTTCAAAATTCATCGGTCAAATATATATTATTTTTCATTTAGGAACTTACCTTAGAGTTCGGCATGTCTTAAATGAACGGATGGTCTAAGGTGATGATAGTAGTGAGTGCAGGTAATGGACTGGAAACGTCCGGCGTAAGGAATACAACTTTTACGAACGTGTCATACAGGCACCGATTAATTTACTTAGCTCAAGTGTTCGGACACATGTTGCTATACTTATTCATCATTAATTTGGTTGCTGCCGTAGTGTTTCAGCTACATAGGGAATTTCTATAAACTTATAAGCAGCGACCAGCTTGTAACAATTATGACTGCTACACATTTATTAGAAAGTTTGGTTATGCAAATATGTAAAATGAGTTGAATAAGATATGTATATGTATACCTCGGCTATGGGGAATAGAATTTCTGATCAAGATACTGAAAAAGAGAATCACAAAAAATTATTATTAGTATACCTGGAAAACACCATACAATTTCACTACTAGAAGAGATTATTAATAATCCCAGCATTCAATTTCGGTTATGTTAAATATATATTTCGTAAAATTTAGAATCAATGAACAAATCAGTTATTATCATCGTGAGACCAAATCTCCAAATAATATCATACAATGAAATTACTCTTTTTGCCTCTAAAACTCTGAAATTAATGAAGTTATCCTAAATTACTATTGAATGTTTAAACTATTACTACACAAGTCGGAAGGACTGCCGTTGAACACTTGCCAAAAACACCAGGACTAATCATGCGTTAAAAGAAAAAGGTTGTTAACAATTACTTAGCTGTTAGTGCATGCCAAAACTTATCTGATGACGACACTATATGGTAGCTCTGCCGTCCGCGGTCTTCCTGGAGTTGCAGATCAGCAGATGGTAGACGTCCCGATGTCGCTCATCAACCAGGACCTCCTGGTGTAGAACCCCGGACTGGAAATCTGGACGCCGATGAGGTAGGCGGATGTTCCCTCGAACTCTGGACGGCGTACTATCCCCTTAAATTTGGCTCGGGGCGTCAGCTGGTCCTGGAACTGACGCCTCTCTAAGCCGTCGCTCAAGTTACGTTGTCCTGTCGTAGATCTTATCCGGACTTCACTGACGGAACCATATTCTTCGGGCTCGTTATTTCTTGCACAGTTATTTTCTCCCAAGGGCCAGTTTATCCTAACTTATTTAACTTTCCTTCTTCTAATATGTAGTTATTTCAAATTATTCCAATTTGACAAGTTTGCAGACATAAATCTTGAGTAATCCGGGTCCCGACTGGTGTAGCGTGATTTAACGAGGACATAATAACAACGATTAAATTAACAAAACTCTTTCCCTGGTACAGGCAAAATTTCATGAATAAATGTGACAATATTACACCCTGCGTAACAGTACAACTGTCAAAATAAATATTCTTACATCCTAAATCTATGCAAATCAGTTCACACACGAAATATTTGTGAAATTTACATTAAATCAAGAACATTAAAAGTATTATCATAACATTTACAATATTGAAGTGTTACAAGCTACATGAAAATAGTAATGTTGCTCGTTAGGGGTATTCCAGAGTCTGTACCGCCACTGTTATTCCTGTAGGCAGCGCGGGCGTAACGAATTTGCTGCTCGGCACTGCAATGGCGCGTAGCTGTGTCGAGTCATTTGGTCAGTACTGTACCGCTACTCGCGACGTTGCCACGTCGGCTATCGGACAGAGAGAACCGTACACGCCACTTGTATAGCTCAAATTGCTATGGCGCTCAAATGTCGTGAACCGTACGTTTTTATATTATCTTCGATTACATCCCAACACGGACCCTTGGCCGACGGAGTAGTTACTGCAGAAACAGACAGTTAAAAAAAAAGTGAAATAAGAGACTGGTTTGCAAGTTCAATCCTGACATATGTCACTATAGTTTTTAATTTAGCTTCTATATTAAACATGTAGAACCCAAACGTGCGTCTTTCACCTTGCGTAAGTAATTGCAGATGTTTAAAATATATTCACAAAATATCAAGACCACAAATCAGTGCGTCCAAAATATCTTTTTTTACGTATAGGATTCTATTAAAATAAAGTACATCTGTGCAATGATGGCTTAATTTCGATTTCGTGGTTATCTATCCCGGCACAAAAAGCAAAGGCATATTATTATAGGCGGTGCGTGTGTTTGCGCGTGCGTGTGAATGTGTGTGTGTGTGTGTCGCGTTACTGACAGCATGAATGTCTGATCGTGTTGCCACAGTAGAGAGAGATGCGGCGCAGCAGAGAAGCATATCACCGCCCCCTTTTCATGTCATTCAACCAAGGCGGATCGCCTGAAGGTTCATTTCCGCATTTGGCTATGTGAGAATCGTGCGGGCGGGTTTTTTATAGGCTGTTAACGTTAAAGTGAACACTATAGAATACATCTTAGTAAAATGTCACTGCCCCTGTGCCTGCATATATTTTAACGGGCGCATTGAGTAGCATTCACCCAGAAAAGTTGGTAATAATGATGGATGGAAAGTAGTTACATATCTTAACGTCGAATAAAAAGTGTTAGGTAACCATCTTTGATAACTTAAAATTATATCGATGAAATGCATCGATGTGTAAAAATTAACAGATTTGTAAAGTATTTACTTTCTTAATAATTTCACAGTTTCATTTGACCGACGCATGAGTAAAGTGACGAGGCCCATGGCAAAGGTAATTTTACATAAGACGGAGGAATACACAACGTGTATACAAATAGATCCTAAGCAGGACATTCAAAAGAGCTCATTTTACCGTTAACAGCCTATATCAGGAATTACCCGTTGACCTACACCGAGAAAAAGTTTTTGTTGAATCAAACAAAGTTTGTTTGGCGTGACCAAATTATTTGTTTATATAGGAGCAATGAAATATTTAGTTATTGGAAATAAATTATTTTGTTGTTTATATTTGTTTGTCACAAACAAATATTTGGTTGGTGCAACTAAACATTTGTTTAGCTCTACGTAAATTAAACAGTTTCGGTTAGTATAAAAATAACTGGAAGCACGACCGAGATTCGAACCTAGATCTCTTGCGCCCCAGTGCAAGGCCCTGGCAACTTCAGCTAAAACGAATTGTGATGAAACGAGAATGATTTTAAATACTAACGTTTTGAAAACCAGACAACGTGCGCAAATAAATATATCAATTTCTGTGTTACCTTCGGGTCACAAGTTTGCTGGTTAAATATACACGAAAGCCATAGGGGCTAGTAATTTATAGGTGTAATTTTTATGTTGATTTGGTATCTAAAGCGTCCTCCGGAATGTTGAAATCTTAAAAGCATTATTTATTTAATTCTACTTAGGAAGTTTACTAGTGCTATTTGTAACAATGTCAGTAAAGACAGCACATAGCACCCCCAATATCAACGCACGTTGGGCCAACGGTTGAAAATTTGATTGACAAGGCTGGAAATACGTTGTGATGGAATATATACCTTAGGCCAACTGTTGGCTTTTAGTTGGAAAGGATAGAAATAGGTTGCGTAGGAATACTAACATAAAATTAACATTATTTTCCAACCGAAGTCCAACTTAATAAATTTTATGAGAATAATACTTAAACATGCAATAACATACATATGTTAATCTATTAATTATAATAAATCTGTTAAATATAGATTATAATTTTCTATTCGTAGGTAGAGTGTTGAACAAATGTCGGAAAGGCAATGGTTGGTTATTAGCAAATATGAATGTGATGGGCCAACGTTATTTTATAACCAAAGTCCAAGTTAATAAACTGAATTAGAATAATGTTACAACCTACAATAATATATACGTGATAACATATCAATGAAAAGAAAACTGTTAAAATGTAGATTACTGTAATTTTTTATTCGTTGGAACGATGTTGGACAAATGTTGGAAAAACGATTAGTTTATTAGCAAATGTTAATGTGATGGGCCAACGTTATTTAAAAATCAAAATCCAATTTAATAAATTTAATGAGATTAATGCTAAACATACAATAATATTAACATATTACTTAAAATAAAATAATAGTGTTAAAAATATATTATAGTGATTTTTTAAACGTTGGTGGAGTGATGGACAAATGCCGGAAAGACAACTGTTTAAAAGTGGGATTATTAAATACTATAATGCCCGTCCAAACTAGTTAATCACTCCTCCCAACAACGCAGTCAGCTTTCGAAAAAAAAAAAAAAACTCGCGTGAAGTAATAATAAAATTGATTAAACTTCAAAATATGCAAATTAATGGGAATATCTTTTTAATTAACATATGTTATAGCTACGAACAATACGCTCTGCTCTCGAGCGCCTAAAATTTTATTGATATAACATATTACATTACACACATACACACACACACACACATTTTACACACATATACACACATTTCATCATGAAATACATATTTAACAATCAAACGAATGCTAAATATTTAAATATATTTTATTCATTTTTTTTCGGTTGCGAGGCCTTGTGCGGCCAGACCTGTCGCACCCCTTAAGACGGCCGTGAAAATTGAAAAGTTAAAGATAAAAAACCCATAACAGGAAAGTACATATATGGTTACACTTTGAATAGTGCATTACGTGCGAATGAAACACGGAAAAAATATATCATTAAACAGTGGAAGCAATTCTTCAACTGATGGAAAAATTAATTAATTAAACGATATCGCTTTTATGTCGTTTTGCAACTTATAAAAGTTTATCTACGAAACAAATTAGCCATGTAAGTAAACACAGTATAAATATGTGACTACTTAACTTCCAAGGGAAAACAACTTAAAAAATTTTTTTTTTGTTCAGTTTATCACTACTTATTCTCTAACACATAGGCCTGTAATTCAGCTATAGGTGGATGACGATAAAGTGAGTACTCTTGAAATCAACCTCTGATAAAATTCACTGTCTGCAACTGCATACATTTTAATCTAAACAATGATTGCAATACTAACAGTAGACTTGGCAGCGAGTTAGGAGAAGAAATTCCAGGCCGTAACGTCTCACTAGTTACAATATGAAACATTAACGGCACCTGAAATTCTTCACTTTCTTTTTGTTTTGCACATATAAGAATAAAAATAGACTGATAAAAACATTTTTATTTCTAACCAACTCATGACATCACTTGGCCGACGCATCGTCACAAGTTATCGGGTCCATAGGGCTCCTTGTTTTTTATTTTTTTGCCTTTTTTTACGTCTTTCTATTCCCGTGTTCAAATGCTCTAAATTCCGCGAATATGGGGTAGTTCTGATCCCGTCTCCTGATTGGTTATTTGTAAATGCCTCGAGCGAGTTTTTCTATGGCAGTTAGTAACAGCAAATATAAAATTTATTTTTATAATAAATTAGACTTTTATGCCTACATTTTATAATACCTCTTTTTCTGTATTTCGACGTTGTTTCTAGTTCTAAGATTTCACGCAATATTCCGACCTGGCCAGTATGTCTGCATGTAATTAAAGTAGGTTTTAATAATTTAAAACTTGAAGAAACTTAAGTACGGTGCATTTAATTATATTGGCAATATTATTATCGACTGGCGAGAACAGCGTTTACGAGTGGATACCTTGGTAAGTATTTCATTAATTTTTAACAAATAATGTTATAAAATTGCTTTGTATTACACGTGTAACATTTATCCTCTACTTTTCATATGTTTACATAGTTCCTTGACGTTTTGTTGAACCTTTTAATCTTTCCAGGTCAGCATAGTGAGCATTCCCAGCTGCCACTGACCTCAATTTCGGTCGTGAAAATTAGATGCTGCATTAAATACGTGAATGCAATTTCATGAAATACGTTGTTATTGGTTAAGTATTGTTTTGTTAGTATTCTGATGAAATTATGTTCGCATTGCTGTAGTCATTCCAATATTATAAGCCAAAAGTTATTTTCTCATAACAAAGTTTAGACCAAACTTTTATGTCGTTAGTTCTTCTAATAACAAAATTCATCTGGACGGATTTTCATTTAAAACTTACAGTTAGTGACAAATATCACCATGTAGGTGTGCTGTAAACATTTTATCATTTTGGTTCAGCCACCGAGCTTTTATGATAACTATTTTCGGTATTCGGTATGTCAGCGTAGTAAAATCAGGCATTTGCTTTCCCATAGTGTGAGTATGAATACAATGATTAACTTGGGAGTTATTTGTGCTTTAAGTAGTACACTGTTCAGTAATAATTGTGATACGTCGGAAAATATAGTAACGATTGTAATGTATTTAGCAGGAAAATAGTATTTTGTAATATTCTGCTGAAATAAAATAACGTTGTAGCGCAGGTATTTGTTAATCCGCGTGAGAACTATGCTAATTAACTATGCATTTGAGTAGGTTATTATGTTGATTACTTAGAAAGTGTATGGGTTTGGGTGGAAAAAGTATAGTATGGTTAATTAGTGAGTGGGAATGGTGTAAGTGTGTGCACATATAATCAGTGATTGCACTTTCGCTCCTGGTAGCAACTCTTTTCTTACCATAATGAATTGGAGCTCTCTGTAACACCTGAAATGTGCATGCAAATGACACTCATGCATCAAACCCTCACCACTTTGTGGAATGAAACATATAAAAAAATTAAATTTTTTTTATTAACATCATAAAAATATAGGAAACCATACCAATATATTATTAATACCAGAAAATGTAAAAATAAAATGTGACATATTATTTGACTTGTAGAGTAGTGTGTAGGGAAATTTTATTTAATCAAAAGTAGAATTATGTGCAATTACCAAAAATGAAATACTGCCATCCTTACAATGAATAGTATTAAAGTATTTAAAAAAATTAGAAATTGCAATATAAAAATCAAATCAAAAGACAATATTAAGTTAGTGCTGCTTTTAAAATAAACTGTGGCGAAATAAAAGTTAAAAGAAAATAATTCAGTTCCAGAAGTAGATCTCCTCACTTATTAAAACTTTCGAAAAACTATCTCAGCTCCAAAATCATTTAGTTACAATTGAATTCTCACTGTTCAACCTTACTTTAAAATATTTAATTTTCTTATTAAATAAATGTAATTTAGCTCACTCTAGAAGTAATTTTAAGTCTATGTCCAGAAAATTAATCTTAATTCTGAAAAATCAAGTGAAATTTGCTCCGGCGAACTAACTCAGTACTGCGAGCTGGACCACTGGTTTTTGATATCCTGTAGAAATCATATTGTCTGCAAAAATTTCAGACCAAACACTTTCTTAATATTGTAGAAGCTCGGAGGATCACAAATTTAATTACTGTGTTTACAGATGTACGTTTCCGGACTTACTAATTTAATGGCGTCACCTGGGTATCTCAGTGACGTTACCTCCGTGTACACGGCGCCTGGCGCCTAGCAGATCAGCGTCCTCTACGTCGACTTGAAATCACTCCAAAAACTAACACCTGAATTCAACCCTATTTTTACATGGTCGATCCAGTAACCTATACTGAACTCCTGGGACCTAGGTCTACATCTATCCTTAGGCCGATGTTGGAGATTTCCCAGATAGAAATCTTAGCTAAATATTCTCTAGTCATCCATTTGATAGGCCCCACCCTAAAGTCTAAGCTAATCACCATAAAATAAAATAAATGAAAACCTTACATACCTTTAAAATAATAAAGAAAAATAGTTACTTAGGCTTCCAAATTCACAAAATCATTACTGAAAATCAAAATTAATATATAATTTAATATTTGGATATTAATATAATAACATTACCATAGAATTACCATAGAATAAAATAAGTCAAATGGATTTGTGGTTTAGAAAAATTAAAATTACGTGATTTTAATATGTTGCAAATACTCATCTGAGGTGTGTGTAGATTATATTTAGTTCAAAAACATATGTAAAATAAATAAACATTGCAGTCACAAATATGTCTGTATCTAATTAACATACAGTAAACATAACCTCTTTGCATATACTATATCGAACCACGACAACGTGTCATTTGAGAAGCGTTTAAGCACGCCGTTTTTATTAGTTATGCCCATAAATGTTATTTTGAATAACTCTGGTATCATTTGACGACGAGTTAACACTTGTTGTTTGCCATAGATGATTGATTTAATGTTCACTATTATCTCGGGGAGTTTCGTTCCTACGAAGGGTAAAAATTCGAACCTTACACGTATTTAACAAGGAATGTTCTAATTATCGTGACACTGATATGATGAGGAGAAATTAGAAAAATAATTTCGAAATGACATAGTAGAAATCACATAATCATGTTTGCAAAGATCTATTATTTACTGAAATTAACGTGTAAGTATTTACGGTATACACTTCAATAGATTTCAGCGTACTTCTGACCAGCTGATTAGTATACGCCATCTGGCATTGTTTGCATTGAGATACTGCGGAAGGATACGTAACGGGCTGAAAGAATAAAATAATCAGGGCTTTCAAAAGTGTTCACTTTACCGAGAACACCCTTCATCAAAAATCGCTTGCAGTGATATACATAATAAACATATCACTTTCATAGTTTTACAGTACAGTTCTTAAGTGAAATTTCTTTTAAATGTTGCTTACTATCACAAACATTTTCAAATACCAATTAATGAATACCACACGTTCACAATAATTAGGACCTGGAAGAATTTACGAATTAATTTCAGGATAGTAGTCTATGCTTAAAACTCACATACATTGTAACTGGCTTGCGGCTCTATTTGACATACACTGAAAAACTTTGAGGCAGAGAGAAACCTCCATTAAACAAAAATCTAGTCCCATGATACCTAGTCAAGATGAACCTAGCATTGAAAAAAATTTATGAGCATCAAATGTACATAGGAGCATGTAGTCTATCTAGCACACAGGTCATTTTATTCGCGAAATCGCCGGGCCCTGGCAGTATCAACAAGTTCAGTAAGAATTCAAACACAATTGAAGAAGTTAGCACACAATGTTACTATTGTTTGCTAATTGTAATATTGTAATGAAATACAAATTTTTTGGATCAAACGTGCGTCCATAGACGCTTCCACAGACAGCCGAATATATCAATACGGCAAACAACGTTACATGGCCTTACATCATTTTCTTTTGCTACAATTAATTTGGTTTCTCGCCTGCAATATGTATGTAGGTTCTTTGGCAGAAAGTTTTCTTGGGATCCTTCCATCGACTATTCGGGAAGCAGACAGTTCAAATAAAACCGACTGAGTATCAGCAGTACCTTTTATTTTCCAAAATTTTACATCTCTTTCAATACGCTCTACAAAAAAGTCGGATGGAGAGTACATAACAAAATCACAAAACCTCTTATTTGCGATATTTATTTGGTTTTTAACTTGAAAGTAATAATCATAATGTATTTTCAGGTGCAAGCAACCAACTTTTCTCAACTCCAATCAAATATCAGTTTTCTGGTCAACAGCTGCTTCTAGCAAAGACTTTGTCTCCGATTTTTAGGGATTTATTTGATTTCAACAAGACCATCATTTTCCCACTAGACCATCTGAACATGCACCAAAATATGGTTCATATTCTGAGACAAACAAACTCCTTCTTTCTACTGTAACTGATTTTTGTTGTTCATAAAAACCAGAAGACTGCGCACACTTCTCAATTTCTAACTAAAAATGTAATGGCATAGACAATTTTTCATTCTTGAAGTTCCAAACGTCTGCGATTAAACGTGTTCAACAAATTTGCCTGGATATATTACGGGCTGTAATTGATAAAAGTATCGCCAAATAACGATCGTCTTCTAGTATGTAGAATCCTACAGCTGAACGGAAACAAACAGCTCGTTACAAACTATATGTTAAAAGAGAAAATAATAACATTTAACGTAATAGTTATGGTTGCAACACAATGTTCACACAAACCATATTTTTATGTCCGAAATATTGCATTTTTTGCCAGTAAAAAACTATTTGGTGAAATAAGAACCAATGTTAAACTATTTTGAAGATATGTGCTGCGTGGGTGATATACAAAATATTTTGAAAATTATAGTTATTATTGCAAATATTTCCTCTGCATTTGCTCAGTTTTTAACCTGAAGTAAAAACTCGTAATGGTAACAAGCTACTTGTAAAGAGATATCTAGCCACGTACATATTTATGGGAATATACCACAACCAATACCTATGTAACGGGTTTATCAATAATTAGCGTGAATAAAATAATACCTGGACAACTGTGTTCTGAAATATTGTACATTTTGTGGAAATATTTTAAAGTAGCAATAAAATTCCACGGTTTTATTTACTTATTTATTTAGTGTTTAAACTTCTTTAGTTCGCTGCACGTCTTATGATAATGAAATTATAAATATATATAGCAGGCGAAAGTAATATTTTTGAGTAAAGTTTATCAACAGTGTTTACTAATTTTTGTTACGATCTGCAAATGCTCTCTGCCAAGCCAACTTATAGCCTTGCAAAACCTACAGTCGAGAAAGTATACTGCACACATTATCTCTCGCTTGGAAAAATATCAGTTCGTAAAGCCTGCGTGATTTTACAGTGTTATTGATTACCGTTATTTTATAATACCACTGGCAGATGAAAGCGCCACGTATGCAATGCACTTTCACAACATTTTACAGTATGTATGTATGAATGTATGCGTGTATCGTTATATACATATATGTATAACGATACACACACACACACACTACTTAAAGAAACTGTCTTCACATTATCTTAATTTTAATCTTTTAGCGGCACGAACTCGAGCCATCTTGTTCCTCGCCGCTTTTCTCTTCACAGATAATGAAGGTTGTTTGCTTGGCTTCTTTTTTCTCATGTTTGGTAGTCAGAATCGTATTTCCCACGGAGAAGCTTCGCGAGGACAGAGGTACGTATAAGACGGAGAGAATACTGCGCGGGCTTGGTCAGCGTCTGGCAAACCCTGCATGGGCTTGGTCAGTGTCTGGCAACCCTGCATGGGCTGAATCGCCACCGTCCTACTCCATATTCGTGTCTTCCACGCGGAGGATTAATCGCGCCCGCCGCTATAACCTCGACAATTTATAGTTTTAGACACAGTTTCTACATTATTAATACTCTATATTATTGCCCCCGCGATGTTTTTTATGCATTTTTTCTTTTCGAGTGCACAGTATAGACAAATATTATGTTATTATTGTAGCCTGTTAGTTATAGGGTTCTTCAAACTTTGAAAAGACGAAAATCATATGTTAGACTTTATAACCTTAAATTGCATACATGTAGCAGTAATTGTGTTGTAAAACGCATGCATATCACGTTTATTTCACATTTCTATCCTAATTATGCTTTTTTTGCAACAGAGACACTTTTTCCTTATCTTTATTGCTGGAATGCCTGTAGAGTCATAAGAATTTTCTTTCATTTTTCGATTTATTTTGGGCATTAGATGTATAGTCCATTCATGGTTACTTCGAACTCTTCTGAAGCCTTGATTAGCTACTATATTCAGGATGTTCCTTTGATTCATTCAAACAAAGTTTAACCAAGTCTCAAGAAGGTCGAATATGATCAACTTTAAACTTGATATTCCTACGAGAAAACATCACAGGATTACCAAAAAACTTATAATAGCAGTCTGGCTAGTAACGCCTTCAATAACAGGAAATGTCTTCCAGCAAATAATGTCTCGGGGATCAATCTCACCTATATTGTTTGAACTAGGTTATTTTGAATTACCAGCTTTTCTGAAGAAACAAAATTCCAACAAACTACTTCCAGCTTTGGCAGTTATACCTTGCAAGCCAATTCGAAACATGAAAGACTACAGAATGCAACTCCCTCCTGCATCAACAACATTAACACTCCATTCAGTATCATCTTTACTAACGTTCTTCTCAATATGATCAATATTACGATATGCCCTCCTGGGGGATACCTGGAAACACGAATCTGCCGACGATTCATAATGGTGTGTCTTCTCTAATGACACGGAGCGATACGAATAAATACAGGACGCAACCTGCTTATATGCGCGACAAATCCATAGATAACTACATCACGAATAGTAGCGCCCGCGAAACATAAGTCCGCGACCTTAAAATTCTAACATACGGTCGGGCCACTGTTCTAAAAATAGGCACATCACTTCCAGCATTTTAGCTGTGTTCTTATTGGTAGATTTGTTCTTGGGCATATTTTGAATTTTTACGTTCTTTTGTTTAACTGTTGCATTTATGCATTTCATTTTACGTGTCTATTGAAATTTGGCTTTATAGTTACCGTCAATAAGAACATATTAAATATTTAATTTTAATTTTATTGTATTTTTGTATATAGTGTCCATTTATGTTTTAATTAATTGCAATTTATTTTAAGGAAAATATTTCAAAAATACTGTGCATCTTAATCACACACATACACACCTGCAAACCCCTGCACCAACCAGGTTAGCTGTGATTCACATCATTGGGAGATACATACACAGTAATTGATTCATGGACAAGTTGTGACACGTTGATATGCTGTCATACATGGTCTCAGTGATGATAGACATGTTGGTATTACATATACATATTGCAAGACAAGGACAGACAGTCATGATGCACTGTCTATATTTACATTCATACATTGACTGGGGTTCTTATAGTTCATTTGTGATGTAACTTTTATGTATTATTTAAGTATTAAATTTGGTATGTATGTATGTTCTTTGCTAAGAATTTGTGATTAATGGTGTTTCAATTATTAAAATCCGTTGAGTCGTTTATGAGTATATGAATTTGCGAGTTGGAATCTAACACAACCTTAAAATGGACGCCATATAGCGTCACCCATCCTAACACTACAGACGGGTGACGAAGAGTTCGGGTTCCATGTATAAACGAGTGCCTTCCAGGTTAAAGCTCGCCAAGTCTATTTTTAGAACAGTGCCCCCCCTCCCCCCGCTGGAGAAGCCGATACGATACGTGTAGAGGTTGCACAATAATATTCTGGGAATTAGGATCCTCGGCGCAACGCTGGATTTAGAGAAATTTCTGGGTGATGGCCTACGACCCCATGAATACAAGCGACAGTTGGACAGTCGGCAGTCTTGGTAGAAGCCTTTTAGTTGAGTGCGGTAATCGAGCAACGTGCACTGTAGATTACGAGACGACGGCGGACGAGGTGTTTGAGGCGTGAACGGACTAGAGGGCGTGGAACCCGACTTGTGAAGGATGCTGTGCTTGAGGGCGCTCGGAGAACTCTAGAACATCGAGGACTGCTGGGACCTGAGATAAAATGAGGCGGGACTGAATAACATGTGATACGGGCTTTATTGTAAATATTGGAACATTCAAATATGGACATATAATTTGTAAAATAATTGAATAGGTTTTGATACACTTTCTATTGGGACGGATTTTTAATTATTTAACTATGTTATTTTCTTTGAGGTAGTAAATTGTTTAGCTTGAAGTCATGAATTGAAAACAGAAAGTGGTATCAATTTATTGGGAGATGTTGAGTCAAGAGAATCGTATTTGTAGTTTATGTAAATAAAATTAGGAAATTTTAATTAACTCTTTTATGTAATTAAGACCATCTCTTAACGAACTAGGTTTAGCCTACTGACTTTGAGAAACTTGTAACAATATTTTGTATGAGAAATATTTCTTACGAGGCAATACAAAGAATCTCATCTTTATTTTCATATTTATATCAAAAAACTAAATTAATTATACATATTGTTGCTATAGGCTACTGATTGGTTAGCTAGTTTGGGTTAGTAAATAGTTAGTAACCAACAGTATAGAAGAACAGCTTTATCGTATCAGCTGATTACAATAAATTATTGCACTCGTCTAAGGGATAGTGTCATGCTATATAAAGCCTCTACGGGGAATGCTCTACAAATTTTAATATCAATTAATATCCGAAGCTAATCGCACTGACTCACCACTGCCAATAGAAATTACACTCGGGACGGTCAGGCCCGCGTCTCTAGATAGGCCAATAGAAGTTGGCGCCGCTCGTCGCCCCTGGACGACGACGTCTCCGCAGCTGGAGCTCGCGGTTGACGGACAGCAATGGTGACTCCTGGCCTTGCTTCCTCAGCGCTTATATACTCTGCCCGCGCACTCGATTTCCCCCTCCGCCTTGGACTGAGCAGCTAGCTCGACCGCTCAGATATAGGCATCCTTTGCCCATAACAATATGAATATAAATTTATATTTAATATAGGTCAGTTCTCTGTTGAAAGACGCATAAAACTCTCGTGATACATGGCATATTTAGGAATCAACCAATCACCTCATACATGCGATGGTTTTTGAAAGGTTGATTCAAATTCTTAATGTGTAAAGATATTAAAAATAGACAAATTGATCAATTTTGACATGTAGTTAACATATTACTCTGATCAGGTTAGCAAATCAGTTTGATTTCATTTCATTTTTATTCCCACAGTTTCCATACAAATTATAGTTATTTAAAAATATTTGTTTTAATATTGCACGGTTCCATTTCTATTCAAAAAAACCTACATAGCTCGTTTAAGTGATAATCAAAGATCATTCATGGCTAGCTTCATTTTGTGAACTAATATTTTATTTAGTGAGTAAATATCATGTTAATGCCATAACTTGCACAAAAAGGCGCGTGAATGTGAGCGTTGAAACAAAAGAGATAAAGCTACACTAGTATGTAGACTAGGGGTAGTATGTGGTGAACCTATAGTTTGTTTCTGGGAGTAATTTTACTTCATCCATGAATTTTTTTTTTTTCTCGCTTTCAAGCTTTCTTTATTTCTCTGAAGGGGACGCTCACGAGTACCTAAATATTAAATCATCAACGAGGAAGTTTCTAAATTCTGTATCGAAACACGTACTACATTAACATGCAGATGTGTTCTATAATTTCGTAACATATGACATCAAATATTCCTTACTTTGAAAATGAAGAAAATTCAATATCTAGTTGAAGCAGATTATAGTGCTTAAATTAAAGAAATAAGATTAATTTGTTGAATGGTGATCAATACCTTGAAATTATTATAACTATCTTCAACCGTATAGGTTTTCTTAGAACGAATAGAAAAACGTTTACTATTAGTAGGACTGCATTGCGAAGACAATAAAAAGGGTCTAGCTCTTTTTACGTCAAACATTGCAAACTATAACTTCCCTTTTTTTTTTTTTTTTGCAATCGCTGATGTAAAGCCCAGCGATATATTAACGGAGGTAATGTTCATATCCTTTTTCCAGCTAGTAATCTTCCAGAGGAGGAAGGATGGATTTTTCTCCCGGAAAAAAAGGGTTTTGATGGTATAACTCACTCCCTTTTATTTTCGCCTGCCTTACTGCCAGCAGTTATATCGACAGGATTTCAGACAGCGAACTTCTGGGGGAACGAGCCCGAATCCCACTCGCTCGCCAGGACGACGAGTTTAGTCGGATGTATCGTACCCTCTCGTAGCCAACGTAACACTAGTACAAAATTCCCTATGCAGCATACACAGCGTTACGTACAGTCAAATACGCATCACGCCCTTCTTTTTCCTTTAAAGGAGATACGAGAAAGATTTTTTTTTTTGTGCGCATCTCGCTGCTAGGGCAGCATCCATGGCAACGCGCCACGCTCAGACCGACGATAAATCACACTTCTCGCGAAAGGTACAATAAAGGTTCATTATTATTTTGCAGCTAATGAAGGCGTATCTTACCGTAATCTGGGTAATCGTGAACTATGGGAGTAGGGTAGAACCTTCGGGAAATGCGATGAAAATGGAGAATTATATCAGCACGCGAGAAGACACCGAGATCAAGTTTTTTTTTTTCTTCAGACGAAAGCTGTAATGTATGTAGTGTTACACAATATCTTAAAGCATAGCCTATTTCGAAATGACTCTTGCCATAATAATTGGTAGTTAAATATCCCTGAGGAATGTGGCATGAAAGGAGACTTGACGTCCGACTAACTTTGTACCTATGTTGAAAAGTGCTTGTGAAAATTACTCGAAATATTTCTAAATTTAAGAATAAACTATTTAAATATAAACTATATATATTTACTATAAATATTAACTATGTAAATATTAAAATTTATACGTTAGTGTATCATACAAATATAGAAGCGTTATTCATGGACCAAGTTCGCAACTCACTGAAATAAATTCAATAAACCCAAACTACTGTTTTTTACACAGATCTATGAGATTTTTCGATTAGTAAAAAGCGGTTCGGCGAGTTAAAGATGATTCCCCGGTCTCACGAAATTTCATCACGAATGTGGCAACAGTCTGAATTTTGGCCTACTTTCAGAATGAAAGTAAGGTTTATGAGACCACTTTCTTGTCTGTAAGTATGTGTGTCTGTGCTTGTGTGCCCCCTCCCCCCCCCCCCAAGAAACTTTTGAACGCGTGACTCGAGCTTCACTAAACTCGGTACACATAGTACTTAGTAACCACATCAGACTTTTTAAAGTTGTTGACCACGTCGGGTGCTTACTTTCAAAATAGTGGCCACGTTAAAATTGTGTGGTGCTATGTCATGTTCAGGAGACCATTCAACCGATTTAAACTGAATGCTGTACGTTGTCATTACATCGTGTAAGCACTGAATGAAGAGAATTATGTTGTTAGTATGCCATTCTGGAAGATAGCACCAAATAAAAAAAGTAAATCATTTACGTTCTATCTCAGAAACTACTAAAACAATTCTCGTCAAATTTGGCAAGTATGTAATACTATAGCACGCTACGTTAACTCTGCGATTCAAATTCATTACGCACGTATTTTCGGTTTTGCCGGACATGCAAATACGTTATGTTTATTTAGTAAATCTACCATACCATTCAAACCGATTTCGGCCAGTTTTTTTATTCTGTAATAGTCTATTAAAAACATAATACATGTCAATACATAGCTACGTTTGTTCGCTGTCATTTTGTATGTCAGCGCCACGCGAAGGAATGACGTTTTAATTTCATATCCCTGGGAAACAATAGACCAATTCCTGCCATATTTGGTAAACAAGAAGTTCTGCCACAGGTGAAGTAAACTGGTATGTTTTAAGTAAGCCAGACACTTATTTTCAAATTGAGGCCATGTAGTTATTTATGCTATATCGTCAAAACAATGTAATTAATTCTAACTTAATTTTGTATGCGGCCAGTTTATACTTATGATACCATTAAATGTATCCACACAAGTTCTCTTTTGTACGTCATTCTGTAGGATACAATCACGGAGAAAACAAATGTATGCTCACCAAATTTGGCAAAGAAGTGGCACTAGATCAGACTATGTAAAATTACGGTGTTTAAGTTGATCAGAAATTTATTTTCAAAATGTCTACACTGCACATATTTCAGTTTAGTAAATCCTATCATTCAAAAGGATAGACTGATTATATTCAAAGGTGATGCTCCGAAATTACCTCCGTAATATATTTGATTGCGCGCTAGCGCAACGGCATGTCAAAGCCTACTCATTATCAAAACTTTTAATAATTCCACTAAAAAATATTTGCATCCACGTAGAGGAAAGTAGGATTATTATTTATCTCAGTGACTTACATGTTTTTATTTAAATAAATAACGTTGACATTTTTCAGGTTGTTGGATTCGTGGTACCATGAAAAATATAGAAATATTCTGTTGCGATACGCTAGCCCCGCTAAGTATAATCCATTACGGTTTCTTCACACTTTTTGAATCAAACCTTTGAAAATCACCCCATGTATGACGTGCTTGGTTCTTACTTAAATGTAATTTATCACAAGTGTTTCATGCATGTGTTCGGAAAAAAATTACCTATTTTTGATTGCATTGTACTTTTAATAATATTTTATCATTTATAATTAATATGAATAAAAACAGGGAGAAAATAGCTATGTTGGTAATATCTAGTAAGAAATAGTTTTTATGATGAATATTATAACACCGAGTGCGCACTAATTTGGTGCGTTGTCACTTTGGTGTAATTTCCTGGACACGGTTAAGCTTTGTGCACGAGGCGGAAGAATATCCTGGAAATACACCTTTAGTAGGGCTTTAGAAATGTGCGAAGTTACCGTGATTGAACTAAACGTAGAAATTGTGTACATATGTATTCAATAGTCTATCGCATTTTGATAAACGACTGCAAAAAAAGTAAATGTAAGCTGTTTAGTTTAACGCATTCAGCCCCAGCGTACACAATTGTGCACACTACGCACATCAAGATAATGTTTGGTCCTTCGCTGCACAAGGCGGAGCTCAATGGCAAATGATCATACATCTGCGTATATGATTCGCAAACCGTCCTACTGGCCAAGGCCATAATTGGTTCATATTACTGTAGCTGAAAATGTAGCCTACATCTCATTGGCTGTGACAATGAAACACGTGTTGGTTCGTCTTAAGTAAAGCATTCATGAAAAATGTTTTTGTTTGCGACACCTAACACCTGAAACCAAAAATTGAAGTGGTTCACGTTAGCAAAATTAACTGTTATCTATCGTCTGGTTTTAACCTCATGGCACTTTCACGGGAAAGACTTGACATGCTCAGCTAACATTTTCAATCGGAATTTCATGTATCGTCTAGCTGATTAGAGCTTTCTAAAATATATGAATTTTTATACTCTTATTAGTGAAAATATTATTGTTAATATATTAAATATAACATAAATTTCTTTAATAACCACGCAAGAAAATACTAACTGTAAGTAGACCCAAAGATTTGTCGACAGTTCTACCATTGAGTAAAGATATACCTAGAGTGGACTTCTAGGTCAAATTTTCTGACCACTCCAGCTGTAGCTCGAGGGATGAACACGTCGTGCTAGTCCATTTTCGTGGCGTGAGCGTGGGGAATGTCGGCGGCGTTGCCACATTGTAATATACCCTCTCTCTCACTCATACTCCATCTCTGTCACCCCCAGTCCCAACTCTGCAACAGTAGAACGTGTTCTGAATGTCTGCTATACCCACAAGCTGGGACAGACAAGATGGCGGACACCTGAGTGCCTATCTCAGTTCGTATATATCCGTTTATCAAAATAATATAAGTTATGTAAAACATATGTATAAACGAAATGAAGCTTAATGTACGCATAAGTAACGGGAAACGTTGCATATTACTCACACGGTCATAATAAATGCATAAACACTACTTTATAAAATACGCGATAACTGTGGATTTATGTTTTATACATACCTTATCAGACGTGTGCACAGTAAATAGTTTGTGTAGCTCAATAGCCCTACCTCCATAGCTCAGGGGTAGAGTGGCCGACTTGTGGTCGCGGGTTCGCGCCCCGGTGCTCCCAGACGCGGCAGATTTTCAGTTCGCCTGTCGCACTGGGAAACTGTCAGCAGGACGGCTTCACTAGAGCTTCGTCAATATAAAATGTCACAAAAATGTCAAATGAAATTTTAAAAAAAGTGAGTTAGTTTGTAGGTTGTAGGGTTCAAATCTCCAACGATTAGCGAGTTTTTTTATGTGACACATTATGGCTGTTTATAATGTATTTTATAGTTAGAAAATGTTAATTTCCAGAATATCTTTATCAAAACGCAAGTACCAGCACAGTGCAATCGATTAGTAGTGGTTGTTTGCTAATCACATCCATTTGTTTTATAAAGTATAGAATTTGAGCTGTATAGAGTGAGTTATGTTAACAGACACACATGAAAGCCGTAAGTTTATTACTGTACGAGTACTGTTTTATTTTAGCCGTATAACCGTAAAAGCGTGTTTAATTACGGAGCGCAAAAGATTGATTATTATGCTCATTAAAAATACACATTTAAAAACAGGGGCGTAGCCGGGATGGGAAGTGATGTATTAGGACATATCCCCCCTCCCCTAATCAAAGAAATGAAAATAAAATATGAAAACAAAATTCCAAGTTTTATTCTATTTTAATTCAAAGATTATGTGATCCTCCTTGAACATGAAGAATGTTTATAGCATTTTGTGGTTCCATATCTGTACATGAACCCATTGATTATAAATAATTATGTGACAATAAATTTTTAATAATACAGTATTTGTATTTTGTTCAAAAATAGAAATATGAAACATTCCTCCCCTCTCCCCTTCTTAAAGTACATTCCTAGCTACGCCCTTGTTTAATAAACGAATAAAATTTACACTTGCTGTATGAATTAACTCTCTTTGTTATGAAGATGATCGTACATGTTATCAAATATATTTCGTTAGTATAGTATAATCGTGCAAACAAAATGAGTGGTCGTTAACGAAAAAAGTATTTATTCATTCAACACAACATGGGGCACACAGAACATTACTACTTTAGGAAAAGTAAACTATAATTATGTAAATATGCCACAAAGTTAACACACAAGAATGCCCCACTATAACAAATAATTCCAGTTCTTACATAGTGATCGTAAATTGCTGTCATTATCCATTTGTTGGCTAGGAGACGACAAACATTCCAGAATACACGAAAAATGTTGACACAGTCAAGATATTTAATAATATTTCTGTTATTCGACTGCTTTTAAAAATACCTGCACACCGTAATGCAGCGTAAGCTGCTACGTCTGAAGTAAAGCTGGGTTTACAATATAAATTTTAAAGCATTATAATTATTATGCGTTAAGATGTGTGCATAAGAAACGTGTGTGTTTTCTCTTATGTTTTAGTTCCCAGTGGAACTTAGGTCGTGTGCGTTGGTGGGATGTCTTTAAGCATAGAAAGAAACAGTTGTATTTTATATCTTTAGAAATAATTTCTAGGCAACGACCAAGCAGTCATTTTATTGGCAGGGAACTGTTGTTTAGAGTAATGTAAGTATAAAACAATATGATAAAGGCGTGTGTGTGTGCACATGTTGACGGTTATATTTGTCCACAAATAATAAGCTTCTCTGGTAGCAAGTGTCGGTTTTGAAGTATGATCTGCTTCAATATGGTCGTTTTATACGAGGTTATGTTAGGAACAAAAGTAAATATGACAATCTTGCTGTTTGTTTCCATTCGCTGGAATTAAGAATCATATTAATTAATCAAGAACGGAAGTTTTTGCACAAAAACGCTGTTTTTGGAGGGCCGCTGTGGGCAAACAGAAGGGAGGGGTGGGGGAATCCGACCACCTCATTGATCCCCCATCACTCCTCTTTGAAACAGTTTCCCCTCCCCCAAGTGCCCTCCTTTATTCCCCTGGGAGGAGTTAGAGGGACAAGGGGGGGATGTTTTCCATTTTGTGGGATTGTGGTGCGTCCCATATTTCACCTTTTTGAGTCTCTTTATGGTGAAGCCAGTATGGGCAAATGATAGTAGGCCCGCAGGGGTAGGTCTAAGTATGATTTGGGACAATTGCGCTTCCCACCCTCACAAGGGGAAAAAGGGGGGATATTTAATTGCCGCAAATGTTGTTTGTTGATATTTGACTTCCGAAATCAGTGTGATCGGTGTTATCCCTGGAGCCTGTGTACATGCGACCATTTCGGTTGGTGACAAAAGCCCTACTTTGTGTGTGTGGGGGAGGGGGGGAGGGCAGGGACAATTGCCCATTTCTGTTTTCTTTGGCTGTATTCAGCCAGAAAGGCGCATTTTTCGACAGATTTTCTTCGCATTTGGGAGAGGGTTGCCTTTCCGTTTCCCGCCTTCTCCCCATGGACAGCTAGCCCCTTCGTAGACCTTACGCCGTATCTTAAGTCTTATGCCTTAAGTTTTAAGTCGTACTTTCAGCATAATTGCTATTGCATGTTGGGATGTGCGAGCGAGTTTCGTTAGGCTCAAGCGAGCACGTGCTGAAGTTCCCAGATGACATTGCACCATAAATACTAATTCGTACGATTACCTGCTTCACGGTTTCCGCGGGCCAGACCCCTTATTAAAACATTAATGGGAAGCTGCAAATACAGAAGACGAGTTTTCGTATGACAGATAAGCGCCTACTTCATAATTCTAAATGCATTAGTTTTGTATTGTAAACGTAGGCCATGTCCGAAATGCCAGATTCTGTTGACAAAATGATCACGAGACCCAATTTTGTATACAAACATTGTGACGTATTGGTGAGTTGATCTTTTGTATCTTGTATATAGCGGATATTAGCAAAACTACAATATAACAAAATCAGCACCATCTTGGTTTTGACATTCAAAACACATGCGCGAATGTGTACTTTAAACGACATTTAAAACAAATAACTGTTCATAAACTACACTAGACATGTTTTTAAAAGCAAGTAGGTGTTGTGTTTTTTTTATATATTTCATAAACATATATTCGCAGCATTCCAGTGATGATTGTAGATATATTACGCCCATTTTAAGCATTTAATTCATATAAAACCATATAAAACAAATTTTAGCTGTTAATATAAAATTGTGTTGCCGCGAGTGCTAAACAAGTGACTGTCGACAACTTCCGGTTTGAAACCTACGAAATGACACATTACAAAATAACAAATTTGTCTTTTCGGACACGGCCTTAGCTTGTTGACTATTAGTGATGGCACAAAGGCATTGCATTCAACCAATGTTTAGTGTAGAAATAGTTATATTTTGTAATGTACCTTGTCTGAAGTAAAATATTGCCACTCTCTTTGTTATGTCTAGTTTTCATGCGTTCGTCAGTGTTACTATTATTGATAAATATTTCAGTATCAATGTTTTTCGCACTGTTATGAGTCCGAATTTTCAGTGTATAATATATATTGGTGTACTGTGTTGAACTCCTGGAAATGTAATTACACACAGCTGCGAAATTTTCAGACAATATCATTATTGTAAACTTGAATCTTACAGAGACGACAATTGTATTGTCGCTTTAAAACAAACATATGTTAGAGTTGAGCCTTATACATAATGTTTTCGGCTTAATTATATGCTTGCTCATACAGAGTTCGCATTCCTCTACTTACGTAAATGTTTTACATGTTTCGGAAATGACATACGCACGTACACGGGGAAATGAATGTGTGTATGTCTCGCGCCCTTACAGCCCATAAGCTACTATTTTGAAAATCGATTTATATGTATTTAAAAATTGTTATTCCTAATATTTATTTTTATAATCAGTGGAATGGAGGCATTAACTTTCTAGAATCGTCATTGAACAAAGTTCTTAACAATGTATACTCTGTAAACATTAATGATCTTGAAAAGCCCAGATAAACATAACCAGTTTCCTTCGTGATTTGTTGTAAACCGGGCGTGGTATTGAATGTACACTCCCAATGTTTTTACAAGGCAAGGCATGGATGAGTGAAAACGTTATATCAAAATGCGACATTTAATTTTTATTCATACCAATATTGGTGTTAAAAGGAAATTTACTTCTAGTTGTTACCAGTTTTAATGATGCATTATCGATAACTGCGTTTACTGATTCAAATACATATTCATTCCTTTCTACTAAAAATTTCTATGATTGTTTAATAGGAACACTTTCATTGTCATACGCTTTCCAGCTACAGCACCTGACGGGTTGATAATTCTATATATATATGCGCCTACGTTCCAGTACATATTCAGTAGGTATGTGTTTTCCGTCAAAATGCTTGTTCAGAATCTTATAAGCTAACTAGTTACTGTGAGGGTTGCAAATAAGTATGCCTATCGAGCAGAGTGCAGAATACTTATATTCATAAGTGCATTCCTAGATTCGGACACAGCCTTAATGACACTTGAATCGACACATTGAACGTACTGATTATTTTTAAGAACCTTCGTTGTAGATCACAACCCCTAACTGTAAATAATTGCGTTCAATTGTAGACCGTCGTGCGTCTAACATATATTTGTCCACTATTGGACAATTATTTTCTGTCCATTTCCTTTCACATAAGAACGGAATGAAAAGTTTGCTATGATGTATGACATCATTCATGATTAATATGACGTTTGTAATTGTAAATGCTAACAGTACTCGTATCATGAACGCCTAAACTGGAGTAAAATAACAGATTATTATTAGAAACAATCACCGTTATATATTTATGATAATTAATTTTCGCAGAGGTAAATAAAACCAAATAGTAGCCGATATCGCTACAAATTTCTGCAAATACATAATTCTACGAAGTAAACGAAACATATGCCATGGTCGCCACTAGTAAATCATGAGTTGGGTATTCACAGCTGCAACAATGTTGTTAATTCGCGTGTGACAGGTTCGTATTTGGCAGAAATTGAACGAACACGTGGGTGAGCCGAGACCAGGGCGCGGTTCGCGGCTGCCGAATTGACAACACCGCGCGGATGACGTCGTCGAGAACGCTGGCGCTCCTATGAATCAACAGCGGAACTAACACATAAAACTCCTCATACATTTTCCTATCCCATGACCACTATAGTGCATATCTTTACTCAATGGTTCTACTGTACATGACTATTATTACCAGAAGCAATCCAAACATACCATGGAAACAGGTAATAATCTAATTTTCTGGGTGAACCTTATCCCACCTGTTAATTCACGTCTGTGTTTATTATTAATTCATCAACATCCTAACATGGCTGATAATGACTTTTGCGTTAGCTGACTAAACGCTCTGAATTATAATCGGAGCGATTCCGACGTGTGATTGAATGACGGGCAACGTCGCTGAGGCAACAATTGTATAGGGCGCGATGACTTACTAACGGGTATTTCTGCTGTTATTTACACCGGTTTCACAGATAATTTCACCGTAGTTAAAAAATTACTAATAAGCAAAAAATGTGTAGTCATACACTGAGTATTAAATTACAAAACTATTGAAATAAGAAGTAAATAATCTATCGACTATTAGAAAATATTGTTAAAATGCGCAAGATTAAAAATATATTTTTTCGTAATTTTTTTCAAGATTCCATTAAATGCATCTTAGATTGTCAATATACTAGGTGAGGACGAACGCAATTGTTTCTCAGGACTAAGTACCTTACTCGCAAGCATACGAGTAAATAAACGTACCGAAAACGTGAAATGCCTATTTAACAAGTTAAAACTGATTAGTAATGATCTAGGCCGAGTAGAGTAAGATGAAAAGTAACTGACGTCAGCTACTAAAACGAGGAGAGATATGAGCGAGTAAAAACTTTTCTGGGAATCACGCATGTTTGTAAAATCTATGAAAATAGTTTAAAAAATTAAATAACAAACCGCAAATTACAGCTTGAATTTGTCGGGGGAAAAATAAAACTAAACTGGAAGTACAAGAAAGATAAATATTTACTTCACTCTAGGCATAAACTCTGGTTTAAGCAGTTCAGCAAGAGTTTCGTAGAAGAATAATATTTTGCAGACCTGCGCATGAGTTTATAACGTAAATATTATATTGAATTAATTCAAACAAGTTCCTGTCTTGGGCATTAATATTAGTGTGTTATTTATAGTAAGATAGAATTAAATGAGTTAGTTTTCCACTAAGTTCCTCTTGTTGGGTTTTCTCTGAATTTCTCCCGCTTCCAGTTATTACTTCTTGCCTCAACCAGTTAGAAGAAGAGTAAAATTTTACTCTTTATTTTACGTACCTCTGAAGCGTTTAGGTACGTGTATGGTTTTGCGATGCGGCATGACATAGAATTTACGAGCACCCAATCAGATACAATGTGGTTCGAATTCCACTACAATCAGTAAATCAGCTCACTATTAACTGCGTGGCCGTGCAGGGTGATTACATTGTCATCCTGAATTACATATTTTGGATTTAATTATAATGAGATGTGATTATATAATGCAACATCTTTGGCACGGATGCTTGCATTAGTCTGTTGGTCGGGGGTACTTAGAGTTACGGTTGAGAAGTGCTTGTCGCTTTATATCAATCAGATTTTTGAATGTTAAGTTTGGTGACATAAATTAATTAAAGGGGTAAAACAAATCCCTTTTGCAGTCACCGAAATTATAAAGGATACCTAACATTTTAAAAGTAACTTGGCAGGTTTTGAATTTGTAAAGACCGACCTCAGCTAACTTCGTGTGGTACATTTTCGTAATAATATCAACGTATTTGCTTTAATTTGCGGATAAGTAATCTTAAATTATTCAAACTGTGTAAATCCGAGAGAGGTGGTGGAATAATAACACATCAGAAACATATTACGGAGGACTTGGGTCGAATTCAGGGACCGGACATGCTGACTTCGCTGTAACAGAATGCGTGGCTAGTTCCTTAAAACTGGCTAGGGCCGAATGATTACCCATTTCTTTCTTTGTACACATATAATGTTCGCGTCTCTAACGAACCTTATCTCTTCGAGATGTCGAAACACTACCTAATTTGATACATAACTTCCAACCTATTTACCTAACCACCTACCCAACTACCTAATTACCAAAATACTAGCCTATCTACTTACCTACATACCACCTGACTTCGTACCTTCCTACCTGATATACCTAATTTCCTACCTGCCTACCATCCTACATGCAGAAATTCCTATTCACCTAACTATCTACTTAGCAAACTAACTTCCCACCTACCTAACTACCTATCTTACAAACTAGCTACCTACTTAAATAAGTTCGATACTACCTTCTTAATTAACTACCTTCCTAACCAGCTACCTTCCATCCTAACTAGCTACCTATCTTCCTAACTAGCTACCTATCTTCCTAACTAGCTACCTATCTTCCTAACTAGCTACCTTCTCAATTAGCAACCTTCCCAACTATCAACCTTCCCAGTTAGCAACCTTCCCAATTAGCAACATTCCCAACAATCCTACTTCCAAACTAGCTACCTAGCTTCCTAACTGGCTACCTAGCTTCCTAACTAGAAAATTAGCCTCCTAACTAGCTACCTAGCTTCCTACTAGCTACCTTCCATCCTAACAAGCCACCTTTCTTCCCAACAAGTTACCTTCCTTCCCAACTAGCTAATTTAATTCTTAACTAGCTACCTTCCTTCCTCACAAGCTACCTTCCTTCCTAACTAGCTACCTTCCTTCTTAACTAGCTACCTTCCTTCCTAACTAGCTACCTTCCTTCCTAAATAGCTACCTTACTTCCTGACTTTCTAGCTACCTACCTTCCTAACTAAATACCTTACTTCCTAAATAGCTACCTTCATCCCTAACTATCTACCTATTTTCCTAACCTGCTACCTTTTTTATTAACTAGCTATCTATCTTTCTAGCTACCTAACTGTCCAAGTACGTAGTTTCCTAACTACCTGTCACTCTCAAACTTAACAATTTCCAATGTAAATACTTACTGGCGTTATTGAGGTGTGTGGTAGGTGCTCTGTTATGGTCTTATGTATTCACAATGGATAAAGTAAATTCTCTTCAGATTAGGAACATAGCGAATTTTCTTATTGAAGTGTTTGGCATAGTTAAAATTATCGCCGCCAAGTAAGTGATAGTGTTCCAAAGAAGTCACTTTTAATTAAAATCTTAAGTTATGTACATAATAAAAGATAAATATTTCACTTAATTAAGCAATTATTAAATGTTTGATTTAAAATTATTGCAACTGTTTTTTTTTCTAATCTAGAAAGTATTAAAAAAATCCGATACACATGCGACACTAGCACTTATTTAGTGGCGAAAAATTTCAATTGGCAAACTAAAAATCTGTGAGCTTCCCAACCTGAGTAGAATCAACCTTGACCAAGGGTAAACATGATCAGGCGAGAGTGTGCTCCGGAGGAGAGAGGATCACGGGTGGCTGGAGAAAACTCTCCTCTAGACGAGAGAGCTGGCAGACGCCAGGCAGGACCGAGTGAGCGGTTACTTCCAGCAACAGCAGCGCGTTTCCTCGCGAGTGGTTCGCTAGCAGCCCTCGGCGCAGGGGCTTATATTCCCGTGGAGCTAGCCCGGCCGCCCCTCGCCAACACATTGGCGCCCTTCACCGGCCGCTGTTGCGAACTTTGCTGGGGCTGTTCTGGCTGGTGTGGCAGACCGCGGGAACAGCTAGCTGCCCATGCCGGAAACAGCCTGTTCCCCGGAACACGGCAGCACCTCCGGGGTGCTTTCCTGCCCTGCCGCCGCCTCGGCGTGACCACAGTAACCTTTCCTATCGCGCTCAAATAGCTCAATATGTTTTTAATAGCCTATTCGCAGTTTATTCACACTATTTGAATCAAACATTTGAACAATCATCCCATATATGACGTTCTTGGCTGTTTCCTAAATATCTCATGTATTACAAGCATTTTAAACTTGTGTGTTAGTATAGAAATTCCTCCTTTTTGTTTCAATTGAAATTTTTACTTATGTTTATATATAGATTATATTATTTCATTTAAAATGTATATGGATAACAGTAGGGAGAATACCAGGTGTGTTCGTATTGGATAGTATAGGCTGTTCACGGTCACATGAGCACTTTTGAAACCCCTACTTAAGATCTACTTGTTTACATGTTGTGTATTCCTCCGCCTTATGTAAAATTAACACTGCCATGACCTCGTCATTTTATCCATGCGTCGGTCAAATGAAATTGTGGAATATTTAGAAAAGTAAATATTTTCCAAATTTTCTAATTTTTGCACTTCGAAGCATTAAAATAGCCATAAAGCTAAAGAAATAATACAAGTTATCACAAATGGTTACCTAACAATTTTTATTCGACGTTAAGAAATGGAACTACGTCTCGTCCATCTTTACCAACTTTACTGCGCGCATGCCACTCAGTGAGCCCGTTAAAATATATGCAGGTAGGGGAAGTGACTTTTTTCTAAAGTTGATTTCAAAAGTCCCCACTTTATTGTGAACAGCCTTTAAGAAGATATAGTTCTCATGCAAAACGTTACTACACAGAGTGCGCATGAATGCGATGTGTTGTCACTTTGGTGTAATTTTCTAGACTCGATTAAACTTATTTTGCATGAGACGGAGGAATATCCTGGAAGTAGAACTTTAGCAGGGCTTCAGAAAAGAAGCTGGAAGAAACCGCGAACGGACTATATAGAGACTCGTCACGGTTTTTTGAGCGCTATTGTAATCAACGTTTTAAAATTATCACAGTCACTACCTGCAAGTATTTTAACGGACTCACAGACTGGTAAGCGCCTGGTTAAGTTGGCAATGACAGAAAGAAAGTAATTCCATGTCTAAATGTCGAATTCAAACCGGTTAGTAAATATTTGCAAATGCTGAATGTATTTTTTTATATTCTGTTTTTTAACGTGTATAAGTGCACTAAACCACGAATTTGTAAAGTAATGTATTTACGTTTTTATAGAATTCCATTGTTTCGCTTGACGGAAGCATGACCAAAGTGACCAGGGCTTTAACAATGTTAATTTTACATATGGCGGATGAATGCACACTGTGCACACAAATAGATCTTAAGCAAGACTTTCAAAAGTGCTCAAATTACTTTCAAGGTCTTTATAATCCATTGAAACTTTTTTCTAATGGACACGTCGAAAGTATTCAGCCAAATTTCTCCACTTTAGTTATCACAAAAATTTCATCAATGTTATAAAAAGTAAAAATCTGAAATTTAAATGTAAAATGTATCAGTAATACTTACATAAGTAGATTCACATTCTGTTGCTAAAGGTCAGTAAAGTCGCCAAGATTTATTTCTTTCCAGATGACTTCTTTCACTTACAGTAGTTCATCTGAATGTCACACGTTTAAGACAATATGTTTATTTTAAAACAATCAATTTGTCTGGGAATAGTTCACGTAGTATTTTTTGCGAGTTAATATAAACAATAAAAAAAAGAAATACTACCATCTGAAAAAAAGACTACTCAAAACTGAAGTAGAGATCTGTTTGGAAGAGAATTCATGAGGTCTTCTAAAAGTGTGATGACTACGATATTGCATTTTAGACTAATGACTAAATTATGAAGCATGCATAGAACGGATAATTGCAATATGAGTGTGTAACATCATTTTACTTTACAACTATACGATATAGACAATTTTCCTCATATTTAAGTGATGCAGAAAACCATGCATCTGATGAAAGCAAGCACTGGCCTCAAAAAAAAAAAAAAAGCATTTTGTTGATTTCATGAAACAAAATATTTTCGCTAGTGTTCAATGCGTTTCAAACATACATTTCTGTAGCGTAAGAGTGTTATTCAATAATATTTGCTTACCATCTACTCTGAACAGCCGTAAAAGTATATTTGACATTTTAAATGCTGATTACTAAAGTACTTGGAAATCATTTCGAATACTCGTAAGTTATAACTGCCCGAAAATTTGAGAAAGACTAGAAATATTCACGGCATTTCCAGTTTCTCTAGGGACCATCTAACATTTCTATCACTCCCACAAAAAATTCATCTGGGCACCTAGAATTTTGCTTCTTATGTTAACGTACCGTTGATAAGAACCATATATGTTTTTATAAAATTCTACGAACAGCTTTCTGAATTCCAAAAATAATGCCACTATTTTCTGTGCAACAATACAAACGTTTTACTTACAAATATTCTAACGTGATATTATGAAGAAAAAAAAAGTATAAACCTATACTTTTTCATTATCACATGCACAGTTAGACAATTTTTTCCTACTTATTTATGAAAAAATATTTTACCACGTATTAAATTATTTAAAGCATTGTGGCAAAAAATCGGAAGGCTATGAGTTTGTGTTATATATATATATGTATGTATATACACATACATACATACATACATACATATATAGGGTGAGTGTAAACGAATACCCCAACTTTTAAGGTCTATATTATCAAAACCAAACAACCGTGGAACCGCGAAGTTAGTTAACCATATCGTCATAAATGTTTACAAATCATACATGGATTACTGTTGTACAGGCTCTTACCAAAAGGGATAAAGAACTGAGATGTAATTTCTACGCGTTTGTTCTTACCTAGAACGAGGAATACGATGCCTTCATGTCAAAGGTAGTTTTTAGCAATGAAGCGACGTTCCATACAAATGGTAAGGTGAATAGGCACAACGGGTGGATATGGGGTCAGTAACATCCACGTGAAACCACTGAACACGAGCGCGCTTCCCCCAAAATGAACGTGTTTTGCGCTGTATCGAAAGACACGGTTGTAGGCCCTTTCTTTTTTCACGAGCCCACTGTTACTGGAATTCCTTATTTGGACATGCTTACAGAGAGGTTGTTTCCTCAGGTAGAATAGGCGGCGGGGGGGCCTCATTTTCCAGTAGGATGGTGCGCCACCCCATTGGCACCTAGCTGTTCGCGGATACCTGAACGAGATGTTGACGCAACGCTGGAGCAGCTAGTGACCAGGCTCTTCATCACTGGCCCCCAAGAAGCCCGGATCTTACCTCGTGGGTCCTTTTTCTATGGGGGTACATAAAGGATCAAGTGTTTCATCCCCCATTGCTGACTAACATTGACGACCTCTAAACGAGTATTAAGGGCGCCATCCAAACCGTAACACCGGACATGCTGGCAAGTGTGGAACGAGTTGAGTATCGCGTAGATGTCCTTCGGGCCGCTCGTGGTGGTAACATTGAACATTTATGAAAATTTGGTAAAAGAAGTTCACAATTCCACGGGTCATTTGATTGGTCAACCAAGGTTGTAGGTTGTTGGTTTTGACTGATATAATATAATATATATATATGGTGTTTATAAATATATATGAGTATAAATATATATGAGTATGACTATATGTGTATGTATTATATATATTTATATATACACATACATGTGTATACATTATATTTATTTATATATACACATATAGCGTGTATAGAACACATGTGTACGAACTCGGGCACGTAATTTGTGACTGGAAAAGGGGAAGATTGATACAGGACACCCATTGTCCATCTCAAATAATAAGGGCTGTAGAAGCCCCTAAAGGCGGTGGGCGACAAGGAAATTACATGGGATATTAGGCGAAGAATTTGCGTTAGAAGAACACAAATTGGTATACGGAGCAAGTAAACGAAGATCTTGGATACACGATAGGTATGATCGGTCGTACACACCCCCACCATATAAATAATAGTGGTTGGCACCCTTTAAATGCATGCAACACTTACATCGTGAGGTTAAATTGATTGTATGATCCGTCGTACACACCCTCATCATATAAATAATAGTGGTTGGCACCCTTTGAATTCATGCAACACTTACATCGTGAGGTTAAATTAATTGTATATACCATGGGGTGAAGCAGGACGATGTAAGTAGCAAATAAGCTCCCCTCGCTGCAACTCTCTAGGACCCACCGTTTCCAGTTAAATCGCAAACGTAGAGTACAGTGGCAGCAATAGCATGGCCTAGTGAGTAGACAACCCTTAACGCACACGTCATTCAACGGGGAGTCCCCGCCGAATGCGTGAATAGAGTGTGGCGGCACGCAACAGCAAGGTCTTGAGAGCCGATGAGGGTGGTTAAGGTAGGTAAGTAGCTGCGGTGGAATGAAAGTACGAGGCAAACGGGAGAACCCTGATAAAACCCATCGACCAGCATCATCCGGCACGATGCCCACATACGAACAACCGGGAATTGAATCCGGTTCGCCTCGGGGATTATATTACCCACTAGATTGTCACAGATGTAAGACCTACGTTCTACAAAACAGTATTCATCACTTGATTACATAATAGCAAGTTATACCTGATATGTGTAATGAAATTCACTTTAAAAATTCGATTTATAGGGGTGCATAACTAACCTAATACTCAGTTATGGGGAAAAAATATACCTACTTTTTCCTCTTATATTTTCGGCACTAATCACTTCTTTGTTGTAGTGGGTCATTATATATATATATATATATATATATATATATATATATATATATATATAAAGTCAGTAACACCAAAAATTGCTAATGTTGTCAAAGTGCAGGTTTTACTGAAACATACAGTAACTCGTGAAGTATTCTTATTTTTGCCATACTAGGAAACTTGTACACGTGCGCCATTGATCGCACAAAGAACATGTTATTAGTATTCAATTTCTCGCTATGTGCTGCTCAGCATATCTTCGAAAACAGAAGCGGTTGCATTGGTTCTCTTCAAAACCAATGTTCTGACATCGGGTACACGCGTAGCATAGACTTTGTCTTTAACATAACCCTAGAAGAAAAAAACTAGTGTGGTAATGTTCAATGATCTTGGTTGCTAGAATGTTAGACCATCGCGTCAAATCCAACGATCGGGAAATGTTGCATTTAGAAATGCACGAACGGGTAATCCCCATTGTGGCTGTACACTATCTGGTTGGATCACCACACAAGGTTGAAACTCATCTAGCTGAGGTGCTGCATACTGTACAGTTCCGACGTGCCTAGGTACACGGTGGCTGTTATTATAGCCTCGGAAAAAAATAAGGGCCCAATGACTTTGTTATTCATGAGGCTACACCAAACATTCACTTTCGGGCTATCCCTCTCGTGTACAATAACAGTAAGCGGTTGTTCGGACACCCATCGTATGCGCAAATTGTGCCTATTCACTTTGCCGGAGGTGTGAATGAAACATTGCCTCATCTGATAAATACGCACGTTGCGTATATGCATTATCGTCATCAATGCGACGAAACATCTCAGTTGCAAAAGTACTGCGCTGAGGATGGTCAGTCGGTAGCAAAATTTGCATGATCTGAACTTCGCATGCGTAGAAATGAAGTCTTCTGTTCAAGATGTTGTGCACAGTTGAACGTGGAATGTCAAGTTTACGCAAAGTATGGCGTGTTGATTAGGAGTGGCTTTGATAAAATTCTTCCCCCACTTTGCCAACATTCTCTTCATTGACAGATGGGCGACCGATTCATGTACGGGCCCCCACACTCCTCGTCTCTTTGAACGTCGCATACCAAGCTGTTACGCTTTTATGATAAGGTGGTGGTCGTCTATACTGCCTTCGGAAGTTGCGCTGCACAGTCACCAGTGGCCTGGTCTGGTGATAAACCTTTAAACTTATTGGGCCTTATCCACCTTTGAAGCCATAGCGCCTCTTACCCCTTATTCAGTTGTCGCCTGACAAATAACAAAAAAGAAAAATACTTTTCGAGATATTGCACATTTTGGTGAAAACAGCATTTTGATAACTTGTGTAGTTTTTCTGTTAATGGCTGTTGTAATGAGGTAAATACTTTGTGGACACACATTCACAGTTACGTCATACTTTTTGAGTCAGATGTTTGAACATTTAACGTATGTATGACGTGTATGGCAGTTTCCTAAATATGTCAAGTATAACAAGTGTTTTCTACTTATGTTAAAGTAACAGTATTTTATTTGTTATGTTAGGGTTATACTTATATTTTATTTATAAATAATAATATTTCAATAATAATTAATATAAGTAAATATATAAAGGTAATAGGTGTTCTGGTAATGTTTAGTGCAGGCCGTTCACGGTAAAGTGAGCACTTTTTAAGGCCCTCCCAAATTTTTATTTTAAGCCAGTTTTTATGTTTAAGCCACTTTAAATATCAGTATTGTCACGTGACTAATAAATACGGTGTATACTTTCACCACTCCCAAAAGTTAATGTCTGAGGCTGAAATAAAACATATTTATAAGTGGTTAATGCCCGTTGGAAGGGCCTTAAATAGTGCTCACTTTATCGTGAACAGCCTATAAGAAGTGGATGTCATCCAAAATATTATTGGAATGAGTGAGCATAAATACGGTTTTCGGTCCGTTTGTTGTTAGTTTCTACACTTATTTCAACTTTTCTTAAACGTAAGAGTCACGAAGACTCTAATAAAGATGATGATGAATACCGTCACATTAAAATCACAGGAAAAATCATATTAATTTAAACTTTCAATTCGTTAATTTTTTTTAAATATGTTATACATGCAGTTGAGAAACTAGTATCGTGAGTAACATTTTATCTCAATTTATGAAGTGTAAAAATATTAGGAGTGATTTCTGTGAAAAATTGCGATGATAAATACTTAGTAAATGCGTGCTTAGAAACATTTGTGACTAGATATAATTGATGTCTACCGCAGTTGTTTTCGGATAAACATATTCTTTCCTAGATAATTCTGCTCATTATGCAGAACACTGCACTTAAAAGCTTTAAACATTAACTATGAACAATTTAAGAACATGTCAAGTTGAATGATTATGTGCGTATTTGCGCCAGATTAATTTCGTTATTTCCTGTTTTGGCTTCAGAATGAAATACGTACTCCATAATTATGCAAAATTAAGTAAACATTATGTATTCGACATCGGTATAACGTGAGCTAGTGCGGAAAAAAATGTGTGAACCATTGAAAAAAACATCGCACAACTTTTCTGTCTCCCATGTGTTTAACGTTCTGTAGACCACTGACCGATTTATTTGCAAACGTATTTACAGCGTGAACGCCGCATGGTAAATCTGTGTTAATTTTTTTTAGACAGTTACATGAATTCATGTCCTATACGAATTGAGATTGGAAAGTTCGATCGATGCGTGTTTTCGCAACGAGTTTCAGCGCCAATTAATATTTATTTGGGTGAAGCTTGCGACAACGTAACACGAACAGCAGTGAGATTTTTTTTTATTTAGTTAAGGTTCCGCTTGGTTCACGGGTGTGACGTTTTATTCTGATAAATTGCTCAACCCACTTTTCACCCCACCCTCCCTCTATCCCCCTCCCTTTTACCTCTCTCACCCTTCACCGTGTCACTATATAACACTATTAATTTACGGTCCTCTCGAAGTGCGTTTAAGCAGATGAAATTAAATTCGCTGTGATTGCGAAATATGGCACTGCATCACTCGAATGACATTTTATCGATTCACCGTGACTTCGTTAAATGTTGTTTCCTCATCGTACGGCCAGCATCCCCAAAGCTTGCTTTTCTCTCTGTCCCTCGAATGAATCCGATATTTGCCACAAAATAACGCAAGCACGCACCTAATGTAACTGGCTGAATTACAGAGCCAATTTGATTTCATCTTGACGAATAAATAAGTTTCATTATCGGCAATTGATTAGTTTATTTTAGATTCAAACTAATTTTTTACATTTTCAATAAACTCCAGGAATTAATAATTTGTTTTAAGGTGTTTACAGTAAATAACTTAAGTAAAAAACATAATGTACCGTTCTTAAATACTGTACTCCGTGTAACACAATTAATTTAACTTTACAAATTGCAGCGTGGGAAAAATATATTGTCCATTGCGTCAAAGACAATATAATCTGCATAAAAAATGATAATGCCTCACACGGTAAACCACAGGAATTATCACGAATTGAAGCGTCTAGTCCTAAAGTCCCAACTTCGGTCACATAATGCTGCATTAGGACCTTTCCCCTTAGTGCTTGTCCAGTATTTTTTAGACTATTTAGAATCCCAATTGGTCTCTGAGCATTTGAAAAAAATAAGACTACAAATACAGGAACACCGCTGTAAGGGGTTATATTCATTCTTCGTGATCTCGCACTGCCTTCTGCACGAAGTAGCAGTACATTCTCGGGCACCACTAACCAGTATTTTACTTCTTATTGGCATTTGCGCACGCGAAAATCTTAAAGGATATTGGTTATAGGAGATTCAGTTTTTACCATGGTTCTCCCGTGTACACTAATGAAGCCAGCCAATCTCTGCAGAGACGCGTTTGTTATATTGCACAAAGAGTGAATAAAAATAGCTTTTGGTTCCTCATATTAATTTGTCACTTATCCGTGTTTCAAAACGTATTCACATAAGTGTAAAAACTCTCAGTTAAGTTGTGAGTTCGTAAATGCAGTATTTGTCCTGTTAAAAGCATGCACCACATTCCAGTCAAATTATTGATGCAGTCCGTCAGGATTTGGAGGCTTACGCAGGAATTATTGCACGTGAATAATTTCAGATTGAACAGTAAACTAGGTAAAGTGTTAATGAAGGGCCCTAGTGTTCAACATTGTTGGAAAATAAATTGATAATTTCATAAAAACTGCACTGGAAATGCCGTTTTCCGACCATTTTCTATGACTTTAAAAATAAACATTGTGAGCAGATCTCCATTCCGTCCTACAAGGACCAACCTTGCGTTATTTACGCGTACACACAAACGCAGATGTTATATGGCAGCTGAGTTACGTCTGCTCTGATGCACGCTCTTAACTCTCTCTCGGAGAGCATATTATACTGACTAAAGAGAAATGTTTCAGGTGTTCAATTTTTAGTTTTGTTCCTGATGTAGACGGAAGTTACTGTAGTGAATAACACCAGTTGCTTTTCTCAAATTGGAAAATAGCCTGCAGTAGAACTGCGAATGTTCGCAACAAACGTTTCTGAACTACAACGGAACTTGAGCAATGAGAGAGCGACTATATGGTCGTTGGGCACTGTATTACCATAATGCCCTCTCGCCTTCATACATTAAGTAAATCCCCTTGTTACGAATAACACAACACATATATAGTAGCAGATTATTGGTGATCGGAAATACATCAGAGGACAATAAATTGGCTGCTAACGTGAACAAGCCAGTCTGATATGATTCTGCCGTCTGCTCTTGTAATGTCCACTATGGTATTGCCAGGACATGACTGTTGTGTTTTTGGAGCGATGTCGTTTACAACCCCCTGCGACCAGTTGCTTAGGTCTGTACGTGATGTGGCGGCCGCGGTGGCGTAGTGGCTAGAGCGCTCGCCCCTTATGAAGGTGTACCGGGTTCAATTACCGGCGGGGTTTTTTTTCCCGCATTATCACACTTGGTAACTGTGCCGGACGATGCTGTTAGTCGGCGGTTTTCTCGGGGATCTCCTGTTTTCTCTGCCTCTCTATTCCGGTGCTGCTCCATACTCACCTTGCTTCACCCTCATCGGCTCTCAAGACACCGATGTTTTGAGACGCCCAAATCTCCCCAACCCACTGTATGCGACGTCATTGTGCTCGTGAGTGTCCACGATTTGTACAATTTTTCCTCTTATCCCGTGGTTCTTGCTGGTTTACGTTTAAGGCTTCTAGGTTCCCGTGGCTGTTTTGCGTGATCAAGGCCCAGAAACGAGGGAGCTATTCGAGCGACACTAACACGAGCGCCTATCGCTCCACCGCCCCTACGCGAAATTCGCTGAATTGTCTTGCAGCGTTTCCATCATTGCGGTCTACTGTACAAATTATATTTTTGAAACAGTGGGAAGTCACTAACTCAATGAAAGCCCACAGATTCCACTATAGACGTATCGTTGGACGTTTCTTCTCCCTCTGAACTAAACTGCGCAGGCAAGACCTAAAAATGTTATTTCTTAACAATTTCGTTATTTTTTTCTCTTGCATTATGCTTGACATTGCCTCAATGCAGTGTGCTTACATTTCTGCAAACAACACTGTAACATATTTGGGGAAGGGGGGTTGCTCCTTTTAAAAATCAGACTCCCATGGTAGGAAAACACACCTTCTTGGAAGACACTGGCCTTAAACATCCGTACATAAATCCTTGTGCAAATTCATGCTTCAACACTTTCAAACGAGATATTTTCTTGGGCGTTGCTTAGTCTGCCCTTTCAATCCTAAACTTATATTTATGGGAATGGGGAGTGGTGTTAAAAACCACAAATAATGTACGCTACTTGCTATTTATTTTTAAATCTCTGTTTAATTGCTTAAGGATCTTGAATAACACACTGGAAAGTTTTATCATCTCGTTGTAATCATCTTGCGGCACAAAACTTCAATAAAATAGATTAAGTGCACTAAAGCACAAAGTTCAATTTAATATGACTATCACTAATCTGAGTATCACTAATTCTGTGTGCCGTCACCAGTCGGGCTCATATAGAAGAAATTAAAAATTAGGTAACACCCTTACTAACGCTAGTCATCTTCCTAAAGGGGACTTAGGTAATTCTAAACTTTACCGGTTACTACTTTAATATTTTTGCTTTCTACGCTGACAAATACTGCCCCTCTCAACAGCCGAGAAGGGAGTAGCACATCTCACCGTACACAGCACTGCATTCTAGATATTCCCGCGCCCACGCCGACTTCTCCGTGTTTTCGAGGCGCACTAGTCGATCACGTAGTTGGCTACCCGCGCCCTAGGCCTAGCCGAAACGTACCTTCGCTTAAACTGTATCCGGACTTCAACCATTACCCAAGCGTCCGCACTGGCTGGTACCTGGTAAACGACTCTGCTATAACCTCGTACCAACGCCTGTCCCTACGCCCCGCGACACACGACTGCTGCGCTGCAAGTCCCCGACCGGTGAACTCGCGGTCTGGCCGATAACTGCCTCCGAAACTGCATGGTTCGCGGAAGTCGAGCACTTGTCTCCTGGGAGGTGACGGTGACTGAGCGGTTAGCCTGCTCGCCTCCCACCACGGCGATCCAGTTTCAATCCCCGGCCGGGTCACTCCGGGTTTTCGACAAGTGTAAACCGTGCAGAACGATGCCGTTGGTCGGCGGGTTTCCTCGGGGATCTCCCATTTTCCCCGTACTTTCATTCCGGCGCTGCTCCATACTGATATCAGTCACCCTCATTGGCTCTCAAGACCTCGATGTTAAGAGCCGCCCAAATCTCTTCACTCACTCACTTGTCTCCCGGGCAACGAGAGCCCTACGCGAATTGTCAGCTACACACGCGCGCGCGAGAGCGCGTCAATGCACTGCCCATTGTAAATCTACGGGCCCCTGATCTTCCTCACTCGCGGCAAAGAAAATACGAACACAGAGCTTCGACAAAATTATATAAGTAAAATTTTCAACCTGACGATATGATAAAATCAAAACTATGTAGCATTATTTTATTGGTTTTCACCTTTTTACAACAAAAAGTCATATTCCTAGAACGTTTATGTATTGAGGTACACGCATACGAGCAAACAACGATTTGACTGAAAATGTTTAAGTACATAGTCCTCTTCAGGTGCAAAGCTACCTGAAGCGACAGCTATACTTCGCGTTTGATGTACACAACAAAGGGAGTGATATTTAAAGCGACGTTCTCACGTGCATCAAGCATTTTAGAGCAACTATGACATGAGCTATTACCCAAGGGGTTTTCGTTGATGCCTAATTTCTAGGTCTTGTACGCCGGTGAGGGTGAAATGAGGTAATGATGGAGCAGCTGGTGAATACAAGGGAGGGGGAAACGGCAGGAGCTCGAGAAAACTCCGCCGGCCAACGACAGCGTCCGCCACGTTCCCTAGATGCGAGACTCCGAGTGACCCCGCAGGGAATCGATCCCCTCTCGCCTTGTTGGTGGCAAACTGTGCACAGAACCTGAACTAACATTCCGGCTGGTAGAATGTTTGTAAACTTTGTTCACGATAAAGTGAGCACTTTTAAAATCAACCTGATAAATATTTCACTGCACCTGCCTGCATATATATTAACGGGCGCAATGATTGACATGTACCCGGTAAACTTGGTAACGATGGATGGAAAGTAGTTCCATATGTTAACTTCGAATAAAAAGTGTTAGGTAACCATTCGTGAGAATTTAAATGATTTCTCACGCTTTGTGTTTTTTTTTTTTTATGCCTCAGTGTGTAAAAATTAGCAGATTTATAAAATGTTTACTTTTCTAATAATTTCACAGTTTCACTTAACCGACGTGTGAACGAGGTGATGAGGTCCATGGCAATGTTAATTTTACATAAGGTGGAATAGTACACAACGTGCATACAAGTAGATCTTAATCAGGGCTTTGAAAAGTGCTCATTTTATCAATGAACGGCTATTTACAAGTTTGGAGATATTCACGTGTAATTTTTTAAAGATATAATATTCTAAAAACGCTGATCTAGGCAACGTTCAGAAACTCAGAACTGTCTGTTTTATGCAAGATACTTTGAAATCTGTGTTAGGATTAGTAGCTACCATGAAATAGTTTCTCTTGGAAAGACAGATAATACGAAAGTAGTGCCTGCGGAAAAATATGTATATTTAAACTTCGAGAAACACGGCTATTATGTCAGAAAGACGCGAACAGTAGTGTTTACGGCTGGCTAAGCTGTCGAAAGGTACGTACGCAAAGCTTCAGAAAAACTTATTCAAAACCTGTTCCACGTGCATAAATGATGTCACCGCACGAACAACAATAAATAAAAAATTCACATTTGTTGTCTACTGTCTTTCATAATGCCTGATTTTAAAGATGAAAACGGATGAAGCGGGAGTTTCCACAATCATTTTTAGGTAGGAAAACACATGTTAAGGGTATTCAAAGTTTTGGAGGGACGTGCAGGTTGCTGTGGCCTGTTCTGAGGATGAATCAGGCCACGCAACGAAAGGGGATGTCAATTACTAGATCATAGAGCATTCTCATGTACAAAATACTATCTTTTATTCATTCACAGCTTTACATTAAATACTGTACAAAATGCACTCTTCTTTACTTTACATTAGTCAATTACTTTACTCAGCTAATAGCAATTACATTAGTTGGTCCTGCCGACCTGTAGCAACGAAGTATATGAAAAGTGCTCACGACATGAGGAGTCTTAATAGTTAGGACGAATACCCTAACACCGCACAACCTCTGCCAACGAGACATTAAGTCCTTCTGCTTTACAAGCTTTAAAATTCTTCATAAAAATTTATTTGCACTCGTGTATAGGAAAGTATGATCATTAGGTATATCAGTAACTTCTCCTTTATTACCTTCCACCTTATGAATATGCAGTACCTCATCTGCGGCTTCGTCAGTTAATAAATATTTAGACAGATGCGAGAGTGTGTAGGAAACGAGAAGATTACTTCAAACAATTAAATATAAACGTAGTTAATCAGCGCATACTCAGATTGAAAAAAGCATGCCCATATCTTACTTGACACTTTCGCCAACTGATTAGTTCTGCACGATTATGTGGTTAACACATTTCAAACTGTACCCCACTGGAAATATTATTTTATTTTAAAAAATTGTTCAATTTTTCTATCAGTCACATGAAATATTTATAACTAATTTTATTTAAACAACAGATGCTAATAACATTTCGTTGAAAGACTGAACTGTAAATTAAAGATTATGTTTCAAAATAACTTAAGACATTAAAAAAATGAACAAAAATTTTCATTCATTCCCAATAAATATAATTTTACCGTGTTCTCACTTAAAGCTCCATTACAGCTATTTTAAAATTGAATTGATGAAGATCAGGATCGGCGAGCCACCAAAGTGTTATCGCGGCAGAATGCCTTCATAACTGAAAACGCTGGTAGGATTATCGCTCGTTTGTCATTCAAAATACTCCATTGACTTGCCATCCCGTTATAATCACCATTCTGTTCTCTTCTGCCAGCTCGCGCGGGATGGGCCAAGGTCAGCGTTACAGACCAGCGATATGTAACATTGTCCCCTCCTCAAGTCTGTTCGTCCCGAACAGACTCTGGAACATCCGAACCTTCGTAGATTGCCAGTCGATCGATGTGGACAACCTTCGCTCTTGCCCGAGTGCCTTGATGACTAATCCGAAAGATCACATAGTTGATCTTCTTCAGAATCCTATGGGGAGCTTCCCATAATTTCTGTAACTTAGGACAGTACCCTCTGTGAGTTGTACTACAGCCATACCAGTTGCCCTTCATAAAATACCTCGCCCGACATTCTCCTATCATACCGCGTATTCATCCTGTCACTATTTATTCTGAGGTGCTGTCGAGCAAAATCATGAATGCCAACTAGCCTACTATGTAATTCGCTGGCATAATCAGGGACTGCAGCTTCCTCTTCTGTCGGGCAGACAAACAGCAGGTCACTAGGGAGGCGTAGCTCTCTTCCAAACAGCATCCTTAACGGTGTTACTTTTGTGGACTCGTGTACTGTAGAGCGGTAAGCAGTGAGAAACAATGGCACCTTTGAATCCCAATCCTTTTGGTTGTTTACCACATAGATCAACAGGTTCTGCTCAAGAGTGTGGTTAAGCTTCTCGACCATACCATCCGATTGAGGGTGCAAGGGTGTAGTCCTAATCTTTTTCATGCCAATAATCTTTGTTACCTCCGGGAAAACTGCAGCCTCACAGTTTGTTCCCTGATCTAAATGAAGTTCTAGTAGCACCCGAAAAATCGAGAAGACATGCTCTATAAGTGCATCAGCCACAGTACTTGCTTCTTGCTTGGAAGGGAAATGACCTCAGACCACTCAGTAAAATAATTTTGGGCTACCAATAGATACCAATTACCTCTCTCTGTGACAGGCAAGGGGCCCAGAAGGTCTACTACCACCCTCTCGAATGGGGATCCAACATTGTATTTCTGGAGGTGACCTTGTAGTCCTGTCCTTGAGCCCTTTCCCGCAGTGCAGGTGTCACACAATCGGCACCACTTCTCAACATCCTCTTGACAATGAAGCCAGTAGAATCTCAGTCTAACTCTTTCAAGGGACTTGTGCCCACTGGCTGCCACATTATGCAGTACCTTTAAGACTTCGGGAACCCTGCATTCTGGAAGGACCAACTGTAAACTTGTGTGTTTTCCCTCATTAATTTCCCAGTTTCTGTAATGTACATTATTCTTCAGTATGGGGGAATTCCATTGTATCCAGTATGGTTTGACTGCTACGCTTAGGCTAGAAATATCGTCTCATTATGGCCAAAAGCCAGCATCTTTCCACTTTAATCATGATGGAAAAGTGTGATTATTCAGCTGATATTTCCTCATTCCCTCATCACTCCAGGTAGGTGACTCATTACAAGATAAAGAACCTTGAAATCTTGTCCTGAGTACGTTCAGCGATGCGCACATAAAACGTTGATTTGGCTTCTCGTTTACAATTTTCTTCCTAACATGTTTAAGTTTTGTTTATATGTGGTGGAAGGATACGTAAATGAAAAACTTGAAAGTAAAAATTCTCGCTCCCTGCGGGAAACCACCTTAACACTTTCACGCGTACGCGCCTTAAAACGCCGTTCATGTTTGGAAGACAACGTACTCGATGCCTACGAAAATAAAGTATACAATTTTAGTATCCAAGCTTTTACGTAACACAAGAAATTTGACTCATGCGTCAGTTGAAAACCTATAACGGAAGGTTAGATTTAAATGCAATGCAAAACTGCTGTCACGGGAAATATTTATATTAAAATTTATCAGCCAGCAGAACGACCAAAATGCCAAAAACCTTCTTTAACTAGTGTAAAGTAACAGTTATGATATAAATAGTATACTATGGTCAACGTGCCTGGCTTGCTTTCGGGAAATCATTCGTTCTATACAAACTTACTCCACTTTGGCTGCCATTTCCCATTTGCGTTTTCCAGTTCGTTAAGCTCCTTTGTATGCGCTTTGCAATTACCTGTTTGCCAAGAAAATGACTGGCTTGTAATTGGTTCCATGCCGGTTGGCAGAACATTAAAGAAGGGGAAAACTTAATCAGTTGTTTCCCAAAGCTAGTGTAAGAGCTCTTATCTGATTTAAACGGCTCGCGTAGGTGTTTGGTGACATCACAGAGTTTGAGAGAATTAAGAACTGTCACTACTGCCAGAATAGAGCAAAACTTTCCGACAGGTTTGTGTAAAAACAAAATAAAACCTTACTGTCTTAAAACTGTCAAAATGCCAAATTAAAAATTATGTTGGTGAACCTATAATATGGCCAAAAAAAAAAATGCTTTTTCCGGTACTAAATTGGAATAAATATGGTTTTCGTGTTGAATTTTATTCTTTTGTTATATGTTTGTTTATAGTTGGTATAATAAGAATCCAATAATATGTTTTTTCCGTGTAAACGATAGATTTATACATGAACACATGCTGCAAAGGAATTTCAATTGAAAGACTTATCTCAATGTTCTGTGCCCCAAGCTCTCATGTTTCGGAAATAAATTAATGTTTGGAAAACCACGTGTTTCAATTTTCTATTGCATTGTTATATTTTAAAGAGCGATGTAGGCAACATCCTCTGCCTCAAAAGTCAGCAACGTAACATAAAACAATAAAGGACCACGCATTACTTTAGGAAAAACATGAAACTCAATTTTAAAATTATATATATATATATATATATATATATATATATATATATATATTCACTATAAGATGTGCACACGACTGCCAGAATATAGACGAGCTGTAAGTTTATTTGGTTTTGCAAGCGAACACCTTTGCCGAAAACAGTTCTCAATAATATTTTTTTATGATTTTTTAAAAATACAACATACATTTTATAATGTTAAATTGCAAACTCATGTATTGGTTCTCTTACATTAAAAATTCCAATAGAAACAATTTTATTAGAATTATTCGTAGTGATTTTCCCGTAATTTAATTCCTTCGTAATATATTGCGGAAACACATTCAAAATTTGTAAAATAAATGTAATGCGGAATATGTAACATCTGGTTACGCTCTCGAGTACTGAGGTAAGTTTTCAGGCATCTTTCAGTGGATAAACGTAAAGTTTAGAAATTTTAAGGGAATGACTAAGCGAAGCAGGTAACACGACTACACTCATATAAAATTAATCACATAATTGTTATTTAAGGAAACATTTTTCGTTCCGTGACAAAGAAAGTAAACAATTATTTTGCAGTTGTAAATATGGTAACCATGTACTAAAAATATTTTTTTGTTTGTGGTGTGGTAACGACGTCCTATTTAAGGGTATTTTATCACTTCTAAATTGGATTTATTTTTGTTGCACCTTAACTTCCTTTCAGATCAAGTATTTGAAAAACCGGGCGGTCAGGGCATAAAGTGCTTCATAGCAAATATTTTAAAGTCCGCAATATTTTACTCATGTTGGTTTTCTTGCATCTGTAATCGTAATAAATAATTACTGATTATTTAACATTTTTAGTCCCACGTGGGAAAATACCGGCTGAAATCAGTCATTTCTGGTTACAGGAATTTTCTAACGTAGATATGTACACTGTAAAAAAATTTCTGGTAACCTTCCTAAATTGTAATGGACGTTTTTTACCTATACGCTGTATGTAAATAATATCACACATCAAGCTGCAGATATAGGAATGTTTAGCGTTGCTACTATACAAAGTAGGGAACTTCCTCATGCATTTGGCTGTTTCCTGATCAATGTAGGAACGCCATAGCCTGTTCAAGGTAAAATGAACACTATTTAAAGCCCTGCTTAAGATATACTTGCAAGCACATTGTGTATTCTTCCGCCTTATGTAAGATTAACATCATCATTGACCTCATCACTTTATTCATGCGTAGGTGACGTGAAACTGTGAAATTATTAGAAAAGTAAATATTTAGCAAACCTGCTCATTTTCACACTTCGATTTATTGAAAAAACGGAAAGCGAAATACATTATTTAAGTTATCAGAAATGGTTACCTAACACTTTTTATTTGATATTAAGATACGGAATTACTTCCCATCCATCGTTACCAACTTTCCTGGGCACATGTCACTCAGGACGCCCGTTATAATAGATGTAGATAGGAGTAGTGACTTTTTTCCAAGGTTGATTTCAAAAGTGCTCACTTTATCACGCACAGCCTTTACAATGAATATACAAGGGAAAAATTACAACTCCCGCTTTTTCGCTAAGTGGTATGGCAAATTTCCGAATAATTTCTTAGAGTGTATATAATGATAAAGTTTGAATTTAATTTTACATTTAAACAGCATTTTCCATTCACGGTTACTTACGAATTTTCTGAAGCCCTGCTAAAGTAGTACTTCCAGGGCATTCCTCTGTCTCATGCAAACAAAGCTTAACCGAATCTACAAAATTGTACTAAAGGAACAATGCACCACATTCGTGCGCACTCGATGTAGTAATATTTTCCATAAAATCTATTTCCTACTAGGCATTACCAACATTCCTATGTTTTCACTGTATTTTATTCGTATTAATTATTAATAAAATATTATACTTTATGGATCAAATATAGGGAAAAGTTCGGATAAATCAACAAAAAGATAATATTATGTTGACAGGTGTATAAAACGCTTGAGATAAATTGCATATTTAGGAATAACGAAAACGTCATACATGAAGTTGATTTTTCAAAGGTTATATTCAAAAAGTGTGAAGAAACCGTGATAAGACTATATGTAACAAAGATAAATAAATAAACACAAGATGGAATGTTGCCATCACCTTAAGGCTGCGCATCTGTAACGAATACGTTGCTGCGACCAAGAGATAAGATTATTAACCACGGTCTCCTCGGTGATGACGTGTTGACCAGGCAGATGCCCGAGATTTGCCACCGCTGATGTTTTGCCCGGGTCCCAGGGGAGCCAACGTTTGCCGCGGGAGGGATAAAAAGGAATGATGGAAGAAGGGGGAGACGATGCAACACCGTGAAGCCGCGCGTGAGTGCCAAAGTCTCATTTTTCTACGGAAGGGGGGAGGGGAGTCCCATTGGGGTCACGCCCTTTAGCAGAAGCGTGGGAGGGGAAAGGAGCGGAGAGGCCCTCGACCCCCGCGGGACTATCTTGTTTCACGGTTGGCAGCCATGCATGCCCCCGGAGCTGCCGTCATAAGGCCACGCGCAGACCCCTAGCGCCTGGATGCTGGCTGGTCCCGATCCGGACTGTTCCGACTAGGGACGCCGAAGGGAGGGGAATGCAAAAAATGAAGGGATGGGTAGCGGGTAGAGTATGTCTCCCGTACTCTCCAATATGTCACGCTGTTCGCCTTTCTCGGCTACTCCGTCCTTGCTGGCTTCTGGATGCGAGGGAATGTGGGAAGTATGTGAGGGAACAGGAATCCCACTCGCATCAGACCTATCGCTGCCAAAACATATTTCTTTTTACACGGTCCTACAATGTTCGATATGGCATGTAACACTCGTCCAAAAATAACGGTTCTGTTCTCTCGTGGTTTAAACATAATAACAAATATTTCTTCCCCTCAGGAAAAAAAAAACGCTTTCGATTGTAATCTTGTTGGGAACAAGGACGAATTTATAAATATACTCTTTTAATAATTTATATTTCCTTTTGTGATGGGATTTATAAACGTACGTTTCTATGAACGGCTTTTCATAAAAAGGGTATTCTTTTTCTGCGAAGAAATATCTCGAACCATTTTTGAGCATGATTATTTAAATATAATTTATTATAGTTATAATTGATACATAGTGACTAGTGTATGTTAATGAAGTTATAAAAACGCGGCAAAAACTGAAATGGCAAAATTTACGAAGTTCTAAAAGCCAACCCACTGCAACTGTTATGTAAATAAAATTTTCATTAAAAATAACACAATGCAATGACTCGCATTCGAATTAATTTTGACAATAATATTTCTGTCAACTGAGATCTATCTGTAAACAAAGCCGTATTAAAACCACCGATGGTTGTTTTCATTTATTAAATGTTTGCGTTACTCATCAAAACCGAGAAAAATAAAGAAAGTAAGTAGTTTATAGTGAATACCTGCTAACGAACGGAAGGTGGACATTGTTGTCACTAATGCGATTTGAAGTAGTTTATTTTTCCGGCGGCCATCGGTCCCACATAAAAAAAATTACCTTATAACAAATAACAGCTATGTAATGTGTCACCTGGTCATTTAGCAACTACGTATTAAAAGGGACAATAATCTTTGAGAGATTTTCGTGAAACAAATCAGTGGGGAACTATTCAATCGATTCATGTCGACAACCGAACACTAGAAGCTAAATTGGCAGCAGTATAAAGCCTAAATATATACAAACAAATGACTACAACTATAGTTATTCGGTCCATCATGCTAGGCGCTGGCAATACCGCACTAAAGCCAGACCCGCTGCTTTATTTAACTTTAAGCCCCAAGAAAATATATATTTGATGGCCTGCACCAATTCAATTCGTATTTCTAAACGCACTCGTATTGATAACATTTTTTTTACACCATGAAAATAATATACATGAATTATACTATATATCTTACCGAACCCAAAAACTACGTGAATCCAGGACTCTGTTTTCTCGACACGTACAGATTGTGTTACCATCTTTAAAGTTGGCAGCAAGTCTCCTGTACATGTACCTACCGAGTGAGTCCTTTAAAGAGACACCGTCCTTTAGGACATGTGTGTAACGGAGCGAGGGAATGAGGAAATACAGTCCAGTGTGACAAAAAAATACCTAGAGTAGGTGCTGAAAGTGGCCGCCATTGACCTCGAGGCAGGTGTGCAGACGACACCAGAAGTTGTCAAAAGCATGGGCAAGGACATGCTGCGAGATGGCCTCGATAGCTGTCCCACGGGGCCCCTTTTAAAGAACTCATCCTGTATATATATACTCTAGTCTCCTGTACATGAACCTATATATGTAGGTTACTCTAGCCTCCTGTGTTGACTACTGAAACTAAATGGATAAAGGCGAAAAAAAAATTACAGACAAGGCCAGATGGACCAGTTTCCTATCGCTTTACGCCAACATAAACGTTTAAAATTAAATTCCTGGTGTCGAGAGCTTGTTGTTTGTATTTCCGACTGCTGTGCTGCGGGTTGCCTTCATTCAGGTACTTAATTAAATCCATTACAACCCTTTATCGTCAGAATGCACAAAACGTTTTCAATATAATCTGGTTTGCAGATGGCCCGTAGCTTATACCAAATAACTTTCTATTTTTGGACATTTATATTTGTTTGAATCTACTATTCAATTACTCTGATAGGTTTTAGTTTTACTATTTGAAATAAAATATGCTGCGAGCTCCGCCCGATAATATATGGCAATACCTTAAATCACTGTTTCTCGAGGGTTCATTGTTTTCATGTATGCCCCAAGAAGCGACAGCTCAACTGCAGATTTGTAATTCCTTAGTTATCAGTATTCATTTTATTAATGTTTAATAAAACGTCTTTTAATCAATTTTGTTAAGGTAAATAATCACATATCATAAAATCTGTGTAATAAAAAACACTCGTCACACCAGCAATGGTTACCCGCATATTTTAATGCCTACTTTAATAGGTTGATTAACATATTTGCATTATATTACAGATGTGTGGCCCCTAGAACCAATGCAAAAATTATGCAACCAAATTTTTTACAAACGTACAGTCGAAAATTCAAAGTTATTCGTATGCGTACTTTAATCATGAAGAGCACACGTAAGTAGAATTTTCCCTAGATAGGGATTCGAACTAAGTACATCCGTGCTTAAGTGCCCACTTCTCCAGAGAGTTCATGTACTCCACTTGATTACCCTTGCTTCTACCGGTATTCAACGTTGCAGACTGCCAACCCTGCTGAGGGAACTTTAACAGCACTCAATGAATGGGTGCTGGAATCTCCTAATGATTTTACGAGTTCTCATCATTACTTTACTCTGCATACGGTACGTTTTTGAATTACGTATTAAACTGTACCATATAGTATATAAAACCCTGATCAACTAGAATTATTTGTACATTAACAAAGTAAAATTATTCGAACTATGTCCTTATTTAGCAGATTGCCCTTAATACAGCAACAAATATTGCTATCGGTAACTGCACGAAATTGGCTTATTTATTCTATACAGTCCACATTAATGTTTTGGTTGGATAGGTACGAATCGGGAACAAAATAATGTACAAATACGAAGTTGACTTTTCGTAGATTGTATAGCTATATTTGCAAGCACCGGATCCCAGCACTAATGCTGTCAGACAGTAAAAAAAATTCTTCTTCTATCACTCAGATACAGTCCAACACGTAGACAATACATGAAGTGTCATTGTCAGAAAAGACAATGAAATATTGCCTCTATAGTCTTTGTGGATTTATTGGTTAAAGGTCGTAATTTTATTGTTTTTGTGTCGCACAAATAAGATAAATCAAGTCAGTTGTAAAAATTAATAAATTGATGCATTTTGAAGCAAATTATATAAAGAATGATTAACCAAATTATTATTTTAGAAAGAGGAATTTTTTTATCGCCAACAATTTATAAACATTCTGAAGCCTTCTTTAGTGCTTTTCCATTTACATAGAGGTAACTTTATTTCCAGTATGAATTAACTTGTTCCTTGAAGATAGTTTATTGCATTAGCCTCTACACATTTGCGGTCAAATTTTTATTTCAAGTGTACAAAAGCAAAAAACCTCCGAAACTTTTTTTGCATTTTTTCGTGAATGGCATCATTTGTGACGTCGACAAACTGAACAGTTATTTTTTTCAATATATAAAACAAAAGATGGGTGTTTTACTAGTGAAGGCCATCTAAATCAAGATAACATAGTGTGTGTATTTTACGGACATTGATAAATATACTAGACACATAGCTGCTGTAAGCTCACAACGAAGTAAACATTCTTTAAGCTGCTTCTGTTTACCAAATGTGACGGTTGAGCGATATTAAAAGAGCTCTATCGTTCATTGTAGTTTTCAGTACGTAGCTGTTGCCCCGACGCAAACATTCACAGACCAAATGTTCTGCAGTTATGAAACTGCAACTGAGCAAATGTACAGTCCTCCTACAGACTTCTAATGTCATTATTACGACGCGTAGCGATTCTCCAAATCACTATGCTCAATTCTTCCCCAGAGGTGACGTTATTACATTCTGGCCCGTGTTACAAACTGACAACTGCCTCACCTACCTGTCTAAAGTAACCAGACACAATAAGAAAGGCGATAGCTTGGTGAATGGCTTCAGGCTATGTACTATAGTCAGAGTTGTTTTGCGGAGTACTATTTTCTTCACAGCGTAACTGGTATTATAAGCTGTTCACGGTAAAATGAGCACTTTTCAAAGCCCTGCTCAAGATCTGCTTGTATACACGTTGTGTATTCTTCCGCCTCATGTAAAATTAGCATTGCCACGGGTCTCATCACAGTAGTCATGCGTCGGTCAAGCGAAACTGTGAAATTATTAGAAAATAAAATTTTGTGCGAATCTGCTTATTTTCACACTTCGACACATTAGGAAATACACAAATCGAGAGAACTAATATAAGTTATCATAAATGGTCACGTAACACCTTTTATTCGACGTTAATACATGGAACTACTTTCCCCTCCATCGTTACCAACTTTACTGGACACATTTCACTCATGGCACCCGTTAATAAAATATATGCAGGTAGGAGCAGTGACTTTTTTCTAAGGTTGATTACAAAAATGCTCACTCTATCGTGAACAACCTTCACCGACAATAGTTCTGTTGAACTACTGTAGCGATTAAGTTTGTATATATATGTATGTATATATATATATATATAAAACAAAAATTTTGTTTCTGGCAAACCTACTTTGCAGTGGTTCATATTAAAAAAACACTTTCATTGCAGCAACAAATCATGTGTTGCAGCCAAGAAAATAATTTTAAAATTGCAGTATTTCCTGTTAAAAAAAAGTCCCATGCAAACACCACCTGATGTCCGCATCCCTGTTAAGGCAGATGGCGTCCCTACTTTGCGAAATTCAGCGCAGCCCCCCCCCCCCCCCGGTTCCGCCCTCCTGCTGCAGGGAGTTATGCGCCCGCAGGCACTTTATGACGCGTATGGAAATTACGGATCTTCGCGCAGGCATCCGCGCTCGCCGCTGAACTTTTGGCGCGGTTTCACGACTCGCAAGTGACGCACGAAGCTGCTGCGAAGAAGCGTCCAGATGCAAATGAGAGCGCGAAATAAACAGGGAGACATGTGTGAGAGTCGTACGATTTGCATGATAAGACATTGCTCTGGCCATGATCTCCTGAAATGTGCGTAGCTGGAATATTTATCCCATGTAGCAAGGGGTAATAACGCTTTACTGTGTTTTTTAAATCAGGCTATATACTATTCACGGTAAAGTGAGAACTTTTGAAAGCCCTCTCATTTGGGATAATATTCAATAATTTTTTCTATTTAGCCTTATACGTTAACTTCCGAGTGCGGTGGAATATGCACACTATGTTTATTGCTTACATGTCAATATTTATTTCAAAAAGGTGGTTATAGGATAAAAGATGTCTGAAAGGAAAACGTAACTAGAGCCTCAAAAGTGCTCACTTTACCGTGAACAGCCTATAGAATACTTTATCTGCTAGTATCAGCGATCAATATGGCTGTAAGAAAAATTTGCGCATAGCTGAAGAGCTGTTTAGTTTCCTGAAACCTCCACTACAATATATATGTATTGTTAAAAATTGAAAGAGTGGTATAACGTATTTATTACAAAGAAGATTTTTAAATCCTTGTCACATGTAAATATCAAGGCATAAAATAATTAGAAGCAAAGTATACCTAAGCAATATGAATTTAAAGAATTAATTTTTAACTACGCTGTGAGGCTCCGTCTAGGGAAAAGTAGTCCTTAATGATGTCTGCCTGTAAAATAATACCTTGTCATTATTATACTGTTGATGCCATCCAGCGGCCACTGCGAGAAGTGAGTTTAGAAATGTATGACGAGTCAGTGTGTTGATGTTTTATAGTAGATAAAGTTTACATTGTTGATATAAAGAAAATATACAATTTCTAAAGTGCCTGATCTAAGGTAAGTGGTTTCAAAAAAAGTCGCTGATGTGTGTGTGTGTGTGTGTGTGTTGAATAAGAGAGCCAAAATTTAAATACAGCATAAGTCTTAACAAATGTGATACAATATATTGTTCTGTCCATGTAATCTTTCAATATGGCTGTCTTCTTATTACATGTATACTGCCTTTTGGGCAAAAATAATCTTGCAGACGGATAATTAAGCCCGTTCTTAACGTTTTGCATTGAATTTGTTTATTTATTATTATTGGGACTTGCAGGGACAGGAAAATTTCGCGAATTTTTTTCAGAGCAAGTTATATTTAAAACACATGTACCTATGTCTGAGTTAGTTTTCCAATTGGCATACAGTTTATAGACATGCCGTGGACGACTCAGGTCTAATAGAACTCCATAAAAACCAGTACCAAATCCACGTGCTACATTGTCAAGGATAAAATTAGCTAGAGCTGTGATTTCACTACAGCTGGTTTGACACGCGCTGGGCGGCCTTGAACCAACCAAAAAACCAGGAATAACAAGATAGTCCAATCACGCACCACCTAGTCAAAAGGGACTATGGTTCGTCACTCTTTCAGAGGCCAATAAACAAATGACACCAACTCGAATGTACTTAGTACAGTAAAGTCTAGTGTGCTACCAAATAAATACGTGAATTTTACATGTTTCTAACTATAGTCTATTCACGGTTTCTTTACACTTTTTTAATGAAACATTTGAAACATCACCCCAAGCATGACGTGCTTAATTGTTTCGTAAACATGTCATGTTTCGTCCTTATGTTTACATTAGAACACATAATAATTGGTTAAAAATCCCTTTTACTTATATTATATCTTTATTATAATACCTCATTTATAATTAATATGAATCAAAACAGGAGAAAAGAGGGTTGTTGGTAGTGTCTAGTACGAAATAGTTTTTAATGTCGAGTATTGTTTCACAGAGTGCGCAAGAATTCGGTGCAATGTCTTTGGTGTAATTTGTAGACTTTGATAAGTTTTGTTTACATTATGCGGAGGAATGTCCTGGAAGTAAAACTTCAGCAGGGCTTCAGAAAAATTGTAAGTAACCGCGAATGACTACACTCATAAAGGCAGCAGTCTATGAACGAACAACTGAGGATCTCAGCGTACAGAGGACTGCGGAGTCTGGCCTGCAGGTCTTTCAACTCGTGAGATTTCCTGTCCCTGGCTGGGATTTGGTTGACCACGGGAAGCCAATACCTTGTCCGACTCTGCTCCTGGTGGTCATCGGACTGGCTTGAGGCCTAGTAGGGGTATGGTTGACCGGAATGGAAGCCTACTTCCTCTGTCGCTCTGTCGGCTCGGCTGGCGACCGTTGGGATAATAAGAGGCTGACTGATCTGAGATGTGTCGGAGCTATTGCCAGCTGTAGTAACGGAGAGCAAGTCGATGCGTGAAATCTGAACGGACTAGTGATGCGTCTCTTAAAACCTCTCCTAGCCCAAGGGGACCGTTCCCCTATATTGCCACAAGTGCATGGTACCGCTTATCCTGCAGACGCGACGAACCCCGCTCGTGCCCTATGCCAGGATTTTCTAAACGGCGCATCTGCCTCCCAGGCTATGCTTGAATCATTGGCAATCATGATGGTGGTGCCTGGTGGCGGGTCGGTCGACTCCTTTACGGTCAGTGGGGACCTAAAATTGAGTTTCAATGTGAAGAAATTCAGACTGGAGGAACCACTTTCGGGTTCGCCTGATGGTGGAAAACCCTAGATGGAGAGGAAGGAGGAGCACAGGCTGACCTCCTCTCCCCGCTGGATTTCCTTGGGAAAGCCTAGAGGTCAGGATGAGGTAGGACTCGTGTTGGCAGTGGGGGGTGACTGGCCTATACGTCCAGATATCCGCGAAGGCAGTGGAGTTCTTCCGAATATATGGAAAACAGTAAGGCCAGGTGACAGTTGGCGCAGCAATGAGAATGTTCCTGAGCGGGTGGGAAGGGGTGATGGCGGTGCTTGAGGACGAGCTTTCCCACTACATCCAAGGGTCCTGCAACCCCGAACCCACAAAATGGACTGTAAAATGATACTGCAAAAGCCCCTGCAGGGCCGTTTGGGTAAGAGAGGTGCAGAAGTCACATATTGTATTGTGTTGTATTGTCCTTCCTACCTTGAGTCTAGGCTTTGAAAGCAGTATTCACAATTCAGTGATGCCGCACAGCCGACGATCGCCGCCGATGGAGCTTTAATAAAGGTATTCACAACCGAGCGACATAATGTTGTTGTCCATCGCTGATGCAGACTATACTGCTATCTGGTGTACACACTGACAAGTTCGTTTTCTTTTCATAAAAAAAGACGCATGAAAATACATATGGGTTTGTTTATTATTAAATTTATTTTAAGCTATCCCCATAAAACTATGACGGGCGACCCGTCACCGCACGTTTGTGAATAATTTTCAACTTGCAAAACAAAGTAAAAAAAAAACCTCTTAAAACTAGTGGGTTGTGACCTCGTCGCATATGCCCTCAAAAAGTACTTACTTTGTCTGCCTGGTAACCTGTTCAAATGTGCAGCGTACGACCCATTACGCTCGAACTTTTCTCACGGGTTGTTTCGAGGTTTAAAACTCTCAGATGTTGCTTGAAACACTAATAAAATAAAAATGTTTTGTTCTCGCCAGCTTCATGTCACTACGAAATACTTGAAAATATCTGCAGTACCGGGAAAATAACTGTTAATGTCCGTGCCTATTTTTCACGTGCAGCAACAACAAGGCCTGGCAAAGAAGTGTACAGCAGACTGATGTTTCAGTGATTCGTAGTGGGAGCGCAGCACAGTCGACGGCAAGCTTGGTGACCAGCTTGGGATGGCGTGTGCGCTGCCGAAAACGTGACGTTTCGTTACTTTATTTCCGGCATCTTGGTCAAGAGGACAGAAGTTGAGGGCATATTGTAATCTGATTGGGTGTGTTAAATTTAATGGTGTTATACCCCCTAAGGGAAATTGGTGTCCGCTGCGTCGGTCACCATAAATGGTAATGTTTTCTGCCATTGGCTGTGCATTGCCTGAACCCTCCCAGAAGGCACACGATGGCCGGAAAATAATATTAAAGTTTTTAAAATTTTGCGAAATGTTGGCCTTTTAGCCAAAAATCCAATACTGTTACCTTTTCTAACCAAGTTTTAGTGGCTATGTTGTCACCAAGACGTAAAGTGGTGGTAACCATTAGAAACCATGGGTAAACTTTTGTAACCACTTGTAAACATTTTCAAACACTTGTATACTATTGTAAACCTTGGTAAATATTTGTAAACTTTTGTAAATATTTGCCAATAATCGTTGATTATGGCCTTAGCTTTTGGTATCAAGTAGGAGCTATGCGAAACTCCTTATTTTTATGACATTTGTAAGAGAAACTTTACTAAGTTTAGGGCTTGTTCAAAAATCTAATTTACTCGCTGGAGTTAAGGCTGGCATTGTTTAGCAGTTGCTCCCATACACTTGGGATTGAGAGTAAATTAGTACATAACTATTGTTTGATGACCAGTAATGTGTTACCAAAAGGGGTCATTCCTGGTGTAAGAACTAAAAATTATGGGTAAGTCAAGGGTAAATGTAGGTGCGACAGAAATATAGCAGCCATTGGTAACTATGTTAATTTGGGGCACCTGCTCAATATATTATGTGATGGTATTTTGCAGTTGGTATTAACTTATTAATATGGCCAGTAAGGAGCATAAGTATAACCTACATGAAAAATGAATAAGTATTAGCTGAATAACAGCGGAAGTATTGGTACCTGAATTTGGTTGCATTTTATTCTATACATTTGGCAATCTGGGTTTTATGTAAAAATTTTTAAGTATAAAATTGGCATGTGCCAGAAAGGAAAATAATAATGTGTTACCTTTCAATGTGAAATGTAAAAAAGATATCCAAAGAAGTTTCCCATGTGTAATATTTGTAAAATATGAATGAAAAAACAATTAAGAAAAACGCACTTAAAATAAAGAACATGACCACACTTCCTTGTTTCTATTTTAAATCGTTTAAAACATTCGACTACCCTTAAACTGTACAGAATAATGTTTATTTTGCATGGCTTTTGCCATTATTAGTGTTCTGATTGGTTTTGCTAGGTCTTTTGTAAAACCTGCCTTGCCACGCCCTTGGTTTAGGACTCAACAAGGTCGGAAAACTCAAATAAAATATAATCAAAATTAATAACAAAAATTATTTTAAAGAAAAAAGTGTTAAAAATTGAAGAATTTCAAGGCAGGAAGGAAAAGAAAACAGGCCTTTAAATGGTCCGAGGAGAGGAAAATGATACATAGTGAGAAGATGAAGGAGTGCTGGAGGAAAAAGATGGAACATAAAAGGACGAAGCATTGAAATTGGCTCGTGGTCCATAGAAGAGCCTAACTGAAAAAGAATAAGAAAATGAACACGGACACTATTATCAATTTATTTAACCAACAAACGCAAAAAACCTATAAACGGAAATTAAAACAGGTATCAATAACTCTCTGCGTGAAAAGGAACATATGGTCATATGCTTTCCGTAAGTAAAATGAGAATTTATCATAGAGATTTTACATTTAATCGCATTTATTAAAATGTTCATCATGCAAAGATGGAATGTTTACAAAATGTGCTTCGTCGATGTTCTTCTCGTCGCCGGCGTGAGCGCTCTCACTGGCTAATGCCCGTCGCGCCACGCCGTGTCGCTGTATCGTGAATGCCGCGCTTAAAGCTGGTTCCACAATAGTGCGATGCGGTGCGTTGCGATGAGCGGTAGCCAATCAGGTTGAAGCAGATTCCGTCGCAGCGCGTCGGCGTCAAGCGCGTTGCGCGCAATTCTTCAGTTGCGATTGTCGGCGTCAGCCCACGACGGAGAAGAAGACGAATAAGTGTTTGTTTACAAAGAGAATAAAAACATATGTTTTTTTTTTTTTTAATTTGAAAACGACGATCGCGTTTACGCCAACGTTTTTGTATTTGTATTTTTATTATTGCTGCGTGGATGTGCAAAATAGGAAGCAGGGCTTCTTATAGATATGGACAATGTCATAAAATTCGTTTATTAACATCAAAATAATTTTCCTCCGTCTTATTATGTCTCGTTACCGCTAGTTTTCGTCCCACAGCGCGTTCATACTACTTTTTTTTTTTATCTGCTACCACTTAAAACATACAGTTTCGACTTTTTTGCGCGTGTCCTTTGTTAAATTCGTCAGGTCTGAAAATGTAATTTCCACCCTTAAACTGGATAGCAGCACTGTTTCAGACGGCGTCTGTGCCGACAGCTCATCGCTTAGTTGTGAAACACCGATTAAAGCGCGTCGCGGCCCATCGCATCGCATCGCAACGCAACGCAACGCACAGAACTGTTGTGGAACCGGCTTAAAGCGCTTTTCACATTACTGCGATGCGGTGCGTTGCAATGAGCTGTAGCCAATCAGAATAAAGCAGCCTGTTGACGGCGACGACGGTGCTGCATGAAGTTCGTGCATCTGCGTTTCCAGCGGCGAATGGGGACAGATATGAAGAAGTAGAAGAAGAATCGTTGCTTACTTTGAGTACTGAACACTGTTCTGTCATCTTTGCTGACGTTTTAAAAAAATGTAGTGTTGTGTTTTGAAAACAAATACGCATTTGGCGCAAAGCAAACTTTCTGTGTATATAATTTCGTAGTATTGCCATATTTTTTTTGAAAATCATTCCTTTATTTTTCTGTTTTCGTTCCAACAGACCGATTTTTCGTATCTCGTTTCTCCGACGTTCTGGCCCAAAACTTAAATTTCTTTCGTGAGAACGGTTGGCAACATAGCACCCTTCGCCGACAAACTGTCGCATTGTTGTGAAACCACAAGCGGATTCGGTCGCCGATCGCCGGCGTCGAACGCATCGCAACGCAAAGCAACGCAGTATAGTGAAAAATTGCTTAAAGGCGGGGAAACGGCTGCAGGTAGACAGATCGCGAACAACCTGCCGGTGGCGCTCGTGCCGAACAAACACCTTCTTGAATCAACGTTTGCGTCGCGAATTCCGGCGGCGCACCGGCTGTGCGTGAGTGTGCGTGCGAGCTGGAAAGGCGAGTTTCGCGTTGGTGCCCCACGCACGTGCAATGAACTACAAGGAACCGGGGGGGTTCCACAATAGCTTCCAAGTGGCGGGGGAGATTTTTTTTTTTTTTTTTTCGTGGGTGGCCGCTCCGAAATGGTGCAAGTGGAATCAGAAATGCTTTTACAACCACCGAGGACCGAACGGGAGGAATAAAAAGAAAATAATTTGTTCGCAACAAATCGGCCTCACGGGTACGCGGGAAAGAGCTTAATCGAAAAAAAAAAAAAAAAAGCAAATGGAAAAAGTGAGGTTCTTCCCCCTTCCCAGTTCTCTACTCTACTGCGGACCATTGGAGGAAAGCAAAATGCGTCGTCATGAAAGAAGCTTTAGAAATGATCCCCCTCTCCGCCACGTATAACACAAGAACACACTCTGCCCGGAAAATACATATATTTCGTGGAATGAATTACACATTATGAAGTCCTTTGAAAACGAACGCTTTTATTGTTCGCTTAATGTTGACAGAACCTGACAAAAAATTTAATTCCCTGCCTTATGAAAAGGCATCGTCTGATCAAAATACAAATGGAGTATCGAATCGAATACATAAATAATCACGTTGGTCATTTAAACGAATATTATTTTGCATTATCATTACAGATCTTTAAATTTTCAAATTTAATGCTCAAAAGGCCTCATAACCACATTTCAATTTTTGCACTGAAAAACTTGCAGTACGTTCAGAATAAAACCAGTGCTGGCAAAACGAATCTGTTCTGTCACACAAAACATATTACATACGCAGCCAGATAAACGTAAATAATAGTAAATTGTCAGCAAATCTGTCAAAACGAATCTGTTCTGGCACACAAAACATGTTACATACGCAGCCAGATAAACGTAAATAATAGTAAACTGACAGCAAATCTGTCAGAAAAATCCAAATATAGTTGAAAATGAACTATTTGTAGGTAAAAAAAAATGTTACGGTGTTTATGATCCACCTAGCTTTCTTAAAAGTAGATATTATAACACTTTTGACACTGTTACTGCGTACAATCTGCAGCGTAAGGTACATAATACAATACAGTAAAGGATATTGTAGCATTGCTTAACCAAAACGAAAACCACAAGGAAAATAAAACGTATATTTTAAATTCAAAGAGTTATAAATACGTGGAATATTTAAAGGAGAATTGGATATATGTTAAAAAACAAAGGTGCTAATTAGTTAAATTACCTCGGCTATTTATAATAGAAATTCTGTAACCACTTTCTCTATATCTTCATATAAGAAGTATGTATTATGTATATATATATATATATATATATATATATATATATATATATATATATATATATATATATATATATATTTTTTTTTTTTTTTTTTCAACAATACAAAAATAAAATATAAGCCGGAAATATGCCACAATCAGATACCTCAAAAACATCCTAACGTTAATTAATTCTAAATAAGGAAGAAATAATAAGATTGGAAGTCAAAGTCAGATAATTGCATTGCTTTTAATGAAACTGTGAGAAAACAATAAACAATCTCATTTTATTACCTTCAATAGGCTTAATTTCCATATGTTCACCTTATCCAAGGACACGATTCAAAAACATAGATAATTAATATCAGAAACAATTAATTATTTAAAATTTACTATTAATAATTAAACTATAAGCGACACCAGCCGGCCAATCCTACATTCTAAATGATTGCATGTTATTCTGAAATGAAATCATTGAAATTTAAACTTCCTGAATAAACATCACTACAGTGACTTATCTGAGCACATCATGAAATCAGCAAAATGCGATGAAGGCAGCTCTAGTTGTACACCAACGGTCCTTACAGCTACTCTGTTGAAACTCATCCTCGGGTGGAACTCAACATACTATCCTCGGCGGGCTGGTTCTCCGGAAGTTGGAAACGAACTGGACTCGGCCTGCAGTCAAACTCTGGATACGTCTCAATATTTAGTGGGCTGTGGACAATCGGTAGCAGCCCCACTTAAAGAGCGTTCACTATTCCCAGACGCGCCCAATCTCGCTAGTATTTTCAAGAGGGAACTTCGAACATGATTATAGGTAAACCTGTTGTAGCGTCATATGGTGGCGCTATACCACTTCAGGTCGTGCGGGATATAGCTGTGGCCGGGCCCCTTGTAAAGTAATTGCGGCAAGGTTAGGGCATAGCTGCGGATATTGAGAATCCAATTAATTATTGAATGAGTATAATTTATGACGTAACTGTAAACTCATAGTTGAGCTGTATTGTAACTGTAAGCCCTCGTGACATAACGTAATTGTATCCTTATTGCCAGTAACGTAATACGTAAGTCTATTGTTGTCATGTAACGTAAATATATCGTGTCTTGTTATTAACAATTGTTGTTATAGTGAAGACATATATTTTCTTTAATGATATTGCTTATTTAGCCACCATCTCGGTTACCCACCCCCTCCCCATGCCATGCTTCCTATTGCAGCATGCCAGAGTTAACGTTGGATCGAGTATAGAGAACTTGCAGTCCAGAGAGATTAAGAGTAATTAGGATTCAGGAGGAAGGAGAGTGTTACACTATGCTCCGCCTTTCTTGCCACTTGTACTTGATCTCCCCAACACACAGTCAGGGCCGACGCTTACCGAACCCAAGTTCTCGTATTCTGATTTATCTCTTCAATGCCAGCCCTGGTTACACGTCTCCCCATTTACCACACTGTAAGAATTTATTCACAACGAAAGCGTTGTTTGGGCCCCAAAGATCTGCATAACGAGCCAACCCGCCCACCTTCAGGCAAATGCTGTTACGATTGCAATTGATTCAAGCTCAGCCTGGAAGGCATGTGACCATTCAGAACCAGAATCGTTAATACCGGTCGGTGTAACCCTAGTCACGTAAAGTAATTTAAGGCGTTGACACACATTGACAAATCAGTTAAATGGGCGGAGAATTAGTGTCACAATATGGTATTCATTGTTACGTCTCGTGACACGACATTAGAGGTGCATTAATTTCTGTCTCGTTCACTAGTGCTTGAGATGGAGACATTATTTAATTATTTTGTACAAAATAAACTACATTGACAGTTCGTGACGCAGGGGCCTTCGTCATATGTGTGAAAAATGTTACGATCTTTAAATGTGCATATTTTTAAGGTACTTTTCTTGTTTTTCAGTCCATGGGCAGACTTGTAAAGGTAAATGAACGTCTGTTCGAATACACTGCCGTGTTTGACGGAACTTAGTTTTAAGACGCACAACGCCTGCTATTGCTTCTACATGCAACACTTATTTGCATTGCGGGTTGTGGCCCGAAGCTGCTAAGGCGTTCGCCTGCACTACCAGCATCGAAAGGTGTTTTGGTGGGAAGAGTATCCCCTGCTTTGCTCGGACTGGTGTGTTGTCAAGAATCAGTGCCTGCACCTTCTGGTGTTAATAAAAGGGGGGGGGGGTACCCTCAGCTTATTGTCATATGTGGATGTATAGGATGTTTGTGAGGGATCAATGCTTACACCTCTGGTCTTAGGTCAGAGGAATACTCTCGGCTCAGTGTTTGAATGCATTGAAGTATGTTTCGTGTAGATGACGGAGGGAAAGAGTAGAATTTTTAGTGGTTTTATATATAACATTTCGTTTGGTTGGAAAATGTCATGTCTAAAGTAAAGAGCCTTTGCAGGCCATGTAAATTGGTGTACAGTGACATTGCGATCTTGTTTTAAGTGATGTTTTGGTTGTATTTGTATCGAGAATTATCAGTGTGTTGTTATTTGTTACCTTGTAACTATGCTTTAAATATCAATATTGTACACAAAACAAAGAGTAATTTCGTGAACAAAAAAAATGAAGTAACGCTTGGCCACAATTATATTCTCAGAATTAACCAAATTTTCATGTTGTTCATTTGTGATTACACCGTCGCCACTTTGGGAGGCAAAAGTGCAGTTGTCAAATTTTCCTGATCCTCTGAATATTACTGTTTGGAATTACCGCTTCCCATACCTTCCTCTGCCTTTTTGTATTGTGCTGGGGGCTGTTGGGGAATGAAAAGGGACATTGTGGTGGCTATGACGTAAGGAAATCCGCCACAACTATTTTGTAGATACTAAACCAAATACACTTAATTTGTAACCCATAAATAATGGTACTGTTCCTCCATCCAAATCAATTGTATATTAAATCACGCGTTCGCGAGGCGACCACTCTACTCATTGTTCACATCGCCTACTTAACAATACTGCCTAACGGCTTTCAACTGCAACATTTAAATAGGAAATCCCATGTCAAGGTAATTTCTCCTCATTGCGTTAGTATTTAACATAGGCTTTTCGAACTAAATTTCTTCTTCAGTAATTATTTAGGAGAAGTTCCTCACACTAGGAGATGTTTCATAATATGTATAGCCTGTTTGCAAGGAACTTTTAAAATATATGTCTAACAAAAAGGTACATACCACCTGCCCATATTGAGAATATTCGCTCGTAAGAATCTTCTCCTGAAAAAATTCGTGAAGAATGCATTTTACTTAAAACGCCTATCTTTAAAATTAGCACACTGAGGCGAAATTTCCTTAACATGGGATATCCTATTTAAATTTCGCAGCTGCCAGCCTGTAGACAATGCCCTTAAAGTTAAGTAAAATAGTACTGTGGAAAAAGAACAAGTATCTTTTCGACACATAAAAGCACTCCATAACTCTATACTGCTCATTCAACTGATTGCGTACAAGGCACAGCAACATCACCTCGTCATGACAGGCATCTAGCCGGATGAGGAGTACCATTCCCTAGGGTTCAGGCAAGTCAAGGACATTTCTTCCAGATTCATATGCAACGTGAACTACCTTTCTGTTTTTTATATATATATATATAAATGTAAGAATTAGCAAATTTGTAAAATATCTACTTTTCTAATAATTTCACAATAAATTTCACTTAACCGACGCATTAATAAAGTGACCAGGTCCATCACAATGTTGATTGAAACTAAAAACTGTTCACGATAAAGTGAGCACTTTTGAAATCAACGTTAGAAAATAGTCACTGCTCCTACCTGCATACGTTTTAACGGGCGCACTGAGTGACATGAGCCCAATAAAGTTGGTAACGATAGAGGGAAAGTAGCTCCGCATCATAACTTCAAGTAAAAATGTATAAAGTAACCATTTGTATAAATTCAATTATTTCTTTTACTTTCTATTTTTTTTATGCATCGAAGTGTAAAAATGAGCAGATTTTTCAAACACTTACTTTTCTAATAATTTCAGAGCTTCACTTGACCGATACATGAATTAAGTGACGAGACCCATGACAATGATAATTTTACATATGTCGGAAGAATACATGACGTGCAAACAGGTAGGTCTTAAGCAGGCCTTTTAAAAGTGCTCAGTTTACCGTGAACATCATTTACGCCATGTGACTGATTTTAAAGAGGTGTTCACGTCAAACCAGAGCTGTAATTATCTCTTTGCTATGCTGTAAATATTCCACATGCAGAAATAATTTTCACCGCCATTCCACATGGGTGTTGGTAGAGTTACATTAATTATGCCATAACGTTTTGCCATTATTTGAGTTATGATGTCTTTAATATCTAGCAGGTCTCCCCAAACATTTTGGTATATGTTGCTCACGGTAAAGTGAGCCCTTTTGAGGCGCTAGTTACTTCTTCCTTTCAGACATTTTTCATTCGTTACCCACCTTTTAAAATAAATATTGCAATGTAAATATTAAACACAGCGTGTATATTCCACCGCGCTCGGAAGATAACGTTTAAGGCTAAAATAAAATATAATGATTGACTATTATTCCAAATGAGAGGGCTTTGAAAAGTGCTCACTTTACCGTGAATAGCCTATATTTAAACATGCAAACATTCTAAAGTCCGACGTTCTGTACAATTTAGTGTTACATATTTCTTTGTTCGGGAATGTTCTTGCCTTTTATGTGGCAACCCCGAAACAGTGTCTAAGTTTTGACTTGCAAATAATTTTGCAGCGTTTACTGACGTTGTTGTGCCGTGAGAATATTTCAAAAGCGGTTATTAGATGAAGTTCTTATTAAATAAAGCAATAGAAATTTTCTCCATTCTGAAGTCATCCATTTATTGGGTAATGTTGTATGGAACTTTTGAGTATTATTTGTAGCTTATGGGTCATCATAATCATTCGCTGTGTTCGTTACCTATTGAAAAATGTGTATCTCGCAGTTGTTATTGACTATTTCTGTGTAAGAAATTCGTGCGACTTCCATTCATACATTAGCTTAACTCACAACATTTACATTCGGAACCTTACCAAAGCTGTATTTATGTTTATAATGATATGACCTATCATTATAGACATAAAATAAGTACTACAGAATGTAATTACGAAAACTTTTTTTTAGCGCATTAAGGTAAAGTAAAACCATTTTTGTAGGGGTGGCATGAGGTATAATATTGCCTCGTGTATGCATATTTTTACTCCTCCATGTTTCCTTTCAACGTTTCGCAGCTAATGAAACTTTTCCCAATACGAGGTTGTTCTGGTGTTTTAGTAGTCATAGCAACCGATTTCCGCCTCCCACGGCAGTTACCTGGGTCCGACTCTCCATCGATCGGGTTTCGCCATTTCCGCCCGCGTGGAGCAATCGTGGCAGTTAACACTCCAGTTTTCACGACCGCCCGCCGTGCATTTATCGCCTCTCATAATTGCAGCTCGTCGATTACACTCTGCGGACGCCAGCGGACATTTCATCTCATTAGCGCGGGGCCGTCGCCCCCCTGGGGGATCAGTTTGCGAGGTCGCCGAAAAGGTTGGTATCGCCTCGCCCGCGGATTCTTCTGACCACGAGATATCCATGCCATCATTAACGCCGTTGCTAGCCGTTGTCATCGCGAACTCTTGTGACACTTGCAGCTAGCGTCGGAAGCGTGGTGAAGTAGGGAGAATGGTTGACCCGATATTGTGTGCTTAGTTGTTACATCCAAGTGCGCGAGGCAGTGTTGCATAATACTGCTGGTTCAGTTATGGAAGGAGAATTTAATAACACGCGCCCTTATTGATCTAGTTGATTTATAATAAATGTCGGAAGCTATATTACAATTATTTTTCTCTTAAACTTCGAGCCTTTCTCTGAGTGTGCGAATATTAGGGTCTAGTATATTATGGTTGGGGTTAAAGTCGCGAAAATTCGTTTATCCTGATAGCAGTGCGTGATTTTTATTATTTTATAATTTACTACATCTTTATTCACGACAGTTTCTATTGTAGTTAGTCAACATTACTCTGGGTTTCAGAGATGGTATCTTAATACATACTTCAACAATCTAGTAGAAACTCTCACTTACTTGCAATATAAGTTTCCTTAAAACAGTTCTCTATCCTTGAAACATTTAGTAAAATGTTGCAAAAAATGGAAGACCTTGTAGTGTTACCGTGTGAAACAAAAATAAGGTATTTTTATCTTAACAGAAGTTTAAAACGCTCGTAATTCATGGCATATTTAGAAAAAAAAACCATACACATCGTACTTGGAATGATTTTTCAAATGTTATATTAATAAAGTGTGAAGAAACCACGAACTGACTATAGACATAACGTGAACATAATTTCCTTTAGGCTAGAGGACCGGTAACAAGCAGTTACCGCCAACACTGATATCTTTACACTGAATAACACCCTGACGTGGATGTTTCTAGACCTCAGATTATGATAAAAAGAGTTCATATGTAAGTATCGTTGTTAAAAATCCTTCCTACTTGTCATATCGATCTCATTGTAAACAGTTGTGTATATAATAACTTTTAAAACGCTATTAATTATTTCACTAAATATTATTTTCAGAACAGAAATGAAAGTTGATGTTCGGTTTTTCATTCATAAATTTGGTTTCAAACACAAACGCGGTCGTCGAAAAGTCAGTCAGCAAAAATTATTATAAGCAGCACTCTGTTTGCCTTATTTATTGTTTTGTAAAACAGTTTTACAGGCTACAGTGACAATGCTGAGTGATTTATCAACATACAGTTGTATTAAAACCCTATAGGCCTAGTTATCGCTTTAAATTCGGAGGAAAAATAACACTCTTCGAGCGTGTTAATACTACATTCCATCGCCGTTGCACTACTTCATTATGGAATGACGTAACATTGAGGCATTTAATTCTGCGTACTAGTGATGGGAAAATCGCTTGTAAAATAATCGATGAATCTATTATTGTTAATTAATCGATTAATCGATTTTTTAAAACAATTTAATTATTCACGATTTTCAGCTATTTATACATAAACGAAACAAAACCTTGCATATACTTACATGTTTCACATATATAAAAAATATAAAATACAATTTTGGGACAGCAAATTTTCGAAACAGCAGAAATTATCAAAAATAAACAGAACATTTTTGGCGGAATAGTTTGAAACAAATTTATAGAATTATACAGTATTTGCGATCAATTTTTATTTATGGATTAGAACAAGGCAATCGATTATTTTTACTGATTATTTATTCGATTAAAAATTAACCGTAATCGATTCATTCGAGTTACAAAATTTTGCGATTATCCCATCACTTCTGTGTACTATGGATTCCTCTTTACAATTCGCAAATATGAGAGGAAAATCTTTTGCGTAGAAAAAACTTACCGCACTTGCGGGATTTGTTATAAACGATAAGCTGGATATCAATCACTTTGACTACAGATCTGTTTCAGTGCACACCACAGCTAAATCAACCATAAGAAACATTTCGCTCAACACCCGAGGTAGCATAGCTAAAGGCAGTTCACGATAAAGTGAGCACTTTTGAAATTAACCTTAGAAAAATATCACTGGCCATGAACGCATATATTTTAATGGGCACATTGAGTGACATTTGCCCAGTAAAGTTGGTAACGATGTATGGAAAATAGTTTCATATATTGATGTCGAATAAATGTGTTAGGTAACAATTTGTGATAACTTAAGTTATTTCTTTCGCTTTCTGATTTTTTAATGCATCGAAGAGTGAAAATTCGCAGATTTGTGTAATATTTACTTTCTTAAAAATTTCACAGTTTTACAGCACCAACGCGTGAATAAAGTGATGAGACACATGGCAATGTTAATTTTACATAAGGCGGAAGTGTACATAAAGTGTATGCAAGTAGATCATAAACAGGGCTTTAAAAAGTGCTCAGTTTACCGTGAACAGCGTTATAGTTTCTTCCAATACGTATAGACGCGCGCATTCCTTTGTAATTTTGCCAGGTATTCGGGGTTACCCGAACGTTTCATAACAATACTTACCACATATATGTGAGTTTAGACTGTGATCCCAGCGGAATTAAACACTTTATTGCTGGCTAACACTTGTCATGTGCGTTTGTACTAGCGAATTGATTTTCTCGGCCCCACTAGTTATAATGTTTTCAATTTCTTTATTAATCTGGCTGGTCTGTTCGTGACTGCTATCTTGTCTACGTATTTACCTGGCGCCATGGATGTCATAAATGTGTGATAAAGAGGGATCTCAGTTAAAGATCATGTGAGAGCAGGATTTAAAACCCATTCGGACTAATGCTATTGATTAAACGCACCAGTAGATAGATAGGTAAGTACAGCATAACGTTTCGCCGACAGTGAGATCATTAGATACTGAGTAAGTTGCTCTCTGTGGAGCAGACAAGCGGAGAGAATCGGGCATGGCCTGTATTAAGGAAACAATCTGGCATTCGCCTGAGTGATTTCGGGAAACCATGTAAAAACGAAATGAGGGTGTGTTTCGAACTCAGGTCCTCCCAAATACGAGTCCAAAGTTTAACCACTGCACCACACCCTCTCTCTCTCTCTCTCTCTCTCTCTCTGTTCAAATGCACCAGGAAATGCTCGATAAGGCAGAGGGGAGAGGTAAAAAGGGAATGGAGGCATTCTGAGCACAGACAACAAATTACCTTCGGATTGATGATTCCCCAGTTTGGAATCCAGCAAAGGGCAAATGTATGCCTCGTTTTCAGATCTCGTTTAACGTTATGCTGCGCGCATTATATTTACGACCATGGACGAGTTTTGGAAACAGGCAAGTTATCGGCCACTGCGTCTTTAAGGGGATTACGGAGGATGTGGTAACCTGAGGACACAGTTATGAATTAATCCTACTGCCTGATAGGAAAACATTTATTTTAAGTCCAGCCCTGCAGAAATAATCAGCTTTCAAAATTCAAGCTATCTATGAAATAATATAAAAATCTATATAATGTTAATAAAGTAAAGACGAGAGTGGTGAAATCTCGTCGGCGGTAGTAGTGAGCATGAGCGAAAAGTAGTTATCACGGGCGATGATTTCTGTTATTCTTTACATAATGAGGCAGGCTATTAATCTTCTCATTTATACTCCCACCTCAAGGTCGCAGATGTCTGGCGCACAGCATAGAGTATAGGCCCTATTCACGGTGTCTTCGCACTTTAGGATAAACTCTTTGCAAAATTGCCCCATGTTTGGTAGAGAGTAGAGTGAAGTGATTTGGACGGCTCTTGACTGCTAGGTCTCGAGAGGCGATGAGGGTGAGGTGAGGTGAGCTTGGAGAAGTACCGGGTTGCAAGTGCGTGGGAAACGGGGGATCCCCGAGGAAAACCCACCGGCCAGGGACATCTTACGTGACGATTCCGACGTGTGAAAATCCAGACGCGACCCGGCCGGTTATCGAACCCGGTTTGTCTGGGTGAGAGGCGAGTGATATAACAACTAACACAATCTTGGACCCCCGTGTTTGGATGTTTCTTAAAAGTCATGCATCCCAAACGTTTTATACATATTGTTACATTCCTAAAAGCTTGTGACTTTAATATGGCTAAATGCTTTATATTAAACGCTCATGTTGGGGTACTCTGTGGTGAACTCAAATATATTCATTTATATCTGTGTATTTAAATCACTATCAAATTACATCTCGCTACAATATGTTTTACAACTCGTTGCAATGTGTTAGTTACTCGTTAAATCGGAGGAACTCTCGTTAAGCTTACTTGATTACATTGTGTTTGATATTAATGTGATTCGTTATTAAATTACGTGTTTATATAAATGGCCACTCTGACTAGTTTTCTATGGTCCGACTTCACCTTGTCCATGATGCCGTAGGCTGCAGACTAGACGCATGTCGGCGGACGCCACGTCCCCATCTTGCTGGCGCAGTGTCACGACGACAAAAGTCTCGTTCGCCGCGTGTCCAGCTGTAATATAATCGGCGCGCTTGGCCCGTCTGGCCGGGTTTGTTTAGAAGCGCTTAAGGCTTCGTTCCACTTATTCGCACTATCTTTGTGCCACCGAAATCTGGCGAGCATGCCTGTAGCTGCGCGTAACAATACGTTAACATAAAAATATATTATTTTGATCAAATGTAATTTTTACTTATATTTAATTCACAAATTGTAACATGATGATTAATTTATAATTAATATGAACGAAAACATATTAAATATAGTTATGTTGGTAATGCCTAATAAGAATCAGTTCTAATGCAAAGTATTATTAAAGTAAGTGCTCAAAAATGCGGCGCGTTGTCCCTTTCCTGTAATTTTCTAGGCTAATTAAAGTATTGTTTTCACGAGGCGGAGGAATATAATGAAATTAGAACCCCAGCAGGGCTTCGAAAAAGTTGGTTGTAACCATGAATGGAACGAAGTACAGTTTTCAAATGCAAAGCATCCGCCTATTAGCATCGTTCTACAAAGTAGATGCTTTGGAAAGTATTAATTTAGAAAAATTATTCAGCCCGTACGTTCTCGCCATTCATAAAATGTGATGATATTTAATTGGCCTCTATAACGAAGAAGCGCTAAAAGCATCGATGAGGGAAGAATATTACCCTCTTTTTTTAAAATAAATTAATGAAACCACTGGACAGTGATAATATAAGATATTTTTCCTATATGGGAAAATTGGTGGAGTTCTTAACTTTGCATTTAGCACAGTAAACTATACGTAGGCCTCTTGGTTTTCAGTTTTTGCTGCATTATAACTGCAACACAACTGATTATTTTGCAATTGCAATGGAAACCTTGTTTAGCATTATGATGCGGAAGTTATTGTGAAAGAATTGTACTATTCACAAACGTTCTTCGCGTACTTTATTTATTTTTATAGGATGATAACTTTTTTTCTATTCAGAATTTGCGTAGTCTTAGAAATCAACTAATGCAGCTACTTCATGTTAAAGGTTGTTCACGATAAAGTGAGCACTTTTGTAATCAACCTTAGAGAAAAATCACTGCCCATCCCTACATATATTTTAACGGGAGCACTGAGTGACATGCGCCCAGTCAAGTTGGTAACGACGGAGGGAAAGTAGTTCCATATCTTAACGTCGAACAAAAAGTGTTACGGTAACCATTTGTGACAATGTAAATTATTTCTTTCGCTTTCTGTTTTATTAATGCATCTAGGTGTGAAAATGAGCCGATTTATAAAGTATTTACTTTTCTAATAATTTCACAGTTTCACTTGACCGACACATGAATAAAGCGAAGAGACCGACGGCAATTTTAATTTTACATACGGTGGAAGAATACGCAACGTGTAACATGTAGACCCAAAGCAGGCTTTCAAAAGTGCTAATTTTACCGTGAACAGCCTATAGAAACCAATTTTGCTTAGTTTAGGGATGGGGGTTCGAGATAGTCAGGGGATATTTTTTTTGTCCTCCTTCCACCCCTCCCCCTTTTTTTTGTTGCGAAAACTTACACACACTCTCACTCGAAAACTAACTACATAAAGTAAAACTAAATTGAGTTTCTTTTCTGGGCAACTTCTCGAACGCAAGAAAGGCTTATTAGATAACTTTCCTGTCTGTGTGTTTCTGTGTGTATAGGAATGGGTGCATGTGCGTGAGGGTGAGTCTGGGCGTGTGTGCGTTCCCTCCTTCAATTTTTGAACACGGGAACCGAATTTCACCAAACTCGGTACACATATAGCACTAAGAAAGGACACCTGAATTTCAAAGTTTTCAACCATGCCAGGCACTTACAAAATTGCAGAAATTTAAAAATTTAGGACTATATGTCATATCTCGGAGACCTTTTAACAGATTTGAATGCTGACAGCGCAAGTTGTAAGTATTAAAATCAGAGGTGGATATTGTCGTTGGTCCCCCATTTTGCAAGATAGAGCTACGTGAAAAAAAAAAAAGCTTTTAGGTTATAACTCTAAAACTACTCAACCTATTTTTGCCAGGTTTGGCATGTAAGTAATACTATGATTGGCCAGGTAAATGTCAGTAACTGAACATAATTAGACACATATATTCATAATAGGGGCAATACAAATATTTTAGATTTATTTGACATTACTGCCATACCGTTACACCAATTTCAACCAAATTTCGTTAACTTACAGTATCTATTAAAAGACTAATATAAGCCAAACAACAACCATTTTTGTGAGCCATTTTGGAAGATAGCACCACATGAATAAAAAAAACATTTATGTTTATCTCGAAAACTACTAAACCAATTTTCTTCAAATTGGTAAGTAAGTAATTTTATAAGAGGCCAAGTAAATATAAGTAAATGTACTTTGTTAGGTACTTATTTTCAAAATGGCGGGCATACAAATTCTTTTGGTTTAATTGTAATAACTACCATACTATTTGGCCAATTTCAATCTAATTTTGTACGCTGTCGGTATGTATTTCTGCATCATAAATGGTAAATAACAACTCCTTTTGTCGGCCATTCTGAAAAAAAAAAATAGCGCCGCATGTAAAAATAAATCTTTAAATTATACATCGGAAATTAATAAACCAATTTTCGCAAAATTTGGTACACAATAAATAATATGATAGGTCAGCTTAATATGAGTAATTAAACTTTTAGGCACTTACTTTCAAAATGGCGGCAATACAAATGTTTTAGGTTTTATTTGGTATAACTACTATACCATTCCACCAATATCAATCAAACTTGTACGTTGAGAGTATCAATTACAGGCATCAAATAAGCCAGGAAATAAAAATTTTCCGCCATTTAGTTAGATAGCACTACATGAATTAATCAAGTTTTGGTGTAATTTTTCGGGAAACAATTGACAGATATCCACCAAATTTGGCAATCATGTATTACTGCAGCAGTTGATATGTACAAATATGTTTCAAGTATGTCAGGCACTAATTTTAAAAAGGCGGCCATATAGATATTTAAGCATAGTATGCTATAACTTCGAAAATATTCTATTAATATCAACTTAACTTTGTATGCTGGTAGTATATATAACAAACATAAAATGTATATGCACGGAACCTTTTTTGTCCTCCATTTTGTATGATAGTGCCTCACGAATAAATAATGTTTTATGTCATATCTCGGGAAACAATTTTCCGATTCATACCAAAATTGGCAAACAAGTAGTACTGCGGTAGGTAATGTTAACTAATATGATTTAGGTAGATCAGATACTTATTTTCAAAATGGTAGCCATATAGATAATTTAGTTTTGTATGTTTTATCTTCGAAACCATGTAATTAATTCCAACGAAACTTTGTATGATGCATGTACCTATTAGAACAATCAAATGTGTACACACAAAATCTCTTTTGACCGCCATTTTGTAAAATGCTATCACTTAGCAAAATGAAAATATGTGCTCTCTGAAAAAACTATCGATTTCTACCGAGTTTGGTAAACAATTAGCACTATGGCAGGCCAAGTAAATTGATAAATTTTGAGTGGGTTAGAAATACATATTTTTTAAAATGGTGGTCATACAAACATTTTAGCTCCGAATTTATTATCTACGAAACTGTAAATCGAATTACAACTTAACTTCGTATGCATACAGTATCAGTTATATCCACAAAAATTGTCTATAAAAAGCCTTTTAGTCCTCCATTTTGTAAGATAGCCCCAGATGAACTAATATAGTTTTATTTCGTATCTCTTAAATCAACTAACCGATTTCTTTTCAATTTGGCGAAGAAGTTGTATTGGGGTAGACTATATTTATTTATGTGTAAGTATATAACTCTTTTACTTTCTGAATGGCGCGTATACAAACATTTTAGCTTAGTGTGCTATATATATGGAACTATGAAAAATATTTTAATTTAACTTTATATATTTTATCTATGACAATAATTTAATATGCTACTATATAAACTTTTTACCCTCCATGTATGAATAGCGTTACATTATCAATGGCTGTTTTATACCATACCTCGAAGACTAATCAATCGATATGCATACAGAGATCCTCCTTTGCCGGAATTTTCCGAAGTAGTGCCAGATGAGTAAACTGAACATTTGGTCATATTTGCAGAATAATTTCGCACACCTACAGAAGGCAAAGTATAGTTACGCGACTTAAATGGGGTCAGGCAATGGTTTTAAAAGTTGTAGCAATATAAATATTTTCATATGTATATCATATATCTATTTAACAATTTAAATCAAACTTTTCATGCTGACATTATCTATTACAAACATCGTGTACACAGCCTCTTTTTAAGAAATTTTGTAAGATAGCCCCATTAAAAAAAATAAGGTTTCTGTGTCATATCTCGGAGACCAATCAACCAATTTCCATCATATTTTTCGCACAGGTAGCGTTATGTTAGGCCATGTAAACTAATGTGATTTAGTTGCTCAGGCACTTATTTTCAAAATTATGGACGAGTAAATATTTCATGTTAGTGAATCCTATCATTCAAAACATTAGACTGATTACATCCGGAGTTAATGCTCCTAATCCTACATCCGTGATACAGTTAATTGCAAGCTAGCTTAGCTTTACGAGTGTTTTTTTCTGAATTATAATCCCGGGTAATTCATTCGTGTATTTTAATTGTCTTTGTACTGTTTCACATGTTTCTGGTTTCATCTCTAATGATATTGTTGTCATTGAGATGTCAATTCCTACATACGGTCTAAGCTTTCAAGAACTTTACCAAATCTTATTTGCACCCATCTAGTGGAAACTAGGCCCATTAGCTATCAGTGACTTCTTGTATTTTATTTATTTATTTTTTAAGTGTGAAATCTACTAGCTGATTTAGAACTATGTAAGAAGGTGAAACGAGTCTAATTACACGAATGAGTTTGCCGTATTTTATTTTATTTTTCGCTAATCTTGAAACCTGGTTATGCTACCGATGGTTAATATGAGTAACGCTCATTCATGTAAAATATATACAAATACCTTAAACCTTTTAACACTCAAGTGTGAGAAACATAAGAATGAACAAACTTGCAGCGACGTAACTGCATATGTAGTACTTGAATTAGTTTAATATATATCGCGATTATAAATAATCACAACGTCTGTTTCAAACAAATTTGTGAAATTGGAATATCGTGAATAATGCATGGATAAAATTAAATGAAATGAAATTTTTCTTAGGACCGTATATTAACTTTGTGTTTGCTTTGTAAAATAGGTGTATAGGGAGTTCAATATTATTTGAGCACTTGAAATCAACCGATGAAAAATGTCACTGCCCCTATAGGCTGTTCACGGTAAAATAAGTACTATAATTAACATTGCCACGGGCTTCAGAATTTTATTCATGCATCGGTCAAGTGAAACTATAAAATTATTAGGAAAGTAAATATTTTAACAATCTTCTTATTTTTACTATTATATGCATTAAAAAGGCAGAAAGGGAAATAAATAACTAAGGTTATTACACATTTTTACCTAACACATTTTATTCGACGTTAAGATATGGAACTACTTTCCATCCATCATTAAAAACTTTACTGGGTACATGTCACTCAGTTCGCCTGTTAAAATATATAAAGGTAGGGGCAGTAACTTTATCTACGGTTGATTTCAAAAATGCTTACTTTATCGTGAACAGCCTTTACCTGTATACATACTCGTATTAACGGGCAAAGTGACTGGTATGCGCCCAGTAAGTTGGCAAAAACGACGAATAGAAAGTAGTTCCATGACTTAATGTATGATTAAACAGTTAAGTAAACATTTGCAAATACTTGAATTACTTCTTTTGCTGTATGTTTTATCCCTTAAGTGCGAGATGAAGTCATTTCTTTTAAATATTTACTTTCCTAATAATTCTACATTTTCACTTGACCGACTCTGGAATAATGTGACCAGACCCGTGGCAATGTTATGGGTGGAAGAATACACTTAGTGCATATAAGTAGATCTTGAGCAGGGCTTTCAAATGTGCTCAATTTACTGCAAACAGCCTTTGTACCTATTGTAACTAAGAGCCTGAAAAGATCATTCAAATTATTTGTATCCTTATGACGAACTGTCAATATCAAAATATCATTTGACAAATAATTATACTGTATATATTTTATAGTTATCAAAATTTAACGTCTGAGGCCACAATAAAATAATGTTTTCTTTGGTGTTGATTCCAGCTGGGAGGGTCTTGAAAAGTACTCAGCTTACAGCGAATAGACCATATGAATGGTGCATATTAATACATAAACTAAACTTTTAATAGGTCCCAAATAGCTCAACGCAAATTTAACGCACACGAAATGGATGTTAAAAGACTTTTCAGTATTTAAAATTTTTATACGGCCTGATGGTTGTCTAGTTATCATAACAGAGAGTACATTTCAGTTCTGTGAGGATCATGTACTGTATATATTCGTCAGGGAACGAAGGATAACAATTTTTAAAATGCCAGTCTGTAAAATATTTATTTCTAAACTCATTTACCGAATAACAATATCGCAGAGTAACAGCGAGAGAGTGAGTTTGGGTTATCCATTACATACCAGGAATATTTCAGTATATTGCTATTTAATATAAAGTAAGATATTTTCCCATCTAAGTTACGTATTTAAAAAAACGTGTTTTCTCAAAATTTCTTAGAATTTAGTGTAAGCTCTACATGAAGTAGAATAAATTTCATGTTCGAAATTGAGATGTTCATTGACTTTTTAACATTATGTGTTCATAAATAAAGTTTAAATCACACCGTTCATGTTTCACAACAGGTACGTATGAAAATGACTTTTTCCATTACTAGTGGAACGGAACGTGCTGTTAGGATGTGAACACAATGAATGAAAACAATTTATTATTACATTTCAGAGATTTAATTAGCAATGTGATAATGACGATATTCTACATTTTTTTCTTGCACGCTCTTGTTTACTACTGTAAATCCTGTTTATTTTTAAATATTCCATTTTAACGAATATTAAACATTTCACAATTTCATTAATAAATATTAATTTGAAAATATTTTGTTTTCAAAAATTATTTATTTATTTCTCAATAAATACTGCCAAATTTATCTGTTATTTATCTTTAAAACCCAATTACAGGGTAATTAAAGTTAAATATATCAATATATTTATAAATAATTTAGTTAAACGTTTAAAAAATTATCAGTTTGAAATTAATGTAAAAGTGAAAGCCAAAAAAATAAGTCTGAAGTCCGTTACGGTAAAATGAAATATTTTATTAGTACTTCGGTGATTCAAAATAGCAACTGCAGAAGGAACAATTTTATCCAGTAGTTTTGTCATCGTCGATCACGCATTGCGGTATTTAAGCCTTCTGGCTTCTCGAAACATACCTGTTACTATAATGAGGGCTTACAGAAATGCCCTCAGGAAAAAAAATCTCGAGTCTACTGAAATTCGGAACAACACCGTAAGTTCGAGGCTTATTCAGGCACTGACAAGCCTGTCTCCATATTAATTAATTAACTCATCTCCAGCCACGAAGGAACTTTCTTGCGAATGAGGCACACTGGAAAAAACTGTCACCTCGAAATTCGTGAGCTTCAGTTCCAGAAACATTACTTTAAAAATGTATTCCGGAAAAACTTCATTATAAAAAGGAACTTTTTCCTATTTACCCCGCCCCCCGCAACATTTTAAGGAACTTGACTTCGCATTTTTATTTTTTAATGTCTGGTAAAAAAAGTTAATTTAAAAGTTATTCTTTTGTCTTCGCCGCGTTTATATTTCGATAAAAAAGGTAAACTAACGTTTATTTCAGACATGTTTCAAATATGAAAATACCAGTTGTGCAAAAAAATTAAATTTTAGAAAAAATTTTTGAGAAATGTAATTATTATGTGGTAATATGTATTACATTTAGGCGACATACAATAACTAAAAGAAGTGTGTTTATATCGCAGAGAAGCTGAAAAATTTCAATATGAACCAAGATCTCAGCAAATAGTTCTGAAAACTATTCGACAAATATGTATTCGTTTTGAAAGTATCCAACTATTTTTGTGAGTCGTAGTTTACGCCGTAGTTCAGTAAATAATATTTACTATATAATAAGACGGTCTATGTCTGACTGTCCGTCTTTAAAACTTCTAAGTCCCTTGAAATTAAACAAAATGTCTTAAAATTTTGCAGAGCGAATCCTTGGGGTCAATTACAGGTAAAGTTCAAATTTCAGCAAGATCAGATTACGCAATGATAACTTTTTACCCTAAAAACTTTTTTAAATTAATTTTTCCTATATGAAAGTTTTGTATTAATGCATATAGATTATTACATAGAGATATGAAGATAATAGAATATCATTTTCGTTTACTTTAGATGTCTCATTTCAATGTTGAGTAAATTTTCAAGTGGGGCCACAGTGGCTCAATGGATAGAGTGATTCCAAGTGGGGCTGCAATGTCTCAGTGGATAGAACTATATCAAGTGGGGTGACAGTGGCCAAGTGGATAGATATATATCAAATAGGGACTTAGTGGATCAGTGGATAGAGAGATTCCAAGTAGGGCCACAGTGGCTCAGTGGATAGAGCAATTCCAAGCGGGGCCTTAGTGTCTCAGTGGATAGAACTACGTTACGTGGGACCGCAGTGGCTTAGTGGATAGAAATATGTCAAGTGGGGCCGCCGTGGCTTAGTGGGTAGAACTATATCAAATGGGGCCACAGTGGCCAAGTGGATAGATATATATCAAATGGGGCATTAGTGGCTCAGCGGATAGAGTGATTCCAAGTGGGGCCTTAGTGGCTCAGTGGATAGAACTATATCAAGTGGGACCAAAATGTCCAAGTGTTGTGTATATATATATATATATATATATATATATATATATATATATATATTATATATATATATATATATATATATACATATATAATGGTGCCACAGTTGCTTCAATGTTGAGTAAATTTCACACCATTTAATTATTACCTACATATATCTATGCAATATGTTTTTTTTCAGTCTTTGTATTATAACCTAAATTTGTAACATGGTAATTATTCTAGGCACGCGACAATACTAAAAAAAAAATGTCACCGGCTGGACCCCTAGTGCCAATATATTAATTAGGTAGAGTTTTTGATCCATATCCCAAACATTTCAAATGTCTAAATAAATTTCACGAATGTTTTCGCTATTGTGGATGTTACGAGTCAACGAGAACAAAATATTCTACCGCATGCCAAAGCACAGAGAGTTTTAAGGACTGGGTTTGTTTTAATGCATTCGTACATGAGGAAGTTTGGTTTTTATTTTCTCTCGTCTTCTTAGCAAAACAATACTAGTTTGTTAATAACTTATTATAATTGTGATGTTCACTTATCAACATTTAGGTGTTATGTACGATGCAAGTTAATGGAAACAGGAAAAAAAGAATTAGGTTGCTGCAATCAGCTGTCTTGAAAAAATTTAAATATTTATAAAATATGATCATAAAAATTTAAAAAAATCACATTTGAAAAACCTGCTAACGTTTTCTGCATTTCCATAGTAAAACTAAAGGAACTTTCCTTTATGATATTTAAGAAACATGTCGAGTAAATTCATTCCTTTGGGTACACATCTTTCGGCCTAAATGTAATTTGGCCTAAAATGATTTTACACCAGATAACTTTTAGGCCAAGCGCATTTCAGGCTAAGTGCCTTTTAGACTAAATGTATTTTAGGCCAAGTGACTTTTAGGACAAGTGACTTTTAGGTCAAGTGACTTATACGCCAAGTGAATTTTAAGCCAAATGACTGTTAGGCCAAATTACGTTTCGGCCAACTGACTTTAAGGACAAATGATTTAGACTAAGTGAATTTTAGGTCAAGTTAATCTTAGGCCAAATGACTTTTAAGCCAAGGGAATTTTATTCCAAGTCACGTTTAGTCCAAGTGACTTTTAGACTAAGTAACGTTTAGGCCATGTAACTTTTATACCAACTGACTTTTAGACCAAGTACCTTTTAGATCAAATGACTTTTAGGAGAAATGACTTTTAGGCCAGGATAATTTTAGTCCAGGTGAATTTTAGTACAGGTGACAATAGGCCAAATTACTTTAGGCCGAATTACTTTCAAGCCAAGTGAATTTTAGACGAAATGAATTTTAGGCCAAATTACTTTTAGTAAAGGGAATTTTTCCTGAAATTCTAGACTAAACGGCTTATAGGCCAATTGTCTATAAGGCCAAGTGAAATTCTCCCATTACACTGTCACTTTTCTATGGTTTGGTTTGATTTGTGTTTCCGAAAATAGTAAAATTTCCTTCACCGCGCTTCATTGGGCAAAAAGAAAATGTTTCACTTGTTTGCTAGAAGTTATTTCAAACGTAATATCCAATGGTTTAGAAGAGCTAGTAAAACAGAAAGTTATGATAATTTTCTCATCCATCATACATAAAGAATATGCGTACAGGAATTGTCGTTAATCTGAACAATAACAATTTTTCAAAATAAAATGAAAGTAGCATATCAACACACACTAATGTAAAATTCGGTAAACACCAATGTACACAGCTCAATATTATGGTTTTACTGAACGCGAAACATAGAACATATCTTTCTTTTAGAATATTCTGTAAAATGCATATTACCTGAGATTTTCATGCTCCTAAATAAAACCATTAAGATGACTTAAAATAATATAACGTAATGATATCCGAGCATAAATTTTTCATGTACATATTTTCCACCAATTTTTATTGAATGAGTTCACGCATTACTATTCTTTCCGAGGAAGTATTCGCGCATATGTATATAACTATATATATATATATATAACTAGTTATGTCGAAAATTCATTTCTGAATCCACAGTGTTCTGAAATTGTCTGGAAAGAAAAACAAGGCATTTTTCCCGAATTAGAAATTCATCCTTAACTTAACGTTTCGTTTGTATGCATTCGCCTGTTCTACCTTTTGGTTCTATGTTAACTACTGATAAATTAGAGAAACCGATAATAGACAAAATACTGCTTTTATCGTATCTCAACGATTACAACTATTTAACTCTTTCGTCATAAGGACGGTATTATGCTCTACAAGGCTGTTACGGGGAAGCTCTAATACTCCTTGATTATACAAAGCAAGTCACTTTGACTCACCACTGTTAATTACACTCTGGACCGGGTCAGTTAGGCCCGCGCCGCTGGGAAGGCCAATCAGGAAGTCTGACTCTCCTGGACGACGTCTCTGCAGCCGGAGCTCGTGGTTGACGAACAGCGATGGCGACCCCTGGCCTTGCTTGTCTCCGCGCTTCTGTACTCTGGCTGCGTTCCCGATTTCCCCTCTTCCGCCTTGGATTGAGTGGCTCGCTCAGCCGCTCGGATCTTGGCATCGTCGCCCATAACAATATGTAATGAATTTGCATGCTACATGCTAGAATGAATTAAACATCTAACTTTGCTCTTCCCGGTATATAAGGTTCCTGTCCCAGGTCGTACACTATATTATACTGGTGGTGGCAGTCCAAAGATATTGTAGGTGTGGCCGCGACTTATCCCTAGTAGAGAAGTAGCGAGTTTTCATTACATTCCTGCTTACGGCATGTTACGTTTGTAGGAGTTACATATAATTATAGGCTGTTCACGGTGAAATGAGCACTTTTGAAAGCCCTGCTTATGATCTTCTTGTACGCACATTGTGTATTCTTACACCATATATACCATTAACGTCACCACGGACCTCATTACTTTATTCGTGCGTCGCTCAAGGGCAACTGTAAAATTTTTTTTAGAAAAAGTGAACGCTTTACAAATGGTTTTATTCTTACACCTACATGTCTCAAAATAAGCAAGAAGTAAAATAAAGTAATTCGCTATTCACAAATGTTTACTTAACACTTGTAATTTTAGGTCAACACGCCGAACTACTTCGTCTCCTTCGTTGCCAACTTAACTCGGCGCGTGACAGTCAGTTCGCCCGTTAAAATATATAAAGATATGGACAGTGACTTTTTTTTTCAAAGGTTAATTTCAAAAGTGTTAACTTTACCGTGAGCAGACTTTACATAGCTTGAATTTAATTTCTCTGAAAATCTTCCAGGCATTAAAGAAACTATGTCACTCTGTCAAGGGCGCAGGAGCTTCAAGTCCCTATGGCCACAAACGTGGACATACATTGCACATGTATTATGGCCGGTGCTAAGCAAACCAAAGAATCGGCCCCCAGTTTATTTTAATTCTTCGCTGTGGGCAAATCTGAAAAGCGAACCGTTTTTGCACCTCTCGTTCATGAATGGTTAAAGCTAGCACCACCGAGCACGTAGTACATAATCCATTGATATGGTCCATTCGCAGTTTCTTCACACTTTTTGAATCGAACCTTTGAAAAATCTCTTCATGTGTGACATGCACGGTTGTTTCCTAAAATATCCCACGCATCATAAACGTTTTATACGTCTGTTGATATAAAAGTACCTTATTGTTGGTTAATTTGAAACTTTACTTACATTCCGTTTACAAATTATAATATTTAATTAGAAATTAAAATTAATAAAATCACAGAGAAAATTGGTGCGTTTGTAATAACTTGTAAGAAATAGTTCTTATGCAAAATGTTATCACACAGAGTTCACATGAATACGGTACGTTGTCCCTTTGGTGTAATTTTCTAGACTTGGATAAACTTTGTTTGCATGAGGTGGGGTGTAGGCTGTTTAAGGTAAAGTGAAACACTTTTTAAGGCCCTACTAATTTTTTTCCTTTCACCCTATTTCTATCTTCCTGCAGCTTTTTAATATAAACCTTGCAATGTGACCCATAAGAGCAGTGTATACATTTCACTACCTCAGCATTTAACACATACGGCTGCAAGGAGATATATTTTTATCAGTGGTTAATACCTGTTGGGAGGGTCTTAGAGTGCTCACTTTACCGTGATTAGCCTATACTATGGTTGAAGTACTTAGCAGTTACCAGGTATTCAGGAAAGTTGTAAGTAACCGTGAATGGACTTTGGCAAGAATCGTTCTTGACACAATTACAGTGTACGCCAAAGTGTCACGTGGTTCGTAAAATCGAGCTCACAAAAATTTATTACAAAAGGATTGAAAACTATAATACCTAAAGTAAAAGTATGCAGTTTAAAACGATAACGCTTCAGAGTAGCGTTACAGGTGGGGTAAATTAATTTGGTGTTTCCAGAATTGAGTAGCATATTAGACAACTTTGTTGGTTGTAGGATATTGGTTTGATCAATGGCACCACTTCTTAAAGTTTTGAAGGTGGTTAGCGAGTCTTTCTTTTCTCAACACCGCGAAGGCAACCATAAACCACTCTGCCACTTTGAAAAAATACATTTTGCTGGGATTGCTAAAGCTATTTTGTTTAATGCTTCCAAAGGTGGAATTTTTTGTAGCTATAAACATTTCGTGGTATGCATCCACGTTTACTGTACTTTTGGAAGAACAAAAGCCATTTAGTGCTTGTTAACAAACTTATTCGCTATCAGTTTGTTTATGACTACTTTTACAGTAACAAAAATATGTTAACAATCGTAAAAATATTTATTTTTCGTTTGCAAAAACAAAAATTTCGCTGCGACTACAAAACTTTAAAGGGATGATTGCGCGTACGGCGTCTCTAGAGCAGATGAGGGTAAAACGAAGTGAAAATGGATCAGCGAAGGAATACAAGGATGGGCGATGTGGGAGATCCCCGAGAAAACCCGCCGACCATCGATAGCGACCGAATGCACAATGAATTAATATGGGGGACCTAATCCTCGGCAGGCTTTTTAAATAGACAACTCTAATTGCCAGTTAGCGTAGAAAAGAAGGCTGTGTGTAGAAAGACGAGAGAAGGAGCAAAAAATACGCACTCCTGACAGATATGTGTTGCGAACATTACTTCTGTAGGGTTTGTCAGTGCTACTCTGCCAATTTTTCAGATTCAGGAACAACGTATTATCATTCAATCAGACAGCTTGATAGACAAAAAACGCAAAATAGTGCATGCACCATGCATATACAGTAGCCGTAAATATAGCAAGTTGTTTCATTTTTTTGCTCGATTCATTTCGTATTTATGTAACACTCATTTTAAGAAATATTGAAGTAAAATTGATAGATATACGATAGAAATTAATTTTCAGTTCAGGAACTGTTTTTTATACCATGTAGTTACAAACCAATGACAAGTGTTAGGTAATAAATATTGCAATGTCTCATAGTGTGTGGTCATATTTTTCTCGAAATAAGTATTTTCATAGACACTTGCAAAATGTCATAATAAAACTGGGGCCTTCACAGTTTTGGTGACTTGGCATTTGCCTCTTTAGATGTTGATGGTAAGCTCTGGTAGGAACCTACAGTTTATTCTCTTTCGTAACTGGTGTATGGCATTCTACGCAACATTTATTGCAGCCATTTTCATTTCCCGCTACTATGAGTTCGTTTCTAGGCTATTCACCGTAAAGTGAGTACTTTTGAGGCCCTATTTACTTTTCCCTTACAGCCAGTTATTACTATAACCACCTTTTTAAATAATTATTGTCTTGTTAGTAATAAATACGGTGTGCATATTCTGCTACACCCGGAAGTTAACTTCAGAAGGCTGGAATAAAAAATAGTTTTTTTTTCAGATGGGAGAGCTTTAAAAAGTACTCACTTTACCGCGAATAGCCTATATCAATTTTTTTTTTTTTTTTTTGGCTTTGTAATTGCCAGCGCCTACAAGTCATATTTTGAAAAAGAGGCGTTTGAAAACTTTCACACATATTTCATTACAACAGATTTTACTATTATTTTATGGCGTACCTGCAATGAAGGCAAGAAAGAGTCTGTTTGCATGCTGATTTCCTCTGTCGCCCTATTGTCGACTTACCTAAGATGACAAAAAATTATTCCCAAAAAAGACTTATTACTGAATATACTAGTAATATGATTATGACTAAGAGGATGGAAACAGAAGTACGACTTGGAATGGTGTATATGGCTAATGCCGTGGAATGGTATTATTGGGGGTTGATATGAGAACCCCAGACTTGATAGAAACTTTCTGTGAAGTCGTGGAATAATTAGACCAAACTGACTTCCCAAGGACGAAGAGTGATGTTTCGTTAAGTTTGAGATGTACTCGCTCCGAATAACAACATTATCCAGGGGAAGCCGTTGGCCGAAAAAACTGCAAGATCACAAATGAATGGCTAAAGAATTAATTTAGTACTCCCAGTATGTGTATCCCTTTGGGGATTGGTTCTGGTAGGTGTTGGTGAGGCCAGGGAAACATTGTTAGCATGCGGTGCATGGAAACTACTTTTGTTTTAGGTAAACAGTTAAATATGATCCATACATATAATGCTATTTTATTCGAGTAAATATTCATTACTATTATTATTAAAATGAGGTCATTTTATTATACAACTGTTTCAAAACAATGATAGACCATTAGTTGAGTATTTCAATTTGATGTACTTTATTTTACTATACAATTTACCTTCTGTTTATATCGTGTTCACTTATGTACAAATATAAGTAAAGGATATTTTGATAAATTTATTGCTTACAAACTTATAATGGAACACGCTGCTGCAAGTGTTGTACAGCAGGAGTTAAATAAGAATTCGGTTGAAGATTTCCGTGCCTTGATATCGTGCATAGCCAACGAGAATCAAGCTTATCTCGCTGTTTTACCCCCTTTGTGGTTTGATTGTGGCTGACTATGTGTTTGTGCAACCCAAAATAAGTTTCAGATTTTTTCAGAATAATTAAATTTTCGATGATTTTTGACCAATCTCAGTTTATACTAATTGTAATCATTGCTTTGTTTCAGGTAAGTACATTTCCTGGACCCATAATCTTTTCAAAGCATCTTTGATCACAACGTTTATGAAAAGAGAAAAGGTTACCGAAGCAGAAATACTTGTCCGGCTGCAAATCCCGTTACAAGCATTTTCTGAACAAGGGCGACGCTGCCAATGGAGGAAATGAACGATTTGGTGAGTTCGAACCGGCCTTAAAATCCATTAAAAAATTGGCCCATTGATTTGCTTATTAATGGCCTATTTTGAAACGTCTTTCTTGTAATGGTTCGGTTGATATTTGTATGCCATTACAAAACCTAAATGTAACTGAGAATACCCGTTTGCGTCTTTGAATATATAGTAAATAGTCATGTTCATTTGGAGTAGTGCATTAAGTGCATGTTGCAACATCAATACCCTTCGAACATGAACCTATTAACGGCGTTGTTTATCAAACCTGTAGCCGCATAGTCTGATCGGTGAATCAATGTTTTAAATAAATTATCAGTGCATCAATTTTAAAGCTAACAGATTCAATAAAAAATTACTGAATGTGGTATTTACAAACGAATAATGCCACGTTAATAAATGTTTGCCAATTTTTATGATTAGTAATTTTTTTCCTAAAATGTATTAATAAAATTAATATTTAAAAAATTATAAATAACTTGTTATTTTAATTTTTATTTGCGTTTGAGTATTTTCTGATTATGTTGCATTGAAAATATTTTTGTTTGAGACAGTTATCTTTGAAATTGATGAACTAGGAAGTAATTACTTTTAACATTTATTCCCCATATAAATTCCGTCGCTGCAGACTTGGTAGGCACAGCTAGAGACGTTGGAAAAATATTTATATATCGAAATTACGACTATTATGTTAACGATATATCGATATAAATCGTCTATATATTTCAACGATATTTTATCAAAATCAATATAATTTTTTCCAGGTATCTGAAATAAATATTTTCAAAATGCTCTTTTAGCAACCTCTAATTTGAATACAAAAATTAAATTAAAAACTTACTATGTTTACTTTGGTAACATGCACCAAAAACAGGCGCCACATCTTTCTGCAATACCTCGTGTGCTCAACATGTAATATTCCAAGCAATATTACATTTTTCAAGTCCCATATTACATAAAATATCAAATTCTAATGTACCAAAATTTTTCTTTCTGTATATCGTTTCGTAAAACGATACTTTTATAAATAACTAATGGAAATAATAAAGATAATTTTTTCCCTGTCAACATCTTTAGTGCAGAGTCCTTAAATTGTATTCGTTTCAGATGCGGGATGGAAGTTTCGTGTAAGAAGAACTTGTGTGTAAGAGCGCATTTTTTTTGTAATCACCGTGCTATTTACCACCCGGTGTTGCTGGTCTGTACTGTTAGAGATAGTAATGCGATTTCCAAACATAACTCTTTGGTTTCTTTAGCATTCACTGAATTGGAGTAAATTTATCAATGTCTTCATGAATACACAGTATTTCATAGAAATTATACAAAGTACGCATCACAATGTAGTCTTGCTAAAATCAGGTGAGCCTAGTACCTATCACGCGTTTCGTACTCTATTACGTTACTAAGAGAGTAAAACTATGTTACAGGTAACGAACAGGGCTACGCGTATCGCGTACATTTCTTAGATATTTAGCGACCTCATATCGGAGGAAATTTGGCAAAACTAGAGACTTTTTTCTGACTTTTATAGCATAAATTTGTACATTCCGATCCCATTCGATCTGATATGATAAAACAACTTGATAGAACCAAATAGCATCCTGTACCAACCCAATTCAGAATTCTGGATACAATTGGACTCGAAAATAATCTGCTTGGGTCCGGCGGGCCTTGTATTTTGTTAAAAGCAAGTTCATATTGAACAATGAAAAAGCTTTGTGTACTATTGTTTGCAAAATATCAAGGAAATCTGAGCCAAGTAAGAAATTCTTTAAAGCATAGTTGATTTCGTTGACGTATTGAGATTCCAACGTCTTAAAGCGCATTTTTTGTAACGCTATTTCATGACATTAACCTGGACATTTCCGCAGATATAACATTTTTGCACTTCTGCTAACTATATTTATGCATTAGTTTCACTCATTAGATTAACTTTAAAATGACCATAGTAGAAAATTAAGACACTTCCCTACTCTAAAGTAAAACTATGACAGTTCGGAATGCTATTGGTTGTCACAAAAGTTAGCTGTAAAGGCACTGAATACAACGGTAAATTTGCTGCAATAAATAATATACTCCCAACTGTTGAGGTCAGACGTGCTGACTAAAATGATACGGCAGACTCACAGGACGCCCATTTTAATGATAATGCTCAAGTGAGGGTTAAGGTTATATTATGTTTTGGCATTGCGAGAAGACGGGATGTGTAATATTGGAGAGTTTTGAAAATAAATGTTTAAAAAATGAGAGCAAAAAAACTCGTTCTTACCGTACATAAAAATGAATAATTTATGTTGTTGGTTATGGAGTATACTTTGGGTAGTTGAAATATGCCCCACAGAGCAACCGAACTATTTCCTGTTCTATGAAATATTTAATCTTACTTATTACTTGTAAATTTATAAATTACTATTCAGTGTACCGTTTCGAAGAGATGCGGACATATGCACCACTAAGCTATGACAATGATTGCAGACGGGAGGGAAAAGATAAACAGCTGTGTTACCGTAAGCTACTTGACTTAAGCCACTCTTGCCCCACGGGCCCACAGAACGGATTAAAGAGCTACCTTGTGCCACAAAGCAGATACGTACCCAGAGACGAAATGTCTTGGTGGTTCATTTGATGTGGGCGGATTTATTCCCTGATTGGCTGAGCTGGGTATTGGGTACAGGTCTTGTGTACGACTGGTTACTGCATACTGCAGAACGTTCCACATTGGCGTGGCTGCAGGCTGATGAGCAGGTTGTTACATTTCAGCTAAAATCACAAAGTTGCAATTTTCTGGAAATATTTTAATTTTCTCCTTTGATGCCAATTTGATGTCAATAAGTTCAGTGGTTTTTGAGTTAAATCTGGTCGGACAGACAAACAGACACGAAAAAAAAATTAACATTAGATATGTCTTAGTAATCAATTATACTATATGAAAAAATAATTAAAAGTGGAAAATTCGAAAATTACAGACAGACACTTCTATTTTATTTAATTGTATTGATATACAAAAACGTAATTTGGAAATGGTAGTAAATGAAGTGAGAACATAAGCAAGTACTCTTTAATTATATATAGCAAAATGATGTCTATGAATAAATTTAAATATACCCCAAAATCTGTAATGTTACAAGGTTTCCAGGCACTGATAAGCGAAAGGCGTGGCGTTCCAATGTTTAGTTGGTTAGTGACTCAATTTTCCTGACGTATGCGTCAGGCATGCGTTTGCAGTATGAGCAACTGTTTCATCTTTGTATTCTGCAGAATCCTGTGTATGTGTCATGTCAAGGAATATAGCTTCAAAATAATTGATAGAGACGCGAGAAATTCGCGAGTACAATGACCTGTAGACTAGACTTCACAGAAATATATACAGTGTCACAACTGGTTTTTCTTTACTCTGTGTTAAGGTATAATTAAATTTGAATATCAATATTTTCTTTCTTTCTGCACGATGTTAATTTATGGTATTCAGATAGGTTTGAAGTATTACAACATTCCTTGGAGATGATTTAATATTTTGGTAATGTATTTGTCTATGATTATACACCTTGCTCGCAGAATTTATAACCACTGGCTGTTAGGAGCGAATAACATGACTGTAAAACAAAAGTTTTTGTTTGTAATAAAATATGGAACCGGAGTAAAAAGGTTCGTAAAAGGAAAGTTCTTCAAGAATATTGAAGTGATGTTTCGTTGTATAAAACTTAAATTATTTTGAAAAGGTAAATTATAATTAATCACTGTCACGTATAAACAAGCATTGTATTTCCGCTATAAGAAGTTGATTATAAATACGGGAAATTTGCAAGATGATTTAGCTTGCAGATATATTTGAAAGAAGATTCTGCATAATATTTAACGATATGCAAGATTGTAAAGAATATATTCCTGACGGCGGGAAGTCCCATCTCTTCGAGGATTCCAGAGTCAACTGGTGAGCTGCTGTACAATCGGGTTCATTCTGCGGCGGATCGACGACGAAGCTCGACGTCCGCACACCCGAGAGCAGTGACGATGTGCTTCGCGAGGTTCCATCGGACCGGAGAGAGAGAGAGAGAGAGAGAGGGAGAAGGGGGAGAGAGAGAGAGAGAGGGGAGAAGGGGGAGAGAGAGAGAGAGTTTACACATCGTTTGCTATTCCTGAAGTCGCAGCGTCAGCTCTGAGTCCTATGCAACCTTATTAACGCTAAAACTGGATCAGCGATGAAGTCGAACTAGTTTTATTGACGTAATCCTTATAATAATGTTCGCTGCAATAATAATAATATATGGATGATAGCTAGAATTGTTTGATGCAGAATTTTTCATCATTAATATTGACACTGCATTTTGTTGTAATTTGAAATTTTGATTTTTTAAAAATATTTATCAGAAGAGCATTTAATTTATAAACCATTAATATCTCTTGAAGTTAATAATGTTATTAAAAGAAAAACAAATCTTATAATACTGTTTAATATAGACTATGTAACGGCTAATGGTTGAAATAAGAAGCTAGCTCGAGCAACTGTTTAAATTAGCATATTTGTTAAAGTGAACAGTTTTAAAGTGTGTTTTTTAATTTGGAAATAGCTGTTAAAACAGTCATACAGATGTCAACTGTTTATTGGTTGATTGTTCTGATAGTAAAAGGTGGTGGTTGGGCGCACAATTGATTGCATGTTTGTTATTGGCTCATTTATCTCCAGGTGGTGTCAAACAACACGTCGACCAAATACAAATGTGTGTGAATTCCAACTTGTCTAGAAATGAACCCACGAATTTCACGGGTCTCTAATAATTGATAACTACTCTAATGGATTCGTTTCTGCTATAGTAAATAATATTTTCATTAATTTGTAATACTTAGGGCCACGTATTTTTCGCGAAAAGATTTACGTTAATACTATACTTCGATATCCTGCGTCCACAACCACAACTTCCTTTGGTTATTTGCTGCGTGTCTACGTAAGAATACATGTTCTTACTTGAATGTGCCAATCAAAATAAAGTACTCCAGTACTGAACGTCTATGATTCACTGGCACACACTTGAGGCACGTGACATTTAAAATAACGCAACTGCGGAACTGCAAATGAACTGAAACGTACTGGAGTACAACTGGTCTCAAAATATTTTCGCGAAAAACACATACCCTTATTTATACTGATATGCTTGTGATGTATGGATCTGGAAACTTACCACGTGCGTCCCACAAACTGAGGAATGTTATAAAGCTGACTGTGTACACAGAAAAGTGAGTTCGCTAAGGCTGAAACAAGAGTTTGTTCCACTGACCGTAACGAAATTCTACCATTAAGTATTAATTTTTTCTTCTCAACAATGTCGTAATAAGTTCTCTTATGTCTTCAAGAATAACGTATATCACTAATTCTGATAATAATAGAATAATTTGTAACAACATCCCACTTCCTATTATTATTATTACAACCTTTAATACATCATAATAGAATTTCTTATAACCAGTGCAGTCCAATACCATTTCCCATGAAAAAATAACCAAAACTTATCTCTCAAAATAATGTTAGTACCACAGAAAATTAATTAGCTAAACAATTTTTTCAAAGCCTCCTCCCTACGTAATTTATTAATTCGTTTCAAACATTAGGGGATTTTTCTGAAATATAAAACACAAAAAATTCATAAAACACAATCATTTATTAAACATACACATAGAGCTGCAATAATAAATGTTAACAAAATTATTTTCAAATTACGTCACATACATAAACGACATATGACACTGTGACACACCATTCTTAATGTAGTTACGTCATTACTCAAACGTACTGAATGAAGTATGAAACACTTAGTCATTATGAAATTAAAATAAACCCTAATTAAAAATAAAAACGGAAACGAAGTAATTATTCATTAATAATTTGTATATACTCCCGAGTGAATGTTTAGGTCTTGTGTGATCTGTTTTGGTCTTATAAATTTAACAAAAAACGCGAAGTTAACACTTCACAAAGGTTGTAAACGCAATTGCATTTATTCCTGCAGCGGCATACCAGCTAAATTAGCGTATTTTTTTTTTTTTTTTTTTTTTTTTTCTAAATTATAAATCTATCACTTACCCTGGATTTCAAAACATATCCTCTCAGAATAAAGGAAACTTCATAGTGGTCTAAGCTACAGGGGTTATGTGTACATTTAACAATGCGCCCGCTGCGACTCAACCGGAATTGGAACACAGAATCCTTCCATTGCAAGTCGTCTTATATTTAACTACCCTCACGGAGATCACTGTTTGCTGACGGTACACTCTTACAAATTATTTGCAAATTTACTATACCAGTTGTATGCATACAGTGACAAAGCGCGAATGGTAAAATATTTTCCCATATATGCATGGTAATGTTCCTACAGTTGCTCAGGGAAGAGAGTAGGGAAGTTCCTAACTTTGTATCGTAGCGGTCCTAAACATTCCCATATTTTCAGCCTGATACGTAGTTCTATTTCCACACACTGTAGTGGATGAAAACTTCCGTTACAATTTAGAAAGTTTACCAGAAAATATTTAACAGTGCAAAGAAATAGAAAAATGAATGGTAGATATTTACTTTAGTTTTCTGTATACGCGACGTCCAAAGTTCTCCAAGAAACAAGACTGCGCATAAACTTTGCTAACATGTCCTATATATTCGTTGGGTGCTTGAACCCTTTTGCAACTCTGAGAATGAGTTTCCTTGAAACAAGTGCAACGCTTGCCTTCTATTCAGCTTCCAGATGCTTTGAACTCGCAACTCCCACGCTGAATCCTCGGACGGAGCGAGAACGGCTGCACGAAGGAAATGGGTGGGTCTGGATGAATCAGTGCTGCTACGAAAGCAACTGGAAATTGCGCAGTTGGTGCATTGTGATATTGAATTTTCTGAACACACACGGTTCGAATAGAACATTCCCGAAATTCACGGTACATGCGTCTGATTCTAGAATATCTACATCTATAGCTCTTTCTTCGCCCTTGTGGCGTGTTGCATGCAGTAAAAATAGTAGGGTTCCTGAAACAACAATTCCAATATATTATTATACAGACACCTGACTGTTCCAGAAGATTTTTTTTATTATTGTTTCAAAATCTCAAACTTACTTTGTAACCTAAAATAGGATGGAAAAATACAGTTTGTACGTTCACACACGTTTTGAACGCAATCACTTCAACACAATTGAACTGAGTGTGATCTTGTAAATTCCGCTGAAAATCATTAGTTCCAGTTATTCCTACATTAAATGAAAAAATATTTTCCTCAGCAAATAAAGTTAAGTATTCGAATTATAGTGTTTTTGGATGTACAGTGTCATTGCAACCAATGTTAAAAATGAACAGCCATGCTATATGCTGTTCACGGTAAAGTGAACACTTTTAAAGGCCCACCCAAAAGGCATTATACCCTAATAAATATATTTTATTGCAGCATCAAACGTTAACTTTTGAGTGTGATGAAATGTATACACTGTGATTATTAGTCATATTACAATGTTTACATTAAAAAGTGGCGGAAAGGTAGAAATTAATTGAAAGGAAAAATTTAGCAGGGCCTTAAAAAGTGCTCACTTTACCGTGAACAGCCTATACTTACACATTCATCAATCTAGAACAGCGATTTTGACTGGAATTCAGAAGTATGGCGTGTTGTTAAATTTATTTTTCGAGTATTTTCTCATACTTCTCCTTTTTCCTCACCTTTATTACGACCATTTTCCTTAACTCCCGAGGACTGACTGATTGGGTATGTTTAAAAGTATGGTTTACATTCTTGTATGTCTTTTCCATACAACTCAGCTGCGGAGATAAACTTGCAGACGTTTAGACGTTTATGCCTTAATCTCTCCCTTTGTTCATTTGCTGTTGAAAGAGAGTGAATGCAGCTTTTAAACAATTCTTATTCTTTCGAAATTTGAGCTATTGTCTAGAAAATTTGGGTGATGGGTTTTCTGGAAATAGTTATGGTTAAAGTTTTATTTTTTATTTTCGGGAATACAATTCTGAAATCGTTACATTTCGGTAAACTTAAAATATACCGATTTTCGGCTCCTTCCATAAACGAATTCCATGTTATTTCCACTCGACGATAGCAAAAACAGCAATTCACAACAAAAAATTGTTCCCATCTGTTTACATTTCATCCATGCTTTATTTGCCCATTTTACTCAAATTGTCGGTCCTATCAATGGCGTTTATTAGATATTTAAATCCAAAGGGCTACAAACCCGCTCCTCTGTAAACAATTATTCACTTTATGGATTTTGAGCAACAACGGCGTAGGAAACATGTTGAATTTTCAACCTGGGAGGGGTTTATGACACTTTCCCCCGATATTTAACACTCTAGTTATTATACTCTCATTTGATATACTCGTAAATTCTCACAGTCTTGTACGACAATATGTAGTATCGTGCCGATATTTTCCTCAAGTTGAAATGGCGTGTGGGTTAACATTGTTCATATTTAGCTATTTCTCGACGGCCTCCACAGCTTGACTGATTTCACAATACGTCAAGTTTATTGGGATAGTTTTGTTATTATACGTTTTATTCCGAGCTCAGTTCACTCACTTACTCTCTTTCGTGCTTTCCCTATCTGTTGCTGAAATTTCAGTTTTTTTTATCCCCACTTGGAAAAATTGCAATTTGTGTTCACTACGAGGGATTTTTAGGGCTGAAGCATTGCTGCGCCATGCACAAGTCTCTGTCCCCATCAGCAATTCTACGAAAACTGAACCCTTCAGTCATTCCGTACTTTGATTCTGTCGAAACTCTTACCACACATCTGTTATATTTTCCGGGGTACCATGAGAGAGTTTCAGACTCTGTATATCGGAATGAAATTTCCTCCATGTCCACTATAGCTTACAAAGAAACTTGTAACTAAAAAACGAAGTTACGTTAGTTAAATTGTTTATATTATCGTATTTACAAGTTTCCTTCAGCAATTTATCATACCTTTGTTCTTAAAAAGGCTCATTGAGCTCACAATACTTATTTTACCCAGTATAATAATATTCAGATAAAGGCCCTATCGAATTTTTGGCAATGATTGCGAAACTATTGTGTATTCGAAGAGTATTTCGTTTTTTCACGTAGAGTTGAATACATTGCAGTTAAATAATTTATTTCATTAATATCGTTTTGCTGCTACATTATATAAAAGTACAAATTGCGTTTTTACTTCAAATACGTCGAGTGAAAGAAATTTCTTTCATCCTGCGCTTAATTGCCATTCCTTCGAACCGCTCTCCTTGCAATTAGAAGATATAAACATTCGGAAATTGTCGCTATGGATATCAGATATCAGCGCATTTTGTTATTTTGCTATAATTTCTGTTAATAACAATATCAATAATTAATATATATCACAGAAGTGTTTCGTTCCAAACATCTGGTAACAACTATATTCAATTTACTTTTAATTTTAAGAACTGTACACATTTGGAAAAACTGTTCACTTCGATTAGATAATTCCAAAAATGAGAAAATACGCATGAATAAAAAATATTACTTCTGCCAAATTTTCATTCAGAACAAAGTTAGGTCTTAATCGTAGTTTCGGTTATCTCCAACAAGTACATTTCGACAGTAAAAGAAGGATATAAGTTATTATCCTTCGTTATTATACATTCAATGTATTATTTACGTTTCGTTTTTTGTATTTCGAGCAGTCTGTTCTGTTCCGAATTACATACCTACATAAGTCTAATACGTGCATTTATATATATATATATATATATATATATATATATATATATATATATATATATATACATATATATAGTACTTTCTTTCTGCTTGGGCTACCACATCACGCTTCAGAGTAGGAACTGTGGCTTTACCTTAACAAATCACTTGATATCATAATTTGTTGCTTTCACGCTATTATAGCTTTTGCATTTGTGAAGCACTAATGTTTCTAACCGAGGAAAACTGCGTACCTATATGCTCAATCATCACAGGTTTTTGCGGATTAATGCCTATTTATCCACACCATGGAGCAATGCAGTTGCAAATTCTGCGTTGGAATTTTAGGCACAGTAGATTCACAGCTACTTCCAACTTTCCTGGAGCCTTTAACTGTAAGGCTGTCTCACCGCATAACTCATCCTAGAAAAATAACCACGTGTCAACTTACCGCATTTGTACGCCCTTTGTTTATAGGCTGTTCACGGTAATATTAGCACTTTTGATAGTCCTGCTTAAGATCTACTTGTATGTCCGTATGCACCTTATGTAAAATTAACATGGCCATGGGCCTCACCACTTTGTTCATTCGTCCGCCAAGTGAAACTCTTCAATTATTAGAAAAGTGATTAGTTTCCAAATTTGCTCATTTTTAAACTTCGCTGCATAAAAAAAAACAGAAAGCAAAATAAATAATTTAAGTTATTAAAAAATGGTTGCTTAACACTTTTTATTCGACGCTAGTATATGGGAATACTTTCCCTCTAACGATATCATCTTTACTGGACGCATATCACACAGAGCGCCCATTAAAATACATGCAGGTGAGAGCAGTGGCTTTTTCTACGGTTGATTTCAAAAGTGCTCACTTTAATGTGAACACCCTTTACTATCATTTGTATGGGAACTATTGTTCCCATTGTTTTTTTATTAATATCCATTATAAATAAAAAATTATAATACATGAATAAAATACAAGCGTAAGCTAAATTTAACCGAAAATAGGGTAATTTTTAGTTAACAGAAGTACAAAATGCTTGTGATATATGGCATATTTAGGAAAAGGCCAGACGAGTCACACATGGGATGATTTTTCATAGGTGTGATTCAAAAAGTGCGAAGTGACTGTGAATTGACAGCAGCAATATTGATTCTCAGGTTGAATACGAACAAAGGACCCTCCACTTGGGAAGAAGCCACTCCAGGGAGCCAGGCTGGCACTAACGAGGAAGACGGGAACTCCAGCGAGAGTTCCGAGTGGAGATCGGGAAGTGTTTTAAGGTGGTTGAGGAGGGGGGCGGGGGTCCGCGAATAAATACGCCTTCGGCCTGAGGGACACATCGTCCCCTCGGGAGGGTGTTCCCTACGAAGATTCAGACCGCCCGCTCGGGTCTCTCCAAATCTTTCCCGCCATTTAACCAGCCTCCGCGTTTCCGCTTCTACGATTTCTTCATCTCCTTCTCCTCCTCCTCTTCCCCTCGCACCATCGCGCCTTGGACTCCGTTAGTTCTCTATCGTTCTCTCCCTCTCTACCTCTTTCTTTCGGCTTGGCGGATCAGTCCGTGCGGAAAAGGCGAGCGCACGGGGGTGGAAATCAATCCCTGACGGAAGAAATTTCCATTGTCGCCTGTTACCCACCCGGCTACCACCACACAGTGCCCCTTCGCCCTTTCCCCTCCCCTCTTTTTTTTTTTTTTACCCTTTCCTACAGACCAATCCTTCTTTTCTGCCACCGACTGGTCTAACAATCGGGAAATGAGAGGAGTAACAGCCGTGTGTGTGGGCTCAATTCCCTCAGCCATGGATAGGCATAATCTTGACTGGAATTTCATCGCCGACTAGATAGTTAAATTCACCCTTTCATATGTACATGCTAGGGATCCATCGGAGTAATAATGAAAGTGGAAATATTTTAGGTTTGAATTAATTTTCTGTAATGTAGAGAAATTGCAACAATGGTGGTGCATATTTTAAAGTAAATGTTTTTATTTATTCGTATTATATGTATATCCTAAATATGTAACTATGCATTCCTTTAGGTTGTCTTAGAATACCAGTAAGGAAATATGTGAACTTTTTAAAATGCAAAACAATATCTTACCTATCGAACTTCAACGCCTTAAAAAAAAAAAAAAAGGAATATTAAATGTATTTTGCCCGCGAATTAACACCGTAGTTTATGATGTATGTGTGTTTGAAAAGCATAGTAATGAAAAGTATGGTTCGGACAGTAAATAACGCTAGGGCAGTGTCGTTCCAAGGTCTTCAACGATATTGATATTGTCATGTCCGTAATTACTGAGATAATCGCAATGGAAGAGCAGCCTTTCGTTAAAACCAACATAGAATGATGACTGGTGAAGAAGCATAGCATTGTATGGTTTTGATAAAACCCAGTTAGAATGATGACTGGCGAAGAAGCAAAGAATTGTATGGTTTTGGCGTTTCCGCAGTTACGTCTAGAATAAAGTTCTGTGCCTAATTGAAGGGAAGTGAAAGGTGTTATATTTATTTGGAACTTTTCCGACTCTATAGCCTATTGAAAAGTTGCAACTTACGTTTAATGATTCTTCACCTAATAAAATTCACTGGTTCATGTTTAACAGCTCACTGATGGCACCGGAGCAATTTTAAGTTACGCTACCTTTATTAACTTTGCACAGTTACACTGATCTACTAAAATAAGAACAGTAAACGTTTATTTAATTCATGAGATATAAATTAAACCTTCATATTTTTTTCATTTTGAATTATTGATTTTATCCTAATATTTGAATTTGTGTGTTCTATAGTTTGTGTTTAACGTACTTAATTGTACTTAGTTTGCTAAGCATTACAAATGATTTAGCCCAAGATCCCATTAATATAATAAAAACCTCCACACTTCAAGTAAATAAAAGTTAATGGTACCACAACAAACCAACATATGCATTCCGAGATATATTTTTTGCTTGTTATTGAGGTTTTTATACAATGGTACAAGAGATGAACTGGATACCAGCCGTAAACTGCAGATATTACGACGAATTAGGCTATGGATACATAATTTTACTGTAGTGAAATTTTCTGTGCGCTCACTATATCGCAACTACATTTATTTTTACATGATATAAGGAAAATACGAATAATTCCTTTGGTTCTACACAGAGATAGGTTTGCATGACCCAAAATATTTATTTAGGTTATCCAAAAGCATATATAGGCTGTTGAATCATATATTATTTCCATTGCAAAACGAATTAAGACAACAAAGGACAACTAATTTAGCACTGAAAGACAATAATGAAATGCGGACTGGCAGCTCGATGTCATTTTATTCACGTAATTGGTGCCTTGGTTCTACATTGATATTAATTATTGCGAACATTGAGTAAATTTGCGTCATGTTAGGAGATCGCTCTCTCTGCCGCCATCTTTCAACAGGCTAAGACCTAAGTCAGGACGCACGTCCAGAAATTGGACGTAGCAAATGTTTTTTTAAGTAGTTTATTAGGTTGTTTTAGTTTCTACAGTTTGCTTATTTAATATTGTTTTTTTTTCTACGTAGAGAAGTGTGCTGTAAGCCCCTCCGTATTGTAAGCAGCTGTTTAGGAGCTTATGTCAGTTAGTTAGACATTGTGACGTTCTGTGAGCTGTAAGCCACTTTAAAAAACACCTTAATTATACGAAGTTTGAGTACTACTCTACATTTTCCTGAGATCCCGTCTTGTTTTCTACTATCAATTGTATCATCCAACAAGTAAACTATTTTTCTACACTACTAGTTTTTCTACGAGTTTAGTCTACACGTCGTATAGGCCTAAGAGAGCGGCCATTTGAAATAGAATATTCTACACAACGCCATGTTGGCATGGCGTTTTTAACAGCTAAGAACCAGTATATTTTAACCATAATTTAACCTGAGAGACAGCGTTTTTATTGTTCTGCCACTAAGCTGAGAAAAGTTTAATTTTTCAAGTAATAATTGCAGACGTTTTCTTTCACTGATTTTTTGAAGTGACAAACTGACACGTCAGGCTAGTTTACGTTTTTTTAACAAGGGTATTGTCAACGACCGTTATGTCTGAGCACTTCCTATCGGCAGTGCTAGTTTGAATGATTTTCAGAAACACTTTGCTATTGCCATTCAGGATTTTTAATTAGTTTCATTTACAGCCAGAATACATATCAGTTAAATTAAATTAACTGAATTTAAATAAAACAATTGCCTGGAAACTTTATGTAGACTGACGTCTTTTCCTATTTGCATGAATAATTGTTTTCACTTCTTCGCCTTCACTGATAACATATTTCTGCATAATTTCTACATGTCCTTATAGAAAGAAAGTTGCATAATTTTCAGAGTGTGACAAATGGTCACTGGTCTCAAGTAAGTGTTGTAAACTAAGGTGAGTGTTCTTATCGAACGTCTAGTTCTCGAGCCTGCAAGGGGCAGGCAGACGTTTTCCTCAGGGGAGAAATATTCTACTATCACACTGCTCAGTTGTAATGAATTTTGCCAACAATATACCTAACCTAAAACACGATATCAACACACGTTTTTATTTCACACTTTTTTATAAGCCTATGGGAGAGTATGGTTATGCAAACTGCTCAGAGTACACTACCGTTTTTCCACACGTTGTCATGTATTTTCTATTCAGTGCTACATGGTAATATCCTGTCTACTCATATTTTATGTTAGTACTACTTGGAATAGGTCTACAGCACGAGCAGCAGATACATATGGCAGAACACTTGGCATTGTGTGACACATGTGCTGCAGGCAAGCTACGTGTACGTTCCTCAGTAAGCTGGTGTGCATAAACTATAGTAATATTCTGGCTATATTGACACAGGTAAATAAGACGGCCTCGTGTTAATTTATTATGTGAATATCGTTTACACTTGAGTTTCAACTTTTTCAATGCATTACTTGGATGATAAATGTGGTAAATTTATGACCATAGTAGGGTACGCTATTTTAAGTTGAGAAATGTAAACAATGTGAAGGTTACTATTAATTTACTTCTAGCAACGCCACATGTCTGTTGAAGTGTTTCTATTCTGAGGTATATTTAATCTATGCTCTACTTCAAGTGCTGTATTAATCTATGGAAATACTTTAATTTTTTTATGTTCCAAAAGTTGTTTGTTTAATGTGATGCAAGAAGAAAATGTATCTGGAAGTTTAAAATTTTATTGAAAAGAAAGATTGAAAGCAAAGTAGTATGAAGGATTATACAATTATTAACAGTTAGGCTAATGTAAGTGATGTTATATTTTAAAGAAATATTTTCACGGCACTTAATTGCAATATTTTGCTCACACCAGCGCTCCTAGCAGTCAACTCTTAGAACCAAAATGGTCAGTTGAGCGCACGCGAGAGATGTGAGAGACAAATGACCAACGAAAAACCAAGATGGCGGTCAAACGAAAGTGAGAGACAAATGACAGCCGATGTAAACAAATATGGACATGGAGCCAATGCGACTAATCGAATAAATGTGAGAATAGGAAGGAAGAGAGAAATAAAGAGAGAACAGGAAAGAAAGAGAAAGAAAAAGCATGAATGCAAGAGAGAAAAATGGGAGAATGCAGGGAAAACCCTCGGAATGATAGAGCACGAAAATCATGAAAAAACAACATGGAACGGTAGTGCATGAAAAATTACATACTGGCTATCAAAAGTATGGTCCAAGATGGTGGCATACTGACTACCTATCTGGCGACGTAATGGTTACCATGATGGCGGCAAAATGGCTACCAACATGGCAGAATCCAACATGGCGAAATCCAACATGATATTTGCGTGACTGGAATGACAGAGCGGGGAGACTGGAAATTCAAGATGGCGGCCTATTCCCTGGAGCCTCGCGCCTCAGCTGGCAGCTGGTGCTCCCTAATCTACCAAAGCTATCTACTTACATCCTTACTAATATTATAAATTGGAAAGTATGTTTGTTTGTTTGTCGTTCTTTCACTTCAAAACGGAGCAACGGATCGACGTGATTTTTTGCACAGAGATAGCTGGAGGGCCGGAGAGTGACATAGGCTACTTTTTTTACCTCAATCTATCAGGAAAATTTTTATTATAATTTGAAAATGTACACAGACGGAATTACATTACAACGTCAAAACAGAGCAACAAATCGTCGTATTTTTTACATATAGTTAGTTGGTTGGCTGGGAAATGACATGGGCTATACATCGTTAACAAAATTAATTCTGAAATTTTGAAAAATGCACAAGGAGAAATAACGTTGTATTTGTCAGTAGACACAGCCATGGACACAGAAAAGAGCACTACATATCCTGTAGAGTTCCTGAATTATCTACAGTTGTCAGGTGTGCCCTCAAATAAGCTCCAATTAATTATTTATCCCTATAAACACGCGAGCGTACCAGCGGGTTAAAGCTAGTAAATTTATAAATAAAAGCAGAAAACGCAAAGAACAGCAGTAATATAGAAGAGGAACATATGAATGTGTGTGTGTGTGTGTATGCGCGCGCGCAGTCCCGCAAGGATAAAATACAGACCGCTCGACCGGCAGAAATAAAAGGAGCGAATGAGCGCAGAAGGCTGGGCGGGATCACCAGAGGGCAATAAAGTTTTATGGTCACGACTCCATAAAGGTATTGATTGACGATTTCCTTGAAACTCCCTGTCGCAAAGACTTTCTGGCACCGCCTGTGCGTCTAGAAACACGGAAGCACGTTCCCCGCGCCTTAGGTCGTGGAGTCAGGAAAATTCAGGATATTGCTCGCTTCGACGTGGCTGAAACAGTTTTTGCTGACCATCGCCTTGTTGTGTCGTCCGAGATGCTGACATAATGGCTGCTTGTTTGTATATCATATACATGTTAACTGCTGCAGTTTTTAAATACAAAAAAACTGCCGCAGCTAAAATTTTAAGTCAGATATTTGCAGCCTATAACAATAATAGATGATAGGCCTATACGTCGTAATCTCGACCAATGCCGTAAATGCAAGAGAAAATGGCAGAGTGCCAGATCGTGAAAAATAAAGGTTGCAGAAAGTGTGGCGCACGTATATATTTTTTCAGTACGGCTAGTGACAGTCAGTCTCAAGTCCCCATTCAGCAGAGATACTATATTTTAAATATAAATACGTTGTTTCATTAAGTGCAATGATATTCGTAAAATATGAAATTTCAATCTGCTGCTTGCTGCAGTGATAAGCAATTTTCTGGGCAGTTCAATTCTCATAGAATTTAAAAAAATTGACGCTTAAAAATGCGTTAATTTTTTCAGGCCATTAATCATTCTGGCTCAATTCTACGACTCATGGATAGTATTTTCAATAATATTTAGTCAGATATTTGACTGTTAGTGAGTCAATTTTACAGATTCAGCTTAAAAGTGCAGAGAACATCACTACTACAACCGTAGAGAAGTATTTTTTGTTACACGTCAATAATAAGCTATGCAGTTATGGAGTTACCTCTTTTCGCCAAGTAATGCTGGTCATTTAATATGTATAACTTACCGTACGTTTGGGTCCATATTTCTGGCGAAGCTTGGTGCAGATCCTTCCCAGAATCCAACGGTCTAACTGCGACTATTATTAGTTTTATATTTTATATTGTTGTATATTTACACATTAATATAATCAGTTCATTATATGACTGAAGAAAATGTTAATATTTATCTCGAAACATCCGATAACATTTTGACTTTAAGCTTTCAAGATATACTTTCGTGCAAACTTCCAAGATTTGATAAAATTATATTAAGTCTGGGACGGCGAAAGACCTAACGCAAAATGAAAAGGACGTCTGCATGAGTGCGTAAGCTGAACGAAGAGCAATTAATTTTTTCTGGTCACTGCACCCGTTATAATTATAACTGTTACAAATTTATGGGGATCGTGTAATGACTGTTACCGGCTGTTGACACACGTCAATCAGGATTTGTATATACTACACTGAATATTTTTTTTCTAATGTACTTAATATTCTGCACATTATTTGATTTTCGCTTTGTTTTTATTTTAAGGCAGTATTTATTTACTCATTTTCATTGCTAAACAGAATTCACTTATATTTTATATGTGTTTATCATATTTCGTTTACGGCCCCATATGAATGTGTTCTTCTTATTTTCAGTAATGTTATGTATCTGTTTCGCAGCCACATACTCTATGTATTTTTCATCGTTTTATCTGTCACAGTGGTATTTTAAACAAGTTCTTGAATGCGCGACATGTAATTGGCTGAGAGGTCACAGAATGTTATAGAATATGAGAGCTAGGGATAGCTTAGCTAATTGTAAGATCACTCTATATTGAAATCCGTAAGGAGGCGGTAGGACGCGCACCCTAGTGGGCTGTAGCGTTAGGATTTTAAGGTAACTTGTATGGAAGTCCGGGTTCACTCCCTGAAGTACATAAATAGAAGAGAATGAGAGCTTAATTGAATAATCTGAGTCCTGATGAGAGCCCTCCCTACGAGTATCTTCAGGTAAATAGCTAGAACTTGTTGATTCAGGCCGGAAGCCGGTGAGTGAGAAAGATTACATTATACCCTACCTTAATCCTACGCAGAGACACGAGAAATTCGCGAGTTCAACTACCTGTAGGCTAGACTTCACAGTCTTATATACTCTCATACAAATATCAATTGCTTATTGTTGTGGTAGTAACAGGCGGCGGTTGGGCGCACAATTTCTTGCATGTTTGTTATTGGCTTGTTTATTTCCAGGAGGCGTCACAAAACACGTCGACCAATTACAAACGTAACATGAACGTACTTGTCTGTAAATTAACCCGCAAAATTGTCGGGTCACTAATCTTACAATGGTGGGGGGGGGGGGGACTTACTCTCCTCTTCCACAGAGACATTCAAGAACTGCCAGAATTGCAACAAATAAGAGAACCCCATCTAAGAAATTTCATTTAAATAAAGTTTCGCTAGAAACTGCTTGAATCGACCGCCATTACTTCAGGAACATCGGCAAGCCGCCATATTTGTACACGTACAATAAAATACTTCCCTACAGATCACCACGAGATCCCTGTACTAAAGACATTTCAGCAAGTACAGTGATTTTTTCAAACACCTTAAAGCCTATAATTGTCAATCACAAAGGCGATAACGTGATTTGTGGCCGCTACCCAAGACAAGTATTTCGTTGTTAATTGAGATTAATTCAGATTCTGCAACTGCCATTTTTTCTCGCAATTCTTGTCAAAGTGAAACAGAGAATTATAAATGTCATTAAATATTTTCATTTTAACCAGAATTTCCTAGCGTTATCTGTCATTAGAAACGGTAACCATACCCTATTCCTTCTGCACTATTTGGTTTGCAATGCATATTTTCAGCACATGTGTCATCTAGAAAATGCTCCAGTCGTGTGTACAAACAGTACACATACAGGTAACACTTGTTAAAAGTGTGTGTCTCTACTGGGTTCCAGCAAGGACGGAACCTGGCCTAAATAGAGTCCGTCAATCTGGAGGAATATAGTCACTGAGATCCTGAATTATATGATTGTTATATAATATTCTATGTGATTAGACGTATGTGAGTATGAAAACTGGTTCTATCAATGCACGTTGACCTTGGTACACTACTGAGTGGTTAGAAATGCGCAGCTAGAAGGTGAGCTCTACTGAGAAACAACGTTAGGAGCTACAGCTGGCGCAAGTTCATGGTTTCAATCACAAAAAAAAAAAAGTGGCCAAGGTTTTAATTCACACAATTTATCTCTAGATCATAAAGGTGAAACCATAAAGGCTGTTCACGATAAAGTGAGCACTTTGAAAATTAACCTTTGAAAAAAGTCACTGCCCCTGCCTGCATATATTTTAACGGGCACACTGAGAGAAAGTCGCCCAGTGAAGTTGGTAAAGAGGGAAGGAGAGTAGTTCCGTATCTTAACGTCGAATAAAATGTGTCAGGTAAACATTTTGATAACTTAAATTATTTATTTATATTTCTGTTTATTTGTAATGCACCGTAGTGTAAAAATTAGCAGATCTGTAAAATATTTACTTTCCTAATAATTTCGCAGTTTTACTTTGTCGACGTATGAATAAAGCGATGAGGTCCATGGCAACATTAATTTTACATAAGGCGGAAGAATGCACAGCGAACATACAAGTAGATCGTAAGCACGACTTTAAAAAGTGCCATTTTACCATGATCAAACTTTACCTGTCCTACTATTATTGTAATTATTTTTGTATTTGCATGTGCGACGATATTGGCCTCCCAGCACGTTACAATTCTGAACATTTTAACTCACCTTAAAATAAGTAATCTTTACTGATTTACAGATAAAAATCATTTCATTTGTATTTCCGTTAATAACTTCAAGTAGATAATAGGTGTAATAATACGTTTTGAGTCGATCTGAGATGAGAGAGTTGGGTGGCTCCTTACAACGAGGCCTTGAGAGCCGATGAGGGTGAAATGAGGTTTCCATGGAGCAGCGCCGGAATGCAAGGGCGGGGGAAACGGGAGATCCCCGAGAAAATGCGCCGACAAGCTGCATCGTCCAGCACGATTCCCACATGCAAAAATCCGGGAGTGACCCAGCCGGGGATCGAACCCTGTTTGCCTTGGTGGGAGGCGAGCAGTCTAACCGCTCAGTCACCGCGGCCGCAGTACGTTTTGAAATGTTTGCCTGTAACCAAGTTGGGCAAGTCGTTCAAGTACTAAGTATTTGATCACGTTACTCTCTCGTCCAAATCTTGGTTATGATTGAGTACTTTTTTTTTTGTATGAATTCACAAAATTGTTGGTATTTGTATAAGTTTTTATTTACACATGACGATCAGTTGCTGTAGTTATGTGATCCCTATAGAAGCGGCGATGCGCCTAGTATTTTATTCAAACTATTACGAATGTAAATGTATGAATTTACATAAAATTTATATTAAATAAATACATCTAACCTAAAATGTTAAGATGTAAACATTTAAAATGATGTTCAAAAACGCGTTATTTAAATTTTAAATAAATATCAAAGCTAGCGTTTTCTTTAGTGTTTATATTACTGAGCTAATTTATTGCCACATTACAATGTGTTATCATGCGATTTAGTATTAGACATAATTTTCATCACGTTTACTTTCTTCTCTGATGCCTACTGAGCTTCTTGTTCATGGTGTCGCCTTGATATTAAAGGACTGAGGTTTTAAGTGAGTTATCAGAACTAGCGGTAGTGGATCTACATTAGTAAAACACTCTAAATATTTAAACATTTAATAGCAATGCAGGGGCCGCGGTGGTGTAGTGGTTAGACTACTCGTCTCCCAGCTAGGTGAACCAGGCTCTATTCCCGGCGGTGTCGCCTCCCGGATTTTCGCATGTGCGAATCGTGCCGGACGATGACGCTGGTCGGCGAGTTTTCTCAGGGATCTCCCCGTTTCCATCGCTCCTTCATTCCGGCACTGCTCCATACTCGCCTCATGTCACTCCCATCGGTTCTCAAGACCTCAATGTTAAGAGCTGCCTAAATTTCTTCAGTAGCATTGCCTGAAAATTTTCCTGTAAAAAGTGGCTAAAAATAAAAATCCGACATAATATGTTGAACCCATGGTTTAAATCATATAGCAAGACTGAAATTTATCTCTGATATTCTATATACACTTCGTGCAATATTACAACGATCATAACTACTCATCCTTATTCTATAATAAACACTACGACTTTTCTTAAACTCGACCTCTTCACTATAGATAGTACGAAAGGAAAGAATTATTTTTTGTATTTAATTGCTGCTGTAACATTGTGAATATAATCTTAAATAAGATAGTCAACGTTTATGAATTTAAAATAAGGCAACTGCATTCTCAGCTACACAGAAAATGAAGTGATATAATTTTTTATAAAATATATTTTATAATAACACTATTATCAGACATGACCGGATATTCTTATCAATAAATATGTAAACGCTAATACAATATGATACACCAGGATTTATTATTTATTATTATGGTAACTATATTATCCGTTACAGTGACATAAAAGCGCGCATCTCATTAAAATAACTTTCCTTTAAACTTTATAAAAGTGCACGAAGACTGTTTCTAAAACAATGATTTTTTTTTTTTAATTTAAAGAATGTCACTTTCAGATATTACTCTGAAACATTTTCCCCTGAAATATTATGACGACAGGAATATTTTATTTGCCACCCTTCTTTCATGTTTATACCTATACAGCCGTGATGTAACGAGCTGGCTACGACTTCAAACAGACGTGATCGATGAACCCGCCAGTATACAATACACGCTGTTGTTGCCGCGGTCTTTGTTGACGTGGTCTATGCATCTCGTGGTTTTCTCCACCCAAATAATTTCCTGCAAGACAGCCGCCACCCCCGTTGTGCCTAGTAACGATCTTCAATAAATCCGCATACTGCTTTCAAATTCCTTACTTTGATCATCCAATAGCTCGCCTGTCAGTTCACGTACACAGTAAACTCAGTGACCTACTTTCACTTAGAGATACGCATATTGTTCCACTGTAACGAACGAAGAGCTACACGGATTCCTAAAACACAATGTTCCAAAGAAATCTAATTTGAACAGGTTATTTTTTTCTCCCTACATTCACTTTTTGGCCTTTACGCGTGTGGTGAGTTAAAAGGCCAAATCGATGTTCTGGAGCTTTTGGAAGTTGGCGAACATAAACCAAGCGTATTATGTTACCTGTTAGCAACAAAAATTTGCATTTAATTATTATATAAAAATTCAACTTAAACATATAGATAAGCACAACTTCCCAGATAAAAAAAAAGATTCAATAAACTATCTCGACTACGTAGCAGATTTGCATTCACACAGCTTTTATTTCACAGCGTTGAGATAACTTTATTGCAAATAATCACCCCAGTCAATATATGTTTAATAGCATCGCTACCGAGAGACGAGTAAAATATTTTGATCTCATTGGTCTAAAGCAAAAACATTATAAATAGTTATCCTCTTTATACTAAGAGACACACTAGAATTCAGCCCCTCAGAAATCAGTACTAGAGATGACCATTGGCTTTGATCCTTATGTTTAGCTTTCAACGAGTATCCATTCTAAAATCGTGAGCTTTGGAGATGTGGGTTCCAAGTAAATCAGAGAGGCATTGCAGGCTAATATGTTAAGCGCGATAACATCGAATTTCGTTGTATGTTCTTTCTGTTGTACAAGCTAAAAGTTTTTATCCAAAAAAACACTAACAAATTGTATAATTTAATGCTTTTTTGGTCAGTTTTGTTTCCTGAGAGCACAATTTCAGTCTTTAAATTTGAGCGAAAAGTGCAAAAATAGTTTGCTACATAAAGTAACTGAACAATGCATATGACATCTCGCATTGCAGGCTACTGAAACAAAGTTGCGTAATAAATAATTTTTAGTGCTTATATATTATTGGAAAGAAACATAAATATTCACTTAAGGAATTTTAGAGACTGGTGACAGTTTAACGTAATCCATTAATCTAATTATTTCTCTGACAGTTTAGAGCTTACATTAATGACCTCTATGAAATACTATTAAAATAAGGTAGCTCCAGGGTTCGTGGTGCAAACTTAAGAAGACAGACATTACTTTACTTCACATCTTAGGGAACGTGGTGGCTGAGCGGCTAGCCTACTCGTCTCCCAACAAGGCGAACCCGGTTCAATCCCCGGCCGGGCCAATCCCGGATTTTCCCAAGTGAGAATCGTGCCGGTCGGCGGGTTTTCTCGAGGATATTCCGTTTTCGCCGCCTTTGCATTCCGGTGCTGCTCCAGTCTCACCTCGTTTCACCCTCATTGGCTCTCAAGACCTCGTTGTTAAAAGCCGCCCAAATATATCCTCTTTACGTCACATCCTGTACGGTCTTGGCCATTTATAGTATGCTAATTACTCACATTTAGATTACCCGACACCGGCATAAAGCCCTACTATTATCTGCGTATTACTTATCTACTACTGTATAAATAAGACCGAGGTATTTATTTTGTTTGAAGAAGAGAAGCGTTTGGATAAATGTACTGCCGAATTAAAATGGGGAATAAAGTGGAATGCCTTGGACCAGTTCGACTTTTGCGAATTCAGCCTGTGATATAAAAGTAACCAATGTGTACTAGTTAAAAATATCTTTTTTTGGAAAGAAAAAAAATTTAGTGACACGTTAAGGAAAACATTTTAAATATTTTTGGATTTTGATATTTCTTACAGTATCTTTTCTGTGGCGACAAAATTGCAGCAAAACGTACGGTTGACAGAAAAAAAACAAAAACAAAATAAGTCATTAATCAGATATTGGTTCAGCTATGTTCAACTACAGAGGAACACAATGGTAGATTTTGAATTTGCTTAAATTAAAACCCTCAGTAAAACCGATGTCTTCATCGTTGATAGGGTTGAAGTGAGGTGGGGATTTAATAACATCAGAATGCAGTTGCGGGGCTGGTGGGATTCCCCTGAGAAAACCCATTGAAAGATAAAGCAAAAGAAATCAAACACCTCTCGTAACCCTTTCGTTCACAGTATAGTTTTAGCTGTCGCAATAAACTAATTTTTGTTCATTACTGTACTGAGAGCGATGCGACGCTTTGTCATACATCGGAACCAATAAAAACCTCTCCGTACTTTATCTTACTGGCAAAAGCGGATGATGTCGCCCACATGTACGCAACCATTCTTATTGGACGGTAAGTTCTATTGTATACAGTTCAGACCATTTAAGTCACTTCATATGCAACGTACCAGATATAGGACACTGTGACTTAAGGGGCCGCGGGACATAAAATTAATGATATTGAGGTTTATCGTATTTTACACATTTTATGCAAGCCAATAGAGAAAACAAAGAAAGAGCAATCATACACAACAGTTTTTACTAACTACGAGAGCAAATATTTTACCTGAGTGACGTTATTCTGCCGGGATATTTATGACGCCGTCAATTTTTGTGTGTTTTCGTGGCGCAAGACATCATGCGAAATTGATACAGTAATCCTGCAAAACACTTGGTCGTTAAGTTGGCAAAACCTGTTACCTAGGATTGCCATTTTTACTTTTTTTCTATGTTGGCTTTCAAAAACCAGCAAACATCAATTTACGTATTTGGTGTTAATTTATGTCCCACATCCCCTTACAGGGTTAATTACTACTTTTACATTGATAGCGAACCTAGTAGGTATTTATATCAAGTAGTTAGTTATATGTCATAAGGTACGGAATCCACTGAATTTGCTCGACGGATATTCGATATTGAGCATTAATTTGTATTGTTACCAAAAGTTTTTTATGCGTGAAATTTTAAACTTCAGTAACGGTTGAAAATGCCTTATATCATCTCGTCAAAGCCTTGCTCGTGCGTGATTAACAAAACATATTTTCGTCAGGAATACGCTGCCGAAGTTTGTCTCCGTGTCTCAGAAGCACGTTGTATGTGTATATGTATATCATAGTGTTCTTTATTTGAGGGCAAAGGTTATATTTTGTCTCACAATAAACGAAACCAACTATACTATATACATTTTTGTCTAAATTTGACATGTATCACAAGATCTTTATATATTTGTTTAAATTAAAATACTTCATTTTGTATTAAATTAACTTCTACTTATATTTTTTATAAATTATAATATTTAATATATATGTATTATGAATAAGAACATGCAGAAAATAGGTGTATTGGTAATGCCTAGTTATAGGCTGTTCAAGATACAGTGAGCACTTTTAAAGGCCCTACCGACAGGCATTAACCACTAATAAATATATCTTATTGCAGCCTCGGGCATTAAATTTTGAGAGTGGTGAAATGTATACACTGCGTTTATTGGTCACATTGCAATTCTTACATCAAAAAGCAGCAGGATGATGGAAATTGGAGGAAAGTAAAAATTTAGAAGGGCCTTATGAAGTGCTCACTTTAGTGTGAACAGCCTATAGAAATAGGTCTTGTGCAAAATATTATTACATTGAGTGCGCACGAATGCGGTGCGTTGTCCCTTTGGTGTAATTTTCTAGACTTGGTTAGGATTAATTCTACAACAGGTTAGGAAAGATCAATGTTAAACAGGATAGTTGAAATAATAACAAGCCAATGATTAAATAACTTGGTAAGTAAATAAAACCTTTGTCTTTTATTATTCAGGTAGCTTAAAATTTTAATTAAAAGTTAACCTTTAGAACGCTGCGCCCCTGGTGGCGGAAATTCTCTCTAATGCAAACTCTCTCATAGAAAATCACGTTTTGTTCCCAACCTGAGTAGAATAAACCTTAACTCGGTTAAGCTTTGTTTGCACGAGGCGAAATAATATTTTGGAAGTAGAACTTTAACACAGCTTCAGAAAAGTTGGAAGTAAACTTGAATGGGTTATATTGACATTACACATCAGTACAGAGAAGACAAGGGAACTGTGAGCTCATAATTACGTCACAATTTTAATCCCAGCAAAATGATCCAAAATCGATACTATGACACAAATACGCGTTAGTTGTTCAGTCATTTCGTCTGTATTGTTGTGTAAGGTCAACAGTTAGTTGGGTATACTGGTACTTTCGGAAGAAAGAACGACAGAGGTAGGCCTATAGTTGAAGTTAAACGTGCTCTGTTCTCATTTGTTTGTGTGATTATGTAAGATGAAAGGAACCATATAAGCAAGCGTCGGAATAATTTTCGGTATTTTGTATAAGCATGGCAATCTTGCTTGGAGAGCTCCAAATAAAGCAATGAAGATCCTGTATGGAACGAAGTTCTTTGGTTCTCAGAATCGCAATACCTTATTCCAAATATGCATAACATGTGAATTGTTCAGTTTAATTCTCGTTTCTCTGCCATCCGGCATTCTCCCTTGCCCTTTATTTATTCTGTTAAGAACTCAGTCTCTGATTTTGTTATCCACCCACATCACCATATTTAATTTTCCATTGTTCTTCCTCCTACGGCGTTCACATTTTCCAGTTCTTAACCTGCGTATTTTTAGTATGACTCATTGTCCTTTCTCAGAATTCATCGCAGAAATTTCATTTAATTTCCCCCCTAACTTTTACTTTATTTCCCTCCATACTATTCCCGGAGGCAGAGAGAGCTTTTCTTAATAATAATAAAAAAAAAAAAAAAAAAAACTAACTAACTTATCGACTTGTTTGCTTTGTTAACTAATCATTTTATGTTATTTTTACTCAAACGTATTATTTTTTAACCCTTCCATACTTCCATGTATCTTTTTTTATTTTCATAGTTATAAAGGCGTATAATAGAATAAAAAATAATTGCTGTTGTTTAAGTTGTGAATAATAGTCTTACAAAATAGAAAAAATAATATTTTTGTATTGCGAATTTGCATAACGCGAGAACAAGACTGTTATTCGAAGGTTTCTATTAAAAAAAGGTTTATCTTTATCACTATAAGTTTATCTTTATCACTATTTCCCTGATGTAACTATCAGTCTGACCCTATAATTTGTCCTATATATAAATGTTCTGCGTTTTTGGCGCGCATTAAATGACTTTTGGCTTCTTTCACTCGTGATTAATTGGATGCTTCTGAAGTGCATGTTTTGACATATTCTTTCAGCCGTCTACACAACATGTACCACATTTATATACAAACAGTAACATGAAACCAAATGCGTATCTTCCACGTGACTATGAAATAACTAATTTATATAATTAAAAGAAAAATATTTGGATGTTACACCAGTGTGGGTAAAACAAGAATAAAACAATTCTAGTAAACAGTTCTAATTGCTCATAGTGTGAATATTATAATTAAAAGTTAAGCCATAGAGAGACACTTTTATCTTCATTTCCCACATTAGCGTATGTATGCGAAAGAAAAACAAAGATTTGGAGGCTGACACTACAAGTAGGAAAGCTTTGTAATCTTTAGACACAACTTGCGTTAAATCACTACGTTTCCGGAAATCTGGGTCGAAACGTTTTCTGTGATACTTGGCTATACTAATAAAATTACATTTGATGATGACATTACCGTCACGTGTCTCGTGAGTTATGAAATGCCGTCATCTTAAAACTACAAGCTAAAGAATTTCACTATTTGTGCATTGTAAAGTTATTTGAAAACTCTTAAAACAAGCTTCTAGGGCTTACACAAAGGACCGAGTATGCCGTGTTTTTAATAAAAATTTGTATTCGGAAACGTAACACATTACATGTTATTCTACATGGAGAGTCATATTTATGAGACTGTTTGCATGGATTATGCCGTCAGCAAAAGACATTCTATACACACTAGTATAACTATTCTGTAACATTATAATTTTTTAAACAGTCACTGCTAGCATCTTTACAATAAATACAGCTAATATGACAGTTACTCGTAATTGCCTTTTATGTGGTATTCTGTAACGCATCTCTTTACGACTCTTTTTGACGTCCCATAAGTTTGGCAACTCTGCAGGCTACGTTCTAAATTCCACAACCTGCTTGTTTAAATATACTTCTACCCTTATTACATAGTTTACTGTGTAACTCATTTCGTAAATAAAGAGAATTTTCAATTGTGAGAGGTAGATAATTCATAATACGTTTCCGAACAACACTTAAAAAAAAAAATTAAATTTTCTTTTTCTCTCTATGACACAAGTTTTGAAATGGGCCTATTTTATTTTGAGCAACACAAGATCGTAGCACTAAAGCGTGGACAAGTCCATCATCTCGTAATTACGTTAAAGCGAAATGGTGGAAGAGTGTCGCTAGAAAATAAAATATACTTTTTAAATATATTTTTGGCACAATTTATTTTTTCAAAAATATAACAAACAGTATATAATATTACTCCTCTATGGGACATGTTAATATGTGTAGTCCTATAGCAGTAGGGCGGTGGAATTCAATATACAGAGGAAGGCCGCCTTTATTGATTGACCTAATTAATTTGATATCAGATTGATTGAACTGATTAATCCTTAATCCGATCAAAACATTTTCATTAATCCACTAATCTTAATCCGATAAAATAATTTTGATTGATAGTTCAAATTAATTTAATTGAATTAATTAATAAATTTAAGGTTCTTTATTTTATTTTATTTTTTTATCATTGGAGAGCGTCATGGTTCGTCCTCACTCTCGGAGGTCTGGCGTTGTACTGAGGTGTGATGTGTTGTTTTTTTCTCTGTAGAGTGCGTTTGTTTCAATGAACCATACGTCGGCAAATTTTCTTTCCGCTCTCACGAGACATTCGGAAGACCGTCTTGGCGACATTTTGAGATACAGAATACAATTTTGCCTCGTAAATGTAGTTACGTGCTAAATGACTTTATATAAAAGCTACAAACATTTACAGAGCACAGCCCCCGGGTACTGCTGCGCGAGGGTACCATAACATGCTTCGCAGGTATATAGTGTTTGCCACTAAGTCTGTGAGCACCACATCAAACAACGCTTTTAGCGACTTAGCATGTAACACAGAACAAATATCTGGAACTGAAAACTGATATTAGAAAAATTTTAATCCTGGAAAAAATTTTGCGCTGGAATTTGTATTCACGTCAGTAACGCTTTTGGCCCTTTAGAAACCTGGACATTCTAACTTTGAACTGAATTTCTTTTATTTGTAGTAGTATCGTCTGCGTACGTTTACAAACTCATGAAAATAATAAATCTCAAATTTGGATCAACTTGTACATATAATACTAAATGCAATTACCACTTTCCTCGTCAATTGATTATTAAGGGGGGTGTGAGCCCCTGAAAAATCCTCATTTCTATTACTCTCTATGTATTGTGATTTTCTTACTTGGTATGCAATTCACGTTCCTGTTTTTATTTCCTCGTTCATTTTCCACAAGCATTGGAGTATTTTGTCCCGATACTTTTAACGCTTGCGAAAATTGTTTCCTTATAACACATTTTGAGGAGATAATGTGATTGGAATAGTTATAATATCCTGTTTCGTTCCCTTGCGATAAGTTTGCAACGTAAACACGATCGTTTTGTTTACGGATATTTGCGTCTATAGACAAGGAAAAAGTGGAGAAAGGTGCGGTTTGCAGATTTAAAATATCGGGCACATTGGCCGAAAGATATGTGACGTTACTGAAGCATAAGAAAACATTTGCTACTAAATAATGAAATTGTGTTTCTGTTGAATTTATTCCTGTTATATATAATTTAACAATGCTTATTAGATATACATACCAGATCACTCAAATATCTATTTTAAGAGTATTTTATTCGCTTGTAACGATAAGCGTGGAAGTAGTAGTTTTTATTATATATACGCCATTATTTTTAAAGAATAGTCAAATCTCAAATATGTTTAAACCATGTCATAAAACCATATAAGCGAAAATAAGCATTTTTTTTCCGTTAAGATGGCATACACAACCTGCTTGATCGTGAGATGACGCAAGTTTCTTTGGAACAGCATGCATGCATGTGAAAAATTCGTCTATATTTATGCTGGTAGGTCAACCACTACATTATTTTCCTATATAGAAACGACAAATTATTACTAGCCTGATTTTAAGGCAAATAAAAATATTAATAGGTGTATGACTAGTAAATTCCGATAATGTTATTGTATTTTTTAACAACATTGGCGGACAAATCCTTTAAATTGGAACGTCCTTGTCCAAGGACGCAGCGAAGGGGTAAAACACAGCCCGCTAAATAACCACAAAACAGCAGAGATAAAGGATCTCTAAAGAGAGTGTGCAAACTTTGGCATTAAATGCTCTGAAAAGAGGAAGACCTGAAATTTTTGCACTGAATTTCAATATTTTATTTTCAAAATTGACTTTCACATAATAACGGTTAAGAACTGCAAGAAACCAGCAATTATGATTTGCATTTTTTCCACAACATTAAATATTCTGTAAACTTGGAATATTACGATAATACTGTTGACTACACCTGGCTGTTTTTATTAAAAACTTCCATGAAATTACCAGCCATTTTAAGCCATAAAAACACGTCTGGACTTATTTGAAAATCCATATAAAATATCCAATAATCACTTTAAGAAGAAATATTCGTTTCAATTTTCAAAACAGCACCCTTTTTCAAACGAAACTCGTACTGTTGGTAACATTTAAAATCTCTACTTCCAAAATTGAGACTATCCTTTAAAACCCAGACCAAGGAAATTTTTACTATCTCCTTCAAACTGTTATTACTTTTCTTTTTAAAAAGGACTTCTTTCAGCTTGGCGTTCCTTTAAAAAGGACTTCTTTCAGCTTGGCGTTCCTTTAAAACTAACAATATAAATGCCATGGAAAATGCTCTAATATTTATATGACATTACCCAGAATTCATTCATATATGACAGACAACGAAAAATGTAAGTCTAATTGTCTTTTGATCACAAAAGACCAACAGCTAACTTGAGTTTTTTTAAAATTACATTAGTATTAATTTAGATCAGCTGGATAATAAAATACAAAAACTATCTTCAACTTTCTCAGCTGACTACAGATTCTACCAATGTTAATTTTCCTTGCAAATTATTTTCTGGCTAACAACGGGATTTTCGAAGTCCCGTTTCGATACTGCATTATGGCCTGAAGTCCCCTCTCTCATGTGGAAGCATACTTAACTTTCATGTTTACACCTCGTTCCAAGAGCGCTGTTTATTTCCTCGAGACAACAGCGTCCCTGCCTTATATACCCGAAAATTGTTACCACATCCCCTTCAAGCTAGAGGTAATTTAAAGTCCAGCCAATCAGGTTTCACATAAATTTCCACCGCATTCTGTACTGTTCAATGTTATGGTGGTAAACGTGGCATTCCAGGCGCTAAAGTCAGTGGCGTGCGCTGCAAGCACATTCAAACCTGCTGCTTCACTACGTCACAGCGGCGCCAGCGCCCGCTCAGCGGTCACACCAGGTACTACAGGCGACCGGCAGTGTGAGCGGAGACCGTGCCGTGAGTGGACACCATGATGCCAGCCAGTAACCGTAAACTTTGCCCGTACGCAAAACCAACACAGACCTTCCATAGTTCATCAAATGTAGGGAATTATTGTTCAGAATATGCACAAGTAGAGTAATAGTTATTTCATGTAGGGATTTCTTGTGGATTTGAAATTTCACAAACACCGTGATTTTTGCCAGCCGTTGTAACGACGCGTAGATGTAGTAGGCCGGGTTCAGTCAAGCACCGCTGCGTGAAGACGTGACGGTAATTTCTTTTAGATGAAACACAAGGGTGTTTCAAAATTCTTAATTTCGGCCCGATACCTGCTACGGCAGGTATTATAAGTGTATTTCGCGAATTCATTCGGAGGCGAGGTAGAGTCCAAATACTTTTTTTTTTTTTTCTGTTGTGATTGGACGACAGTTTTTTTTCGACACGCCCTGTTTAACTGTGAGCTAGTAATTGGCAGGAAGAAGTAGTGTGAGTGAGTGTTTAACAGTCCTGTACAGAGGCTTCACTTGCTCACAGCAACCAATACACAAACGATAATGTCACGAGGAGTGAATAGAGGGCCGTCCAGCCTAGCTTGCTGCCAACTCAATCCGTGAAATACTCGGGGCTCTAACTTTAAAGGCACAGAAACGTAAGTTTAAATAGAAGAGTAAAAGTTGCACATAGGAAGGGTTGATAAGTACAAGCTACGGGGAAATTTCTAAATGGGGAAAGATTAAATTGACCATGTGTAACATGGTGAACTTCGACCAAAGGCAAGTAGATACTTTACTACTATCATAAAATTCCTCTTGCTCGTCCGTAGAGACGAAAAAAATCTACTTTTACCTTATAAGAACGCGGCCTCATCAATCTGCTGTCGGTTTCGCAGTCGAAAAGTTTGGTAAATGGGGCGGTAAATTATGCCGCTGACAGAAAAGTTCCTACAGTGTCGACTGTGGAATTCGGGAAGAGAAGAAGGAAAATCCAGCTCGTTGAACAGCTGTTAAGTTTTTTGGCAATTCCGTTATTTCGATATTTTCTTTGAGTATTATTTACATTTCCGTTTGGGGCGCGACAGTTATTTCAATATTTTTACAAGTAAAAATTTGCCAAAGCGTTGTAATGTATTACCACAGAGCGTATACCACTAAAATGCTTGCAAATATTTAAGAAGCATACTTATTCATTTTAAAAATATATCTTTAAGAAATTACGCAGATTTCTTGAACGAACAGACTTTTATCGAAACAAAATAATTTCTTTATCTGGAATAATAAGATAAGTACGCTAGGAAAAAATGATTATTCTATTGTTAATGGGATAAATTACAATTTTCAATACTAAAGCACACGTGATAGATTTAATTCTGAGAGTGGAATTCATACATTGTGGAAACAAAATTGAACATACTACTGTGCCAATATAATAACTTCACGTCGCTATTCCAATATGTCTGGAAAACTAAAGGCTGTTCACGATAAAGTGAACACTTTTGGAATCAACTTTAGGAAAATATTACTGCTCGTACCTGCATATACTTCAACGGGCAATCTGGTTGACGTGCACCCAGTAATGTTGGTAGCGATGAATGTAAAGTAGTTCCATATCTTAAAGTCGAATAAAAAGTGTCACATAACCATTTGTGATAACATGAATTATTCCTTTCACTTTTTTTTTTTTTTAATTTTAATGCATCAATGTGTAAAAATGAGTATATTAGCTGAATTTTTACTTGACCGAAGTGTGAATAAAGTGATGAGGCTCATGGCAGTGTAAATTTTTCATAAAGCGGAATAGTACACAGCGTGCATACATGTAGATCTTAAGCAGGGCTTTCAAAAGTTATCATTTTACCGTGAACAAACTACATGAAGTTTGAAACACTTTTTCTTTTTTTTACCCTACCTCCGTTTATCTGGGAGAGTTGCAGACGTGTCCATCACAATCTCCATTGTCCGCTCATAGAGTCGGCCAGTTTTGTGATTCATGACTTTTATCGCTCGCGAAAGCCCAGCAATATTTCGGCGCGCTCCGATGAATCCATGGCGATAAAGGAGCGCTATCCCCCCCCCCCCTTTTTTTTAACCACCCTGAACAACGTGTGTGTGTGTGCGTGTGTGCTCGTGTGGATCGCCCTGCCTCGGCTTCCCGTCAGTCGATATTTTTGACGCATTGTTCGCGCCACCGGAAGTCGGCCTCGAACCGAGAACTCTGCTGCTCTCCTGATGAAATACCGGCGGGCATTAATTGTGCTTTTTTTTTTTTTTTGTGGGGGCCCGCTGCCACTCTCACACTCGTTTCGCGACAATGGGTCGCTGCCAGCAGAACCACCATTCATCGCCAGGGGTTTCATACGTATCACTTGGCCCTCTTTTTTTTTTTAACCCTCGGTGAAGATATCTCTGGTTCAGCTGTGGTCTGCTTGCAGCTATAAGCTGTTCACACTTTTTAAACTCGAGCCTTTGAAAAATCAACACCATGTATGACGCGCTTAACTCTTTCCTAAATATACACCACGCGAAAAGTTTGGAATATTGAGAGATAAGGCAGTTTGGGTGGCAGGTATTGTGAGTTGTTTTGTGACCAACAGAAAGAGAGAGAGAGAGAGAGAGAGAGAGAGAGAGAGAGAGAGAGAGAGAGAGAGAGAGAGCTAACACACTGAACCTACCTGGGACAAGTCGGAAACGGCCAAACGTCCATAATAACCTAGAAACACATCCAGACCTCATAAGAGCTGCCCAGGTGGAGTGGTAACTTCGTTCGGAACATGACAGCAACACGTTGATTACAAGCATGCCACGGCGTGTTAAGGACGTGTACGATGCACTTGGGCCACGGCGTGTTAGGGACGTGTACGATGCACATGGGCCACGGCGTGTTAGGGACGTGTACGATGCACATGGGCCACGGCGTGTTAGGGACATGTACGATGCAGATGGGCCACGGCGTGTTAGGGACGTGTACGATGCACATGGGCCACGGCGTGTTAGGGACGTGTACGATGCACATGGACCACGGCGTGTTAGGGATGTGTACGATGCACATGGGCCACGGCGTGTTAGGGACGTGTACGATGCACATGGGCCATGGCGTGTTAGGGACGTGTACGGTGCAGATGGAGGCCATACACGGTACTAAGCTCCAGAGGGAAGAAAGAAACCTTCCGTAGTCAGAGACACCATTACGTTCACTTTGTTGTTCTTGTGTGTTTGTCTGTGATATTGGAAAATGTTTTGTGTTAGAAAAATTTCTAAGTTCACGTTTTGTATCGCTACGTTGGTAACAAGTGCTATGCTTTCTTTTATGTATATTCCATTCTATTTGCATTATGTATGTATATTCCAAACATTCTGTGTGTATTTATATAATGTATTACAAGCACTTAAATTTGTGTTAACATAAGTATGCCATATTTTAGGTTAAAATTTAACTTTTACTTACGTTTATCTATAATGTATAATATTTACTTACAATTAATAAGAATAAAACCAGGGAGAAAATATTTAGGTAATATCTTGTAAGAAATAGTCTTTATGGAAAATTTAATTGTACTAAGTGCCCACGAATGTCGTGTGCTGTCTCTTTGGTGTAATTTTATAGAGTCGGCTAATCTTTGTTTGTATGAAGTTGATAGATAGCTGGAAAGTAGAACTTTTACAGGGTTTCAGAAAAGTTTGAAATAAACGTGAATGGTGTATACACGATATTTCGAAGTTTTAAGGGCAAAAAGTTATTTCTATGCACGACAGTGAAACAATTAAATTAAGTTTCATATATATGAATCATTTTTATTCCATACGGGCTATTTACGCTGTAGCAAGTAATTTTAAAACCAATCTTTGAAAAAAAAAAACTGCTATCCGTTAACTGTAACACTTACGCCCAGAGGCCATAAGCGTTTACTAAGGCTAGGGGTTTTATGGTTGTGATTCATGATCGGGGCTGTAGCTTATGGTAAAGCAAATATATAGATTGATTGTAATATTGTCTGCAATAAAGCCGGGATGATATTATATTAACATAACATTACATTATAAGTTACACTGAATGATCGGGGGAACAATATTATATTAACTGTTAATTAACTTCCTAATTAAAACCATATTACATTACTGGGTTTGTCCCACCTTGCTTTGAGTCCGGAGGCTGTCGTAGATGGCGTTTACTGCGGTCGGCACAGCTGGTCTCTGGAAGTGTACATCACGGTCGGCGTCACGAGGCAGACAGATGACGCCCGCTACTCAGTATTGTTCCACATCGGCGTTGCATGGTTCAATCTGACACGATTCCTTGTTAGTAGTGGGGGTTCCTGCTTACTGTAATTTGGCAATGCACGCCCCGCTTGCCGCAATCGCTGTCCAGGCGTCTTCACGTCAGCGTAACAGTATGCTACCGTACACATTGGCACGAATCAAGTAAAACAGTTCTAAGTCGTTGAATTCTAATTGCGAGTGTAATGATTAAATATTCGCAAATATATATGGTGTTCTTTGTTACTTAATGCGCACACTCTAAAAGCATTTTATTTGTTGCAACACATATTTTTTTGCCGAAAAAAGGATCTTCGTTAAATCTGAACCACTTCAAAGCAGTTTTGCAACAAAAAAAACTTTTTTTTTTTTTGTTCTATCAAAGCCGATGGTAACCTTGCATTGTGGTTAGAGTAATTCAGCAATAACCATTATGAAAAATTTGCTGCTGTATTTAAATGGTTAAACCATTACGATGATTCATAGACCTTGTTACTTGGTAAATGACGTTCACGGTAAACTGAGCATTTTTGAAAGCCCTGCTTAAGATATACTTTTATGAACATTGAATATTCTTCCGCCATGCGTAAAATTATCATTGCCATGTGCCTCATCACTTTATTCATGCGTCAGTGAGGTGAAACTGTGAAATTATTGGAATAGAAAATATTTTACAAATCTGGTCATTTTCACAATTCGATGGATTTAATCAACACAAAGCGAAAGGAATCATTATCATTAAAGTTATCACAAGTGGTTACCTAATACTTTTTATTTGACGTTGAGATATGGAACTACTTTCCATATTTAACTTAACAGATTGTGAAAGATTGTTTTTTTTTTTTTTGTAATCAATGTTTTATGTATGTACATGAAAGAACCTTATGAGTATAAAATAAACGTGTGGCCAAAATTAAAAATGGAACAAAATAAATGTTGTTAAGCAATTGTGATCACACCCACCCATTATGGATAGCATTATAGTAACTATCAAGCCACTTTCTCTCTCTTTAGAAAGGTTCTTGCTGATTAATGCTTCCCATCCATTCCTCTTCCCTGATAGAGCGAGACCTAGGCAGGCGGAGACTGGGAGGGACGTTATGGTGGGTCCTGAGGTTTCGGAGCCGCTACAATATAAATCGATTCAGTATTTCTATGGCTAGCCAAAAGGGCAAGAGTGGTTTTGATAGCAAATCATGAAACATTTCAAAGGGATTTATAATTTCTATAATATTTAAATTAGACAGAGGTTGATAAAGTGTGTAATACTGAATTCTTGTTTTTCTAGAATTCTTTAGTCTGCCACAGTACAGGTTTACATATGCTTTTGGACATATCACTGCAAAACTCTCTACTAACTACAGTATATTTTTTAAACTGTTCATGTAACTAATGTTATTTTTTTTTATGTATTTGGTTTTCCGTGTTTGTATTACTGTGTAATATTAGTGGCAAGAAAAATTTACTTACACTTGAAGAAGTTTTACATATTGTTACATGCTGCTGCCTCCCGTTCTTTCCTCTGTCCTTCCCCTCGGATGTGCGAAGCGCAGTGCACCAAGACCATCACTGGTAACTGAAGAAGCGCGTACAGAGCTACAAACAGATCACGGGTAACATGTGTCGCGTGCTGTGATAAGGCTATCGAGACTGTTGCCGCTCCCGTCCTTGGGAGATTGAATGCCATGGAATAGTCATTGAGTTATTCTTCTGGTCATCGCTCCACCTCTCCCTCTGCGTGATTCGGGGTGCGAAGACCTTCTGGGCTAGGCCAACTAAGCTATATATGCCGCGGCGTGCCTATGTGTCGAACTTCTTGAGTCTCGTGTGGCAGTTAGCGCCATAGGTGTGATAAAATTAGAGCGACGAGTGAATACAGTGACAGGGGACTAAAGTCTGTGAGCATCGGGAGAGTAGAGAGTGAGATTGGCCGGCTGGACTGCGGGAAAGTGCGACTGTTGAGTGAGTGGCAGACGTTTGGAAATATGTTAATGTATGGCAATGGATATTTTAATCACGTGTACGTAAATAATGAGGATTAAGTGACTTTATTATGGTGATATTCCGCTTTTTTTAAATTTGGTTATCTGAAAGAGCTTTCGAAAAATGCCCCCTTAATGCAGTTATTAGTTATCAAATCATTATAGTTTTCGAAATATAACACTCAAAAGTCTTAATTTCCCGAATTATGCAGCATACTAGGCTTTGCTCCTAGATATTTTTTTCCGATCAAATTGCATTTAATGCAATCTATATGGTGTGCAGAACATACTCATTCAGCATCAGCGCGATTTATAAACACGTGAGCGAGTATTGGCACACTGAATTTTTTTTTAAAATAGAGGTCAGACTTCTCGTAAATATATTTTTGTTCATTCAAGTGAAACTGCTAACATTCATTTAATAAATAGTTTAAACCATAAACTATAGAGGAAAAGTTGTTTTTGTTCCTTTCATAGCTTGTAACATAAATGCATTATGCTGAGCTTAGACTAATTAAACATTTTGAACTTGCCTATAACACTCTTGTGTCGGAATTTGAGTGTTGTATTTTGAAAACTATAATGTTTTGACATCTAACAGCTGCATTAAGAGGGCATTTTCGAAATCTCTCTCAGATAACTAAATTCCAAAATGCTAGAAATATCAACTTAGGCTCCCGTCTAGATATAAATTTTTCCGCGTTTGCCACCGAGAAGCGCGGGAGCGAAAATGGTGACACTGCTACGCCCATAAGATACGCTATCGCCACTAAGAGTAAGGCTCTGAACTGGCGTGCATTGTTCTCGTCGCACTGTGTGTACCTATGGGACTTTCAACAGAGACCCTATTGGTGTGAAGACTGTAGGAAGATTCAATGCATGGCCCTTGAGTAGTTTTGTAATGATATAATGATATAACACGTATATTTTGAGGTACAACTCTTTGTAAAACCATTTTAGCCATTTTTGAGTACTCTGAAATTGTGTTTCTACTGTTCATGGCGTCTTGAAAGCACTCAATAGCTCTTGCCTAAAGTGCGTGTTATTTAAGTAGATCAGTACATTGGACGCAGGTTTAATAGTTTCGTTGAGAAACGCGTATTTCAAAAATACCGCAACGAAATACAAGAGACAATAATAGAGATTGGGGTTTAATATTGGGCTAACTGTTATACTATAATGTTACTAATAATATAGATAGGTATATTAATGTTCTAAATAAAAACTGCTTCTATTTTTATACCATTGTAAATACATTTAGAAATTCAATTTAGCTCTTTTATTTATATTAAACCACTAACCCTGTTACGCCGCTGGGAACTTCTTTTAATATCATAGTTGTGGAACTCTAAAATCTCATCCCTTCTTCCTTGATATCACACCGAAAAAAGACTGTCGTTAATAAATGTATGTATACAGTTGCTGTATTTACATTTATGTTCGAAGAGTGAAGAATTATTTTAGAATCGTCTTTAAAGGAATGGTTCGCACAGATTGTTCAGCAAATAACTAACAAGTAAATATTATTCATTTTTAAAAATAACTCAGAGGATTTAAATAAATCTGTTATTGAAGATGCCAGTTTTTTCTAAACAAATTATGATTCGTTAGTGGTTTTGAAATTTCTGTTGAATTATGGCCTTGAATTATAAATACTACTTACATTTAATTTTAAACATGTTGAGGATCGTCCTTAAACTTTATCATGATCAGAAAGTTTTTCGACTGTGAGAAAATAACTTTGCAAGGCAAACCCATATCTGGACAGAGAAGTAGGTTGGGGAAATAAGTTGAACTCATAAATCGGTGAAATATTGTTAAAAACAACTTTCGCCTGGAGACAAATAGTTTTCGGGAGGCGATGAGAACAAAAACACAACGTTGTTCGCGCCTTTGTGAAAGTTTTGGGAGAAATGATTCGAAAATTTATGGTCAGACTGTCGAGTTGTGTATTCTCAAATTCATCGATTGTGAACAATTCATGTGAATAGTAGCCCGCCGTGACAAAAATTCGTTGTTCCTTTCTACATGCAATAAAATCTAAAGTTGTAGAGAATTGCACTATGACAATATATTCAAATGGCCGTGATTTATCGTGTAGGCTTCTTCAGTGTAAACACTCTTTCGCACAGCCGACTAACATGGCAAATAAATCCTTCTACATGTTTTTCAAACTGGATATATTCATCTCCATTTTAGCGCCTTGCATTGTTGGTTGTAGCGGACCACGTATATCCTAACAGTTCACATCGCGTGGAAATTATCTAATTGTTAACATGTTAATTTGAGATATGAATCCTTTCTTTCAGAAAGGACAGGTAAAAATCCTGTATTTAGAAATAGATGTATTTAATTTATTTTTATTTAGTTTTGACGACTCCTTCATTTTGTTACAAAATCTTAAGAATTATGTGCTGTCTTCATTTATAACGACAATTTTTTCTTAATTATGCTGATGTTAAAAAGAAAATATACAAGCACTTAACTTACTAGTACAAATACAGTACAATGTATTTGACGTGAAAGCAACATTTTAGATAGAAAACTGCAAAGTTTATTTTCTTTGTGGAAAATTATCCGTGTTAGTTACATGTCAAACGCAAAATACAACCATTTTTCGTTCAGTCCTTATCAACGTAATTTTTGCAGATATCTGTTTTGTAGCTCTCAAGCCGAATAACTTGTTGTCTACAAAGGGAGCTCAAACACAAATCCAACTCCTTCGTGGTTAATAATTTTCTCTTCAAACGAAATATCTAGGGAAAGGAAAATGATAAGTTACTTAAGTTATTCGAACGGCACATAGAAAACTAAGATTTTTTTTAGTAATGAATTGGTGTCATTTTACACTTGGTTTAAGATCACTTTAGGTGATAATCGGTTAATAGTTTCTAATATAATATATATTTCACGCACATCAATTCCGCAATGAAAAAATACGTAATCACATATCATCCCTTAAAAATATTTAATTATAGTTCGTAGAGCATGCGCATGGAAATAATTAGTCTAGAAATGACACGGATAATTACTAAACATAAATATTTTAAAACATTCTTTGCTACTGTAAAATACATTTTCATAGTTCATGTAACTATAAACATATTCGCACAGATATGAGTTAGTGAAATTCAACGTAATTAGTAAATTTTTATTTTTAATAATAAAACCTTTAGTGTAATAAACATAAAAACAAATTGTGACTATGTTTATACAGGTAAAGCGAAACAGTGGATCAAGCCACAATATTATGATACTAGTTGGCACTTCATGATGCGTCCATGTTAATGTATAGGTGAAATCGGCTAGGTATATTAATGAATAGCTTGGATAATATGGGTTTATGCTATTATTAAGATAAATTGTTTTCCTCCAAATTTCAAGTAAATGTTTTCTCCCTAATGTACGTGAACGCAGTAGGCCACCGAAAACTTGCATGCGGGAAGTGCATTTCATTTCTTCTTGGAAGCAGCATACTATGAAAAATGGTTTAGTGTGTTTTTAAGAATGAAAATTTAATAAAGATTTTATAAGTACTTGCATATATATTTATGTTCATACACGCGCACACACCATACATACCTACATGTACATATTATTAAGGTCCCTTATGTGGGCCATACATGCTAAGTGGGCGAACCGTACTCAGATGAATAACTTGTAATAATCTACTACGTCATGTATTTCAAATAGATATACGTACAACGTTTACATAATGTTAAACAATACTCTTTACATTAAGTTACATTTATTACTTTGATTTACGTCGGGGGAGCTCAATATATCATTTGTTAGTTAGTTGCAAGTATTTATAGTTTAGTTGTTATTTTAAGCCACGTGAAACTACTTATATAATGTTTGATAGGGCACATGTTGGAACTATTGGAACGTGTTCGCCTTAATGAAGCCAAAGGCTAATTATCGTTGCGCTACGGCGGCAGGAACCCCTGTCGTAGTCCCATCTTGCGCCGTCGGCGGTTGGCTGTGATAAGACCACGTGCGTGGTTCCGCCGGCACTGAAGTTGTTGTCCATACCCTGTGTTGTTTCCTAAACACGGCTGCTGTGTTGTTAAACCGCCCTGCGGCTCGCGTTCCGATTACCGCGGCGCTACATCGCCCTGCTTCCGTAACAATATGCACTGCTGGTCATTAAAATTGCAACACCAAAATGACCGTGAGCTATCACAACCACGGTTGTTAAAGACTGTTCACGATAAAGTGAGCATTTTTAAATCAACCTTAAGTCACTGCTCATACCTGCATGTATTTTAATCGGTGCAATGAGTGACATGTGCCCAGTAAAGTTGGTAACAATGGAGGGGAAAATAGTTCCATATATTAAAGTCAAATAAAAGGTGTTAGGTGACCATTTATGATAACTTAGATTATTTGTCTCGCTTTCTGTTGTTTTTTAATGCATGGAAACGTAAAAATTAGCAGATTTGTAAAATATTTACTTTTCTAATAATTCCACAGTTTCAGTTGACTAACGCATGAATAGAGTGATGAGGCCCATGACAACGTTAATTTTACATAAGGAGGAAAAACACACAATGTGTTTACAAGTAGATCTTAAGCAGGGCTTTCAAGAGTGCTCATTTTACAGTGAACAGGCTATAGACATAATACCCACCATATACAGTTCGGTATGGCGTACAGAACTTGACGAAATCAGTTCTCTGTGGCGGAAATAACTCCGCTCGGGCGGCAATAACCGCTGATTCACGACGCGGCATTTAGAAGAAGAGACTTTGGATGTCCATCCCGGATATCTCCATCCATGAAGCTTCGATTCGCGCCCAAAGTTCTTCCGTCGTGGCAACGGGTGCCCTGTGGCATGCCGGTCGTCATCCGACCATGGACCACAAATTCTCTTTTGGCGGGAGATCTGGTAAACGCACAGGCCAACGAAGTAGTTTGACGTGGTGGTCATCCAGAAACCGTCGGACGATGTTTGCCACATGCTTTCGCGCGTTTCCCTGTTGATACAGGGTCCCAGGCTGGCCCTGAATATAGGAGACATTCACAGGCTGCAACACCTCCGCGATATAATGGATGCTGGTCAGTGTACCAGCGACGTATACTAGGTTCGAGCGGGACTGGAATCTGATGGCATCCCATACCATAACTCCAGGGGCTGGGCCCGTATCATCCTGTATAACACGCGACTCGGCCTGGCGTGCGCCAAGGTGCTGCCAGACGCGAATGGGACCACCGTGCTCCTGCAAGGAGAAGCGGGATTTGTCGAAGACGGACGATCGGATTCCGTTCCTCTCTCCAGTTCCAAAGTTCCACGTACTATTGCAGCAGCATGCGGCTGTGGCGAGCAGGCAGTGGAGGTTGCTGTAATGGGCGCTGGACAAGTTTCCTTGATGCTGAAGATGGCGATGCACTGTGCTTGCGGAGGCACGGATTCAAATGCCACATGCCTGAAATCCTCAGCGAAGGTGTTTGATGTGGCTGTACAGTCCGTAACTACCATGCGTGTCAGATGTGTGTCCTCGCTCCCGTTGGTGCGACGGGGCCGTTGACTTTCAGCACGTCCCTCCTCGGCTCGCTGATCCCACATGCTCTTTACAGCTGTGATCGTATTTCTTTCAACGCAGGAACTAATTTCATTGTAGGATAGTCCACAATCCCGACGATTCACGATTCTCCCTCTGTCAAATATGGGAACCTGTTCGTATGGTTGTCGTGTTCTTCGAAGCGGAACACGTCTGTGCACGCCAACGGAGGCGAAACACAACGTCACTACGTCTCAGCGGATCCCCGACCTGCACTTATTATTTTAGTCATTGGCACACGTGGTGCACCACTCGGCTGAACAACTACTCACGCCATTTTACAGCCCTGATCTACGCATTCCTCCAATGTGGGGTCCTTCAGGTGCGTCCTTCTTGGTGTTGCAGTTTAAATGGCCAACAGTGTACGAGATGTTGTAACATCAGTTCGTTATCAGCGATGCAGACGGGATATACCATCGGCTGCAGGAGATCCGTCAACGTGCGCCACTTCTCGTCGAAATACTGTAAAGATGTCTGCCTCATTGCTGGAACCTCGGAGACTACTTTGAAAGATAATAAGTAGCTCGTACACATACGATACGTAACCGTTTAAATGAGTGCATGCAGGTTGTACGAGAAAATATCAGTTAAACGGTGATTTAAAGCAGCCATGTTTGTCTTTGTTCCTTACCGGACATTTCTGCACCCATACCCCATGTGGTGTTACCTTTAAGATTTACTTGTACACTTTCAACTGTATATAGTACATTTCCTGTGCTGGACCATTTTCGGGAGATAATAATAGTTGCCTTGACATCTGAATCAGCCCTTGTACATTGAGAGGGGGTGTGGTGCAATAACAACCAATATAAAGGACCCCTTCAATAATTATAAATGTAAACTAAGCAACACATATTAAAAGAGTACAAGCAGGGAAAAACTGGTATTTATATTTTAGTATATTTTATCTCGGACATTTCGTCGTTTATTTCCATCATGAAGGGCCTTTCAGTGTCCTCCATCTGCAAAAAAAGGTTTCTTCTTCGCCTTCAGTCTACTTCTTGTTCCAATGAGCTGGTTACCTTGTGTCCATTTTATTTCAGCTCCTGAGTCTCACATCCCCTAGACCATCGTCTCACTCCTTCAAAGCATATTTCTCTCTCTCTCTCTTTCTCTCTCTTGGAGTAGGGAGATGCAGCGAGCTCCCTCCACGTCGTCAGCAAACGCACCAGCTCGCAGCGACTTCCGCGTGGTAACATCTGCACGCCCACGGCATTTCCGGCTGCGTTACCTTCCGCCTACTCAAGGACGCGCGAGTGTGAAAACGACACAAGAACCATTGCCACAGTGTCGTTAAATTCACTCATGTAAATGTGGCTACGTCTATACAAGGCTTCGCAAAAATTTATTTAATGAAACAAAACACGCTAAAATCTAAAATTTACATGAGAACTCCATAGCCCCTCCCCATCCCCCCCAAATAAAATGCAAGAGATGTACAGGGGTTCACTTTGTGGAAGTAAAGGTCTAACAAATTAACACACGTAAATCTACATTTATAAGAAAGGAGCTCTATTGAATTATAGACGATATTAATATTTGACCCTATTCTGGAAACAATAAAAATATTTCCTTTTTTTTTTTTTTTTTTTTTAACAAGTCGTGCTGTCTAGAACATGTTTTCTTAAGTTATGCAAGTATTTATTTTATGTTTTCCACAGAACATATTTTTCCCTTACTCCTTTACAATAACCCTCACTAGACGGTTGTTTGAATATTTTAACATTTTTCAGGTATTGCTGGTGAGCTACGTCTAGACTTTCAATTATACAGTTATTCATTAAGAATTTTAAAATTATTTTTCCCGAATAAAAGAAAACGGCTTTAAGAGGAATATACTAAAGCAATGTTTGGCTGGTAAAACCTTTAAAAGGAATATACTGTAGCCATCTCAGTTTAAGCAGTGTTCATAAAATAAACCAAAATTGTTGTTTAAAATGTTTACACCGACAAGGCATAAAACACAAATCGGTACATTACCTGTAATTGAGAGCTGTCTATTACAACAGAGTGGTTATCAGGTGTGACGTGCCCATCACAATTGCAGCTTCCTACAGGAACATCTTTCTGCTTCGATGGCTTTGATAATTATCACTGCTCGCTACGGATTCGAATATATTTGCAGTTGAAGTACATCATTTCTTGACAAAACACATACTTTGTACACCTTTATGAGTTGTATTAACTTCGTGTAAAATCACAGAGGTTGTGGTCTGTCTTGGGCTCTGTACTGACACCTTTACAGTTAAAAATGTTGAGGTTTTTCCGGACTTATTACTGTGGCGTTTCCGAAGAAATTATGGCTTAGAAAATACACGCAGGAAAGTAACACGAAGTGCATGTAGTAATGTTCACTTCGGTCGTGGCGTGCACTATTAAGGCTCCGCCTAACTGGAGATATTTTCTGAGTCCGAAGCCAGGAACGCGGCTCTAGCTGTTGAGCCACCGCGGCCACCTGGATGCCGGAGCGGAGGTGGGAGATGACAGGACTGCTTTAGAGAACTGAATTATATCGTTTATGTCAGCCGAATTTCTTATTTACGATGTTTAATTCATTAAAGGTTTTAGATATTTTAGTAGTTTTTCCATTTTAGTTTCACAGGGGACTGTAACTGAAGAAAATATTAAGTTTGAAGCACAGTAACTGCCGATGTAGCAGTGCACCTGACTGTACAATTTGAAGAACTCATAAAAAAAGTAGTACAGACATCATAGAAATTGTCAGAAAATTGCTACTTATGCTGTATATGAAAGAAGACTGTATATATTTTGCAACATTATAAAATGTTTTACTAAAATATAGTTTTTAAATGTAAAAATAATCGATTTAATGAGTCTGTATTTTTAACGAAATTTAAGCGTATTTCCATTCTATATGCTTTAGAAAGCAGAATTTTGCAAGAAAGTCTTCGTCATGTGTACTATGATTCCATGTAAGAAAACTGTAATAATGATGTAGGTAATAATTTTTACAATTGATTTTATGTGCGTCCATTTGTCACAAATATTTATGGCTGAAAAGGATGCAAATAAAAATAATTATAAAATTGATATGATGCATTATTACTATGATTTTATTACTCATAATCACAGTAAATATTATGACGATCTTTCTTGAAGAAGCTTTTCTTGTAGATTCTGCTTTCCGAAGCACCCAAAAGAGAAATACGCTTAAATTTGGTTAAAAATGTTGACTCTATCGTCAGATTAATTTTTTACATTTAAAATATATATTTTAGTAAAATATTTTATAATTTTGTCAAATACATAAATTCTTCTTTCCTTACAGCGTAAGCCGCAGTTTTCTGACAATTTCCATGGTGTCTGTATTACGTTTTTATGAGTTCTTCACATTGTAAGGTCAGGTGCAGTGCTCCATAGGCAGCTACATCGTGCAAGAAACAGTAGTTTAGGTTTTTTTTTATCACTGTAAAAAAATTAGAAATTTTAATTTTAATTTAATTTTTCCCATCCCTCATGAACATGGCAATACCCAGTCGCGTGCTAAAATGCTAATAGTCGTTTCCACAAAGTAGATTACGACTTACCTAAACGATTATTACGCAGAACTGTCGTGCCACCACTTGCGACATGTCTTGTATTAATTTTATTCGTCGTCCGACCAAAATTGTTCGTCGGCGGTGGTAGAGCGCGCTGTGAGCGCTTTCTCGTGAATGTCGCCCCTATCACGTGGCCCGACCGCGGCTCGCACCTTACCGAAAAGCAGTCACCAGGCAGCGCGCCTTTGAAGTTCCGCCTGCATTATTCACATGACGTACTCGGAAGGCAGCGATGCGCACGCCATAACGTGATAGTGGTGTCAGGTGGACGCTGGGAGGTGGCGATTGAAACACTGGTAGGTGGGCGAGCTCGTGATTACAAAAATGATATATAAACGTACGTTGAACTCTAATAAGAGGTTATTATTTGGAAGCGCAAATATGCTCCTTCAAATAATCATATTTCAACCTCGTAACAACTACACAATGATTTTCACACACTAAAACCCTTACATGGATGGAGTTGATGTAAATATGTAAGAATAATGTGCGTACGAGGTACCTAAACTATGCAAATCAAGTAATATCTACCTTGACTACTAATTGGTATTTTTTCTCTGATTGTCCCCCCTGCATATTTTCTTATGTTGGTATAAGGACGAAGATGTTTCAGGCCTGGTATCATATTCTAAATGGGGTTTATTGACAATTTTGGAAGAAATTCATTTTAAATTTTCTTATGTTGGTCTAAGATTTAAAGTAGCTAGTCAATATCACGAGCTGGAATATGAGTTAACTAATGCTGAAATGCACATTTTCAATAACTTTTTTGCTTGAATACAGCCGTGTACGCCACCAATTACATAAATACTCCAGAAAAATTGCTAGTTTTCCTTTATCGTTGGCCCATATCACTGAATGTCAATTAATCTGTCCTTCAACGAACATTATTTCTGTATCCTAAGAGAATATAACACAGTTTTTCAGGGTGATATTTGTAAATACCTGTATTTATTTGCGTCGTCTGAATTTTTCGGATATGGATAATACCTATTGCATTAGTCTTGCAAAACCTTACACTAAGATTTACTCGAACGCCATCGTGTTATTTACTATGTTTTAAGTCTCAGTTAATCGTATCGTATAACTAACATTTGCTACAAATAAACAGGGGTCGTCAAATATATCTTCTAAACAGAAGTTAAAGGGATTACTAACTCTGGAACCATAGTTATGAAAAATTTTAAAGGAGGAAGTTAGTTGTAAATTTAAATTCGAATCCTTACACAATGCAGGTATGGTATAAAAGCTGAAATGTACAAATAAATTTCGTATATTTCATCTTTGTAGTAAATATTGCACTCTGACGTTTAACGTACGTGAGGATTTTAAGGTTCTTTTCGTATTTAGAAAATCATCTTAAATTCTGAAATAGAGGACTAAACCAGCACTCTCTAAATTGCATACTGTGACATTATTGATTGAAACCAAACGTATAATGGTATGTTATAATTGTTTTGCTATATCTCATTCTTCAATACTTTAAGTGTTTAAAGTAATTGTCTATATTACTTCTCAGTTAGAAAAATTTAATCGTCCTGGGTTATCATCTATTATCGCCATCATGCAGCTTTTAAGAGTGGACCAGGCTCTCTAACAAGAAATCAGAATTATATATATAATTAATTCTAACTTTTCTGAAGCCCTGCTTAAGTTCTACTCTAAGGATATTCCCCTGCCTCATGCAAACAAAGGGCAACAGAGTCGTAAATTACACCCAAGGCACAAACGCACCGCATTCATGCACGAACTCTTACCAGGCATTACCAACACACATTCTTCCCTATTCTTATTTATATAAGTTATAAATTAAATATATTAATGCATAGTTAGAATTTAAGTGAATTTTGAATATAACCATTAATAAGGTACTATGATGTTAACGGAAGAGTAAGACGCTTGCAATACGTGACTTATGGGAAACAACCAAACGCGTCATATATGTGGCGATATTTCTTACGTTTGATTCAAATAGTGTGAATAAAACGTGAATAGACTATATGGTTACATTTGTGGGGAGTAAACAATATTTGATACTAAAAGACGTTATAATACATGCGGAGTGGGGGTAAATACTTATACTGGACAAATAAACCTCTCGGTAGCAAACACTCGCTCTCAAGTTCAATGCCGGATGCATCCATAAAACATGGTATTCGCCGAGGAGAGCAGAGGGATAAACGAAACGACAGAAGTTCCCTATCCACTCTGGGAGCCGAGCGACGACGCGCAATACGATGGCGGGGCACTACGGCCTGGGGCGAGGACGGGAATCCGACCAGAAACGAGGCGAAGATCAGTGTAACAGCTGCAGTGCACTTTTCAAATGTTCGCTGAAGAAAAGTTTACTGAAGGCTGTTCACGATAAAGTGAGCACTTTTGAAATCAACCTTAGAAATAACTCACTGCTCCTGCCTGCAGCGGGTGCACCGAGTGACATGCGCCCAGTAAAGTTGGTAACGATGGAGGGGAAGTAGTTCCGTACCTTAACGTCGAATAAAAAGTCTTAGATAATCATTTGTGGTAACTTGTACAATTTCTTTCGCTTTATGCTTCTTTAGTACATCGGAGTGTAAAAATGAGCAAATTTGAAAATATTTTCTTTTCTAATAACTTCACAGTTTCACTTGACCCGCGCATGAATAAAGTGACGAGGCCCGTGGCAATGTTAATTTTACATAAGGTGGAAAAAAACACATGACGTGTTCACAAGTAGATCTTAAGTAGGGCTCTCTAAAGTGCTCATTTTACCGCGAACAACCTATATGTATTTTACACTTGTGTAACATGTCATTTAACTGTAATAAAATCATTTAACGAAAAAAATTAATGCCATAGATAGTGCGTATATACATTTCAAATGCATGTGTTTTGGTGGCATGCAAATAATTAATTCACATCACTAATTTTTCACATCACTAATTCAATCAGCGTAATTTTCCACTTAAAAAATCAGTTTTTATTTTTCCCTGTTACTAAGTGAAGCCATTTTCACTGCAAATCAGTGGTTTTCCACCGATTCGAATTTAGAGTGTAAGAGCTATCGTAAGAAACATAATAACTGACTTATAGAATAAGCTTAGTATATTTTTTAACAGTTGGATTTGTGTATAACAGTTTCATATGTATATATATATATATATATATATATATATATATATATATATATATATATATATATATATATTATATATATATATATATATAAATAACAGATCCAGATTTTTTAGAGGCAACTTCTGTAAAGAAGGTATCCATATGAACCACGTAAATGCTTTTTATTTCGTCTTAATGTACTACTTTTCTACAAGTTTAGCTTTAATACCTCTGTGTGTCATAAGACAGCAACGCCAGAATTGGAAATTTTGTTTAAAGTACACGGAAGTCGAATGTTCATTTTGTGGATACGTTATTGTATGTAATGTACGAACGCTTCGGTATCAGAGAGTTATATAATAATTTAGAATTTTTTGTTTATAGTCTTTTGGCGCACATTGGGTAAACTTCATGTCTAGAGCTATCACGCAGAACAAGTTTGCTTCAGACGAACGGTGTCGTAAAACAGACTTCACTCAGCGCTAGTTCTCGAGATTTCAGACAATTAATATTCATAGGCGGGACGCAGAGAGACGCGGGCAAGACAAGGGTCATATGTCTGATGCTACAGGGTTCAATGTATGCGTTACATATGGATGCACAAATCTTACGACGCAACAAGACAAGATTGTCGCTTATAGGCTGTTCACGGTAAAGTGAGAACTTTCGAGGCCCTAGTTACTTTTTCCTTTTAGCTATTTTAAGCATACTTTCCGAAGGAAAAAAAATGCTTATCATATCACTTCTCTGTGTATGTATGTTTGTCTGTGCGTGTTTTAGTGTATGTATGGCTGTGCATGTGTGTGCCCCACCCCCCGCCACTTTTCAGTTTTAGAACGCGTTAACTGAATTTCACCAAACATGGTATACGTATATATATAGTACTTAGTAATGACACCTGAATTTTATAACTTTCAACCACGTTGGGCACTTACTTTCAAAATGGTGGCTATTTTAAAACTTGGGGTAATATGATATATCACGGATCACCATTTAACCAATTTCGACCAAATTAGTATACTGAAAGTATATATTACGAGCAACATATAAAGTGACATATAACCATTTTTTTCCGCCATTTTGGAAGATAGCGCCATACAAAAATAAAGTTAGTATGCCATAACTCGGTAAATAATTAACCGAATAGTACCAAATTAGGCAAACAAGTAGTACTGATGCAGATGACGGTAAGTGATATGTTTTAAACATGTCAGACACTTATTTTCAAAACAGTGGCCATAAAGCCTTTTAGAGTGCTATATCGTCAAAACTATATAATCGATTCCAACTTAACTTCGTGTGCTCGCAGTAGATGTTACAACTATCAACTATATTTACACGGAGAATCCTTTGTCCTCCATTTCGTAAGATAGTGACAAGCGAATAAATAAAGATTTTATGTTATATTTCGGAAAATAATTTATAGATTCCCACCAAATTTTGCAAACAAATATTGCCGCAGGAAGTGGTGTGAACTAGTATGTTTTAAGTAGGTGAGGCACTGATTTTCAAAATGGTGGCTATATGAATATTCTAGTTCAGTTTATTTTATCGACGAAACAAATTCCGACTTAATTTTGTATGCTGGCAGCGCCTTTAACATTAATCAAATATGTCTCTGCAGAGCCTCATTTCTCTGCCATTTTTATGATAGCCCTACAAATAAAAACGAAATGTTTTATCTCATATCTCGGGAAACAATCAACCAACTCTTACAAAATTTGGCAAAGATGTTCTACTGTGGTAGACCATATTAGTTCTCAGTATGACTCACTCATTTTCATAATGACAGCTCTAAAATAATTTTAGTTTTATTTGCTATATCTTCGATACTATGTAATATATTTGAACAACTTTTTATATCGGCAGTATACAATTATCGAATGTTCTACTACATTACTTTATTTCCTCCATTTTTGAAGATCGCCATATGAAAATGATGATGGTTTCATGCCATATATCGAGGATCAACCAACCTATTAACACAAAATATTACACTGAAACATTTCAACTAATCTGTACCAATATGTAGACACCATAAATTCCACATAATACCATGTAAACTTTCATGACTTAAAAAAGATAGTCAAAATGACTGCGTCATAAACAATTTAGGCAAGTTTACTACATATATGAAACAATTCAACCAAATTTTGCGTGTAGACACTATACAGTAGAAGCATCGTATATAGAACTTTTTTTTTTGGAAATTTTGTAATATAGCATCAAATAAGAAAACAATTTTTTTATGCCATAACACAGGGACCAAACAACCGATGTTCACCAAATTCTTCATACAATTAGTGCTATGGTAGGCCATGCGAACTTACATGTTTTAAGTGGCTCAGTCGCCTATTTTCAAAATAATGGCCCTCTAAATATTTTCTGTTGGTAAACCCCGTCATTCGAAACATTAGCCTGATTAAATCCGATGTTGATCTACCGAATCTAACCTCCACAATGCAGTGCTTTGCACGCTAGCTTATTGTACGAAGTTCTCTGTGTTCAAGTTCCGGGAAAGGAACGTGTGTATTTGTAATTGTCTCGCTGCTGTAAATACGTTTCTGATTTGATTTATCATGTTATTGCTTCAGAAGAGCAGCCAAGTCATTTCTAAAAACTAAGCTTTTAAGAACCTATATCAATATTAATGCGCCCATGTTGAGGAAAGTAGGCTTTTTAGTTACATAAATAACTTCTTGTTTTACCGTCTATCCACTTATTTAGATAAATATAGTCACGTAAGTAATTAACACAGTGTGAATATAATACCGCACCCAGAAGATGACGTCTAAAGCCAAAATAAAATACATTTATTGGTTATTACTCCAAGTGAGAGGGCTTTCAAAAGTTCTCAATTTTCTGTGAACAGCCTATATAACGAGGAGACGGTCTGATTGTAATTGTGCTATGTTCGTTATGAGCAGGCCGTCTGATAGCAGAAAAACTCAGCGCACGAGCAGTGACCAGTCTATCCTGCCTGTTCATGTGAGTAATAAGTGTTTACAGGTTACTTGTGACTTTTCTCATTTCATTTGTTGATGGAGATAGACGCGGACACGTTGGTCGTTTTAGTGCAGGCTAGGCCCTGTACTATACGACTTTCCAATGAAAGAATATCACGAAGCAACGTGATATCAAAGATGTGGGACGAGTTTGGCCAGCAGATGAATGTACTAATAGTGTCTAAACCCTGATGTGGGTGTATGTGTTTATAATGTGGTTGCATTCAGGAAGGTGTGTTAAGTAGTGGTCAATGGAACATGAAGCAACGAGCGACATTCAACAAACTGGACGAGTAAATTTGTGAACACCAAACTCATTGAACACAATCACAAAATAAATCCACGTAAAACCTACAACCACCATTGCCATTTAACTTTAAATATTATGAACTGAGCACTTTTTAAAGACCCGATCAAGAATTACTTCTGTGTATATTGTGTAGTCTTCCACCAAATGTCAAATTAACATTGCAATGGGCCTCATCACTTTATTCGTGCGTTGGTCAAAGGCGACTGTAAATTATTAGAAAATAAAATATTTTACCAATTGGCTTATTATTATAATTATATGTATTAAAAAACAAAAAAGTAAAAGAACATATTTCATTATTCGCAAATTCTTAATCAACACTTTTAATTTTACGTAAAGGCATAAGAATGCTTTCCCTCCATCGTTGCCGAGTTTAATGAGGGAATGACCGTCAGTATATCAGTTAAAATACACGCAGGCAAGGGAAGTGACATTTTTCAAATTTTGATTTCAAAGGTGCCCATTTCCCCGCGAACAGCCTTCACTGTCCAGCGACGCTATTTTTCCGGCATATGCTGCTGGAATTTGTGGTACAAGTGGTTGTGCCTTTTGGTGTACTTGTTCTGCACCACTGGGTTGCCATCTCATCCTTAAACGTAAATGTTCGACGTTCAGGTTCTCACATGATGTTTGTCGCCATATTTATTGGCTTTAAGGTTATTATTGAAATTTTGCGCTACAAAATATACATGATCTTATTTCTTGAAAGTGTAGTAACTTTTATTGGTCATGTGTGTTAGAAAAAAAAATCTCAAAGCTGTATGATGAATTCTATATTACTAAAATGAAAGGAAATGTAATTTTGTTCAATGTGCTTTGAAATTGCAATTTTGAAAAACTCAGCGTTAAGAGAAAATTGCAGACATAAAATTGACATAAAATTATACTGTTAATATTGTTGCCAGGTAAGACAGCACCAGACAAAATATCAATTATACTGTCAGCAGACACTATTTCGAAATCTCGCGTGTAACTTTAAGGCCATCATTCTCGCATCTTCATTTGTATACTCGATCACAGATTAAAATCAGAAGTTTTTAAGAGTAGAACATATAAACCTCAAAAAAATATTTTTCACTGGCTTTAATTAATTTTGTATGAAGGATGTTAGCAGGGGTAGTAGACTTGAATAAAGTCTGTCAAAGTATTCTCTACAGTGACTAAATATTTTAATTCCGTACTTTCTTTTGGACCATGGTCAATTACTGTGGTGTGTAATATTTTGTTATAAAAACAACAGAGTCAATGTAAGAAATCAAATTAAACATACATATGAATGTAACACATCTCTCACAATTTCTCAAAGAAAAATAAGTAAAACATTTCAGCAGAAATCGAAAAAGATTATTTATATATAGGTGTTTTATTGTGTATCTGTTATTTGTTCTTGTTGTTTTTCGCCCGTTATCTTACATAATTTTTCGTAAATGAAATGTTTATAAACACACGCATATATATATATATATATATATATTTTATATATATATATATATATATATATATATATATATATATATATATATTACATACATATAAATACATACATAAACACATACAATACAAAAAAGTTGACGTTATGTTTGAGGATGAATGTCCCCTTCTTAAGACACCCGTCTACTTAGAGCTTTTTTCCGCGTTTGAAGCCGAGAAACGTGAGGTCTTGGAAACACTCAACAGCCCTCGTCTGAAATGTATGTTATTTTCGTACGTCAATACACTGGACGCACATTTAACCGTTCCGTAGGAAAACGTGTATTTCAAACACCCTGCAACGTACTTCAAGCGCCAGGTATACGGGTGCCTTAAGTCAATTATTTTTTTCATCGAATACACACAAATTTTAATTTTGAATCATAACATATTGTGATATCACATACATAAAATTACACCGCTGCTCTACATCACAGGATGACCCAAGATTCTCTTCTCGTCCATCTGTCAGTGCTCCTATATTCGCCCAGCGCATGCTAAAGCTAAAGGCCATTTCACATGATCAAACATTTTATTGAATAGAAATAATTGAATGCAGAAATTGTTCGCATTTACTTGAAGAGATTTAATTCATTACAAATTGAATTGTTACCTAAATGTGTTGAAATGCTTTTCACATATGGACATGCATTCAGTCAATATTATAGTGGCAACTCGATAATTTTTCGCAAATATTTCAGTTTTAAAAATATTATTAAATTCAGCATTTTTTTTAAACCTCAACAAACCATACAATAGGCAAAATGTATTTGTCAAACCAAAACAAACATTTTTTTTCTAAGGTGATATATTTACTTTGTATGATATAAATATTTATAAATATTTTTGTTGCTTAAATGCATAAATTACTGCATTAAGACACTATACTTTATATTGACACTGTTTTAGTAATTCGGAGTGCCAGTTGAAAAATTCTGTTACTGAATGTATACATGTTCTAAATGAAAATCTTTGAAGGAATTTGTAGTTATTCATTGGCTTGAAAGACAAAATGTACGCGATTATGACCTCCCATTGACGTCACACAGCATTCAAGGAATTGAATTCAGTACATCTAAAGACAATTCTAAGCGATGTTTCATCATATTAACGGGTCTTGAAGCCCAGAAATCCACCCCAATGTCGGAATGTTTTCCCTCAAATTGATTATGATTGATGAAATTAAGGCCTTGATCCGAGTAGTTGGCCAACAAATAAAATCACTGGTGGTCCTCGTTTGCAAGGTAGTAGTTTAGTTTAATTGAATAATGCTGTCGACAAATGGCTAAACTTAATTATTTTTAAAACACCTTGCGTTTTCTACAAATGTCGTCAAAATTTTGTATTGTTCACTACTATTCAATGACGTAGACACATTGATTTTTATAACTTATAACACTAGGCCTATTGATTTTATCTTTTTTCATACATTATTCTTCTCACGACATATTCGTTTTAATATAAGCGGATTTTTATTCATTTATCATATGATTATAATAGTCAAATCATTTGTGGATACAATATCATCTTATCGTATAAGGTTAGAAAATTGTTGGCGCCGTTTATTAGCGAGTTATTCGATTTCTTCTGACCTTATCTAGAGAATTTCTGGCTTCGTAGAGGTACACATATGTATAAACCACTGGAAAAGACCACTGGAAATGTATCCAAATAAGTAGAGACTAAAGATCAGAAAGCTAAACTTTGTATTCAGCTCAACATGGATCCATTTTCTGTTGTAAGAGTAAACTTCATTATTTATACATGTCGTTCGCTCGCTATAGAGTATACTGAATACACGTTTTGTACTGTTAAGTGTTTAGTTCGCAGATTTATAATTTATGTTGTAACAAATGTATGTCAGAATATTTTATTTCATGATGCTTTTAAACAAAATGTTCATCATCAGAGCTGAATATTTTTTTTTGTCTAGGTGGTTCAGAAAGACATGCAACTTAAAAACATTTATCCAAAAAACAAGATAATACGTGATAAAAGCACTCTTTAACTACACCTACTGAAAAATATGAAGAATAAACACTGTTTACATTTCTTGCTTGCACTATGCCCTCTCCAAACTAGTTAACCTGAGTAGTGGTATATAGTTCCTCCGGGAGAGGATCGAGGATCTGACCTTGAATATCGACATGTCGACACGCTAAGGTCACGCGGCCGCCATGTCGAATTAAGGAATTCCCGCTCTATCATTGCGATCACGTGTCTGTCCTCTCGGATTCCACCATGTTGCTGCCAGTACGCCGTCATCTCTGAAATTAGTGGCCTCGGCAAAAGCCGATGTAAACAGAGAGAATGGAAAGAAGAAGGGAGGATGAAAGCGAAAGAATAAAGGAAAAAGAAAAAAAAGCACGCGGAGAAAACCCTCATAATGCAAGAGCATGAAAAATGACATACTGGCTACAAATATGACGGTTCAAGTTGGTGGCGTACTGGCTTTAAATATGGCGGCATACTGGCTAGCAACATGACGAAATTCAAGATGGTGGACATGTGACCGGAATGATAGAGCGGAAGTCCTGAATCCAAAATGGCGGCCGCGTGACCTTTGCATGACGTCATTCAAGGTCAGATACTCGATCCTCTCCCTGATGTGCCCGGAGGAACTATATACCACTACTAACCTGGTTATAAATAAACTTACATTTCCCATTCTCTTCTCTATCTCATGTTTCAGTAATCACGTTTGTTGTTTTTCTGATTTCTTTTACATCTTGACAGTTGGTTATCGTTCATATTAGCATCTCGTTACATTCAATGTTAGGCGCACAACAGCAGAGTATGATGGATTCATCATATGTACGGCCACCTGTTTTTCGCGACTTGTTGTGTTCCAAAGCACTTCAGTTCAGAACCACTTTCGTGATTGGATCATTTAAATTGCTACGCGTCTTATCTGACTTTATAGCAATCACGGACGGTCAGAATCGGATAAACTTAGTTCTTGTTAGCCGACCTCCCGTGGCGCAGTCAGTTGGTGTGCCACCGATCTGGTGTGCGGGAGACTCTGGATTTGGATCCTGGGTAAGTCATGGGTGTTAATTTAAGTATGTAAATCGTCCCCTGATAAGATTTCCAGCATAAAACCGAGGAACGTTAAAAAGCCCTTTAAAAATTAATGAAAAAATTTATTCTCGTTGACTCACTCATATAACAGTTTTTCTTCGCACAAAGACAAACGGCCGGTAATCATAGGAAGGTTGCACGTGTGTATATAGTCTATTAAAGTCTAGTCTCCGCGTAAATCGTTCCGCGAAAAACACATGGTCCAAATTATATATAAATCGTAATTTTAGGGTGAGTGTAGCTTGCGTGAAATCATTGATAAAAATCACAGTACATGATTTTAATACGAACTGTTTTCCTTACTTAGCACTGAGATGAATTATGTAATTGCATTACACTTCTTCGCCCTCTTCCAAAAATGGTTTAATTGATGATTCCCTTTTTGCTTATTTTGAATATTATGCTCTTCTGAGAACGAAATATTAATTAATATTTGAAACAAAATGCTTTCTATTATAAAAGATAAATAGGTATGAATACATAGTTCCACAACTTCGGTCATATTGAATATAAATTGCTTTACAGTGTTGATAAATTACCTCGCGGCACGTTTCGAAAGCTTTTACAACTAACACATGGCAGAGAGTCATGCGAAACAAAGCAGCGAACAGAATAATGGGCTATTCCCTACCGCGGCAACTGGGAATCTGAACAGTTTTTGCTGAAATCGCGCTTTACAGTGCAAATGAAAATATAATCATTCGTCACGCCAGTCGTAAATGGCCGGCTGGATGAATGCGCCTAATAGGAGCACTGCTTTCCAGACGTTAATTTCGCGAGGAATCCATTCTCACAGCTCCACGCCCTTTTGGCACGAAATTCAATGCAGGGCGGGCTTTCATTACGTCCGTAGTTCTGAATATAACTCCCACAGTTGTATAGTTGAAGTCCTGGCGTTATGGTGTTGGAACATAACGCTCTTTTATGAGCACCGTGTCAACAGTCAAGAGGCCCGTATCCTGTATAATTAAGAGAGCCTGCTTCCTTTAACACTTCGTGCATAGCCGTGTAAAGTAAAACTCTTCACTTTACGTTAGAAGAGATTGAGTGCGCGTCTTTGAGACTAAAACATTTTCAAAACGTTCATGAACGTGCCTGCAAATTGTTGGTGTCAAGTCATTAGTCGTTACGATTATTTGGCCTATAGTAATTTAGTTTTAAGTTACTAGGCCTAATATAACTTGTCCTTTAGGTGATATTTCAATTTTTTTTTTTTTAATTTTGTTATCTGAGAGAGGATTCAAAAAATGCCCCCTTAATGCAGTTGTCACATGTCAAATTATTATAGTTTACAAAATATAACACTCTAAAATTCCGACACAAGAGTGTTATAGGCAGGTTCAAGTGTTGAATTATAGACTAAGCGTGGCGTACTGCATTTGTGTTACAAGATACGAAAGGAACAAAAACAACTTTTCCTCTACAGTTTATGGTTTAAACTATGTAGTAAATGAATGTTAATAGTTTCGCGTGAATAAACAAAAATATATTTACGACAAGTCTGGCCCCTATTTTCAACAAAATTCAGAGTGCCGATACTCGCTCACCTGTTTATAAATAGCACTAATACTGAATCAGTTTGTTCTGCACACCATACATATTGCATTAAATGCAATTTGATTGAAAAAAATCTAGGAGCAAAGCCTAGTATGCTGCAGAATTCGGGAAATTAAGACTTTTGAGTGTTATATTTTGAAAACCATAATGATTTAACAACTAATAACTTCATTAAGGGGGCACTTTTCGAAAGTTATTTCAGATAATCAATTAAAAAATATGTGGAATATCACCTTAAGTTCTTTGGTCTAAAAATATTTAAACTTATTTTAGACCAAGGGTAGGGTACTTGCGATACTGTGGCTGCTTTATTTTAATTTAGTGTTACCACTAAGTGAATGTGTTTGCGGCAAGTCGTTCTCACTATGGTTTCACGTTGATGTGGCGAGGAAGCTGTACAGCTGATGATAAGCGCCCATCAGGTAATTTGGTAAACTTCTAAAATGTTCCTTATATTCAGGAACATTTTTAAGGAAGTTTGCTATTAATGTACTTAAACGAGGTCCATAATAAGGTATAATGGAACTCGACTACGTATACGGCGTGTTCGGTTACTCAGTGACTGAACTCCGTATATTTTTATTGGACCAAGTGTAATACCAAATCCCTATACAATTACACGCGGAAAAGTACTTTTTATAGAATTTGTGTTTTAAGTTGTGGTGTACGACGCCTGGAGAACAAGGCGGCACGATCATGCGTGGTAGGCATGGAGTTTTAGAACAAACTGAGAATTTGTTTCACGCAGCAACAAAACTATTTTAAAGTTTTGACTAAACAGTGCGATTTTTCATGCACGAAGCCTTGGATAAAAATGATGGCGTAACGTATTAGCTTTTGAAACATAATCCAGATTTTAAACTTTAATAGAGATATAAAATAAACCGTTAAGCTGCTAATCCATATATATGTATATATACTACATATATATATGTGTATATATATATATATATATATATATATATATAGAGAGAGAGAGGAGGAGAGAGAGAGAGAGAGAGAGAGAGAGAGAGAGAGAGAGAGAGAGAGAGAGAGAGAAGAGTTCACGGTTATTTGAGCACTTTTAAAAATGTTTGAAAAATGTCACTGTCTCTACTCACATGTATTCTAACATGTACAATGACTGGTAAGCAGCCTGTAAAGTTGGTAACGATGGAGGGAGAGTAGTCTGATGTATTAACGTCGAATTAAAAGTGTTAAGTAAACTTTTTTAAATACGGGATTTATTTATTTTGCTATCTTATTTTTTAAATGCAAATAAGAGTAAGAATTACCAAATCCGTAAAATATTTTCTATCCTAATAATCTTAGAGTTTCACTTGACTGACGCACGAACGAAATGCTGAAGCCTATGGCATTGTTAATTTTATGTATAGTTACAGAATACTATACGTACATCTCTAGCAGGGCTTTCAAGAGTGATCAGTTTAACGTTAACTGCCTTTAGTATAATAGAAGGATACTTTCTGAGCTCAATCGAAAAGAATACTCATTATTTTTAATTTTGACGCTTACCAAGTTTGGGAACTTACCGTCTCAATTTTTGACTCGGGTTGAAATCCTTCTGAAGTAAATTCGATTCTAAGTGTTCACATTTATTTTTATACAAACTGAAACACTTTTATAACTAAAGCAGTTTCTTTCCCTTTTCGCTTTTTATGAATGAAAATTATGTAGAGGTAACGTTAGTTCGCGGAAATTTTTTTATTAATTTATGGCCAGGTCTTCATTGAAAACAAATGAGTGTTGGTGATGTTACGAATGTTTTTGGATAGTTTTTTTGCCAGTAATTTTTTACATGAACACGTCTTTAAATTTGCAACCCTAGTGGGAGGCGATCCAGAAAATCCGATGATAACAAAATCGGGGATACAGTTTGGAATTGCAGCTCCGAATCTATCATCTACATACAAAATTCAATTACACCTCTCGATTTCCAAAGGATCAAAGAATATGTTACGTTGAGTGAGGACTGCGAAGCATCGCGGGCGGTATCGGCGGGGGGGGGGGGGGGGATGTGCGCAATTTTGAGTTCGTTTCGCTGCGTCTCATAACTTCCGCACTATATAATCTTTGACTATGAGAAGCTACAACGCTCGTTTAAGTTTCAATCGACAGCTCTCGTCAAGATCAATCGATTGTGTGTATAAAAACATTTGTTTGGAGCTGTTATGGTGAAATTGTATGAGTTTAATGTCGGCCTATACTAGTCAGAAAGCCACGCCGAAATACAGAAATCGTACACAGTTGGAAAGAGCATCTCAAAAGCAATCCAGTGACACCCATAAAACCCCATATGATCGAGTGAAGCAGTGCCGGGGATGTAAACAGACATCAAGGCGTCCGAGCGCGTCAGCGTAGACGTACTCACGCAAAACAAACGGCCGTGTCCCCAACACAGCTACACCCCATTATTCGCTATTTTTCTAGCAGGGTAAGTATCGGGAATAAAGTCTTGTCATAGGTGTGGTCATAAGCAGACTTAACCAGTTGGCTCAGACATTCAGCAGTGACAAAAGAAGCGGACACATTATTTAGGAACGGACCACCTCAACGTTCGCCTGCAGTGATTTCGGAAAAGTATTGTAACCCGAGATCAGGATGGTTATACTTGCAATAAAAACTGGTCCTCCTGAAAACGAGTCCAGAGTGTTGCCACTGTGTTAGCTCTCTAAGTCCCATAATTAGATACGACTCAATTTGTAAGCACCGGGTTGGTAACACGCTATAAACTTTAAGTGTTTTTTGCAAACACGTATAAGGTTAAACCTTAATTTTAATTCGACTATGCCATTAGCTCATACTGATGCTTATTAGGGTCTTTAAGTTTTACAGACTCTCAGTTATAAGGAAGTATCTCGAGTTTTATAGCATAGAAAATAATTTTAGGATACGTTCCAAAATATTAAACAACCATTATAGGGTTGGAATCTCAATATCTAGTACACACACATGAAAGAAATTTGTTTATAAGCAGTTGTTGACATGAACATAAAACATATGAAGTTAGTTGTTACTAGGTAAAAATTAAATTTTTAAACTCTACTGAGAATGTCTTTTGTCTACATGCATATAGGTGTTAACGGGTGCAGAATTCACATAAGAACCTTATAAACTAAGATAAATAATAAAAATATTTCTTCACAAAAATTACGTCTATTATTTTAGCAACGTTAATTTCTTTCGTTCTTGTAAGGTGTCATAGAAAACATTAATTTGAATATGACAGATAACTTATTTAAAATTAAAATTTGCGAAATATCTTGTCCTGGACACGTGTTAGATACTATTTCGAAGATTCAGTAAACGGAAAGAAAATCTCTGTAGGAATTTTCTTGGTAGTTAACAAATATCTCGGGTGTGCAATGTACCTCTTACAATCAGCGATATCTTACAAGCACCCACCATTATGAATCGACAATTTTCCTTTACATATTCGGTGAAATATTTGTATATTGATGTTAAAATAAAAATTATTATTTCGGAATTTTTGTAATGTCTTGGAGAAATAAATTATTTTATTTGAAGACTTTTCTTGCTGAGATAAACTAATGGTAACTAAAGTTTAATTTTAAATATTTATGTTAGACGAGTAATCCTGCATACAATATATTTGAAGAACAAGCGGGTAAACGCAAGTGTATTCTTTAGGCATCTGAGAAATTGTGAATATATGAATATATATATATATATATATATAATAAACCACGTTTCAGAGAAATACTGTAGAGCAGATAATATTGGCTACCATAAGTGAAGCATAAAACAAAACTGTAAAAGAGAATTTGTTACATCTGCACTACAAATCTGAATTAGCGATATCAGTTCGTGAAATAATTTCACTGAAAGTGTAGTTTAAAAGCTGTGACTTACTAATCATTTATTGTAATGCAGTGAGGCATTAGTGCCAGGCTAGTATAACTCAATAAGAATCTGTGTTCAAGTCACTGAACTCCAATAACTAAAATAATCCAGTAGAATTTTCCTGAATCCAGCGTATAAGATTCAACAATCCTTTAGCCGAAATCACCGATTCGGAGCAGTTTTCAAATGAATTATATTTAAGATTGCGGTTGTAGGCATTAGCTGTTTCTTGGTTATTTGAGCGCTTTTGAAAAACCTGCTAATGATCTACTTTTATTTCTCGTCTGGTTTTCTTCTACCGTATGTCAAATTAACATAACCATGGGTCTGTTCACATTATTCGTGAGCCAACAAAGTGAAACTGCAGGCTTCTTAAAATGTAAATGTGTATGTGATATGCCTATCTAAACCTGATCATGCGTGTTAAACAAAAATCAACACTAACTTCAGTTATCATAAATTTGAAAATCATACTTATAATAAGTCAACTATAAGGAACTATTTTTACTATTATTAATTCGCTGCAAACTCAACTAGTAGTCTGCATGCCAGTGTCTAATGTAGCGTGTATATATAGGATGTTGCAAAATTGCATGGCAATACTTCGGGGAAACTTTCCTCACATCTGGAGGATAAAAGAAGGTTACATGAACGTAGGTCCGCAAACGCTTCGTTTCTTTACTACAGACCGTAATACATAATGTAAAGTGTATAGCCCGCAGTCTGGATCACGTTACTGTGGAATGACATCATAGCTGTAATTGGCAGCTCCATATAAGCCCCCGAGGAGCTCTGATTTAAATTCACTAGACTTTTATTTGTGGGGACATTTAAAGGCACTTGTGTATGCAACCCCAGTGTACGATGTGGGGGCACCCTCCGTAACCGTATTGTGGCGGGTTGCGAAAGAATCAGGAATTTTCCAGCGATTCATCAACGGATCTGGGTGCCCATGCAACGACAGATTGGTGCATGTGTTCGGGCTGATGGAGGGCATTTTCAATATATCCTTTAGTGTCAACGATAAACTCTTTCACACTTGTGTAACTAATTCCTGTACAGTTCCTACTGACCTAGGTGTAATGTCGTAGTCTGAGGTGCCGTGTATCATGCAATCGAACGCTAGGATGGCGTTCCACAGTAACATGATCCAGCCCGTTGGCCGTACACTGTACATTATGTATAACGGGCTGTAGTAAAGAAACTTTGTGTTTGCGGACGTATGTTCATATAACATTTTTTTCTTCCTCCAGATGTGAGGAATATTACTCAGAAGTATTGACGTGCAATTTTGCAACATCCTAAATATATAAATATATGTTTATATATATATAACATATATGAACATATACGTCCGCAAAAACTTAGCTTATATATATATGTATATAAAAACATATATATTATATACATACACTCATACACTGCGTATTTCTAGAACATAGGGACAAACTTCGGCAGTGTATTCCTGACGAAAATGTAAGACTAAAATGTAGGTACAGGCTATTCGCTGCAAAGTGAGTACTTTGGAATGCCCTCTCATTTGGAATTATAGTCAATAAATATATTTACCTTTTAGAGTTAGACGTTAGCTTCAGAGTGCGGTGGAATATTAACTCTGTGTTTATTACTTACATAGCAATATTTATTCGAAAAGTTCGTTAAAAGCTAAAATATGACTGAAAAGCAAGAGTAACAAGGGCCTCAAAAGTGCTCAATTTACCGTGAACAGCCTATATCACTCTTCTTATCAAGTGATTATTAAGGGAGCTGTGTGCCTCTGACAAATTCTCATTACTGTTATTGGCCTACCTGGTATGCAACACACAATCGTTGTACATAGTCAAAGTGAATTATCTCATAAACGGTTCAACTGAGAGTGTTTCGACACGACATTTTTTTGCTAATGTAGATGTGCTGATCCTCAGGTTATCTTTTCAAAATTACTTAGAAGGCAGCGTCACATAGTGTGATGAAAGTATAGGGCACCAATTGTCATTGACACATTGAAGAGGGATGATATTACCGATGGTGTTTTTAGAGGTGTAATGTCTCATCTATATAAATTACCAGTCATCTATTTGTTGCTTAATCGCAAGTGGTTTCTGATATCTTCAACTAACACATTTTAGAACTCGAATTTTGGGGCGTACAGCTTGACTATTAATCACTTTAGGGGATAAGTTGCACATATATTCTCGTTTTATATTTTCGTAAAGTACTGCCTGCTAAAGTTTGTCCCCGTGTTTTAGAGATAAATAGTGATATAGGTGTGTATGTGTGTGTATATATGTGTGTGTGTGGTTTGCATAATGACCGTATTGAGACATGGCACATGCATAAAAAGAAGCAATTATGTCTGTGGCGCCCGTCCAGTATTGGGAGAAGCTATTGCTATAGCATAATTTTCAAAGGCACTAGTTTTGTATTTACGTATTTTGCATGAGTATGTAGTAATGTTTGAAAACAGATACAAATATAGAAAGCTTTTAACATACAACGTGTGTCTGTTTTCTAATTTTAATGTGATATTTGCCCTTTAAGCTTTTCAAAAGTTTTGGTTGGCTTTGGAATGACTTGTGTCGTTCGTGTTTGGTTTAAATACGTCTCTTGTGTCGTTCTGCTCTAAATGGCGCAGCAAGGGCCTTAGTTTGATGAGTACAATCAGACCTTTCTTTGCGACAGCTTCATTAAGAGGCTTTGTGAAGGTTTGTCATTTAGGTTACTGGCTAAACGAGGATTAGTACTAGTGATGACTTCGCGAAAACATTTATGGTTTATTTCAAATGATCCGCCATCAGAGCGTGCTTGTTTAAAAATTACTCACTTTACCGTATAAAATCACTGCAAGTGAGCATATTGCGGATGACCAGTTTCGAATTAAGGCTGTACTTAACGCAGTAACGTGGAGAGAAAAAAAAAACAATACGGTAGCTATGAAAGAGCGTGACCTGAATATCGTCGCGTCCACGTCAAGAACATGCCGCCAGAACCCGATCAAGGAACATACAAGTATTGAGTTGCTACTCCGCGGTATGGCGAAGAGAATCTTATCTTTCTCATTTGTTTGCCGAAGTAGGTTCTACTGTAGTGTAGAAAGGTAGTCGAGCTTAACGTCTCGTCAGCAGCGAGGTCATTGGATACACAGGTTCTATTCTACTGCGAATGCTTAGAACACAGAGTAAACTCCAGACGATCACTTTACTATACTGGCAGACAAAGCGCTTAACCTCGACATCATTTCCTTTTTATTTTAATACTGTCCTAGGCTTTCCAGCCAAATTATTAATTGCCTCATTTATTCACAGTTATTTCATACGATAAATGCATTCGAATGAACAAAAATCATAATCAAGAGATGAACACTATTTGTAAACAGTTTCATGAAAATATTCACGTTGAATTAAATAACACTTGTGCAAACACGATCAAAAATTTAAAATGCATGAAACCGAACGCAAGTTTCTGCAATTATAGATAGAAAAACTGTGTAATATTTTAATGTTTATTTACGCAGTTAGTAAATATTGTGTTTAAACGTTTATAATTTTTTTTTTTAACCCGAAGCTGTACGAACGTAGAACTTTGAGTCCGGGTGTCTCCGGTAAGGATTATTTTTCCCTATCCAAGTAGCCGGGGCCAGGACGCGACTGCAGCTCCCTGGGGACCACCAATATGGCCACCAGCACGCCGGCACGCAATCACTAGGTCATTAGGCGGAGTGGATGATGTGGGCACGGGGTGAGGGGGGTGTGAGGTGCCAGGGTTTCGGTTTTGCGGCTGGCCAATCATCACCACCCCCTTAATTTCCCAGGTGGGTCGAGTTTTTTTTCCCCACCCCTCCCCGCCTTCTCTTGACCCGACCACCTGGACGTGACTTCCTCCCCTACCCCCCCCCCCCACCCACTTAACACCTTCTAATTCTCACTACCGGCGCCACATTCCCGGATAGCTACCGACCTCTGCGGCGAGAATTTGGGTTAAATTAACACGCCTAATTTTTCACCAGGTAAATCTAAAATCTCAACCACTCCATAGAGAAACAAAATATATAATTACATTTCTTAGGGGCGGGATTTTCTCAGCAACACAGCCGCTAAGAACTCTGGCATACGCAAAGCCATAATTGCATCTCTTATTTTTCCTGCAAACAACTTGATTCCGGTCATTATTTACGGAGCGTTCATGGCACCGCGATGCAGACACTGTTCCCGCATAAACGCTTAATTTTTATTCCTTGCATTTGATTAAACGATAGAAGTGTTCATTTTGTAATGTGCGTAATGTGTGTTGTAGGAGAGAGGAATGGTTTTTTTTTATAGAGATTATCATCTGCAAAACAAGCTAAATAAAGGCATGCCAGATTATATTTTACTCCGTCCTCATTCTGCAGTCCTATTGTTATTGTTTAAAACTTTTCGTCGTGGATATTAATTATTTTTGGGTAAAGGTGATATGTAAAAATACGTCTATATTCGATAGGATTTAGTATAAAACTATAAAGCAAGAACTAAAATGCATTTGTTTGCGTGAACTTGGAAGAGTTATGTAACATATATGTAGTTAATGAACTTTTCCTTATATATTAATCGTTTAATATCCAAATCTACACACTCAGGTATAAAAGTAATAAATTCATTAAAAAATACTTAGCAAATTAATTATTTAAAGGCAATTAGATTTATCATGTTATTATTGAATGAGGTTGGATGAGGCTATTTTCCATTTAATAAAATCGTACCAGACACAGCAGGAAGCCGTGAAATATTGTCTTTACATTTATGGAGTCAGACTCCTGCCTCGAAACATAGTAGCTTTACTGTGACTTCCATTTACATGTGGCACCATCGCATTGCGTGAAAGTGTTACGCCCATTCGACTCGCTGCGCGTTGACGTACTCGAGCAAAGGAAAACAGAGTTACAGGCTGTTCACGTTAAAGTGAGCACTTTTGAAATCAACCTTTGAAAAAAGTCACTGCTCCTACCTGCATGCATATATTTTAACGGGTGCCGTGAGTGACATGCGCCCAGTAAGGTTGGTAACGATGGATGGTAAGTAGTTCCGTATCTTGTAGTCGTATAAAAAGTGTTAAGTGACCATTTCAAATAACTTTAATTATCTCTCTCTGTTACTGTATTGTTTTAATGCACCGACTTGTAAAAATTAGTAAACTCGTTTAATATTTACTTTTTAAATAATTTCACAGTTTAAATTGACCGACGGATGAATAATGTGACGTGGCCCATGACAATGTTAATCTTACATAATGCGGAAGAATACACAACGATCAATGCAAGTAGATTTTACGCAGGGCTTTCAAAAGTGCTCATTTTACCGTGAATAGCCTATACCTGGTTTGACTGTAAACTTGTTTTGAGTTCCTACGGGTATCGAACCTTTGTTTCCCTGAACTACTTGACAAGCGAGGTAATGCACGAGTAGAGACCTAGATATTTTGTTACAAAAATGGCCACAACCTAGATCCCACTTTCATCTGCTACTCCAGCAAGTATCGTATCATCAGTTCACTAGGTGATTACACAATAACTCACCCTGTCATAAGAACGAAGCCGTTGGAGAGCTGAACGTCTACTGTAGTTTCCGTTGAACAGAGATCAAACAGCACACGTGAAAGCTTACACACACTATGCCTTACATATACAGTATGCCATCTAACATGGTAGAGCCTGTTCTCAATGGGTTGATCACTTATGAAATCCCTGCTTTGGATCTATTTTAACCTTTCTGTATCCTTCTACCGTGTGTAAATATGTCACGTTAACGTTGCCATGGGCTTAATGGCATTACTCGTGCATCTGTCAGTGAGTACATGAAATTATTAACAGCCTTAATGTATTGTTAACTTGCCGATTCGTACTCTAGTTTGTATGAAACAAGAGATTTGCAATTTGAACTGCCATAATTTTATGCAAAACATTCGTAAGAGAACGCTAAGACCTATAACGACTTGACTTAATTTGCTGACAACCTAACTGGGAAGCTGGACACCCATTTGTACGGTAGCATATAGCCAGTTAAGGGGCAGTGAATATTTTCCTAAGTTTTATTTCAGAAGTGCTGAATTTAACGTGAACAACCTGTAAAAAATCCAAACATATGGTCGTGACACATATAGTCAATTCGCGATTAATTGAAAATTTTCTGATTCAAACACGTGAAAAATTACCCTTGTTTGACGTGTTTGGTATTTTTTATATATAATAAATATGCTATGTATCGCAAGAGTTTTGTACTTGCGTTACCGTAAAAAAAAAGTACCTTACTTTTTGGTTACAATAAGCTTTTACATTTATTTTATTTTTAAATTATAATGTTTTATTTATAATTAATATTAAGTGTAACACAGAGAAAATAGGTGTTTTGGTATTGCCTGGTAAAAATAGTCCTTACGCAAAATACCGTTTGTTCGAAAAGGTTATCCTGCATTATAAACTTTATTTATATCCGCTATATGTAAGAAATATACATTTTTAACTGGTGTTACAATATTGTAAAACTAACGACGTTTTTGTTGTAAGTTTCAGTAACGTGGCTGTAGTGTAGCAGATTCAGTGTCCAAGAAACCGGACATGTTCACAAATCAGGAAAAAGCTCATTGTGTCTTTTAGTAACACGAGACCCGGTCACCAATCACACTGCAGAGGAACTTTCAAACGACGTATGGAAAGATGCCGCCGAGTGTCTAGAGCATTAAGTCGTAGTATGTCGAGTTCTAGAACACAGGATCTGTTGCTGACTTGCCAAGAACTGGCCGACCATCAACCTCGGCTGAAAGGGTGGAATCAGTGGGACAGTCTTTTGTGTGAAGTCCCAAGAAATCGGTTTGTAGGAACTCACGTGAATTACAGTTGCCAAAAAGTTATCTTCATCATATCATACACAAAAGTTTATTGTTTCGTGCATAAAAAGTGAAAATTGTTCAGGCTTTGTTGCCCAGTGGCACCACGCGTCGGTATGACTTTGCAGTCGAAATGTTATCACGCATTGAGGGCGATAGTGGCTATCTCAAACGTGTTGCTTTTTATAACGAGGCGACGTTTTTAGTTAGTGGTGTAGTGAACCGGCGTAACGTGCATATTTGGAGTTCAGAGCTTCCTGGTGAGGTATCAGTGTTTACTAGAGGCAGCCCAAAGGTGAATGTTTGGTGCGCGCTTTTGCCAGACAACATTCTTCTTCGCTGAGCGAACCATCGCATCTCCAGTTTATTTGGATATGTTGCAATTGTTTGATGTTTCTCAGTTGTTTGAGTATCGCCTACGTGTCATTTTCAGCAAAATGGTACACCATCTCTTTGGGGTTTGGAGGTTCGTGCCCAAATTGATACGACTTTTCCAGGACGATGGATCGGTCGTGATGGCTCGATAGCTTGGCCTCTACACTATCCCTCTTATAACATAACCCTATTATAATGTTTTCTATTAGGTAATGTCAATAACAATGTCTAAATAACTCCTGTATCAGCTTTTACAAATCTGCATCAATGGATATCCACATCATTGCATCTATAACTCATGTGATGTTGGCTAATGTATGGACAGAAATTGAATACCGATTAGATGGACTACGAACTACGAAGTGTACTCATGTGGAGACTTACTGATTGTAGTTCTATTGCAACAAAAACGTGGTTAATTTTCCAACATTTTGGCACCGGTTTCACATCTCTATCTTATATGTAGGGGATATAAATAAAATTTGCAATCAAGATAAGGCTTTTCGGGCATCCTGTATTATTTAAAATGAGTGTACACGAATTCGGTGTAATTTTCTAGCCTCATGTAAGCTTTGTTCGCATGAAGCGGAGGAATATCCTGGAAGTAGAACGTTAGCAGGGTTTCAGAAAAGTTATAAGTAACCGTGAACGGACTGCAGTTAGAACTAACAACTCTCGGAACACGTCCAGGTTTATCTGTTGCCCCAAATAAACGGTCCAGCATGTCCAGATACCAGGTTACCCAGCCAACAGGCTGGTCGAGACGCTTCGGTCCAAGACCCGCAACGTCCGCTTTAAACGTCCCGACACGCCGTTCTGTTTAATCAGGCGGGAGCTGCTCATCCCCTGGCAAACCCGGAGCGTAGGAGACGTCGGCACACGACGGATACCCTGTTTCTCCACCTCCTCCCCCCCTCGTACTTGGTATCTCCACGACGAGACGGCCCGGGATAACGTTTCAGCAAACGTGCCCTGACGTATCCCTAGTCCGCAGCTCTTACGGGCGGAATTTAAATGTGATCCTGCTGCTCCTCTTCAGAGGGTGGACCGTGGGGAACGGAAAGAGTTAGGGTGAGGAAGGGTGCGGGCTAGTAGGTGGGACAATTACCTCACACATGCGTCCGTCGCCCCATTAAGCCCGTACAGAATTAACCCTTCCCATACACCCCTTCCTGAGCCGCGCCCACCCTATCACTCCGTCCTGGACCCATTTCAACCCCTCCACCCCGTCCAGAGCCATATCACGTCCTGCAGTTGGCATGCAAATGTCCCTTTTAATTTTAGCCTGGTTGGTGGTGCGGCCCCCTGGGGCTGGCGACCATGGTCCGCTTGTCTCGCAGGGATGAATCGCGGGCCAGCACGGCACATCTGCCAGGCGGGTTACCTAGCTTCAGCACAAAAGGGGCACCTACCTCCGTGGATGGACGGGCGGGGACGGTACGGTTTGTCGCGGGAAATATTGACTTGACTGGTTCATAGGTTCCATGGAGGTAGGAATAACAGCAGATGTGCCATGACTTCTTTCAAGCTGCATATTCGTCCATCGCCATAGTGTGGTACCCGAAACATTGAAAATATCGAGGCAGGTTTTTGTGTTTAATGCATGCAAAACGTGAAAGTTTTTAAACAAATAACAACTAATGAAGCTTAACTTTCGTGCTACGTATGAAAATGCTTTGAAACAATAGTTTAATTTTAATTGTGGCATGTTTAGGTTTCCATTGCCGTGGGAAATCTCGATCATTATACAATGGCCTTCGAATCACACTGTGCTACTACAATAGTCAAAGTACTTTCAGGAAAGATAATTACTTTTTACAAACGTTGCAGCACAAACAAAGTAGTCAGAAGTACGTGGACGGCGCGGGGTAGTGAGTGGCTGCCTCCCCTCGGGGCGCCGTCCACGAACTTATTGCACGTCGGTGTGATGCGTGGTTGCCTACATTCAGTCAATGAAAAGAGTGTGGTGGTATATTATATTAGGTGGCTACCAATCGCGCTTTGTAAGACGATCTTAACAGACCGTGTGCATTTGACTACTGGTAATTTGGTCCATATCTGTTACATTTATTATAAATAAATACGTAGCATAAGTACCCTGAAGTACTCAAGTTATGTAGCTTGCTCACTGGTAAATTAAACAATTTCATACCAAATTTTGAAAAACGCCCTTATTCCCGTATCACTTTATATTTTAACGAACACGTTTACTGGCATCCTCTCTGTAAATCTGGCAGCGATACATGAAGAGTAATTAAACTTCGTGTTGAAATTATGACGTTTTAATTTGTGGCTGTTAAATAATAATCCTTTAAGTTTGTTCCCTTCTTGCAGGAGAGAGTACTAATTGCGGTAGTAATAGCATATGCACATAATTTCGAAGTTCCATTTGATCAAAGCATTAATAATTGTGTTCGGGTCTACGGCAATCTTAATTTTACATATGGTGGAAAGGTTAAATTTTCAGAAAAATCGGCATATATAAAATTGCTCAGTGATACACCAACATTCTACATCATGAAATTCTTGTCGACCAACGCTATAACTACTAGCGCCTTCTTAAAGACAATTGGGATGTGTGATACGTGACTTAGAGAAGAGACAAGTTGATAAATTATGTTCAAATTGTACTCATTTCACCTACGCAACATTGATAGCCATGCATTTGCACACACAAGTCTCATTACTAATGTGGTGGAAAACATATGTAGGTCACACAACATCTTTGACATATCAGCACATGGCAAAATTCGAGACTGCTTATATCTATAGAGTGTGCAAGCCATGAAAATGACCTCTTTCCCTATTATCATGCTCCAGCTTCACAGTTCCTTGGGAAAGCGCCGGACAAGTTTTTTTTACTATTAACAAAGATTTTTTTAATGGTCTTTACAAAACCTTGATATTTGTAACATACGTCTCATTACGCCCGTAAATAAGTCCTGTTTCGAAATACAACAAAATTATTAGAGCACTACAAGTAAACGGAACTGTAATAATATGGAGCTAAAAGTTACCGTGTACGATAACTATACTTTATAATTTGAAAAATTTTCCGGTTCTTCGTCCTACGATGTTGGTGTATTATGATTTGCCAGAACCAAATTCACCTTCCCGTCTCTGTACGCAGTAATTGGTATAACAAATTATACTCTGTATGTATCTCGAAGTGATGCGAATGGGATTGTATATCTTGAGATGATCCATAAACCTAATTGTGCATAGAATTTGAGCCACCGTGTAGAGGTCTACGTAATTATATTCATATTTGTCATGGGATTTCCAGAACTTTTTCACAGAAATTGCACACCTGGACAGAAGGGTGAAATATATTTTACTATAGAATGTATACTTTAAACCCACGATATTTCCGATAAGTTTGGGAGACTTTCAGCGTCCTGTGTAGCGTACTTTATATAGGTAAAATGATGCATAGCTTTCTCCAGAAGTCATATATTACGAAGTTGATTATGAAAGAAGTGCCATGGATTATGTGTGTGTGCTTGATAGTATCTGTTAACTTGCTGGTCATTGAAATGGATAATTAAAAGTTAGACAAGTAAAGTAATGTTTTCAGGATAACGTCGGAGTTTAAATTTACCCCAGAGGATATGATGATTAATATTCTGTTGTCACGCATTCTTCTGCCTTCGTTTTATTTTCATAAAAGGGCCCATTCACCGCTTAGGTTACTGTTGAACATATTTCTTCTTTGCCGGGCTACTTTAACTGTGCTCGCCGCTTTAGACCCCAGTATCCATGCAGTGCACGTGCAAAAACGAATCCTTGAAATACAAGAGGTCGTAAAGAATGTTCCAGCGTAACCATCACACCATTAAACATTTCCTATGAACCCTGCCCAGCATAAATATGCACGATGTGAAAATTATTTGGAATACTCTCTTGCTTTTAGCGTACCACACATATTCATGTTTCAGGGTTTCGTGCTGTGTAAACGAAAGTAGGTAATCCTAATTAATATAACAATACTAAATAAAGTGTGTATTTCGTTTGTTGTTATTATTAAATGATTTCGCTACACACACACACAGATATATATATATATATATATATATATATATATATATATATATATATATATATATATATATATATATATATATATATATATATATTTCTCACTATAATAAAAGTTAAATTTATATTTACGTTTAGAATAGTCTTCTTTCCTCAGATTAACTTATCGGTAAAAGCAGGAATGCTGTAAATCAATAAATATCATTAATACTGTATATTGAGAAACAAACACTCTACTAAACTTTTTATCTCACTAAAGGAAGTTGGAATTTGTAGCAATTTTATTCTAGTATGGACATTTGTATTGAAATGAGATACATGATGGCACGCTTAAATGTTAGGAGAACTAGCGTTCATATATATGTGTGTTTAACAGGCTTTATGTATAAACACATACATAAAACGCTATATTAGACGCCAGTTGAAATTTAATTTGGTCCTAATAGTGCAAGATTCGAACCCCGGAGTGCGACATTAATATGTTCTTGAATTTTACTTGTAATTTTGATTTGGTTTAATGTATGGTCTTCTACACAACAAGCCTTTCTGCTGAAAGGGAAGGCAACATTAAGAAACTGTAAAGTACAATAAATCAATTGTCCTCGTAACAAAAAATTCGATATGAAGATTATTTTCAACACAACCAAGGGCCTCTGAAGCTGCAACAGACTTTCAAAACCTACTTTTAGTTCCAGGGCAAAAGTACTGTTGTATTTAATAGTAAATAGTGATAAAAATGTGTAAAAATAATGGCCTAGAATTAAGTTTTCATGCTTGTGGTATACTACACACTCCACTCGCTTGCTTTAAAACCTTGAGACTGACTTCTCGTGGCGCAGTCAGTTGGTGCGCCTCTGATCTGCGGTATGGGAGGTTATGGATTCGAATCCCGGTTAAGGCATTGGTGTTAATTTAAATTACGTTATGAGTTAGTTTGTAAGCTGTCCCTTGCTAAGTTTTCAGGCATAAAATCGGGCGACGTTAGAAATCCTTTTACAATACAATTATGATACAATCTGTATTCCTACGTACGCCGTGGCTCTCATTCATCTTCGTGCAGCCTCTTTTCGACAGCAACGCGCTTGGATCCGAGCGCACATACCAGCCGATAAAAAGTTCCTTTGCGAATGCACAAAATGGAGGTTGGGTAGAACCCCGGGGGGGAGGGGGGGCTGGTAGTTCCTACACCTCGCGTGAAATTACGCTAACTCTGCAGCCTGAGACTGCACAGCTGCGGCACCCCTTACACCATCTGCCCCGCCCCAGCTCCCACTGTGCCTTTGAATGGGAACTTGGGGTGAGTCCCGTGGTAGCGGCAGCAGAGGCCGCGTTTAAGGATTCCATTTGGTCGCGCAAAAACCTTATGCCCGCTTCCGCACAGCGCTGTCCGAGAGAGGGCGGGGCGCCATTGTTCGTGGCTACCCGGGACGAAACAGCACCGGGAGGTGGTAAAGGCTTTTCAGAAATGCATGGCGCAATGGGGCAGAAAACGGCCAGCCAACCCGGGCGAAAACGTTTTGAGTGCAGACTCTACCTTCCGAACAAAACATCGCCGTCTTCGTTTTTTTTTTTTTTCACGCGAGTGTGTTCGGCCGTAATGAACTTTACTCGTCCGCGAACTCGAGATCAAAATACGTGCTTCTGAAAAATTCATGCGTACGTCTTCCCTTGAATTCTGGCTTATACTTTTTCTTCACATCCGTGACGATATGTGAAAGGCACCAAAGGTGCGCAACTACACCAGCTTGGGACTTGTGTATGGTCAACTCACCATGTTAAGTGGGCCGCGGTGGCTGAGCGACTAGACACCAAGGCGACCCGGGTTTAATCCTCGGCCGGGTCAGCTAAGGATTGTCGCAAGTGGGAATCGTGTTGGACGATGCCACTGGTCCGCGGGTTTTCTCGGGGATCTCCCATATCCCCCGCCCTTGCATTCCTGCGCTTTTCCATTCTTACCTCGTTTCACCCTCTTCGGCTCTCAAGACATCGACTTTAAGAGCCGCTATGAACCTTTTTTGCTGGGAGCGGACCCGCTCATCTTAAGAGGACAAATCTAAACACGTTTTACAAATTTTGTAGTGGGAGCGAACCCACTACACAGCCTGAGTGATTTCAGTGCAAATAGGTGGAACTTTCAAAGAATTTGTTGGGATGCAACTGACGAGTTTGGGGTGCTTTAATCCCCCTCCCTCCTGAGGAAGTTATAAGACATGATGCAGACCTGGCAACGTACAAAGACCAACGGAGGAACCATATGGCCTAGGCAAGGAACCAGGGCAATAGAGACTATTACTATAAGGAATTGGCAATGGGTCGTGAAACATAAGAATGAAACGACGAGAATCAAGACCACGAAGGTATCTGTAGAGGAAGAGGGATCGAGAAAGGGTCTACAGCCCCCCCCCCCCCCCTCCGCTATCGGCTACTTCCCAACGGAGGGACGGATGTATTTAAAATATTGCAGACCCGCTATACAATGACTTATAGTAGTAGAGTAGAAACATATACGTTACGATATGAAAATGACTCCCACGTTGCTGGGAGGGTCAGGGTAGATGGCAGAATCACCGCTCTATACTCACCCACAGAGCAGCTTGGCAGCAAAATAATATATAGTTTATAAACATATGCAACATCAATAAATCAAAGGGTAATGGTATGCGAAGTAATACAAACAAAAAGGGAAAGTAACGTACTCACAAGGGAGCCAACGTAAGGAAATTGATAAGATAGATAACCCAATGGCAGGCTAAAGGAAATACTTATACCCCTGCATTACCTAGACAGGGCATAGGCGCGGGAGTAAAACGAATGCTTGTCTGGCATTTAGCTAGCAACGAAAAAAAAAAAAGGCAGTTAGACTGAGAACCCCTTCCAAGAGCGTCGTACGGCAGGAGAATGGATTTTCCCGCATCAATTGAAACACCACGTAATTTCGTCTCCGTGTATTTATCAACTCGGTGACGTGGCTATGCCATTCACGTCCTGGCTCCTCAATATCAGACACCTCGCCTTGCTTAGGTCCATAACTGCGCGCATTCGTCCCCGTTTTCCCTGTGATGTATATTTCACATATTTATAATTTATTTGTTACCTATTTCGAAAGCCCCCCTCCCCTTTTTTTTGCCCCCTTCCCCCTACCACCCCCTCCCCAATCGAGAGTCAACCCAAACAGTGACATGGCCTTAAAGGCTGTTCACGATAAAGTGAGCGATATTGAAATCAACCTTATAAAAAGTCACTGGTCCTCCCTACATATATTTTAACGGGCGCACTGAGTGACATGCGCCCAGTAAAGTTGGTCACGATAGAGGAAAAGTAGTTCCATATAACTACATCGAATAAAGGGTTAGGTAGCCATTTATAACGACTTCAATTACATATTTCACTTTTTTTTTAATGCCTAAAAGTGTAAAAATGATTAGATTTGTAAAAGATATTAACTTTTCTAATAATTTCACAATTCCACTGGACCAATGCATGAATAAAGTTATGAGGCCCATAACAATGCTAATTTTACATTAAGCGTGAGACTGCACAAAGTACATACAAGTAGAACTTAAGCATGGTTTTAAAAGGTGCTCATTTTACCGTGAACAGTCTATAGTTCGGGAACTCCAGACATTTGCGAAAGAGGAAGGAATCGGCCAATACCTAAGGAAAGGAACCTTTGCATCATTCTCTTGGAGTGATTTCGGAATACCTTAAAAAACGGAAGGAATTGAACTTTGGTCCACCCGGATTCGAGATCAGTGGGGATATCACTGCACCGCCTCTCTTCATTATGAATTTTAGCGATTACAAAACTTACGAAGACTGACGTCAAATCGCTCGTAACTTGTTACGTACTGCTCCTTGAACTACGGACGTATTTGAGAAAATAAAACTATTTTCATTAAACGGAATTCGGCCGGGGACAACTGAACGACACACGACAACACTATTCCGTTCCCATTTTCTTTGTTTCAAACGGAACTTCAAAACCTGCTATTTCGTGAGAAGGACTAACAGAAATCGGATTGTCAGAACGACGCGTTACACTTTTGATACTCATTACTGTTATGTCGGTGATCGTAGCACGGTGTATAACCCAAAATCTCGCACATTTATCGATGAGGATCATATCCGTGTGGATCCAAAACTTGAAGTTGAGATCTCTTAAATATCTTTATCAATACTTCAGTAATACATTAACGTTTTATTACATTTCAATTATTTTGCCACGTTCATGGCATTCCCTGGTTTCTTTTTCCTTCCATGAACGTTGGGAAGTTAAGATTCACATAATTAATATCACCCTCTCTTACAAATTGTTTGGAACATTCGAAAATACTACGATTATTATAAGTAACCACTGGGAAGAATGATCAAATAGGCTGTGCGACGTGCTACTGTATTAAAATTCCGTAAATTTTCTTTGTCTAGATACTTTGCTAGAAATTCCTCACCACCTTTTCAATAAATGTAATTAGGAAGAGGGAAATGACGAGTGGGAATTTACAGGGACAATTTGTTTTCCGCCCTTGAATATACTGGCGCTCGAAAAAAAAAAAAATAGAAATATACTTCGATGCGCGACCGAGACTACAAGTTGTGTGTGCTCAAAGGCAGTGTGGCGATTGCGGAAAATTAATTACGAGAATTGGATCGGCTTTTAGAGAAACGTGAAGTGTGGCAGTGTGTCACTGCAGACACGCAGAAAATAATTTTATTGCGTTCCAGTCGTGTCAGTCTCTAATGGGCCATGGAAGGAACCCCAAATACATTAAATCTTCATAATGGTGTTTCTCAATAAAGCACAAAATAAAAAGTGTTTTTGTTGGATTTTATACCATGATGATTATTCACAGTTGAGCTAAAAGTTACCGAATGAATCTACCTTCTCTTCCTCTCACATGCTGAAAATGCGTTTGGTGGTATAGCGCTCGTCTCCTACCAAGGCGAAGCGGGTTCGTTTCCCGGTGGGATAGCTAGCGGAATTTTGCCCGTGGGAATCGTGCGGACTATGCCGTTTGTCGGCGGGTTTTATCGGTGATCCCCCCCCCCCCCCTCCCTTCGCAACCAAACGCTGCTCCATATTCACTTCACTTTACCCTCAATGGCTCTCAATACATCGTTGTAAGAGCCAACCAAATCTCTTCTCTCTCAAAAGCCCTTGGGTATTAGCAAAAAAACTAGAGCTGAGGGAGTGATTTTCTTCTGTGCATACTGCCAATTCTATTTCGTTAAGTGCCAGCAGAACTATACCAAAACCTCGCTATAAGAAAGCTATTCGCGGGACCAATATTCGAATAAAAAATATTATAACTTAGAATATACCTTCATCACATTTATTATCGATCAGAGGAAATATACTAAACATCTACTGTATGTGAACTACCCAGGAGCCCAAGAGCTGTAGTTTTTAATATTTTATTGCCGAAATAGACGTCGAGTATTGGCGCTCAGGAAATGGTTATTTTACAGCGGGCATGTGCACTCCACTAAATATTTCCTCTAGGGTACTAACCTACTACTCAACATCTTACTTGACGTATGTATAGGCCTCTATTCGTTAACTGGCTGGATTCCTCGTCGCAACAACGTGAAGCAGTTCAGAGACCACGACGAGGATCCAAACTACTGTTCGATTGCTGCTGAGAAAGGCGTGGGACTTGGCACTACCACTAAACACAGCAGTCATTGTATACAAGTTTCCGAAGCAAGCGCAGAATAACAAAAAAAAAAAAAAATAGTAACGAGCTTTCTCCTACGCCATAAAATTGTATATCTTGTACGGGAACCAGAATTTATAGGTCCGTCTGTACGTGTGAAATAATCAACCTCATGTATTCATATTTATATAATATTTAATATGTAGCTCTTAATATGTCACAGTTAAGCAATTAAATAATGATTATACTTCGGCTAGAATCACTCTTGAGCACTAAAATTCAGGACTACCGGGGCTAAATATGACTCAGACTACGAAAAAACTCCTGTTTTGATCAGTATAATAAATAGACTTAACAACCGAGTGGCAGAAATTTCGGTTGAAGCCAGTATTCGTAAATGATAAATTATAGTGCGTATTCATTCTGACATAAATTTACTATAATATTAAAATAAGAATTAATCTTAATTTAATTAAAAGAAAATGCTGTAATATTCACAATCAACACTCCCTGGTAACTTATACATCGAGATTGGCTCACAGAACAATAAATGGATGAACTATAATACATAAAATAAATAATTATTCGCTGTAGAAAGTGGCGATGCAAATAAAGTTAATCTGCCTATAACGGCTTACAAACACAACTAATTTAGTTTAAATAAAATACAATGAGCGCCACTGGACTCGAGAGTGATGCATCACAATTTCATTGCGAGAAAAGGTATTACGATAAAGGAATATGTAATACCAGAAAAAGCATAAATACGTAATACATGGACCGTTTATTTTCAGAGGCTTGATTAAAAAGTATGGAAATACCGCGAATAGACTTAAGTTGCATCATCAAAACTAGGTTATGTGAAGCGAACAAAAATCTCGAAGCACTAACTTATATAAATTGTGTTGCTTTTGCTGTTGCTTTCTTTGGTTTTGTGTAGTGATACTGGCAGAAAGTTAGTACAGTGTTGGAACAGGAGGATTAGCTACTGAGCTTCACGCTTGCTAACTCTACACTGAACTTCCTCTACGGTCTAAATGAGCTCGCATACATCTTCACGCACCGTATATCTACTCGTGTGCAGATGAATGCTAGCGAATACTTGCTCTAAGCTAATGTGCTGTAGTAATCTTTTAGTATACACACTTACGGTACAAACATTTAATCAGAAATACGCTGGTAATAATTATATGTATCGTCCACTCGTGCTTACTTCCAACTCTTCTGAAGTTCTGCTTTAAGTTCTACTTTCAAGATATTCCTCCACCTTGTGCAAACAAAGCTCAACCGAGTCTAGAAACTTACACCAAAGGGACAACGCCCCGCATTCGTGCACACTCGCTGTTTGCAAGAGAATTATTTCATAATAGTGCTGTGGTCACCCACAGGTAGGGTTGGCAGGAGGCATACTAACGCGTGGGTCTGAGCGACCTCGGCAAGCCAGCCCAGTTGTTATGATAACATTTCCTGAGGGAAGGGTGACGAGGTCGGGCCTGCGACTATATATACTTGGAACGATGGCGGCTCGCGGCCATCTTGCTTCAGCCCGCCAGGGCGACACCCTGAAGGAGGACCGCCAGGCCAGTGGTCCGAGTTCAACGCAGTCCTCAGTCGCCGTCGAGAGAGTCTCCCCGGAGCCGTCTTCAGTACTTCCAGGGTAAATATAACTCCTGCTCGGGCGTGCTAAGATTGCGTGAGACGACGGGATTGGCGAAGGCATCTTCAGACTCCTTAAGAGTCAGGGCACCATTATTGATACTTTCAGATAGTCACTCTAGCCCCTTGTCTTATTAAACCTTGCTATTATCTTAATGGCTTTATTGAGTCACGCCTTGAGCGTTTTATGTGTAATTATACTAACTTGAATAAAGTAGTGTTTTCATATAACTGAGTGTCTTTACCTCTGACTACTACCATCCCCCTATTAAGTGCGTGGCCAGTTTCCTTAAGGAGAGGTCACAGCACTAAGCACGACCAACACGCCTGTTTTCTCTGCGTGTTTACTCATAGCAATTATAATTGAGCTATTATAATTCAAAGAAGTACAATAAAGGTTTGTTTGTAAAAGTGAAAAGATACTGCTAATGGTCTATGTACAGCATACGCCTCTTTTTAGTTAGTCTCTGCTGCATAATCGTCTGAACGTGGACAGTCAAAGCGGAGGTATTCCTCTGAGATGTTTCGTCGTTGTACAAATCGCTTCTATGTCCTCGGGCTCGTTATATTTGTCAACCTCTTTTATGAGCTTCGAGTCGGTTCTCTGGTGGATTGCAGGCAGCAATAATTCTGCCGTCTTCTTCGTCTCTGCCGATTCTGCACGTAACTACGCGACGCATACCCAGAACTTCAACATGTCTTTCCCCCTCGGCGAACAGAGGTTGATTCAAGGTGGAGCTATGCCTTGATTTCCGTACGTGGCTAACTTGGCGGATGTTCTCACTGGTACACGGGGTATATTTTTGGAATACTCCTCTTCTCTCTACCAATTGTTTCCGTTGGTACGCCATCTCCTCCTCCTTCCATAATTACCTCCTCCCCCCCCCCCACAACTGGCACTAACATCATAAACTATGTCATTATGAATAATGAAGGCTTTTCGTAAAAAGATCATGGCTGCATGAGGAATTTTTATTTTTGACTTTGGCAAAGCTTACCGAGTAGAAAATTTGAGGGCGCATCATATGTGGTTTCTTTGTTCTAACCCCTGTTGTTTACATGATCTGCCATGCTCCTTCACTTCCGGTTATGCCAAACTGGCGTGAACAAGAGGGAAGCGAAAGACACAAATTAGTGCAGTCATTCATACAGTTTTGCCTTTAGTAGTACAGCTGCAGATTTTTGGAACCGGGGCCAGAAATTTTATATCTACATTGTGTGTGGAAGTACGAGTATGTCGGGAGTTAAGAACCATCAGATTTTAATGTGAACGTGTCCGAGTTGTAAGTTATAACAGAAGTTTGGCCTTATTAAATTATTATGATAATAGTATGTTGATTGGCCGCAGTCAACAATTATTTTCCGTCGCAACGGTGTACAAATCGTAAGCATTTTTATAAAGTGAAGAGTAATGTTAAGAAGTCTTTTCTGCAAAACGCATGGCTAGAAAGATGTTATTATAGTAATATAGTGTTACCTTTATTAATAATTTGAAAGGAAAAATGTTTACTTTTCGATTAAATGACTATTTGGATTAAATATGCCACTTTCTCTGCATAACGCCGTGGTTATTAGTGACGTTTCCTGTCGTGAGGTGAGTACTTCAATGTTCTTGCTGCCGACGTTGGTAATGATAATAGGATGTAGTGTTTGTATTTTTTAGAGGTTGGCAACTGTCAGTACTTTGTACCAACCGTCACTTAGCTGCAGGAAAGTCATTTCGCGCAAACAAGGGACACTGCGCAGGGACACTATTGAAAGGCCAAAAACATTGTCTTTGTTAAAAAAAAAATCTTTTCCGTGGTATACAATGGCAGGTTTTGTGCAGTTCATTCTCCAAGAGAGGCATTCAGAATTTTGAGAAACATAAATATATATTTTTTTTCCTTTACAATATATGCAAAATAAATAAATATAAATTGGTCCGTTTCAAGTATTTACTCTGCTCTGGGGAAATGTTTCTCTACTGGTAACATTATGATAGATAATGTTCCCGATTAAGTGAGCACTTTCGAAATGAACCTTAGAAAAAGTCACTGTCCCTGTCTGCATATATTTTAATGGGTACACTGAGTGACATTCGCCCAGTAAATGTGGTAACGATGGATGGAAAGTAGTTCCATATCTTAACGTCGAATAACAAGTGTTAGGCAACCATTTGTGATAGCTTAAATAATTTATTTCGCTCCCTATGTTTTTTTAACGCAACGAAGTGTAAAAATTAGCATATATGTAAAATATTTACTTTCCTAAAAATTTCACAGTTTCTCTTGACTGACGCATTAATAATGTTATGGGGCCTTTGGCAATATTAATTTCACATAATAGGGAATAATACAAAACGTACATATAAGTAGGTCTTAAACAGGGCTTTCAAAAGTGCTCATTTTACAATGAACAGCCTATATGTACTTTATATTGCACATAATTTTTATTATAGCTTTTTTACCTTGACTATGTTTTGCCTTCCATATCTTTAACGATAGAGTTTAATTTAATTTACTGTGGAAATTGTTCGTTTCTATTAAAGAAATGTTGACTGTTGTAAAAAAAAATTGGGCATAAACAAAGAGTTACGAAGTATTAAACAAAGAAAACACATTTTAATAGTTCACACAATATTTTCCGATATCATGCGCATGGGAAAATAAAACCAGTTTCACGGCCACCTGATCTGGTTAGTTCCCAAGCGATGTTCTATCAATTCGCCTTCGAAGGCGAAAGCAAACAATTTCGCTGAGAGCTCCCCCCAACCCCGCCCTCCACCACCATCCGCGGTCTCTTCACGAGAGATTTAACAGCGGCTCTGACACACTCGCCCAGGACGAAACTGAATTTTACGCTCGTCCGGGTGGATTACGAACAACGGATTGTGGTTGCCAGCACGACTCTTCTGAGTCGCTCGGTTGACGAAACTCCGAGCTACACCGCCCCCCCCCCCCCCCTTTCTTTCCAGGACAACCCAGCCGACCTCTGTCGAAAATTACCCACTGCGAAGTGACACATTTATGACTTGGAACAGTTCTCCAGATTCCTGAGACATCGCACAAACGTTTAAATTGAAGATTTATGCAAACCGTCATTGAGACGGCACAGATTTTTGACGTCACTACGTCTCCAAAATTTTGTTCTTCTTTTAACTCGGCGCAAAAACGCCTGGCCTTAGGTATATTAACCTGTACAGCCAATTAATATCACAGCATTTGAATAAAACTCAAAAGCTCAATAAACGTCAAAAAGCGAAATGTCCAAAATCGAAATTCTATTAGACTCGCACAAAGAGACGTCGAGCTCCCGACGCCGAGGGTCAAAAATACGAACCGTACATGACGACGGATACTACACTATTATTCGTCTTCCAAATCAGATCGGCACGTCGGAGTATAGTAAAATCCAAATGAGAAGATAATGCGCAGAAGACCAAAACGCGTCGGGTGAGTCGGGAGAGTCCATTTCCGCCGCACGAAGGGGTGGGTGGTTCAGTTCAGTGGTGATAGCCGCCGAGAGCGGGTGTGGCGATAGCTGATCCGCACGTGAGTATTGCCTGTCGAAAAAACACAGGTCACGCAACGCGGTGTTTAACAGCGCTGTAGTAGCGAACGATGTTATCAGTCTGGTGTGTACAGCGCCAGCAGCGTCACGTGGTCCCCCCTCACACCAGCGGCGAGTGTTCGGGAGAGCCCTCCCCTGCACTGCCTCCCCTACGTTCCCTCCCTCTGAGCTACGCGGAGATTGCCTTCTCATTTGAACTTTACTCTAGGCTGTTCACGGTAAAATGATCACTTTTAAAAGCCCTGCTTAAAATCTACTTGTATGCACTTTGTGTATACAATTACCATTGTAGTGGGCCTCATCACTTTATTCATGCGTCGGTCAAGTGAAACTGTGAAATTATTTTTAAAGTAAATATCTAACTAATCTGCTCATTTTTACACTTTGCTGCATTAAAAAATAACCAGAAAGCGAAATAAATAATTAAAGTTATCAGAAATGGTTACTTGACACCTTTTATTAGACGTTAAGATACGGAACTACTTTACTGTGCCCATGTCACTCAGGGCACCCGTTGAAATATATGCAGGTAGGCTGTGACTTTAGCCGCCGTCGGCGACTGTTCGGATTTTTGAACCTCGACGTCGCAGTTGCGACATTTGAATATTTGGCGAGTTTAATGGACTTTCGCTTGATGGCTTTTTCAATTTTTGGAATTTCGCCACCGTTTTTGATTGCGATTTTCGTTGTTATTTTGGGATTATTGTAATATTGGCTATAGAGGCTCACTCCTAAGACCAGGCACATTTCCACAGAATTAGATTAGATTAGATTAGAGAACTTGATTATACCGGGACGGAAACGGCAATGTGACGTTTGCAGGGTGATCGATTCCGATACTGTAACTTCGCGATAAATAACACAATTGAAATAAATGTCGTCTTATTCGATCAGGTAGACGACTACAATGTGGGCACGATATTGAGTTGGCATTGCGCTTTCACGTGGAAAATAAAGAGGGTTTGGGGGGGGGGGGATTTACGGGCAAGCATATCTCGCGTCTCGGATGTGCCAGCGCGCTGATTTTGGTGCCAAACGAAAAATGTCCTCTAGATCTGTTGGTGAAAGCCATAAAAGTCAATTATCTATTTCGTTACTTTAATTTCCTTCCTCTATATAGCCTATTCGCGGTTTATTCCCACTTATTGACTTGAACCCTTGAAAAATCCCCCAGTGTAAGAAGTGTTTGGTTATTTCCTAAATATGCCATGCATCATGAGCATTTTATTCTTCTAAGTACATTGGTTTTAGTTAAATTGAACTTCTAATTACATTCTATCTATCAATTACATTATTAATTATATATTTGGTATAAATTTAATCAGTAATATAACACGTACGTTGGTAATGCCGAATAACAAATAGTTCTTACTCAAAATATTATTAAACTGTGTGCGCACGAATGCGGTTCGCTGTCCCTTCGGTGTAATGTTCTAGACTTGGTTAAGCTTTGTTTGCAAGAGACAAAGGAATGTCCTGGAAGTAGAACCTTAGCAGGGCTTCAGAAAAGTTGGAAGTAGCCGTGAGTAGACTATACTGAAGAAAGTATTGCTTGCTAACGCAGACGTTTTCACCTAGAACCCACAGCCATGTCTTCGACACACCCTCACCCCGATTTTTATTTTTAGATACTAATATTTTTTTTTTTCACACTCTAAGCTCGAATCGGTAATAGCAGTCAGTGAAATAACATTCACTGAAGGTCAGTTGTTAATATACTTCCAACTGGCGAATCAAGCATATGAACTGCGAACAAGTACTTAAAGAGTACTGCCATTAATGGCATTCATTATGACTCGCATATGAATCACTTAAATTCAGTCATCTTGTTAATCAATTATCTGGCACTGATTACCTGTGAATTCGTTTCCACGGGTTTCTGCTTATTCAGCTAGGTTCTCATTTTCAAGTTTAGAATTCAGTGGTTGTAATTATTGTTTTGTAGCCGAAGTATCACGGGTCTGGTACTTAGAGTTTTAAAATAATTTGTAGGTAAGTTAACAATCTTTTATTGCAAACTTAATAACATAGTTCAAACTTCCTTTGTCAACATGAACGAAAGTAACTGTGTAGATAACTCTGGCCGAGAAACAGGTCATAGTAAATAAGGGGCAAAAATTAACGTGAATCGCCTCAATGAATACGTACGCATCAATTGTAGCGCATAATAGCTGTGAAGTCACTTGCTATTTAAAAGTAGGCGATAAGGTTTTCAGTTATAATATTTTATAAAAGTACCTATTTAATAAGACGAAATGGTTTAAAAAGGAACAGATTAAATTGTAACTGATTTAAAGAAGCTAAATTGGTATTTTATTCATTCCCGGCATACTCTCGCAAAATTTTACAATTTTAATTATTCCCTGATGATGTGTGGTGATCTTTTCACTGAAATAAAAAAAATATTTGACGAATGAATATATTGCACATAGCTAGTACCCTGGCATGAGCAGTGAGTCGAATTCTTATAAAATTTTAAGGGCACTTACTACACACAAAAGTATAGGGTTTTCTTAATGAAAGTTTTCTAAATGTGTATAATGAAATACTAAAACTTTGATTACTATCCGTCATGTAAGAAAATTTAGTATAACTCCGATGAGTGTAACTTAAAGTTACTGTAAAAAAAAACTATTTCCCAAACTCTTTCATGATTTTAGGGTTGTAAGAGTGATAAATATAAAATTATTAATCGTAATATACTAGCTTTTTTCAAAAATTTTGGATAGACCTAAAGAGTTAGCCAAAATAATTTGATGGACCCAAATAGCTTTCAAAATGTACCATATCAACAAGTCATGAAGCTGTCATTTCGAAATTGTTTGTCTTTTAAGCAAATTGCTGTTATTTTTAAAGACATTTTTAGAAATACATTTTGTGTGAATTGGTTGCTAGTTATTCATATTAAAAGTAATTAGTTTGCAGAGGTGGAACTTACCACCCAAAATATTATTCGTATACATTAAAAATAATATATATTCTTCTTTTAAAATGTTTTTAATTAGAAGCCTTCCATGCCATTAATTTGCGCTTGATTGGCAGACATTATTACTCAGATAAATTACTTTTAACGTTAAATTGTTTATGGTAAAACCAGATATTTACAATAAATAGGCCACAAAAATATAAATTGGAAGATGAAGTTAACAAAACTTATTACAAAATAACTTTCACACAAGTTTTAATTTTTCAGTGTAAATTTGTTGAACATAGGAGTCTGAAACCTGAGATAAAAATTCGCCATGAAAGTAGTGCTACACCTCAGAACCAAATTAAAAGAGTTCATTACGAAAGCCAAAAACACAAACAGACTAATGTAAAAAAAAAAGAGGTTTTGCAATATTTGCATAAAAATAAACGTACTGGGACTTAAATATGAATCGATAAATCAGTTTTAACACCCTGAAAGTCTACAAGCGACCAACACTTGTACAGGTTATGCTCATATATTTTAAGGGAAAACCACCCAAGGAAATAATATCACTTGAAACAGTATAAAACACGAAATGGATGGTAGATTTGAATGAATTCCATCGAACGTGAGTTCAAGTAATGGAGTGTACGCCTAGCGGAGCGAAGAAAGGGGCTAAATTGGCCTCGGGAAATAAGTCATTTATTTTCATCAAAAATGTTTATTCGGTGGAATGAGACCAGCAACCTGTTTACATACGTAAACGATAATACAAGAGGAAAATCTTCAACATTTAGAACAACTAATAATAAACGCAGGATTTCTTGGATGTTGAACTTATTATAACTATAACAGTTCATTGCAAAAATTTTATCTGTCAATACATAGTAGGAATGCTCTTATAATTTAATTTCAAATATTAACTTAATTTAATTTAATTTGGAAAGCTCAACGGAATATAAATAATATTCCGACTGAGACAAATTTTTAAATCATATGTTATGTAAAAAATCATTACACATTTTGGTAGCTCCCTTAGCATATCATAGAAACCTCTAGAGATACGAAGTCTATAGCTTACTGATGAATGAAAATACCTAAAGGTACATTTTTCTCTCATATTTATAGTTCATTTTCTACAGTAAGCGGTTAGTCTGAAGCATCGCTAGTATTAATCACTCTAGAAATTAATATAAAAAATAAAAAGAAATACCGTCTTTGGCAGAGTCAGAACACAAAGGGAAATCACCGCTTTAATTAGGAAAACGAAGCCCGTTAAAGCTTCAAAGATAATGTAATTAGCCAGCAATGATCCTTAAACGTTGAAGCGTTGCTTGCCTTGGAAACAACAAATATTTAATTACTTGGCATTTTATAAAACCAGTCGTGCCTCAAGTTATTAAAAGAGGGATTGAGAAGGCTAAAATTCCAAAAAAGATTTTCTTTCATCGACGTATTTTCAGAAGTTATAGAATCGGAAATGGCGAAACGTTTAAATGCATCCAAAATTACAAGACTCTCCTTAACTATCATTTAAGATTTCGTCTTACAGCCTGCATAGTATATCAACTAGAGTACATCTCATTCTTAGATTGATGTGGGTAGCTAAACTTAACAATTTTATATTCACAAACTACAATGAGGCAATTTTTGTTACTTTTATTTGTATGTATGTACCTATACTTTCAACGCGGCGTAACTACTGAAGTGTTGATAATCGGTAGCTATAGAGCACCACGTAATCTTTACTGAGTATAAAGGTTTACGAAGACATCTCAGGCTTTGACTGCTAGCGCTTTTGTAGGCAAAGACGAAACACAGCGCTAGGTTTAGAACGCCGGTCTAACCGCGGTGTTTTACTCCCCGTGAAAGTTTATACCTTCCCTGAAAAATTCCCCAGTGTATTTTTACTACCTGCCACAGGGATGTCCAAAGAAAACCCAGGAAAAAGACCAGTGAAATTGTACTCCCACGAGCAGGTTGAAAGCTGATATAGGACATTATGCCTTACGCCATTTTCGAACCAATAGACTTAGAGACACCAAAATTTAATTGTAGATAATGCGTACCACCCGCAACAAGCCACTACACCACGCGGGCCTCACTTTTGGTTGTTCTAGCCACTAAGCCACCGCGGCCCCACTTGAACGTTGCTCTACCCACTGAGCAACTGCGGCGCCAATTTTGGGTGCTCTAGCCCCTAACCCTCCGCGGTCCCAATTTTTTTTTTTTTTTTTTGTGTTCTATCGACTTACCCCATGCGGCCCCACTTTTGTTTGAGCCATCTGCTGAGCCATTGAGGCCCCACTTTTGTGTGTTGTAGCCACTGAGCCACTGCGGCCCTACCTGCGAAGGAGTAAAAATACACTGGTCATTTGTCTTCTTTTTCTTTGGCCACTCCTGTGCTAGGTAGTAAAAATTCACTAGTGAATTTTTCAGTTGGGGTAAACATTCACGGGTAGTAAAAATCCACGGTTACACCGGCATTGCCAATAAACTACGTAGAATTAACACACGACACAATCATATCACAATATAATTTGGCTACGTACGACACACTAGGTACATACCAATGGTGCCAATTTACGAACTTTCACAACGAGGTAGAAAATTGGCATAATTAAGGCTATTAGCCTTATTTATACGTTCACCACTTACCATTGCAATCAGCAGTACACAAAAGTCAGAATTTTCCTGGCCCATTAACATACCATGGAAAAATACTATTATGATTGATTCCAAATTAATGTCAGTAGCTTCTAAATAGCAATAACTTTTACTGCAGTTTGTTTAATGATTAATATTGGATTCACCGTATTGTTTACTTTTAACATAATGTATATCGTTGTAATTATGCCGGAAAAATAGCTGATTTCATAAACCTAGAAATAGTAGCAAAGGTTTCAGTGAAGGACCCCCCGCCCTTTTTTTTTCACACACACGCACACTTCCTCTTTGATCGTAAAAGAAGTTCAAAATATCACTCGCCAAAATACTCTATTAAAGCGTACATAACAACGTCGACATAAGTGGAATTATATATAAAAATTATTTGTGACATAAAATTGTATTCGTATGCTTGACTTTGCGTGTCTTAATGGTATAGGACTTCTGCGATACCTGACGCTGATCGTCGAACTGTTGGAATTAATTTAATAAAAATTAATTGCAGCTCTGGTTGTTTTAAATTTTGCTTAACTCTCTGTCCTTTACATTTGCCCAAAGATCGATTTTAAGAAGTTATAGTGGGTCCTACTTGAATAGCTTGCTGTAACACATGTGTGTATAGCACCAGAACATGGGAAGGTATTTTCAAATGAACCTTCAGCTCTCATGTGATCATATAATGGGCGTGAAATAGGATGAATCCCACACTCATTGAGCCGCTAAGATTTTACGTATATGATAAATTTTGATTCACTAAGAGTTAAGATTTCGTTTTATATCGATGAATGAATGTTCAGGAAATGTCAACGGCAACAGGACCTCTGATTGCAGTGGGCTCTAAACAACTCGAAACTGCCTCGGTGTTCAGAAACATCTGAGTAGAGCAATTGCCGGCTTGGCCTTCTCACCACGTAAGGATGACGCCTTAGAATTTGCGGTCACTGAGAACCCGCCGATAGAGTTTTCCTCAGGCGAAAGTTTTGTACGAGATTCGTAACCGAAGTGCTTTTTATTACGAGAATTTATTTCCGAGGGGTGTACTTGTTATTTTTCAGGATAGTAAAATTTTTCAGGAGACAAGAGTTCGTTTTACATGAGAAGAGTTGATTATTTTTCCATAGTATAGATTTTCCGGTGCAGAGAATGTTTTCTAGGCGATAGTATGTTATTCCCGACGGAGAGTTGGTTTTCCCAAGGGGATTTAGTTTTTCCAAGGGAAGTTGGTTTCTTCGGTAGAAAGTTAGTTTTTCCGGGGGAAAGATGATTTTTCTGGGGAAAATATTTTTCTATAGAAAAAGGAGACTATTTTGGAGAGTTCTGGTGCGTTCTGTTACAATACAGTATTATTAAGACAATATATCAGTGTGTAGGCCACGTTTGTCCCATTGTTTTCATGTCAGGAAGGAAGCACATGTTTAACGAAATGTGTTCCACAAAAAGCAACGTCGCCACAGAAAGATTAATAGTTTCGAAATGTATATAAAGTTTTTGGAGGAATGACGGAGAATGATGTGAGCGTGATAACGTCATTGAAAATCGAAGAAAAGGTAGGAATTACGTCTTCCCGCCACTGTCCTGATTGCTCTGCCAGCCTGACTTGCCTCACTTCAAGACTTCACGTACAATCGTAATCAATCAACTTATCGAGACTCGTCGAGGCATAAATCATATTTGCCAGCTTTGCTGCACTGGGTGTTACTCACTGCGTCAGTGGCATTTTGATTTGATGTTCTTTGAACAAAAGCAATAGAAACTGAAGGAAAGAATAAAATACCGTAAAGTGTGATACAATTTTCCAATTTTTAGATCTGCTCCTGCTTCAACATCGCCGATCCTTGCTGCTGCTAGTATTTCGACCATTGCATCCAACTTAACGCGTAGATATATGGGGATTTTTTCCCCCTTTTTTTGAGAACATATGCCACAATATCCTGGTTTATATATTTCATTTGTAAATGAACAGGATCGAAATACCTTAATAAATTTGTAGATTAAAACAACTTTCTGATAAGGATTTTAATAAGCCAATTACGTGTGGGCTGCATTGTTAAAATTAATTCATTTTTTCCTAATTTAAGTTGCTCAACTTTAGAACACCAGTGAAATTTAATAATTTAAGAATTAAGCGTGACGTAAAATGCATCGCTTCAGTTATGACAGAAATACGTTGGAAATGTATATAACTAAATGATTGAGTTCAATAAAAATATGAACTACAAGGAGCAGAGTGAACATAAAATATACAACTACGAAAATAATCTGTACTTTTTTTTTTAACTACAAATGCAATACAGCGATGGCGAGTGTGTAGTGTGGAGTAACAAGGAAGTCGGAAAACAAATTGTGCCGTTATTTTATCGATACGTAATAACCTTTATATATACGAACATTCAAATGCGAATTTTTACTGCACTGTTTCATCGCAGATTTGAGCATGTTTACAACGCAATTTCTTTGAAACCTACAACAGGTTGTTAAAATTATATGTAATAATATAGCTCATAAATGATAATTTTCCTGCTGGCATTAGTTACGAAATAGAAAGAAGGGTGTAGTAAGAAATTAGAATTTTATTGGTAATTTAAGTGGAGTTTATAGACAGCCTAAAGTGACTAGAAAACTATTCCAAGAAAAGAAAAACTTACATGCTTGGTAAACAGTTTTCTATCCTTACAAGAAATTATTTGGAAATTCGTTGCAAATATTAATTTAGTAACACTGCAAATAAATTAGAGTAAATTTCATATAAACCTTACTGTGGATTGTGACACTGAAGGCAATGTATAACGTCGAAAAAAATTTCTAATACAACACCATTGCCAATAAACTTCTAAACAACATTAGGCGAATTGGCCTTTCATATTTCAGCAATTGTCCCACTCCGCTTCATTTTTAACTGAGCACATTTTTAAGACTCGTCGTTGAATGGGTGTAGTATTTTTGGTCTAAAGTAATTTCGGTGTATCACATAAATTTCAAAACTTGCTTTTCAATATAAACGTAGAATTTCACTGCCTCAGATATTCGACCTGCGTGTTTGTTCACTAAGTTCATATTCTCTTGCTCGTTTCGGTCCTCAATTACTTACTGTCTGTGGATAGTCGTAAGCACTTTTTGCAATATTTAATAACGAAAAAATAGTTTATGTATATACGTGTGTGTGAAATATGGAGCTGTACGGATAGCTTTGGTTGTACGGATAGTCATAAATGAGAAATTTCAGCCCTAAGAGATGAAACTATTTCTTTCTTCGAGAAATCAAGTTTGTCATAAATTGATTAGTGTGAGAACGCAAACACAGGAATTTTATTTAAAAAACGAGTTAACACTAGGGATCATATCACTGTATTAAAAAGTAACTATCGAAGCAGTTCCATATATTAAAAAAACTCTTAAAATTGAATAGTGTCTCTAACAAAAATTAACTGTTTGCTATACTTGCTATGAAAAACTTCGGGTCATAAGTTTGTTATGTTACCATTAAAATTCGTCGTTATTGTAAATTTTTCAAATAAGCAAAAGTAGTTCTGTATTAATTAGCATGCAGGGAGTTATAAATTGAATTACAGATATACATAGATATTATATATGCAGGCATTAAACAGGGATTGTTATTAACAGAAATTAACTATGCTAGTAACTAAATGCATTACAACCTTCGAAAGCAATACGGACCACGATTAAAATATATCTCTGGATTCTATTTAGTCTGTGCTTTGGGTACTGTGCACGGTTTATATGTGCCAGGGACACATTTTCATTAGAAGTGAGTGTAGCAGGAATGCAGTTAACACGTTTTGCAATAATCTGCAACGCTGTTATCGGAGAAATGGTTGGCGAAGGGGGGGGGGGGGGGGGGGGGGTCGGTGGGAATGGGCGGCAATAGTGCTGGAAATTAAAGGGGAGGTGTCTGGAATTACAGTCGACAAAACAACCCCCGAAATTCGCACAATTCCTACCCTTCCTTCACCGCAGAAACCGTTCGTATTTCTGGCGAAAGGGCGTCAACCTCGTAACTTGATGTCCGAAACGTTAATGCTTGAAATAAACGAACAGCTTCTTTGCTTCTAAGCCGGAATGGAATGTTTTGGACGTAGTTTCTATTTTTCTTTTTTCCCCTCGTGAAGTTTATTAGCGTGTGGAGAATCCGTGTTTTAAGGCTGCTATCTGCTACCAACCGCCAAACGAACCAACTACACAGCCTGAGCCACAAGTTCGTACAAACTAATCAACCCTTCAGACTCGCTTTAATTTACAGTCTCAGGAGTTGCAAACAAACAATTTTATGATGCGCACTGTACTAAAGCCGACACGACTGTTGTTTCGATGTCACAGCCAACGAGCTGTAGGCTATATGTTCGGCTACAGCAGTGTGAAACAATTATGAACTTGAACAGTAAGACGGTTTGCCAATCAATTACCTACAGGCAATTACAATATTGCTTCTTATTTGAGATAAATTGAATGTAATCAATACGTATTGAGTGCCAAACAAATGTTATTCTTAACTATAATCCCAATTAGCTCAATTAAAAGCTCCTTGATTTCGGTCATGATGAAGTCCTATAATTAACACAATAATAAATGTAAAGGATATAATTATTCAGTGATTTCTTTCTGATATCATTATTGTAGGTATTATAGGTAATAGTAACGCAATTTCAATATAAAAAATTAAGAAAATTACTGCAATTAAGAAGAGTTCTCGTGAAAAAGGGATTCCAGATGATGATTTAGGATCAACTCCGCATTCGAATGGTGATCTTTTTCTCGATCTTTTTGGTTTTTTTATTATTAATAAATTTAACATTATTATTACAGTATTTTTAAGGATTAGAATTATTATTGTAGATATATTATTATGGTAAATGTAATTACTTATTCTGAAAATTCAGACATTTTAATTGGAAGTTAAATAAATAAGTTAATTTCTCCATCAATAGATTGAAATAGACTACATAAGAATTGTTATATTACATCAACAAAGTGTCAATATCAAATGGCAGCTTCAAATCCCACATGATGATGTTTTGAAAAATTAGAGTTTAATTGCCATAATAAACATGCAATTAAAAAAGTAGTCACAATTATTACATGAAGGCCATTGAGCTTAACAGTGTGCAGTACACGCCAAAATATAACCTGCACGTGCGTAACGTACACATATGTGTACAATCAGTACGGATGGATTATTACATTTGATATATGTCAGGTTACGAACATCAATTAAATAATTTTCACAGCCAAATGGTGTTTTCTGTTTCGTTTCTTCACCTCTAACGGGTACGTTACCGAAGTGAAGAAAAATTTAAAATGGCAGTTTTCTCAATCAGTTTTAGTTATAAAAAGTCCGGTAGAGGTTGTTTAAAACCATAAACGCGCAGTAAAATTTTAAGCTTTATTTTAAAGCTATAAATAAACAGATACGCGGATTAAGACAAATTAAAATATTGCCTTAAGGCAACCTCCTCTCGCCATATTGAATCTTTGTTTCTTCTATTCCAAGTAGTATCATATGTTGGCCCAACGGTTCGCACTTGGTTGGAAAGGTTGGCAATAAGTTGGGTTGGAAAACACTCATAAATACAATGTTGGCCCAACGTGATATGCCAACCAAACATTTTTACTCGAAAATTTTAATGAGTTACATCACAAAAACAACATACCTTCATCAAAAGCTCACTATATCAAAAACTGACAAAATGTTGCATGAGCAATTTTTAAAAACTTTACAATGGTTGGCAAAATGTTGGCAACAAGTTGGCGGACATACTGTCGGTAATTTGTGTGTATTTTATGTTAGGCTAACATTGTAAAACTAACATTTTATAGCAAAGTTAGGGAATAGATATTGTGAATTAAAACAAGGTCCCTTTCGGGCATTTTATGAAATACAAATGTTATTCACGATACCGACCATTTTTCTTTGAAATATGTGTCGTTGGTTTTATGTTGGGACAATGTTCGAAACCAAACAGTTGGTGATTGGTACTTTTTTTAGTTGGGTCAACATTGTGTAACTTATATAATTCCAACAATGCTGAAGTGTATTTTTGAAATAAAAGAAAAACAATAACTTATAGTGTTTGCTTAAATTTAGTTTTTTTTAAATATATAAATTTTTTTTATTTAATTTTATGGTCGAGGTTAGCTAAATCTTAACAACAAATTGGTAGACATACTATTGGTAATGTGTATGTATTTTTACGTTGGGCTAGCATTTTAAAACCAACATTTTATGGCAAAGATAGGGAATAGTTATTCTTAATGAAAACAACGCCTATTTTCTGTATTGTGTGAAATACTGATGGTTTTCACGATAGTGACCGCTTTTCTTTGAAATATGTGTCGTTGGTTTTATGTTGGGACAATGTTCGAAACCAAGATTATTGATACTTTTTTTTTAGTTAGGCCAACATTGTGTAACTAACATATTTCCATCAATGCTCAATTGTATTTTTGGAATGAAAAGAAAAAAACAACTTTTACTGTTAGCTTAACATTTACGGTTTTTAGTACATAAGTGTTTTTGTTTCAAATTGAATTTGATGGTCGAGGTTTGCTGAACATTGGCAAAATATTGGTAGATATACAGTTGGTAGTTGGTATTAATTTTTATGTTGGGCCAACATTATACAACCAACACTTTAATGTCTTAGCTAGGGAATAGGTATTCTTAATGAAAGAAATACCTATTTCCTGTATTGTATGAGATGCAAATATTGTTCACGATACTGAACATTTTTCTCTGAGATATGTTTATTTGGTTTTATGTTGGAACAATGTTGGAAACTAAACGGTTGGTGTGTGGTTATTTTTCGTTAGTTGGGCCAACATTGTGTAGCTAAAATAGTTTCAACAATGCTCCATAAAAAGTTTGGGAGGAGAAAAAACATAATTTTCCGTGTTTGCTTAATCTTTTTGTTTTTAATACATAAACTAATTGTATTTAAAATAGATTTGATGGTTACGGTTTTTTTATTGTTGGCAATTAGTTGGTAGACATACAACTGGTAATTTGTATATATTTCCATCTTAGGGCAATACTATATAGCCAACATTTTAAGTCAACATTGGGGAATAGGTATTCTCAACGGAAAAAATGATCCTTTTTTTCTGTATTTAATGAAATACAAATGTTTTTCACATAACTTATCATTTTTCTTTGAAATATGTTTTGTTGGTCGTATGTTGGGATAATGTTGGAAGCCAAACAATTGGTAATTAATACTTTTTCTTTGTCTGTTCATCGATATTCTCCATGCCTGCATGCATAACGCCATTTTCGCTTTAATAACACGTGTTCCGGGTGCTACTGCTGTTACGATTAGTAAGGAAACATTTGCGAGATTTTTGCTGTAAACTATTTTGGAGTTACATATTTATGTTTAGTGAGTATGTAATTTTTAACTTTTTTGTTTCAGAAAGTAAAAGTATAAATTTGTATTACGAGGGCTGTTCAGCAATAATAATTATCTTTTAACCTATGCTATCATAGGATGGTATTGATTTTTTCGAATTAAACATATATAATTTATTTCATTTGCTTAATATTTAATTTTTTTTTAGCACAGAGTTACTTTATAAATAAACTGGCTGTCTTTGGTTGTGTATTTTTTGTTAGTTGAAAAATGTATTTGCCCAGCTGGCAGGTTTTAAATTCAGTTTCAGAATAGTAAAATCTGACTTAAATATATAACAAATATAACACAGTATTTTCAAATTGGAATATAATGATACCTACATATTTCTGAACCAACAAGAACAAGTTACAGTAGTTTTAGAATTAAATATCAGGCTGCTATTCCAAAGGGTGTGGGTTCGTATCCTATATGTACCAATGGAATTTTCAGGTCATAATGTGAAGTGGTATGAGATAAGTAATAATAAAGTTGACACATTTTTAAAATTTTTGTTATTAGGTGAAATTTAATTAAAAAATTGTTTACCGACGTTGGCAGAACGTTGCTGATTAGGTGGCATTATGTATGCAATAACATATATTCGCAAAACATTACAAACTGTGGATAAATGGTTGTGTGAATGCCTTTCTGGAAGAGAAAAGAATATTATTTAGCAAGTGATCAAAAGACTACGAATAACCAACGTAACACCAACGTTAGTTAGTGGTTGGGTTTCTGTCATATTAGATTGGTGATCTATTATATACACTCGATATCATATACCAACGTAACGCCAACAAAGAGCATTTTGGTTTTTTGATTGAAATGGCAAATTTTTGAACGAAAGAGAATTTAGGAAAACGTGCAGAAAAACATAAAATTGAATTGGCCAATAATGTAAGTTGAACATCATTTTTTAGTTTGCAGCCAACACAAAAATACACATTGAGCCAACGTTTGCCCGAGTGACATTCCTGCTGTTGGGCCAACTAACTTTTTCCAACGTTGGCCCAATACGAGTGCCAGATGTTGGGCCAACAAAAAGTTGCTACTGGGGACCTTGTTTATATTTAAAAAAAAGAGAACATTCTGAAAGAACCCAATTTACTATTGATCTTACACAGCAGTACAGACATAACGACTGAACCAAGAACTATTAATTAAAAGCTGTTCACGATAAAGTGAGCACTTTCGAAATCAGCCTTATAAAAAAGTCACTGTCCCTGCCTGCGTATATTTTTATGGGCCAGTAAGGTTGGTAACGATGGAGAGGAATGTAGTTCCATATATTAACGTCAAACAAATAATGTCAGGTAACCGTTTGTGATAACTTAAATTATTTATTTCCCTTTCTGTATTTTTTAATTCATGTAAGTACAAAAATGAGCAGATTTGTAAAATATTTACTTTTCTAATAATTTCACATTTTCACTGGACCGATGCATGAATAAAGTGATGAGGATTATGACAATGTTAATTTAACATAAGGTGGAAGAATACACAATGTGTATATGTTACTCGCAATGTGCGAATTTGCCCACTGGCCGAAATGTTTACCACAACGCATTGTGGGTACGTCCAAATATATACAACGTATTCTGGGTAAGTTTTTCGGTCACTGGGTAATTGTAAATACCCACAACGGATTGTCGAAATTCATGTCTGCTCAATACCAAATGCAATGTAATTTTTCGCATTGTGGTCACTAAAAATTATCCAGAACGCGTTGTGGGTAGTGTGCTTTTACCCACAACCCGTTGTGAGTATTTTGTGTTTACCCACAAAGCGTGGTGTGTATTAGTTTTCATTTGGTTGTTATTTTTATGGCTTGTGTTACTTTGTTTTATTGTGTTATTATCTTTTTGTCTTGCAAAAATGAAAATAGGCATATATATTCTCATTCGAAATTTCTTATAACAGGAAAGAACAACCAATTTCAAAACCCTTTCGGTTAATACCATTACAAAATCATAGCCTAAAAATTTTACTAGAAAAATAAAATGTAGAACAGTGCAACTTATAAAAACACAACGAAAAATTTAAGCAGAATATTTATGTTTGGTACCTATTTACTTATTCTTACATGAACTACAGTTTTGGCATTTAGAATTACATTTTTTATTGTTTTTGGCACAAGAACACGATTTTTATTGCATACTTTTGAACAGCCGCATCGCACAAAACATTGTTTAGACCCTGATGCTAACATAGCGTCCTGTCGTACAGTCACATTCCAATCTGGGATATCACTTATTTCCAGGGATTTATTAGCATCCAGCTGAAATTCGCTTCTTGAGTATAGTTTTTCAAGCTTGCCATGCTTAGTTCCAATAGAAAATAAATCTGGCTCTACTTCTTCCATTATCACGACAAGTACATTTAGGGGAGCCAGTCACCCGCGACCCATATCGGGAATACTAACTAAAATATCATCACCAGTAGAGGCAGGTGGAAACTTATTCCCAGATGTCTGAAGCATCTTCTCAGATTGTTCCTGTAATCCACATCTGCATTGTTTGCGAGAGGTCTCAATAGCCGATTTCTTTGCACAAATATGACATAACCGAATTTCGGACTGGCATGCTGAAGTGCATGACGAATGAAAGTATTCAGCACATTCGAAGCAGGATATTTTCATCTTCAAACTGTTCGTCACAAACGATGTAAACTATAACACTCTCCTCAGTTTCCATAGGTGATGAAATCTGTTGGTTATTAATTTCACATGTGTTAGCTTCATCCACATTTTCGGTATCTGTCTCATCAAAATTCTGTGTTAGATTTTAGAGATATTCTTCAAGTTGTTCTTCCGTGTCAATGTTTCCAGCTGTATCAGATGGCAAGCAAGAATCAAGCAACCTATTTTTCTGTGGAATGCCGAACAAAGCTTCGTAAGGAGTTCTCTTAGTTCCAGAATAGTAACTGCAATTTTTTGAACTCTGTTCAATTCGAAGACCAGAGATCCAACTTGAAGTATTGTTGTCTTTCATCCAAGCTACCAAACTGTCTCGGACGTCTTGATTCGCTCGTTCGAAGGATACTTGAATTTGGGAGTGGCGCGGCTTTCTGTGAACGATCTTAATTCCATCTCATTTAGCCACCAAAGCTTCTATCGTCTGAAAATAAAAAAATAACTATGTAATATTTTTATAAATTTAAATAGCCTATAAATTAAATAACCATAAATGATACATAGGTAATAAAATTAAAATTATTTATAATGGCTACCGTACATTATTACAAAATTCACGCCCATTGTCTCTATAAAGGATGTTTGGAGCTCCAGGCAAACAAAATATATCTAAAATAACGCCTGAAACTTCATCTGCTGTCTTCGTTGTCAATGGCTGTAAGACATCGAACTTTGTCAAGTTATCTTGGTAGTTCAGGATCAACTTGTAGTCTCCATCAGGCTCACTTTGCATGTCGATGAGATCTACCTACGAATAATAATAACAATAATAACTTTTGCAACAATGAGTAATGCTGAGATAGCATAAAGATCATTAATCCAGGCTCGCAAAAAAAAAATTCAATCAGATGACCCCTTCCTATATGTATAAGAATATGAAAAATTTCAGTTAACAACAATAAACATATCGCCCATTTAGACATTCTGATGGCAGGGGCGCAGAGATAGACAGGTAATACAACGATTACAATGAAAATTCCGCAAACGCAACAAAATGAAAAAGTTATTATAATTGTACTAAACAATTAAAAAATTCACAATGTTATAAATAATATAACAAAGTAGATATTTACCTGGCATCGCAAATTCAGCTCAGACATCACCATTGGTTTTACAACTCCTTTTCCTTTTGCCTTTTTCTTCAAAGTGCAGGGCTCACAAACGTTTAAATATGCATTTATTACTCCTCTTATTATATTGGAATATTTTCTTTCTAATTCTACTTCCATTGCCTTTTTTTTGTGTAGCCCAATTGATGATGTGCGCATTCAATAATGTCAAACATTTCCCCGACTCGACAATAATGTTTGATTTCTGAGTTCGATTCTTCTGATACATTTATCAACTTTTCACTATCGCCAATACAAATCATATCGAAGTGTTTAACACGACGATAGTCTTTAGCTGATAATGGTATACCATTCTTTCTTTTATCCCTCACTGCTTTAATTTCTTTCACTATCTCATTGTAGTGGTCATCGCTCATTAAAAGGGATCTATCAGCCTTGTCATCCAACAGTTCACGTATTTTATATTCGAACTCTTCTCTCGTCATGTGCCCGACTTGCATGGCTGCTTGAAATCTGAGAGTGAAAACAAAGGAACATGGTGTGGTTTTGTGTACGTGTCGCCACAAATCGCTGATGACTAATTTACTGCTGCAGCTGAGGGTGGTAGGTAAACGTAAAATACTCACATCAGGTTGTGGGTAAAAGCACGCTACCCACAATGCGTTCTGATTAATTTGTAGTGACCACAATGTATTCAGTATTAAATAATTTACATTCAGAAAATTGCGGCGTCCTTGAAACAAGGACGTAGCGAGGCTGGAATTTTCCCAATCCCAAAAAGATCTGAGCATAAAAAACAATGGCACAAAAATGCCTGCAATTAAAGTTTCTTGAGTAGGGAGGGAATATCAACTCTGTGTAAAAGTTCAAAAGCATGAAGTATGGAAAAACTTTCTTTTATTGAATTCACATGCTTTTCTTTCATTTTTGCAAAGAAATTATAATATTTTAAACATTATATTTGCCTTTAAATACTATCACATATGTATGGATATAGGTGTACAAAGCTTTACAAGAAAACTTCTATAAATATACTCGTGAAAGATTTGCTGCCAAAAATGCAGCAAATTCCTAATACTCTCCAATTACTAGAAAAATGCAGGTACGTATAATTTCTAACATAACCATACAGTTTTAAAATATCTGTTTAAAAATCCAAGCAACACTAAATTTCACTAAAACCATAGTAAAAGTTCGATGTGTTTGACTAAAAAAAATATTTGAGTTCTGGCTACCATGCCATCCAAGGCCATACAATATTAATGCCTTTTTGTTGTCACTGAATTTTCAAAACATTGATTGTATATACATCTATTTTTAAAGTGATCATTTTCCTTTTTTTTTTTTTTTCTGGCTAACTGACCAACCAAAGTTCATGAAAACTGCTACTTGGTGATTGATGTATTTCTCTCTGTTAAAAAATATTGGACAGTAATCAGTTTTGAAAAGCCATTTTACCTTGCAATTATATTTAACAGTTAATATCATAAGTAATTTTGCCATTCCTTTTACATTTTTTAATATGGCAACTGTAAAACATATTTAAAAGTGTTTAAAAACTCCAGGCTGAGTGGACTTGCCCGACATTCAACTACTTTGGAAAATTTAATTTTCTCCCCTTGTACAATGTCTAAAGCAACTGCCCACAAATGGCCGCCCTTAACATTCGAGGAGATAATATGTTTCACAAACCTCTAGGTTTCTGCACCAATACGACTGCCTAGGAAACGTACTGAACAACTTTAAGTCATCTTTTCAGATTTCAATCATTGTTATATTTACAAGCATTTTTTTGTACTTAGAAAACGTTCACCCGTTTGGGCACCTAGCCTCGCATCAAAGTGACATCATGACCCACTGGCTTGAAGAGCCGAACATTTCGAAGAAATATTATTTTTACCGTCACATAACTTATGGTGATTAGTGCTCCCTCGAGGCCGATAGTCTGACTTCGAACTAGTATTTGCACATAGTATTTATACAGAAATCTCTCATTTTAACCTTAAAGGGGTGACAAATAAACTCTCAGTCAAAAATAATTATTTTTCAATATTGAATACACCAATCAATGGGAGCACTCTTGCCAAAAAAAAAAAAAAGGACACAACAGCATTATCACTTGGTGGTGGACTGTTACACTGTTCATTTACTGGTAGAGGGATCTTCATTAAAGTCTCCAATCCCTGCTTTTTTCTTCAAAAATGTCCAAATAAGGGAGACACTGCATCACACTGGAGGGGCACAAACGTCGATTCAAACAACGTGCGAGCATAATGCGCAGATGACGCCACAGCCGTGACTGGCGGGGAAAAAATACCCCAGCGCTCCAGGTGTCCTGTATGCGGGTGTCTGAACTACACCCCTCAGTTGTACCAGTGTCATGTTTGCTACTTGTTGCGTCGACGCAGGGCGTTCAAGCTTTATTTAATAGTGCCATGAGAAAGTGTTTCCCAGCCGTGCAGAGCTACGCCACAAACGGGTTTGCAGATATGTATATTCTAAATAAATCGATAGTGTTCTTTAAATAAATTGTAAATTTTTTTCACTTCGGTATTTTTTTCATGCATGCAGGAAAACGAACATTGTACGTAACTCATGTCGATGTTAGCAAGGGTTGAGAGGGGGGGGGGGGGGGGGTCGCGGACAGGCGACAACAAATTCATGTAGATTTTAATGCAGTTGTCTCATCGTGCTCTTCCTTTCCACTTTGCCTTGACGAAAAGGGTTGGAATTATTAATCACATATTTCCCAAACTTTGTGGTACGAAATATTTTTACGTAATAAATTATAAAAAAAAAATTCTTAACTATATCCAGGTGATAGTCAAAGCCAGTCACGCTGAAAACTAGATTTACCCCCTCCTTTCAGCAAACTAGTTAAAAATGTGTCACCCATTATTCAATACACGTGTGGAAATATGAAAAACTATTCATCACTTCATGAATCGCTTTTTACGTATTTACCATCTTTTTATTTCGCTTACAGAGCAAACGACTAACCTCCACGAAGCTTTATAAAGACATTGAATTTCAGCCGTCAGCACCGCATATTTATATAGTTTGTTTTTATTTGTTCAGTTTCGGTGGACTTTTACATGCCAGGAAACTGCTCGTAGTGTAATAAAACATCGACGCCGCTGTAAAGACAGCGATGTCCTGAGCAACGCATACGTAAATGCGTTCTGGTTTCATATCGTTTTATTTCTCGCGTGTGGAGCGACCCTTGGGTACTTTCTGGAAAACGGAGAGCGAGGGATGTTGGCTCATGTTGTTTGTTTACCTCTCCGTTGCCAAAGTGCTGAGCTCGTTTTGCTCATGAAAAGTATTTGCAGATTTGCTTTCTCGTCCTCCCAAAATGAATGTTTTTGCGTGCGTCGCCTACGATTGACATTCTTCAGCAAATCATCGTACAATTTACGTCTCACTCGAGTCAAGCATACATCAGCGAATCTGACTACCGCCTGTATTCCAAACTCTAGCCGCATGTACAACAAAGTAAAAAAAAAAAAATACGTTTAGTAAAAAATATTTTCAAAGCTATATTTGAAAAAAAATATTGTAGCATACGAGTGGTATATTGGACGTATGTAACACATTGTTATATGGAACATACAGGGTTAATTACGTACCTTCATGATTACAGACAACGAACACGAAATCTGCCGTACTACCTACTTACTTGTTCCGATATAACGGAACATAATCTTAGCGCTTTCTTTCGAAAAAAGTGTTTGCGAAAATACAATATTTTTTTTGTATTATAATGCTAGGTACGGCCTACGTTGCTAGCAACGTCGTGAGCCAATCAGCGTCTTCCGAAGAAATACCCGAGCGCTGGACAAACCGTTAGGAAACCTTCCACAGATCCACGCGCATCCGTTTACTATGAATCTCACCCACAGTCAATATCAGGAGGGGGATGAAAAAAATTAAATGGCCCCCCACATCAATCCGCTTCTGCCTACTAACATATTCTGTGTGTTAGGTGGAAACAGTTCTCTGTCGGGTGTTTCCGACTCGCAGCTCTCAGTACAAAGGGATTAGTAAGTCAAGAGGGCCAGACATTATCAGATTGGGGCTTCGTCGTCTGGTCGACTAGCGGGCTTGCTGTAGGATCACTGCGCTTGTTTACAGAATCTCAATCCCTCGCCCATGAGGCTAGTATCTGGGTTCAGCTCTTACGTGGGAATATACCGGGCGCGGTAATCTCGTGTTACGACGTAGTCACAGAGTATTTACTAGTACAAATGTCAAACAACCGGTTATACCTCGAATTAGGCCTTCAAAATGTTGGAACGACTTTAGCTAATCAGTTGCTGGTTACTTTTTGGCCAGCCAATCGGGAACCTTTCTCACCATGCAGTAGCCAACCAGACTCATGGCCCGTTCCCATAACCGCCCGCAGCCAATCAGTGACTGATGCCACCACTCCTTTTCGTATGGGGCCACGGTGGTGTAGGGGTCAAACTACCCACCTCCCATCAAGGCGAACCGGGTTCGATTCCCGGCGGGGTCGCTCCACATTTGGGAATCGTGCCTGACGATACTGTTGGTCGACTTTTTTTTCGTTAATTTTCCCGTTTCCCCCGACCTTGCATTCCGACGCTGCTCCATACTCACCTCGTTTCACCCACATCGGCTCTCAAGACATCGAAGTTAAGAGCAGCCCAAATCTCCTCACTCACTCACTCCTAAGTCTCAGATGGGCGAAATACCTCCTGGAGCCGGCACCTTTAACAGACTGCGGCGCCGGCTGCTGAAGTGCCGAGAATCCGCCAGGCATCAGCACTGCTCCTATTGACGTCACGACTCGGGCTTGCTTCATCCTGGCGTCGTGTTACGTTGCAGCGCGAGTCGCATTTCATTAATAAAATAGTCTAAGTCGCCGTCCATTAGGGCCGCTGTCAACAGTACTCCTTCCTTTTTGCGTACTGAAAATTTTCCCTGCAGTACAAAAAAAACTCTTTGTTTTCTTTTTGACACGAGAAAGGACGTGGAATTTTTATTTAAAAAAAAATACTCTTTGATATAATTCGTGAGTATCGAGTGCCTGTCTTCACGCGGTAGCATGCCCGTTACGTCTCCTTTAGGTCGCAAGTCCGATCCAGATCTGCCGCGATAGTTCTAATACTTCATTCTTGCTTTGCACCTTCATTTATCGCAATACTGCTGTTTTTTTATTTGCCATCACGATTCTCTATCCGTTAGATTAAGTTTCTTTTAGACACTTATCATAAAAAAATTTATTATGATCTTTCAATTTGGACATACGTCATTGCAGAAGTTTTTTTTGTTGATCTTGCAGAAAACATAAAACGTGACATAAAAACCGACAGACAAGATAACAAGATAAAATAATTTATTATTTCGCCTAGAATATTGTGCACTTATTACAATTCGTGGCACTTTTCACTCACCCACAGCAAACACAACTTCCCTCCCAACCTCTATCAGGTTCCTGCACATTTTAGCACGAATGGGGAAGGGATGGGAAGCAGTATTTCCACATAAAATTTAAAAAATGATAAGGGAGTTTTGACAACTGAACTTTCGCCTTCCAGATTGGAGCGTAAGTAATAACAAAGAGCAGAAAACTTTTTGGTTTTCTTCTGAACATGTAATTGTGGCTTTCCTATATATTACAACTGCAGTACTTTACGTGACAATCACAAATTTTTTACCATAAAAAAAACCAACCCGTCACATGTTACAATACTGTGACAATCATAAATATTTACCCAAACAAAGCCAACAAACTCATTATATATATTACAACTTTACATCACCTACCAAGTCCCTCAATTGTTGGCAAGAGGATCACAAAAAATAACAAATAACCATTTATCTACTCTTTCCTTCAGTCCTCTACACAAAACACATCTTTCATTGCAGGTACTTGGGCAGAAAGTGTTCCCCTGGCCAGACACAAATAGTGTTGGCATTACTCCATTGCATACTTCTCATACAACCATCCACAATACATAGTAAGCCGAGGGTATTTTCCCTTCACATCGTAACGGAGTTACGTTGCCCAACGTACATCATGGGTACTTACGTTTTCGAACACCCCAGTTGATGGTAGCCGAGGAGGAATTAGACTGCGCGACGTGGGTGCTTGATAGTTCCATGGAAGGTTGGAACTATACTGAGCGCGCGGCGTTTCCTTCCACTTAGCGGCGACTGAGGCGACTGATAGGCGACTTGTGACGTCAGCACCGCATTAGAATTGGATTGGACAAATATCTGTTCCGTTTCGAGGATGTTCTCCATAGCTTTGGGGTGGACAGCGGTTGTGAAAACGTCACTATAAATACGCTGGCAAACTAAGTGACGGCGGACACTCGGGGGGAGGTCATACCTAGGGGTTTTGATCTTGCTCGAGACATGTAAATTTGGGAATACAGTAAATTGTAAATTCGGGGAAATTGGTGCCAGTTAAGTAACTGTATATTTTTCTGTAACTATATATTTTTGAAACGCCACATTTTTATTGTAACCCCAAAATTTTGTAATGTTTTTAAAGTTTATGAAGAATTAAAATCATTAAATATTTCAATGTAATTTTTGTAGAAAGTTTGTAAAGATATTGGATTTTGAAAATTGATTGTATTTATCTTGGGGTGGAGGAAAACAAAAAAGGGGAGAAGTGCCCTGTAATTAAAAGAAAACAGGAAATTTATTTTTATTTTACTTTTTACATTCGCCATCTTAAAGTGCATATCATAAGGCTTTTGCTGATCCACTTTTTGCTATCATTGTTATTCGCCTGCGATGTATGTCAGTAATGGATGACATGGTTGTGTAGTTAGGGGCGAGTTTTATACATGCGATAGAGCTGTCTGGTGGTCACTGAGAACCCTCTGTTACAACCTACACGAAAGGTGCAGGTATTGCTATTTCACAACACACACATGTTGAGGCACAGCCCGGGGATACTCTCCCCACCAACACCGTCAGATGTCGGTAGTGCTTGCCCTGACTCACAGCATGCGAAGTACAATACTCACAAATCACATCATCATCCATCCACATAGACTCAGAATGTACCTCTGGCCCTCTCCTTAAGAACCATACGTTTTCCTCTAGACGAATAACCTACGTGCTCCTGAGTCCTTTCAGTTTGGTCATTGAGCTTCCAAGTAGGTCATCCTATTACCATATACCATAATTAGTAGACCCTTCCCCTTCCTCACTAGGGTGACTTCGGAGCAGCGCCGTATATCTTAACCTGTCTAAGGAACGAAAGTTTAAGCCCCTCTTCTCCGCTAAGCTCACACTCCCACAATGAACTAATGCAATGTCCACAGTGAATCTCCGCCAAATACTAAATTCACTATTCCAGCAAGTAAATACAATGTCCCAACTCACTGCTGCCAGATATGAAGACCTTGACTTCAGTCGGCCTAATGTACCCATTCTAAGTCCAAACTCACAGCCAGACACTAAGTCCCTCACTTTATTCTACAGAATTATTCTAAGTCACGCCTCACCAGGGTAAAATAAACAACTTAGCTGGTGCTTCCTCGTTAGGCCAACGTTCGCGCAGTGCCTCCTCAAACACGAACCGAGTCTCTGAGAACTCGGCGACGATCTCCTCTTTCCCGCCGTCGAACCCTCATACGCCTCCGGGTGACTTTGGTGTCACGAGACCGGAGGCCAGAGATTCCATAACTTATTCGGTCTTTGTAAAACACACGCACCCCGATACATACCCAAATCATTGCGCCGGCGGCGCGGCGGGGGGCGGTGTGTAGATGTGATTTTTGGGCGCACGGGCCAATTTTAAACTGTAATTTATGTTGCTATCACTAAGGCTTTTACGTTTTTGTGCGTTCGGCAGGGGAGTGAACCTCCCCTCCAGTCCGCATGCCGGCTGGAGTGTTTGTAGTGTCGTGATATCTGTCTACTGTGTTATGTTGTAGGCAAAGCTGCCAGGTTATTTCGTATTAAGTGTGTGCTCGAGAGATCCCTAGTCTCATAGAGGGCCGCTACAAATAATTCCTGGGCACAATTGATATCTCTGCTTGACAGTTGCCTCATAATCAGGCCTGATAGTCTCTCATGGTATGTTTAATTGTGTGGAGTTTGTAACATAGTTGAAAAAAAAGAGAAGTTTTCGAATGATTAATCTGTAAGTGGTTGTTAGGTGCTGAAACTTCCTTGATCGTCCACCTCAAAAAGAGAACTATCAGATCGATTTTGTTTATTGTACAGTAGGAAATTTAAAAATATAATTATTGATACTGTAATTCCGAATTTTGTGAATAGTAGATTGTATCTAGTTTTATCTACATGATAAAGAGGCATCTGTAACTTACAATGTTACTTTGCTAACATTATATCCCCCTCCCGCGTACCCTGCGCCTAGAGCCGCTGGCCAGACCTTCACAGCAATCGTAAACACAGTACCACAATGACAACAATAACAAGCTTTGCACAGTAACATAAGTAATTGTCCCCCACTAACTATACGAAGGGTCTTTGGCGCGCGGACCAAACGCCTTACAAAATGCGGGCCCCAACTCGCCGTACATATGTATATTGAAGATAGAAGCAATGTCAGGCGTCGCGCGTCTTCCAAGGTTGAACTCTGCGTGAAGCAGGCGTTTCTTTGCCCTACCATGTATGCTCGTTGACTGGAAAATGTTACAAGTACAAATATTAATGTTCACACGTGTGAGGAGGCTCCTTTCGTCACAACTGTTTCCTTGTTAGTAACTACTCGTTCTTCTTTGTAATTGACGACTTAATTCATTCTGTGTAGTTATCATTGAATTATTCACGTATTTGATGACAAGCACCTTTCTTGGATTTTTATTTGTGAGTATTTGTGTATAATTATGTGTATTTGCGACATAAAGTTAAATTACATCAAACACTGTGTCAAAAATAATATTGCCTTCAAAATTAATGCTGTCATGTTTATTATTAACACGTGTGACATGTCATGTAAATAGCTAATTACCGTAAACTAAGTTTAATTAAATAAACATTTAGTAGCCCTTACTTTATTTGCATAACTCTCACCACCTCAACACGTGTGTTTCGACATTTTTATTATTTATTTTCTGATTAACGGCAATAGCTTTGAGGTACTGAGAATCCTCTGTATCACGAAACATATCGAAATTAATTGGAAAATTTGCATGCGTGAATAATATGAATTTTTTGTCATTATACAAGGAAATTTTATTTCGGTGAAGACAATTTTCATCCGCACTGGCAACCAAATAATGGTTCCTATTGCCTGTCATTGAAATATGATAACATGGGAACTCACAAAAATGTAATATAACGTACTGGGGTCAGAAACTAAAATAAATTTCAGCTTTGAATTTTTAACGACTCGTAATATTACGTAGCGAAACATTAAGTTAGAGACAAAGGATATGTTTTGTTTACTGTTAAATAATATCTACCATACCATAACTGTTCATGTAGCACTGTGGGAAATATACGCCTTACACGAAATGTGATTCAGTACTCTTTGTTGTAGTTGAGTAAATGGACATTTCGTCGTATTGATCTCCAATTGTCAGTTACTCAATAGTGTTTCCCAAGATCAGTTTAAATATTTATTTGTTTATTTTGAATAGAAAAATACGCTGCAAGGGCCAAAATTTAACCAAAGTCTCCGAATATTGTAGGACAGTTGGGGCAGCATGTGTCAAATACAGAAATGCCGTTACATAGAGCATCCGTTGAATAAAGATGTTTTGGATTATACTAGAGGAGAGAAAGTATTATTGAAAAGGACAGGTGAATAAGTATTGATGGAACAATTGTTTGACTCTGCTGGACAATTTTGACAAACAGAAAATTATATCGTAGGCTAAATAACTATGGTGGCGGTTGAGGGAAAGTTCCTTCAGCTTCCTGACCAAATGGACTAACTGGCGTCATGCGGAATGCAACGAGTATTAACGTGGGGGCAGATGTCAGAAAAATTGCAGGTGCTGCGACATCAGGATCAGGCTAAAGCCTGATAGTCTCGTTGTCTCTGAGAAGCCGTCGCAGTTAAAGCGTCCTAGCATGTGCACTGTCAAAAATTTCCGTATATTTACGGACACTTTTACGTGAATGTACAGTAAGTACACGGAGACGAAATCCGTAAACACAACATTCCGGAGATGATCTCTGTAAATACATTATACGGAAAGTGTCCGTATTTCGTATTCGCTTCAGGTTCCGGTAAGGAACAATGCCGATTCTAAAGGAAATTTTCTTCGCCGCTGTAACCAAAAAAGTCAGTTTCTGCATCAGACACGTCACGATATCCACGCCACTTAGAAATACTCTTTCAAACACAAAACATATCATCATGTGTCTAACATTTAGCAACATTTAAACCACACAAACTTTAAAAGACACTTAAAAAGTTGCTTTTGTTGTTATATCAAATACCACAATTATGCCTGCAAACATACAAGAAAAATAATTAGGAAGAAGTTATAAAGACAGGAAGAACGGAAAACTAAAGAGGAAATTTATGGGAATATTCAGTAAATTCACGGAAAGTTGTGTGAAATTTTCGGAAATTCCGTTTTTGTATAGTAAGGTGTCCGTAATTTTACGGAGCGTTTACAAAGATTTCTGTATAATTTTTTACCAGCACTTTTCCGTAAAATAAGTGAGAATTTTTTTAACAGTGTGGAGAGAAATATGAAGCCGATCGTGGTTCGAAGAGCAACCACACCACGCTTCAGAAGTTGACCATCGTCCAAAAGCAAGTGGTATGGAGTACGCCATAATACGATCCAGTTTTAGGTTAAACATGTAAAATGAAATGGGAGTGCATAGTTTGTCCTAAAGGCGTTTCTCTTGAAGCTAGTTTCTAACATTACAGAACCAAACAGGCATTTCCACTTAAAGCATTTACCCTAAAGTTCTTTTACACTTGAGGGATTTGCTTTAAAGCATTTAGCAGGCTTCTTGCGCCATTGTGAAGGCACACGAGGAGGTAAAGGAGATCACCACGTGATTTCCACGACATTTCTTCGTCTCCAGTTACAATAGTTGGTGACAACGGAGCACAGAGAGCGTAAAATAGTTATATTGTACTACTTACTTCTCTTCCCACACACCAGACCACCAATATACAAGTGCCATTACTCAGATACCTAACGTCTTGCTGGTAGATTCTCAGAAATTGAGCAATGATTCCGCTCCATTCAGTCCAGTGCTAATAGGCAATGATTGGGAGCAGTATCGTCCACTGCAGTGCTGAGATCACAATAACGTGACAAACTCGACGCAATTGGCGCGATACGACAGCGAAAATTCGTGTTACTGCGAGAACTAGTTTTATCGCCTCGCTGTCAACACTCAAAATGTGAACATTTTGTGCCACTACGCACTAACCTCTTGTACTAGAGCTATTAATGTTTAAATAATTATTCGTATTTTTATGCTTACTAAATAATTACTTTCCACGACCACTGATATTCAAGGTGTGAAAAAAATATTTGTAGATATACGTAGGCGTAAAAATGTGTTTCTTTGCTTATTAACACAGGCGATACGCAGGGAATTACTTAATGATTGGATAGGTATAAGTACGATCCATTTACTCCCACAACGCCACTAATTAATAAATTTTTCTATAAGTAAATCGTGCTGAAGTGACAGAAGTCATATTTCTGACAAAAAAAATATTTTTTTTTTTACTTGCGTTGCTTCTGTCGCGCTATTGTGATTCCTTCATAATGCTGCAGAATCGACGATAATTCCAAAATGGGTTTCTTGAATAGTCTGCACGCTATCGCTGTAATCATTCATTCAGTTTTACCTTACTTGTAAGAGCCAGTGATTTTTTTCGGAAAATATCTAAGCCACATGGTAGAATTCGACAATCTAAGCATAAATAGAAATTTTTATTTTACCACTGGTTACAATCTGCATGAGAAGCCGTATCAGTGTTCAAACGGGATGATTGGAATACAACAACTTTGGCACTGAACCAAAGTTATTCGCGTACTTGCGTCGAAATCTTTTCGCAAAATTTCACCGGCCCTACTTATTTGTTATCGTCGGTGGTAATTTCACTGAATTGTGTCTGATTCAGACTTTGATGATAAGACGTTATGAGCGAGATTCTTATTCTATAACCCCCCCCCCCTTCTTCGATTTCTCTTCTCATCTCTCCATAAAACTCTATATGTCAATGCCTTACTTCTTTCAACCAACTCCCCACGATATCATAACCTACCGCGCTTCATATCGACAAAATATTCCGCTGCATCTGTTCGAAATCTCTCGTAAAATGAAAAGGAAGTTTGCCCTTCTCAAGCTTGTCCAGCCGAACTTAGCTACCAGACGTAAAATTTTGAGTGATGATCAGAAAAATCGGATGCTCGAAATATTTTACAGATGGATCGAATGTGGAAACGTCGCCCTGCGTTGTGAATATTGTTTCATACACCAGCAGAAGCACGTGTATGAGAAAAAAAAGGGGGGGGGGAGATATGTGATGTGCTTAATTGAGCTGAACGCAGGACAGTGCCTGCGTTGGTGCCGATGAGATGGGAAGAAAGGGGCGAAAATGTATTTTGCGTAGGGTTGGGTGGCGGCGAAGGGGTCACGTACATTATCATAAGGGGGCTGGGGGGGGGAGGACAAATGTTTGATTTGGTGGTGCGAGTGTGTGCGTGCGTGTGCGCGCGCAAACAGATTAAACACATCGTACGAACGCAGGAGAGGCTCAATTGTTCTCGAACGGGCCGCTTTACAATTCATATTAGCAGCCCGCTCCCTCCCTCCCCCCCCCCCCCAAGCCACAACACACGCATACCATCCAACAACTCCCAGTGGCACTTTTGGGTTTTATTTCGCTCCTGCAGTTACAACACTACCGAAACCATCCCTCTACCGCCCACCTCTGTGTGATCAACCGTCAGCCCTACCCCGTTTCTCTTTTGCCCTTCCAACTGCCACCCGAGTTCGCGTTAAATGATTTTATCAGGGGGAGTTGTTCGTAGCGTTGTGAGATATAACCTTCCTGTAACCCGCTAGTTTTGGATGTGCTACACTGTAAAGATTTCCCTTGTGTTGACGGAAATGTAGAGTAAATATTACGCCCTCTGTGACGGCGAAGAACGGGTCTGAGCTGCTCTAAGCGTTGCTCGCTGTTACAGAAGCAAAGCTGACATTATTGGAAGCTGAAAGGGATGCTAATGCGACTCTTTTAGAAAGACCAAGTTTATCCAGTACTTAACCACGAATAGGTTGTATGTGTGGGGTTAGAGTCACGGGCTTCTTAAGATTTAATTCGGGTTCAAAATTCGCTCCAATATAAAATATTTGAACTTTTTCGAGATCTCTTCTTCTTTACACGCAGTAGAACACCGACGTAACGAAAATTTCAGTTTTTTTTCTTTTCGTTATCTCTTTTTTATTACCAGGACTACAGAAAATAACTTCCTATAGGCTGTTCATGGCAAATTGATGTCTTTTTAACTCCCTGCTAAATTTTTCCTTTCAATTAATTTATACCTTTCCACAACTTTCTAATGTAAACAGTGCAATATGACAAATAAGCACAGTGTATACATTTCATCGCTCTCAATGGTTAACGTCTGAGACTGCAATAAAATATATTTATTAGTTTGCCAGGGCCTTAAAAAGTGCTCACTTTACCGCGAACAGTCTATAGCAAATTTACGGAGAGTTTCCGTCAATTCACAGAAAGTCCGTTTTTTCCCCCATAAAGCAACGTGTTCTTAGTTTTACGGAGAGTTCTGTAGAATAATTTACCAGCATTTTTCTCGCTAAACTGAAGGGAAAATGTCCTAACGGTAATAACGCTGATGTCGGATACCGTAGAATAAAAATTGGGTAGAGCGCGCCTGAGTTGCGAAGTAAGCCATTCTCCATATCCCGACATCGGGCTGCTTTTCTGCTGATACGACGCATTCAATAAAGGAAGTGGAGAGGATTTGAGGTTAGAACACTGTGTGGGTATACAAGTGCTTTTAAATGTTCAAGTGCTTTGTCGAACCCATTTTTAATGCAATTAGATTACATTTGAATCGGTGAAAGTGTTTCATTCATATTACAAATTCTGTATTTGGAAATTAAGATGTAAACAAGAACGTTCAGCACTGTTGACCATGTGTAAGATTTATTCTACCTAGGTTGGGTGATTAAATACTTTTAGTTTGGCAACTAAATATTTTAGCCCTTACGGTGCTCTCGTGTCGCATGTGTATCTATTGGATTTTTCTGTTCAGTATATAAGTAAATGAGATAAATGCAATTTTCATAAATTTAATATAATTCTGTGAAATATTCCGAGTTGTATTGTATTACACACAAAGTAAAGGATAAACTTTGATCTTCGCACTAGAGTGGAAATATGACGAAATATATTCACTTTAATATTCTCTCTCGAACTGAATATAGTAGAATAAATTTCTATTTACATGATTACTTTATTTGAATATAACAACTTATTTCCAAAAAAAGTAATGAAATCGTTAAGAATATAATTTTTAAAGATTTCCTGCGCAGTTTCATTAAGCTAATGGAGAAAAGTACAAAGTTACATTCGATGACAGCTATATTTATTTTACACTTAAATTCGTAACGTTTTCCCATTGAAATAAGCTTGCTTGTGGATGCTCAACGCCAAACGCAGCTGTATTTGAACTATTTTCTCTTGTAAACACCACTGTAGGGCGTGAATGATGGTTACTAAAGGCTGCTCACGATAAAATGAGCACTTTTGAAACGAACCTTAGAAAAAAGTCACTGTGTCTGCCTGCACATATTTTAACGGTTGCACTGAGTGACTTTCGCCCATTAAAGTTGGTAACGATGGCTGGACAGTAGTTCCATATCTTAATGTCGAATAAAAAGTATAAGGTAACTATTTGTGATAACGTAACATTATTTCTTTCGCTTTCTGTTTTTTTTAATGCACCGAAGTGTAAAAATGAGCGGATTTGTAAAGTATTTACTATCTTAATAATTTCACATTTTCACTTGGCCGACGCATGAATAAAGTGATGAACCCCATGTCAATGTTAATTTCACAAATGACGGAAGAATACACAAAGTGTATACAAGGAGATCATAAGCAGGCGTTTTGTAACGTTCTCATTTTACCGTGAACAGCGTATGAATAGTTTAATACTTAAAGTTTTGGCTGGGACAAATATATATATAATCACAGTTCGGGCAAAAAACTAACTTCTATGCACAAAATATATATGATTTCTCCATTTATCCCCAGCAGGAAAGTGACGTATAGAACACCAGCGCACACCTAACGGCGAAAATTTCCTCTGTGCCGAACTCTCCCATGATAAATCTCGTTTTGTTCCAAACCCAAGTAGAATTACCTTATCCATGTGACTTTGGCAGAGGAATTCGTGTGGGGTAGGTCAGTGTTACGCACATTGTGCCGTAGCACAAATAATGTTGAATAGGAAGGTTTAAAGCTCTAATTTCAATCAAAGGTACATCAAAACTCTGCAAGGTACCCTTGAGGGATAATACATGGCATTAAAATGTGTAAAAGCGTTACGATCAAAATTCCCTTTATTTACATAAAATTAGTATAGTATAGTACAGCAAAGGGCTTTCTAACGTCCACCCGGTTTTATGCTGGAAGGATTGGCAGGGGACGGCTTACATACACTTATAACCTAACTTAAATTAACACTCATGCCTTACCCTGGATTCGAGCCCAGTGCCTCCCGCACCCCAGATGGGTGGCGCACCAGCCGACTGCGCCACGGGAGGTCGGCCTTACATAAAATTGATGAATCGATCACAACATATGAATAATACAACGTGCAAATCTATAAATGGAAAAATTACTATATAATACGGCGATTAAAATAATTATTAGAGAAAATTGACTAGATTTCAATTCTTGACCAACTAGAAAAGAAGGCAGTTTTTTAACCCCATTAAAGCCTCCGTTTCTTACAAAGATTATGATTTCGGCGGAGGCAGTCAAACGACCCATCAAAGCACCAACCGAATAAAAATGTTGCAGGCTAACCACATACATATTAAAACCTGCATGGGACAGTCGTTGACACCAAATTTAATTGAGAAAGATTAACTCCAGGGCCGCGGACTAGACAATACACGACACGTTAAAACAAGGAGACACGACGTTTTAGTTTGTTGGTTTTGACGGTCAATCAAAACGACAGTTTTGAAAAGACTAGCGTTACCGCTCACTCAAGATGGACACAAGTTTGCTACACAAAACACTAGAAGATTAAAACACTGCCCAACAACGCACACAAAATTCGTCCACGCGTCGCCGTTAGATACGCCTTAATGCTTGGCGGCTCAGTCAAGAAGAATTATTTAAAATGAGCCACATCACGGCTTCAACGTCCTAAAGGACCGACAAGTGCGGGAGTTAAAGGCTGTTCACAATAAAGTGAGCACTTTAGAACTGAACCTTAGATAAAAGCCACTGCCCCTGTAGGCGTATATTTTAATGGGAGCACTGAGTGACATTAGCAAAAAAATTATAACGATGTAATGAAAGTTGTTCCATATTTTAACGTCAAATAAAAAGTGTTATGTAATCAATAGTGAAAACTTAAAATTATTTCCTTGGATTTCTGTTTTTTAATGTATGGAAATGTAAAAATTAGCAGATGTTAAAAGTATTTACTTTCTTAACAACTTCACAGTTTCATTTGGCCGACGCGTGAATAAAGTGATGATGCCAATTGCAATGTTGGTTTTACATACGGTGGAAGAATACACAACGTGTATACAAGTAGATCTTAAGCAGGTCTTCAAAAGTGCTCATTTTACCGTGAACAGTTTAGTAGAGCCACGAGTATTTCTCGGATTGATTCGGAGGCGAGGTAGACTTCAAATACGTGTTCTTTCCTCCTACTGTTGTGATTGCACGACAGTTCTTTAGACATGCCGTGTTTAACTGTGAGCCAGTAATTAGCCGGAAGCAGTAGTGTGACTGAGTGTTTAACAGACCTGTACAGAGTCCTCACTTGGTCACAGCAACCAATTAGCAAACGATTATGTCTCGAGTGTACAGAGGGATGTCCAGCCTAGCTTGCTGCCAACTCAAACCACAAAAATACTCGGGGCTCTGCCTGTAAATCATTTGACGTTCCAGGCGACGGTAAGGCGTAGAATAGGAGGAACTCAGGCAGTGAAACGGTTTGAATAAACTATCAGAATCGTATAAAAAATTACGACGCACGAGCGATCGTGAAAGCGCGGGTGGTGGAAAAAGGGTGGAAAGAGGAGGCGATCCGAGCCGAGCAAATAGTATACCACCGCATCGTGATGAAAGTAAAAAAAAAAAGAAACAGAAATGTCTGCGCGACGGGCGCTAGCCTCGCAACATATACGGGAAACGGAAATAAATCTACGTCATATTAAGTCTACGGTGAATACCAACTCACCCCCGCACCTCTCCGCCCACAACGATATCGCGGGTGCATGAATAATGCGCAACTAGCTCCGGAGCAAATAACGCAGCAAAACCGACGAAGCTGGATCCGTGACCACGTATCCGCGGCTTTATCAGCCAGAGAGCGGGGTGAACGCCTGCAAAATTGAGCAATAAGCAGTGAATGCTGGGGGAAGGGGGTGGATTTTGCATTCTGTGTTCCGCCCCTGCACGATAACCACTCGCAGTTTACGTATGGCCACGCAAATCGTGTCACGTATCGCAGCTCACAAATATTAACCATAACAATCCTGACAAGGGTGACCCGTCGCGAGCACAAATATCAACACTTCTGAAAAATATTTTTGCAATGTGAATGTCGCGATGTGAACACAGTATCCAACAAACATAATGTACGAAGTTATGTCAACTACAGTTTATCTCCCGAAAATAATCCAACACAGGAAATGTACTGTGTACAGTTGAAAGTGTACGATATGTACATTTTAAAATGTCACCACAGGTGGTATGGATGCAGGAATGTCCGGCAAGGAACAAAGACAAACATGGCTGCTTGGAAGCACCCTTTTCATTGATATATTCTCGTACAAACTTATACACTCATATGAACGGGTACGTATTGTAGGCCTACATGTACGAGCTGTTCTAAACATTCTTCAAAGTAGTCTCCGAGGTTGTCCACGGTTCGTTCCCAGCGATGAGGCAGACATCGTCACAGCATTGATGGATCTCATGCAGTAGATGGTATTTCGCGCTATTGTCAAAAATATGCAAACATTACTTTATATTTAATTTTTTTTCATATGTGTGGATTGTTATTTGGCGATTAAGTTTGTGCCACGCGGTAGCCTATGGCATAAGTATATATATCGTAATTTTTTTTTCACTTGTACGACTTTGTTAGTATTTGTTTTTATGGTTGCAGTGAAATCGAAAAATTTTGAATTTGACATCAAATTATTGGAAATATATAAAGTGTATTTCTTTTATTCGATGAGAATGGCATCACATACAGTGCGTACAAGTAGGGCAGTTTTTTGGTACAATTATAAAATAAGTAATTTTATGGTATCCAACAATCTTAAGGATTTTCAAAAGAATAAAATTATTTATTTGCGATATTCAGTAAAAGTCTAAAAAAACTTAAGTAGAGGAGATTTTGGGCTGCTCTTTTTATTGAGGTATTCAGAGTCGATGAGGGTGGGGCGATGTTTGGAGCAGCGCTGGAATGCAAGGGCGACGGGAGATACCCGAGAAAACCTGCCAACCAGCGGCATCGTCCGACACGATTCCTACGTGCGAAAATCCGGGAGCGACTCTGCTACATTGGATGACCGTATGATGGCGCCACGAATAAAAAAAGTGAAATGCTTGGCATGTCCATTCCTTAGAAAGTGCTCTGTGAGGCCGGGTTTGTAAACTATTCAACGAACGCAAGAACCCAAGAAGCGCAGAGAAGCAAAAAGTGGGACGAACACAACTGAAAGGTGGTGTTTATAAACTACGCAAGCGCTATGAGGTTTGTCAGCTCTCAGCTTCTTGCGTTTTGCACAATATTCATTTGAAGTGATGGATTGCTAAATCATTTTCAACATATTTAGATGACTGCATTTTACATATTATGTCTCACTTCTAGTTATTTTAATTCCTGTCGCAATGAATTTATGTCACGTTTATTAAATATCTATACAAAAAAATATACACAACACGACCATTCAAAAACCCAATGGGATATATTTTTGCAGCGATTTTGTATTTTCATTTTGCATTTTTGGGAAAGTTCCACTTCATGCTATAAACGACTGATAGTTCTTCCGTAAGTAGTTTGCTGTGCCATCGCGTACTTGCATTTGTTACGTATTTCCAGTTGCCTTATTTTTCCAATTCGCGTAATCCAAAGAGGCAACTACACAGGCACTTACGTAAAAATACAGACAATTTGGATGTCTGGGGTTTACGCCGTACGGTTATGCAAACGAAGACGTCAGAAAATGGGGCCTAAACTTTTAATGTGGCTTCCGAGATTCTTGCGTAACGAATAGATAGTCGGAAGCTGGGAGGAAAACATCGCCAAACCTGTTTCTGTTTTGCGTGATACGTCTTTCCGTGAACCGTCCCCGAGGACCCAATTGTACAGAACACTCAAGAAACTGATAGTCGCACAGAAACGGGGAACGTTTTGTAACTACTGTTAACACATTCAAAATGAAACGTTTTATAACGCTATTATTTTCGCAAATTCATCAGAAGTTTTGTATTCATTAGCCTTAGATATATAATTTAGCTGTGCGTTTGTTATAATACCCTGCTGTTGTAATTACGAACTAAGTTCAATTCCCACAGAGTTAGAAACAGTTTTACAATTTAGGATAAGAAATAATTTAATTTAAGTGCCTAAAAATCTATAATACATACGTGTGGATATTAGCTTGTATTGAAATTATTTATGTACTGTGCAGTCGACAATTCAGGCATACTGGGTGGTTGAGATAGCAATGACTCGTAAATACTGTCACCTTCAAATATCAGCGTGACTAGTCGAGGCAGTTGTGTTTGACTCGAATACTGATCCTCTCAGGACAAAAGCATTTGAAGCAATAATCACTTACGTAAGGTACGTTAAATACAAAATACTGCATCAGTGCGCATCTTAACATACGTAGGACGTTTTGTCGTGAAAGCTTGCAAAGTAAAGGGTTTGTGGAACGGACTAATACTTGCTCATAGTACATATAACGATGCTGTGAGGAATAACTGTCAATATGCCGAGAACATTCACAGGGCTAGCTAGGAATTTTCGTGGAAAAAACGAAATTTCAGAAATTTCATCGCTTACATCATGCATAAAACGAACCCTCTTTTCCTGCGGGCTGTGGCAGTTCTAGAGGATAATTCTCACAGATTAAATATCACTCGGGGGGAGGGGGGGTATTTTTTTCTATTTCACCTGCAAAAATCCGTGTGAGTGAACAGATGTGAGAGGTTGTGGTGGACGCAATATGTTACCAAATTCAAACCGAAAAAAAAAAAACGACCAGGCGTTGGCAATCGAAATATTTTCATGTATGTACTTTTTTTTATATTTTTTTTTTCAACCCTCGACCGTTATTGATCCGGTGCGTGGCCCACGCGGAACGGAAGGTCACACGTGCATATTTCAGCCCGTCGCGTTTTTCCAGGCCGTGAAATACGCGTGAGACGCCAGCTTTTTACGCGCTTGGAACCCGCGGGATGTTGCTCGCACAGCTTCATCCCTCATTCCTTCCACTACCCCAATTCACCCCCCCCCCCCTTAATACCTTCCAAAGATATCCACCTCACCACCGTAGATTGAATATGGCTGCGTATAACCATTCTCCGTGTCCCTACATTGTAAAGCTTTTCTGTCAACACGACTATCGTAAAAGACGTGGTAAGGATTTGCGGCTCTCGAAATTCTTTGTAGTGGGTTTGAAACACACGTTTTTCAACGAAACTATAAAAACGTGCGTTCAATGTGCTGATCCACGAAAAGAACCCACACTCCAGACGGGAGCTTTCGAGGGCTTTCAAAACGCAGTACACATTTGAGACACCGTTTCGTAGCACTACAAAAGCCTCAAAGCGGCATTTTCAAAACGCTGTATCACAGAACATACGCGTGAGATACGTACAAAACTGCTGCAGAGACCTGCATTGAACCTCTCTCCAGACTTTCCAGAAATAAAATAATAAAGCCAGACGCTGAATTTCCCATAGGTACACGCAGTCCGACGGGAACACTGCACGTAAGTTCAGAGCCATGCACTTAGCGGCGATGGGGCACTTGATGTGCGTGGAAGTACCGCCCATATTGCTCCCGCGCTTCTATAGGTAGGCGGGAGCCTGAACAAAGAAGTGCTTTGAGATGTTTGTATGGTTCCTCTAACCAATTTTAATGGAGTTCGATTAAATTCAAATTGGTAAGAGTATTTTATTCATGCAAATGTGCTGGTATTTTGATAATTAAGATATAAACAAACACGTTCAATAGTGGCGACCATGTGACTTTGAAAGTTATGTTGGTTTGGGGTAGGTCAGTGGTGTACTTACGCAGAGGACATAATCTTTAGTCTACACCCATGACGCGTCAACGCGTCCTTCTCCCGCTTAAGGTTGAAGTAACGCAACTGCCTATGGAGCACTGAACCCGACTATAAAACGTGAAGAAAAAAGTAGTACAGACACCACAAAAATTGTCAGAAAAGTGCGATTTAAGCTGTGTATGAAATAATAATGTATATATTTTGCAACATTATAAAATATTTTACTAAGATACACTTTTTAAGTCTAAAAAAAATAATCGATTAAAATAGCCTGAATTTTTAACCAAATTTAAGCATATTTCCATTCTGAATGCTTCAGAAAGCAGAATTTGCTGAAAATATTAGTCATGGAATACCGTCATAATGTTGACTATGATTGTGTGTAAGAAAATTGTAATAATAATGTACGAAATAATTTTTATAGTTTATTTATGTGCGTCCATTTGTCGCAAACCTTTATGGCTGAAACTGACGTAAATAAAATTAATTATAAAATTAACATGATACATTATTACTATGATTTTATTACACATGATCACAGTAAATACTATGATGATCTTTCTTGAAGAAGATATTCTTGTGAATTCTGATTTCCGAATCATCCAAATATTTTATAATGTTGCAAAATATGTACGTTCTTCTTTCATATACAGCATAAATCACACTTTTCTGACAATTTGTTTGGTGTCTGTACTAATGTTTTATGAGTTCTTCACATTACACAGTCAGGTGCAGTGCTCCATTGACAGTTGTTTTACTCCAACTTTAACCATAGAGAATGTAAGCATACAGAAGTTAAATGGCGGAGCGGTTTCTTTCATGTGGACGGGCCCATTTCCTTGATTGGCCCCGGGAGGCTCTGGGAACGGGGCCTTGAGCCTGATAGGCTACTGTGTGCTGCGTAAGGTCCTCCTATTGGCTAAGTCGCCGTCTGGCCGGTAGTTTACCAGGCGCTGATTCGAGAACGAAATTCCGACACGTAGCTGTTCCGTGACGCCATATTTCTGACGTGTACGGTTGGAGTTTGTCGTATAAATGGCTGTTTTACGTCTGTATAGGCTGTTCAAGGTAAACTGAGCACTTTTGAAAGACCTGCTTAATATCAACGTGTGTGAACATTGCGTATTCTCCCTCCATATGTAAAATCAACATTGCAATGTACTGATCACTTTATTCATGCGTCGGTCAAGTGTAACTACGAAATTATTAAGAAAGTTAACAGTTTTAAAAAATAAACTGGATATGCCTACACTTAAACGCGTTAAAAGAAGAAGAAAGTAAAAAAAAAATTTTAGATCTCACCATTATTTACCTAACACTTTGAATTCATCGTTAAGACTTGGGACTATTTTCCCTCTATCGTTACAAACTGTACTGGGAGCATGCCACTCAGTCTGCCAGACAAAATGTATGCAGATAAGGGTAGTGATATTTTCCAAAAGTTGACTTCAAAAGTGCTCATTTTATCGTGAACAGCCTTTCACCCCCCCCCCAAGTATTCTGTTGTTACACAGCTGCACTGCATTGGTAAACGAGTGATAATGTTTGATATCTGTACATATGAGGACTTGGGCGCTGGTGGAGGTGGAGAGAAGTATAGACGGGACATTGAAGGAATGCAAAGTCAGCGAAAATGAGAGCACCTTGAGGAAAAGGCTTTGGCACCGTCCACCAAGTTTCCCACGTGTGAAGGCAAAATAGGCCCTACCCCCCCCCCTCCCCCACCAATCTTGGATTACGGCGGTAAATTAACCACTCGGCCACCATAAGTAGTGTAGAACCTCGATTATTTGATCCTCATTAGTCCGAATTGATATTTTCTGAACAGAAAAATACAGTGATGCGACATTTCACTTTCCTTCTAAATAATTACCTACTGTACAGGCAAAAGGTGACGCTCTATCTACTACAGTTGCAATGGAGTTAATTCTGAAAACTTTTGCAATGTTTTGTATAAATATAAGTATTACGTGAGGAAGGTTGTTGTCAGCAATATTTAAGCGAATAGAGGAACAGCCGATAAACTGAAAGAAGATAACATGCACGAAAGGAAAGCAATTTCGTTTTGAAATTAAGTTTGAGCCTCTGTAATGAAGTTTCAGAACGATAATACAATTTTTATATTTACCAAGTTCTAGTCAAATGACCAACAGTGGGTATTCACTTCTTTTTAATATATTAGTTTAAAGGAGTTTTATTCTACAAAATCTCTTAACAAAGAAATTCGCGTTGATTTCGAAAGATTTATATTTTAGGTTGTTTGCTGGACATCTGCTTGAAACTTCCCTCTCGCGAAAAATCAAGATGGCTAAAACTCTGTTCAACATAATTACTTAAAATGTATTCAGAATTAGCGCCAGTCACGAGAGAGCTGTGTCATAATTATTTATCATGTTAATTGTCGCCATGAGAACGGACAACAGACGTACCTTCGCTAATGGCCTTCGTACACAAAACCAAACTTCAGTGGTTAGCTAAACTGACACAAAATTCAAAAATAATTATTTAGTTTTCCGACTGAAAAAAATAACATGGGCCAATAATTTCACAATAAATAAAATTTTTAATGCTGTTGTCATAACAAACAATTAATAACAAATTAATATACATTAAATTTTTAAGCAACAGAAATAAACGTGGCAATAATTACATAAAAATTTGTCATGTTAAAAATGTAACAGTTCTTCATAGCGCGGAGGTTAGAAGTAGGGGAGTAGGTATCTTGCTTAAATCCGGAAGTCATTTGAAATTCTGGACACGCCCCTTCTGACTATCAAAACGAAGCGATTTTTGTACTGGCTATAGCTGTGTTATTGGCGTGAATTGAAATGTTTTCGGAAGAATTTTCAGAATGACATTGTTTTCCGAGTATGGCTGTACAAATGTAATTTGAAAATATCAGGATAGAACCGCATTTCATAGTGCTGTATACTGTTACGAAGTTAACCATACAACAATAACAGTAAGATAAATGTGCGTTTCTTTATCGCCTCTTTGCTGCAGCTCATAGTAACCATTGAATTACATGATCGTTGGTACTAAATGTTATTTGGCCGAAGTTTACATTATAATTCACAATTATTTAATAGTGAATAGCTTTTTATATATTTGTTTCGCCATCCTGTGTAATGAAGTCCCGTTTACATACGTAAATGTTCGGCAGTAACTAATGTTTACTGTGTAAACATAGCCTAAAAAGATTCGTCCATAAGAATAATGGTTGAGATTAATAATTGAGGTTGCGATACTCTAATCCTTTTAAGGTATATCTTGAAATAGTATACATGTAATGTAAACGAGATTTATTTTATTGCTGCAAATACGACTATATCTAGCGTATTCAGAAGAGGGTTGGACAACATTACCTCGAAAGTGTACGGTGAAAAATTAATTATATAATTTAAGAATAATTTATAATAACGTAACAAGTATTTTGTAAGGAGTGTATTTGAATACAATATCTCACTATGGATGCTTAATGGGGACAACAACATAACAAAAACTAATCCAACCTTAGATATTTTGATTGTTCGAATACTCTACATATTTTAGAATAATGTTTCTAGACAATTTTTTGGAAGTTAGATGTAAAGCACCAATCCTACTGAGCACAATGATGTTGTATATATGGTACCTAGGTCTAATAAAACAGATAGCAAATGTTTTTCTAATGCCATTATCATCTTTAGTCAACATGAACCTGGAAAGGGAATTGTTCAATTAAATTTTACATGTAACTAAAATTAGATTGTAGCATGTTACTACGGTTATGGTACATTATATTTTCACAAAAATAAATGTGTTTATTTTATAAAATGAGTCGCAGGGGTAAATATAGTAAAATGCCTGTTTATGTAATCAGTATTAAGGCTCTCCAATTTAGCACTTTGCTAAACATGTTATGTGTTCCATTGACTTAAAAATAATACACGTAGTAAAAGAACAAATGTATTAAGTTAACAGTAAGATATGGTACTCTTAATGCACACACCTTACGATCAAGTAAAAGTTGAATAGTCTTCAAAAACGTTTATTCATCTTGAAAGATACAATTATTCTAGAATGTTCAGTTTTGAATGTAATATGTCAAATACATATAATCAACATTCTTGAGGTTTCTTAAAAGAGTTTCATCGAACAGTTTGCCTAATTCTAATTCGTTATTTGGGTCCGTTGTGGATTATAAATACATATATACGGTAAAGTACTTAAAAATTATAGTGCCTGAGACGTAAACTAAATACAAGCTTTAAAAGACGGAATAAAAATGTGCACCTATATAATGAACAAACATAATGTTCCAACGGAATTTTCGAGGCTACCTTTCAAATTTTAACTGAGAGCTTATTAAACGTACATGTACCTGAAACGAATCCATACCCAATATCTTAGTAAGTATATTTTATTATACTCTGAGTCATAATATTGGGGTTCATTTAATATACATAAACCTCTAATGCAGATTCAGTTCAACATGATATGCAGTCTCGCAATACAGCTCCACTAGCTAATATTTTAAGTTGATAATTAATACTCTCTGTCACGAAAATTTATAATTGATTCCTTGGCAAAAAAGTATCCAAGATTATTTAATCGAAACTCGTCAATGAGTGTACTATTTTCTGTCAGCCACGGACAAAAAATACTCGTAAAGGCTGTTCACAATAAAGTGAGCACTTTTGAAATCAACGTTAAAAAAAATGTCACTGCTCCTGCCTGCGTATATTTTAACATGCGCAATGAGTGGCATGCACCCAGTAAAGTTGGTAACGAATAGCTTAATGTCGAATAAAAAGTGTTAGGTAACAATTTGCGATAGCTTAAATTGCTTATTTTGATTCCTGTTTTTAATGCACCAAAACATAAAAATGAGTAAATTTGTAAATCACTTTATTTTATAATAATTATACAGTATCACTTGAAAGACGCATAAATAAAGTGATGAGGCCCGTGGCAATGTTAATTTTTCATAAGGCTGGATAATACACAACATGCATACCAGTAGATCTTAAGCAGGGCTTTGAAAAATGCTCACTTTACCGTGAACAGCGTACAAACATTCAAGCCAGTGATGTTTTGGAAGCCAGGAGATCCGATGTCGCAACCGCCATCGATATCAGCAATGTGTGTTGGAAAGGTTGTAAACACCAACTCCGCAATTTCTTACCTCCATTGTTCACTGGCAACTGAGCACTTTTGAATTAACTTTTTGAAATCTCACTGCCCCTACCCGCTTATATATATATATATATATATATATATATATATATATATATATATATATATATATATATATATATATATATATATATATATATATATATATATATATAGACACAACACACACACATACACCGGCCATCATGCATCCAGCAAAGTATAAAACGACGAAGTGAAAATAAGTTCCATCTCTTAACGTTTATTTAAAAGTGTTAAGTAAACATTTCGTGAATGCTGAAAATTATTTACTTTGCTTCCAGTTTTTTATTACATGAAAAAATTAGCAAATTTGTAAAACAGTTTTTTTTTACAGATAATCTTGTAGTTTGACTCCTCCAACCCATGAATAAATTCATAAGGCCCGTGGCAATGATAAGTTTACATATGTCAGAAGAATTCAGTAAGTACATACGAGTAGATTGTGAGCAGGGCATTCAGGATGCTCAGTTTACAGCAAACAGCCTAAAAGCTTAATTATCGTCAAACGGTTTCGTGCATTAAGGTCCAGAAACCAGTCTCTTCTTGAAAAACTGTGCATGTGTAGAGAAACATTTGTTAGTCCTTGGCAACCTCAGGAAAAGTTACAATCCATTGCAAACTTTGATAAAATATTCATCTACGACTGTTTACAATCACGTCTGTAAACAGCCTTTACTTTGGCAAAATTGTCAGTTATTTACTCTCATTGTAATATACTTAATATGTTTATTTTTAAAAGACTCCTAAATTAAGTTTACTGCGATGTTAACATGCCGTACAGCAGTTTCGATAAACTCAGGAAAATCCTTTACACTCTTTTTTGCCCTTGGCAGGGAAAATTTGTTTACCGCGGCAGAAGCGCAGACAGGATATTATTTTTTTGCTGCTTTCTTTGAAGGAGATCCTCGTATCACAATATTCAAGAGAAAAATTTCATAAATATTATTATTATATATATATATAGCCCAGTCTGCCAAATATATTTTACAACCTTACAATACTTGCTTTCTATGTTCAAAAAAGATTTGTCGTATTACCACGCACGTAAACAGCGTGGAGACTGCAAGAAAATAGTTGCTCTAAATTTAGTTTAGCAGTTTTCTAACTGCGGTCATACAGGAAGATTTAAGGTGAACAAGAACGTTTTGTCTATTCTTTTCGCTGGCCAGAGTATACATCTGCGTCAGCTCGAGTGTGATGAGTGAAGAGATTTGGACGGCTCTTAAAATCGAGGTCTTGAGAGCCGATGAGGGTGATAGATATATGGAGCGGCGCCGGAATGCAAGGGCAGGGAAACGGGAGATCCCGAGAAAACCCGCTGGCCAACGGCATCGTCCAGCACCATTCCCACATGTGAAAATCCGGAGTGACCCGGCCGGGAGTTGAACCCGGATCGCCATGGTGGGAGGCGAGCAGGCTAACCGCTCAGCCACCGAAATCTCCAGTCAGTTTGAGCATTACATAAAAAAAAGTAGGCCTATAATTCTTGTGAGTGAAAGCCTGCAATTGCGATGCAACTTTAGGTGGAAGTAACATACATTCACTGTCAAAATAAAATATCTTCATGTATAAAGTGGACATACTATTCTGTTTCACCACAAATGAACATAACCAGTGTTTTAACAGAAACTTAATTTCATTTTAATGAACAGGAACTTTTTTATCACTGGGCAGTCGCATGTGTTTAAATAAATTGTATTATTTTTATACTCTGGAAATATTTTAGTTTTATTATTTCCTCTTACATATTTACTTGCCATGCAAGCTGCATAATCTAAATACAGTTTCTTCGGCCTTTTCGAATCAAACTTTTCAAAAATGTCCCCATGTATGAAATGTTTAGCTACTTCTAACATATGCCATGTATCACAAGAGTTTTTATACTTGTGTTAAAAAATGTTCCTTTTTTCATTAAATTGAAATGTTATTCATATTTTGTCTATAAATTATAATTATTCATTTATAAACAATTTGAATAAAAAGCAGGGAGAAAATAGGTATGTTGGTAGCACCTAGTGAGAAATATTCCTCATACCAAATACTGTTGCAACTGAGTGCGCACGAATGCGATGCGTTGTCCTCTGGCGTAATTCTCCAGACTTCGTTACGCTCAGTTCGTACGAGGTGGAGGTATACCATGGAAGTATAATTATAGCAGGGCTTCAATAAAAGCTGGCGTAACCGTGAATGGGTTATACCTTCCTTATCGCTTTATTACACCGATGAGAATATTCCTTTCTGTTTCCCTGTCTTTTAGCTTCCGTGATTGGTACAGTTTTAGATGGGACTTTTTGAAGTCTGAAATATATTCGTCAGTCTTTCTCTCCACTGCATCGATGCTCGCAGTCCGCAGACTTGGCTCCCACGGGTAACTTTCGCCGCCTCTTGAAGCTTTGCTGGCTCGTCGCTTCGTTGTCTTCGCACTCCAGTCGCTTAATGTCGCGCGATCCTCCAAACCCTCGGACTCAAAAACTGTCTGCTCGGAGGCTCGTCGCGGCTTAAATAGTCTCGGTGGCCCCGATCTGGAAGATTCCCAATACCTCGAGTCTCACTGAGAGAGGCAACGGCAATGAACCAGAACATTCTTTAAGATAACCGCAGGAATGCAATCCGTTGAAGGTCAGGAGCGCGCGAGTTGCGATAGGCTTATCGCTGAGGCATCCGTTTGTAAATCGCCGCCTGCTTCACATATTATGCTTCCCTGACATTCCTTCGATCTCGCAAGCAGGAAGTTTCAAGGGAAGCGACTCAAAGCAGCGAGAACGTAACAATGTGATAAAACTCGTCACAGGGTAGATAGAGGTTAATAGCGATTTTAAGGATTATATACATAATTAAGTATATGCCTATCTTATATATTATTTTAATATAATAGTAGGTATATATAATTATAGAAATATACACTTTTAAAATTTCTTTCTTACACAAATAAGTGTGTGTGTGTGTGTGCGTGTATATATATATATATATATATATATATATATATATATATATATATATATATATATATATATATATATTAGTAGCTATGTGCTTTCTTCTTGGGCGAACGAGTGTATGGATTTTCTCAGAGTATTCCCATACCACGAAGATGAATTGTGAATATCAAGGCCTGCCTTTAACCTCAACGATCATGGAGCCGCGACTATCATCATCGCTAACTGGTTGTCGCCAGTCCCGATTCAGCGATCGAGTTTTCACCTATGGCCAAAATACTCGCCGGCATGAGAGAACGGTCCGTACGAAGAGTCATTTTCGCGCGATGAAGCAATACGACATTGGGACCATGCAGTTTGTGCAAGGCGTTCATGGTAAAGTGAGCCCTTTTTAAGGCCCTTCTATACTTTTACTTTCGTCACCCAATTTCTATCTTCCTGCTGCTTTTTAATATAAGCACTGCAATGTGACTGATAAACACAATGTATACATTTCAACACTCTCAAAATTAAACGCCTAAGTCTGCAATAACATATATTTATTATTAGTTAATGTATGTTGGGAGGGCCTTAGAAAATGCTCACTTTACCGTGAATAGCATATGTATTGAAAGAACATACCGAGATCTACAAGTATACGACTTTTTTTAGAGCCAGCAAGTGTTACTGGCAATACTTCTTGCTGCATCGATGGGTACCGATTCGACAGGCGATTATGATGAGACAGTTAATGCTAAAGACGGAATGAGTGCAGTAGACTCGGTTTGTGTGGAATGTACACTGCAATAAATTCGTGTGAAGTCGACCAACTTCAAAATAAACGGTCGTCTGCTTTAAATACTGATGAGCGCACAATTCCTACTACAAGGAAAAGCAAATTTAAGATATAATACAAAACAGTAGGTGAAGACAATCACGAAGATAGCATTCATGGCAATGAACATGAAGACAGTGATAATGTTGAAGACGATGATGGCGAATTTCTCGATGCACTGACGCACCCCTCTAACTCATTTGCTGTATCAAGCGACACGAAGAAGGCAGAAGACGTCGAGAATACTAGCTACCTCTTTCTCGAAGACCCGAGTGAACTTGTTGATACACTCAAGATAGCAGTAGAAGGAATGTATTTGGAAACATACACAGCAAAATTCACAACGCAGAAAGGAACGAAGCAGGTGCGTTTCTAGCTTATATACGATTTTCGGAACTATTTTCCTTATAACATTTTGCAGGCAATCTGTACAAACTTCATGTCACGCAACGACCAACTGGGAAGCATGTTGAAGGTGGAGGCCTGCTGTGGTGTAGCATTGTTCAGTACAAAGTCCAAGTTGTGCGTCGACCAATGGCGAAGCGTGGGGGGAGATGGCTGTAGTTCCAGGCACTTTTAGTGAAAAGTGGATTATTAAATAAAATATCCACCTTTCAGCTTTGGAGGTAGGACAACGTAATATAGTTTTAAAATAGGGGGAATTTATTTTAACTTGTGACTCACATGTGCCACACTTAACACCGCACTTAGAACCGCACGCACCGCACTCAAAACCGCACGAACAGCACTCAACACCTCACGCACCGCACGATGCATGGCCAGTTACCTTAAAGTGGAGTGGATATTGCCGACAAAGGTTTCTCGCCATCGATTTCTTCTTCGAGTGATCGAGTGAAACGCCTGTTTTACCAGCGCCATCGACTTCTTCAGCTGTGATGGTACATCGCTAGCAGCATCTACTTCTACCAATGCAGTACCATCGCTTCAGATTGGTATGGTGCCATCGACTTCTTCAGCTGTTACGCCTAAGAAATGTTCAATGGAACCATCGAACTTAGCGGCTGAGGTACCTAGAACATAATTTCCGACGTTACCTGCTTCTTTAGCTCCAGCCCTAACGTTTCTAACAGGTCTGTCCGAGTCTTTGCCTGAACCACTACGTCGTCATAAGTGTCCCTTTTGTGATGAGACATTTACTTTCGGCTAACACGTACGGTGACACAAGCGCTTTAATTGTGTCAAAAATCCCTGTTGCATGTCATATTTGTGTGACAGGTGCGGTAAGCAGTTCAGCCGTAGCGACCATTTACTTAGACGTGCAAAGACCTGTACAATTGAAGTGCATTTTTCATCAATACCTCTGTAACAGATTTGCTGCAAGCAGGTCTCTTGTGACTTCGGTACATGTCCTCAATAGAATAGTTACCTATATAACTTGCCCTGCACAGTGTGTTGGTGTAATAAATGTCACGATATTTTCTCAAAAGGTCAACATGAGTGTGAATAGCGAGATGAAGAAAAGACTAACCTACAACAAAATCACATATATTGAAATGCATATATGTTAAAGAATATTGCAATATTTTAGGGCATGAGCGACTGTAGTAAAGTAATTGAATAAAAAAAATGCCTTTGAATAAAATTGTGTTTCATTTTATATTAATTTAATTTGTAAGAAAAAAATAAAAATTTAAAGGCACAGAAATGAATTTAATTAAAAAGTGTTGTATAAAGTACCATTGTACTTTATGTACAATTGCATAATTAAATAAATAATACTTTTTTTTTTAATTTAACAATTAAAAATTTTGAAAGGAAAATATACATATAATAAATCATGCGTGTAGTAAAAGTCCTGCATCGTGCGCGTAGGTATTCTGTTGATTGAAAAAATAACTTTTAAATTAGGAATCAATAATAATATATTTTTCCTATGTCCATAAATACGAGTGTCGTCAGCTCATCTGGCGACTGAATCGAGAAATTAACGCCACCAATGTATTTACAAATAGAATCCAACATGTGGGGCGCCGATAGCGTCACCTTAACTTTAAAAACATAAACAAAAATGGCTGCCGCCTGGTGGGTAAATCGGCAGCTTGCCTGGTGAGTGAATTAATACACTAGCATCATATAGATGTTGAAAACATATTAAATCCAAGATGGCGTTCTACAGTAATATATAAGCTATAGACAAACGATAAAACCAAGATGGCTGCATACGATAGAAAGAAAATGAGTGTGGGGTGGTTGGTGCCAACCACCTAATTAGTGAACGTGAGTAATTGGCTGATTAAATAACCAATAAATGGCAAGAGTTGTGGAGGAGCCTCCAGAAAAGTGCGTTTTTTTTAAATAAATGTTTCAGTAATAATTTTTATTAATACATTTTAAGTAATTTTTAAAATAATTATTTTTTAATTTTTTGGGAATTATTAGATTTTTTGGGTTTTCAAGCGCATTCAAGGTCACGGGATCAAGGTCAATATCACATGAATCCAATATGGCTGCTAAGATGGCTGACAGAACCAATATGGCTGATGGTTAGGTCTGGCTCCGATCTTGTATCCCATTTATCGATTTTGCATAACCTTGTGCTTGTAAAACCAATATAGCTGCCACTGTCCTGTCGGTCCTCAGCGAGCTCCTCAAATCATTTGCATTGGCTGAAAGTTGTATTTTAGGGGCTCGTTTTAGTAGCTTAAGGGGGAGGGGGGCTGCTTGGTGCATTTTTTAGGGAAAAACTGGAAATTTTTTAGGGGAAAAAAAGAACAATTTTAAGAGGAAAAGGGAAGTTTTTAGGTGAAAAGGGAGCCATTTAGTAGATTTTGTGGAAATGAAAAATTCTAGGAAATTTTTTTAATTTTCAAGATAGCTCAAGGTCACAGTGTCAAGGCCAAGGTAACCAGCATCCAATATGGTGGTGTTAGTCAGCAACATAATATGCTCGCTGATATTTTTGGAATTTATTCTATTTTTTACTATTTTTTCTGGAGTTTTCGTTTTCAAGATCATCTAAAGTCACGGATTTAGGGTCTGAGTCCTGAAACCTGAGTCCTGATGAGCCTATCAGAAACTCCCAACGGCTCGTTTTTGCAAAACAAAAAGGGGCTCGGTGCTTTTTTTTTTAGTGGAAAACGTGCAATTTATGGGGAAAAGGGAATGTTTATGGAAAAAGGGACATTTTTAGGGAACTTTGGTTGATTTTAAAGGAAAAAAGGTAATTTTTAGGGAATCAAGGGAAATTCAAATTGCCGACGGCTGGCGCCTGGCTCATACGCTCCACGTCATGTGCCTGATCCGTCACAATTCTGCTCACTTTCATTGCTAAACCGTACGTTTGATGGTAAACCAATGGGTCGATTTGGCGTACAAGCCAACGGAATGCTAATTTCTCTCAAGGTTGCATACTTTATTGAACTGTTTCATTTTCTGGGGAAAGACCGACATAAAGTTTCCTCCAAACGTGCGCGCGTTGTTCTCTCTCTCTCTCTCTCTCTCTCTCTCTCTCTCTCTCTCTCTCTCTCTCTATCTCTCTCTCTCTCTCTCTCTCTCTATTTTTTTTCATGCACTTTGTTTGACGATCTGCCAAATCACCATCAACGAGCTGGCTTGTGACCTGGAAAGGCGACTCAAAACTTCCCCCCCCCCCCCTGTTTCATGTATATCTTTCTAATTTTGTATTTTTTTGACGCCTGGGATCTGACCATCGGAATCGCTAATTGGCTCTGTTCATCTGTCTGTTGGTAGAATTTTTAAAACCTAATTTTTTTTGTGTGACTGGGGGAACAATGGTATAAAATTTGCCCTAGAGAATTTACCCATCACATCGTGTCACGGTGTTCGAATAAGCAAAAATTAATTAATCAACAAAAATTCAACACTCCAAATAGCTGCAAAAAGTGCATTTAGTGATGGTTGATTAGGCATATAAATACTAGTTACTTAAACACTAGGCACCAGAGTACAGCTAACTTTTGGCTATGAAAAGTGAAAAAAGAGGAGTGAGTGAAGAGATTTGGGCGGCTCTTAACATCGAGGTCTTGAGAGCCGATGAGGTTGAGGCGAGGTGAGTATGGAGCAGTGCCGGAGTGTAGGGGCGGGAGAAGCGGGAGATCCCCGAGAAAACGCCCCGACCAGTGGCATCGTCCAGCACGATTCGCACATGCGAAAATCCGGGGTCGACTCCACCGGGATTCGAAGCCGGTTCGCCTTGGTGGGAGGCGAGTAGTCTAACCACTACACCATCACGGCCACATAAGAGAGGAGGTCCGTATATATAATTGTTCGTCGTTTTCAAGTGTGTCATTCAACATTCACATATATATGTCTTAGTGGAAAGAAGACGTAGGCTTGATGATTTGAAAAAGGTTTTAACAGTAGTAACATTTACATTTCCATAAGTTTTTTGAAGGTCAGTTAATTATACCCTTCTGATATTGTTCTTGAATTTTTATCTTTTCTGTTAGCTTTTTAATTGTTTTATTTTGTTTTTGTTAAAAGAAAATATATAATCACAGACAGTTAATTATGCAATATTAAAAATGTAGTTCACACTGCTTCATGCTAGATGTTGTTTTAGACCACACCATATTCTTATATGCATTATCATCTTTCAACAAAATATAAATTTTATAAAGCATTCCCTAGATTCCTGAACAGTAATATCTAAAAGTATAGGTTATATAAACCAGCAAAATATAAATTTTAATATGTTTCTTAGAGACTTAAACAGTAGTCTCTGAATGCGGATGGATTATACTAACCAGCTAACTTTCAATTTGTAAAAGGTAGAGTCATGAGTTATGAAGAAATAGCAATATATTAGTAAACTTGTGCAAAAAAAAATTGAGAATAACTATTTATGAATTATTGTTTACAAAAACATTATCATGGTAAGATTACGATGAAAAGTGATTTGCTTTCAAACTCAATCCCACCTCGTCAGATATATCATATAATTATCCGCCACAATGATATTTATGAAACACAGAACATTTCCATAATAACCTATAATTTAACTGTTTCCTTATCCAATTTATGAAACTCTCAAATAAAATTAAACATTTTCGTGGCAATAGTTAGGTGTAGTCTACGCTGAGGTTAGCGCACCTTGTTTTACGCAAGCTTCAATCATTGAATACAGTGGTTACAACACTGAACAACGCTATAAACCTTAGTCTACAACCACATCATCTCACCGTTAGGTATCCAGGAAACGAGGATGGGATGAAGTTATAATGTTCCTACAAAATGTCCACACACTTTCTGCAAAACGAATTGGTTGAAATTTTAAAACAAGTGATGCTACTGCAGATAAGCTTTGGAATAAAAAATTAAGTTCGTAATGACTCAGCTATTTATTATATATATCACAGGAGAAAACATTGTTTATTATAAAGGCTGTTGGAAACTACCAAACGAAGGGGAAATTCTTTATGGGAAGTTTTCTGAGAAGATTATTTCTCCATAATTCAGAACGGGAAAAATAGTAAACAAAATCTTTTCAACCGTTCGGAATATCTTGTACCTTTTGCACTGTAATTAATATCCCTCCATTATTACTCTCCATGAGCAAAAATTGTACAAGCTGCCGACATTGTCTGCAACACAGTTACTAATGCAAAGGTTGCAATGGGAGAAGACTCTTCAAATTTCTGAAGTTCGTCATTTTCAATCTTCCTTTGTGGTATACTTCAACCCCCCCCCCCCCCCCTCCTGCTCTATACAAACCATCGCGTACCAAAAGTTCCCGTCCAATATGTGTGGAGATGTCTCTCAGCAGGCGGACAGAAGGAGCCTGGAATCTATTTCCCCATCTCCCTCCATCAGGCAGGCAGGACCATATATTAAAGCGACGTTGAAATGTCACGATATGAATTACTGCGACGGCTCCATGAAATTCCAATTCTGCGCCGGGCGAGGAATATTTGACATATTTCTTCTGCTTGCGGCCTTTAGCTTCCCCCGTCCCCTTCTCCTCTTCTACTCCTCTGCCTCTAGACTCAACAGGAAGCGTGGACCCCAGCGCTGAATATTTAAAGAAGCGGTATCAATCATACTGCCCAAACTGAGGAAGCGGTGGGCGACGGAACGATACAGTATACAACCCATCGCAAGATTTCGCTGGAAAATATACTTCGACATTCTTACATACGTGTGCGTTTTACATTGTATTCTATCCACCGTTAATTTAAAACTTTGGAATAAATATACACGACGATTCTCAATTACACCGACAAACTTCGGGAGCTGATTCTACATGAAAAAGTAAAAGGAAAATATATGTGACACTTTATACCCAAACCGAAAATTAAGGCAGGTATGAGCCCTAAAAGAAAAAACTATATTTTGAGCCGTATTAGTACTAAATATCGACTCTTACGTTGAAGGTCCCGATAGCACACAATAATGTTACGAGAGTTGTCATTGCATTTTACTTCGTTACCGATATTTTGCACAAATGCGGTTTAAAACATCGTTTTTTAAGGGCTAATATCTCCCTTAATATTCGGTTTAGGTATAGTGTCACATATGTTTTCCTTGTACTTTTTCATGAAAAATCACCTCCCGAAGTTTGTCGGTCTAATTGCGAATAATCCTGTAAAAGTGTCGTGTGGAGAGTGAACCCAGGGAGAGGCGAGATCCTCCTAATGAGCCGGGACCCGTAGGCGCCCGTCGTTCCTGGACATGACATGAAGAGACACACTAGGATGGAGTGGTGCTGGAATGCAAGGGCGGGGGAAACTGGAGCACCTCAAGAAAACCCTGCGGCAAGCGGCATCGGCTTGCACGGTTCCCACGTACGAAAATACGAGATTGCACCCGCCGTGGATCGAACTCGGATAGCCATGGTGAAAGATAACACCACCGCTGCCCATATTTTGGAATAATTCCTTGCCTATGCGTGCTTTTCGTAAACATTTACAGTACTCTAAAACAGTCCCATGTCTTTAAATATAACTGGGATTATATATACATATTGCTGTACACGAAATATATTAATTATATTTCTAAATAATTAATTATAAATTCATCTATGCATGTGGATAACACTCGTTATGCCGATTGCGATGTTAAGATGCGTATGAGGTCAAAAGATATTCAACGATCTAAATAAAAAAGATAACGTGATTTCAAAATCGATCAGTTTGCCGTTAACTGACTGTAAAAAGCAAGAGTATTATAAATAATGTCGGTCAGAAATGATGACAGATCAATATTCAGAGGGTAGCTAAGTGTAGTAGAGAAATGAGGATCAATATTCGTAAACAAATATAACACTGTTATAACGTTCCAGGCCTAGAACTTAACTTGCTGTGTGTTTTTATTTTGCAATTTGATATTTGCCTTAATTTTGTCGTGAAACGCTGTTGATTATTTAAAAACATTTGGAATACAACAGTCAATAAAAATTCTTACAATTGAACACTAAATTGTATAAACGCTAATAGCACGAAATGTGTGATAGTGCACAACAAAAAGCACACTTAAAATATTTTATGCGTGAAAATAAAATAATTATTACATCAGACAAATAATCAAAAGTTTCGAAAGTTTGCTTCCTTAAAAATTACGCGTAGTATTACATTTTATTATTTAATGGTGCGATTTTAACGCGAAGCTTTTACACACAATTGCATGCCTGTGCCATTTTAGTTGAACAAGTCCTCCCGATTTCCTTTATTCAGTATGTAACGACAAATTGTGGTTAAACTACTAATGAAGATATTTACTATATACACAGTAAAAACAATTTCTGGTAAACTTCCTAGACTGTAAAGGAATGTTGAGCGCCGTCACATACTATACAAGTGTGGGTACTTTCCTACGCATTTGACTGTTTCGTGACCGAATGTAGGAACGGTATCACATATGTACGGGGAAATAGTTTACCATTTCACACCATTCGTATACATTGATATAGGCTATTCATGGTGAAATGAACACTTTTGAAGCCCTAGTTACTTTTTCCTATCAGTCAGTTTTATCCTTTAACCAATTTTAAAATAAATATTGCCATTTGAGTAATAAAAACAGTATGTATATTCCACCGCACTCCGAAGTTAACGTCTAATGTTAAATAAAATATAACTATTGACACTTAGTTTCAAATGAGAAGATTTTCAAAAGCGCTCATTTTACTATGAATATGGTCATTTTAAGAATAACTTTTTTAGAGTGTAGGATCAAAACCCTCCAGCAGAAAAAATGTGTATATTCTATTGGTGGTTTATCCACACTTTTTGAATCAAATCTTTGAAAAATCACCCCATGCATGAAGTGTCTAGTTATTTCCTACATACGCCATGTCTCAAAACTGTTTCATGCCTCTTTTAACAAAAAAAAAAGTATCTTATTTTTCGTTAAATTGAAGTTTCAATTGTATTTTATATACAAATTATAATATATCATTTATTTTAAATATGAATAAAGACAGTGACAAAACATGTCAAAACATGTTTGTCGCGTAGTAAGAAATAGTTCATTACAGTTGATTGCGCACGAGTTAGGTGCGTTGTCCTTATGGCGTAATTTTCTATCCTAAGTTAATCTTCGTTTGCAAGATGCGGAGGAATATCCTGGAAGTAGAACTTAAGCAGGGCTTTATAAGAGTGTGAGTAACCGTGAATGGATTACAGACGAAAAACAAGACCTGTTACCCTGGTAAACGCGATACCCACAACCTGCCTTCCGTTCTCCGCCCTGCAGCCCCTCGCCTGCGGCCAAGGGAAGCCTGTGTGTGGCGAGGTGTTTCGTCGAACTTAGCATCTCGGTTTGCAGCAGTAACTTGAGCGAACCGACGGGCGCGAGTCCCACGGTCGTGTCGAACAAAACTTAGCGCGCGGGGGCTGGCGCCTAGCTATCGAGGTAACTCAATAACGGCGAGGTGAGAAGTCGCGACAACTTCCCGCGAAATTTCCGGCGCCCGCCTCTAGAAGGAAACACACGCACACGTCTCCACACACACACACACACACCTCGTCGAGCTCCGGGCACATCCCCCGCCTCGCGAGATTAAGTTGCGACCGCCTGCTTTCGCAAACACAACGGCGCGGCGTTCTAGGATCGAGTTTCGAACCAAGATGGTGCAGCTGGGGGCATAAGGAGCGTGGACCTCCTCCCATGTACCTCAATTTTACGCTGGAATAAATGAGATATACTTATCCTAGTAAAGTAGTGGGACATTTTAAAATGTATCTAGATATCACACCTTAAGTTTGTTCACGGTAATCTGAGCATTTTTGAAAGCCCCGTTTAAGATATACTTGTACGCACATTATGTATTCTTCCACCATGTGTAAAATTAGCATTGCTGAATGTCTCGTCACTTTATTCATGCATCGGACAAATGAAACTGTCTAATTAATATGAAAGTAAATATTTAAAAAAATTGCCAATTCTAACATATAGAAAATTAAGAAAAGAAAGAAAGCAAAAGAAAGAATTTTTTGTATTCACAAATGTTTACCTAACACTTTTAACCCAACTTTAAGACAGATACCGGAGAAGGCATTTCCTTTACACAGCAGAAGAGGCATAACAACTAAACTACGGATGGTTGATGTCGCCATCCTCTTCGTTCAGTATAACTGCCCTCACTGGACGTTAGGGCACTTATTCCTTCCTTATTGACTCCAACTCCAGCGATCGGGCCAAGGCATCCTGCATGGAAGGCATCCTGCATGGTGTGAGGCGCAGCCAAACGTACAGCTTGCCGCACCTCAGTGTCGGCGATAGCGTCTACAAAGAAGCCGGCTGCGATTACATCACGTTCTTGCAGTGTGTATGAACTTGTCGTTGACCCGCCCCGCGCTAGCAAGCAAATAGAGGGACACCAGTTATATGATAGCAGCGGTGGCACATCAGTGTAATATTTTGAATGATAGTTCGGTGGTCGCATATCAGTTACAAAAAGTGAGCCGACATGGCAATATCTTTAGCGGCGCACGCTACTAACCCTGGTTGTATTTATTTCTGCATTTATCCCTGAAGAATGTTCTTGATTACTGACCTCGTTCTCTCAGCGTCACTCGGGGTGCGTTTAACATTCCAGATAGTCAAGGCGAACGGTATAAGTATTGTGACAGGCCCCCGGGCCACGACTATATATATGTAAAATTTATTTTGCTTCTCTGTCAGGTAATAAACAAGTGTTTCTACATTGACAAAATAGTAACCTATTTTTTAAGTTTAAACATATGTTGTAAAATGTATGATTTAATATGAAATGCCTCTGTAAATACAGCTAAGCAAACGTTTGCTATTATATTCTATAATACACATTTCATTTATCCAAAACACCAAGATAGCGAACATTTGAATTAGTGAATTGGCACAGTTTACAGCTTACCAATGTTAAATGGGGCGTAGTTGTATGCCCGTATAAAAGTCAACAAACTAAAGCGATGTTCTCATGAATGATGCAACACACACCACTGGTAATAAGTACGTGTGTTACAATCAAACTGTAAAAATATATCCAACATATGTAGATTCTGGGTGGTCTTATTGATGGCATGTGGTGTGATAATTCAATTCACTGAAGTGCCATAGTGTGAGAGTTATTGTAAGATGGTTTCACTGCTTAATCATACCAATGAAAACACAATCGGTAATGCGGAAAAATTATACCTATACTCTCAGTTAGTCGACATTTCGTGGATATAAACACAATTGCAAAATAATTATGTTGTAGTCACAAAGAATTTTGTTGTAATGAACCTCACCAAGTAATTTTTGTGGTAAAAATTAGTTTAATGATCTCTACTAAACTGTTGTAGTATTTTCAAATATATTTCTGTACACTATAAAAATTGGTAAGGTCAACTCCCCCCTTTTTATTATATTGTAACTTTCCTGTTTTTGCTGGGGGTGATCTCCGCCTCTTCAGGTTTTTTTGTGCTGTGATTGTGAATTCTGGAAATAGACTATGCGCTTATACCTGTATGCAACAATCACTTTTTCTAATCAACTCTCTTTCTTTGCTGTGTATCACTTTTCGGGCCGGCCGTGTTGCTCCATCGCGACCGCAGCACGCACTACTGGAGAGACTGTAGTATGTATTTATATTCGGTATTATCACAGCCACGCCCACGGCTGATAAGCCTGTTTCCCCTCCTCCTACAGGGTTGCCACAGGTCTGGAAAACCTGAAAAACAGGGGATTTGAAAACTTTCAGGGAAATCAGCGAAATGTCAGGGAATTTCAAACAAATTAGCTAAATGTCAGGGAATTCTGTGGATATTCATGATATATTTTGCAGTTCTGTCATCGGTCGCACACCTCTGCCAGAATCATATATAATTATTTTAATGATGGTGAATAAATGCTTAGGCATTTTTGTCTGCAATCTATGTAGTGAGCAATCTTGTAAGATCAAAGAAATATTTTGGTGTAAAAGTGTGTTGTAATGCAAAAAAAAAAAATGTTAGAAAAAGGTCAGGGGAATAAGATTCTTGTTATATGGAAATAAGGGAAATGTCAGGGAATTTTCGGATGTAACAAAGGTAGCAACCCTGTCCTATGTATCTCCTTCGTCTGTCTCTCTCGTCACCATACCACGCTCCTCAGCCGAAACAGCTATCATGTACTCTAAACCTGAATCAGCCACAGTTCAGCCAAATCAGTGAAAACAGAGAGAATTGAGCAACTGGAAGTCAGTGCCATATAACCTCGTCCCCGAAACTCCTCATGTTTGTTGTCACGAGTTCTCCGGTAAGCTTGAGTACGCAATTCCGAGGTTTCTCGTTTAAAGGTACCTGGGGACACGCCGAGATTATTGTGTCCCTTGGTAAACCTCCCCCTCTCCCTGCTGGACAAGGGGGAGAAGAGATTTGAGCGGGCAGGTATTAGGACTCATTAGCCCTTGCCGAGCAGGATCAGATTGGAACCCCTCCCAACCACCCCCCCCCTTTTCCACCTTCGCAGTTGCCTAAAAAGTCCTTGGTCCTGGCTAACGGATTTGCTTCACCCAGCTGTCCCCGGGCTCACCCCCTCGTTCGCCCCGCGACTTTGACCAAAGAGGATTAAAAGATCGCCAGTCTGGGCAGCTTCCGTCTGTGGTGGCCTCCTCCTCTTTATCTTCTTCCTCTTTCTCTCTCCGGAAACTCTTCCATACATCCGCTGCTGCCTTCCGTTTTTGCGATACCGCTCCATCACTGCTGTTTTTTTATTTATCACATTTATTTTAAAAAAAACACATCTCCCCATGACTTTTGCTCCACTACCACAAATATCCTTCCATGTATACGATTTTTCGCAACACATTTTTTTCCCCTATTTATTTTCAAAACAGATATTTTCCTCCAATGGTTATTATATCTGTGACTTATATATGGAGTAAATAAATAATACTAGTGACGATTCTAAGGCAAACATACGGAACTGATGGATTCTGCGAATTTCGAGCTGTTCCATAAAATACTGAAAAAAATTCTTGTCCTTAGCTGCAAATAACCTAAGTGAAACATTAGCTAGAATACATCAATTTAAGTCGGTAGCGTTCTAACGGTATATCTTTAATGACTCCTTAAACTTTAATGATTAAGTTAGTGGTGAGCCAAACTGGTATGTTCTTGTTTGAAACTAATCAGACTTATTAATTTCTTAAATATTCCACACTTTGACTTGGCCAACACGCGATTAACAATCACAAGGCTGATTATAGTGTTAATTTTCACATTTGGTTGGTAGTTTGGCAATAAAGGGAAGAAAGAATCTAAGGGATCTATAAAATGTTCCTATAAATACATGTATAACTTATTTGTTTTTCTCCCCCGAATTTTATAACTACACAACTTTAAAATATCGTACACATCATCAACCGATTCCCTTTTGTCAACCAGAAACATACTAACACATTATATTGTTACGCGCTGTAACTCGCATCTGCTGCAGACAATTTCCGTTACGTACTGGGCTTGTCTCTGTGAGGGGGTGATCCACTTCGACCCTCCCCACGCTAGAGGCAGGCCCACCCGCTGTTCTCCATCGACCCGCTGGGTGAATGATTGACGGGTGACCTGGCTGACGTTACAGCCACTCCTCCCCCCTCTTGCTGGAGAAGCCGAAGATTTTAGAGGATTTGCAAGAATATTCTAGGAACTAGGTCCCTCGGCGCAACGTGGCACTTAGAGAAATTTCTGGGCGATCGCCTATGGCCCTATAAATATTGCGGCGGTCCAAGGGTTGGCAGACTTTTAGTAGAAGTATTTTGCTGAGTGCGGTATTCAGGCGAAGACGAGTGCGGCGAGAGACATAGGTGAAGATGACGGACGACGATGGGAGATTGCGAGACGACGGCGGGCAAGGTATTTGTGGAGTGAATGGACGAGAGGGCGTGATATCCGACGAGCGAAGGTTACTGTGCCTGAGGGAACTTGGGGAACTCTATATCATGGTCGACTGGTAGGACCTGGACTAAATTGAGGTGGGGCTGTAAGAACATGTGATACGGACTTAATTGTAAATATTTAAACTGTCAGATATGGCCATATAATTGATAACGCCTTTCATAAGGTTTTGATACTCTACTTCTTATGACTGATTTTAGTTAATTAATTAGATCGATTTATTTTAAGGTAATTGTAAATCGTACTGATTGAATTCATTAATTATTATAAACAGCAAGTGATACTGATTTATTGTGAGTTGTTGGGTCAAGAGAATTTTGTTGTAGTTGTAAATAAAATTAGGAAATTATAATTAACTATTTTATTTAATTAAGACCTCCATTCCTTAACGAGCCTTGTTTAGCTCATTGACTTGGGGAGGTATTTTAACACAGGTGTCAGAAGTGGAATGAAGGAATTTTATTTTAAATGAATAAATAATAATATTATTTGTAATTAAGAAAAACTGTATGACATTAACAGATAGGATAATTTTGTACATATAATATAGTTGTGATATTAGGTCCAGGGATTGCTAAGAAATTTGTGAATGCTAACTGGGAAAATGTCGGCAGATATGGAACACCGTCTTTGTTCCAAGGACTTAGATGCTACATTTGTAATGTAAATAACAGATTAAATAGTGTCGTAGAAAAAACTAGCGAATCTGTAAATAGTAAAATGAGTAGTGTTAATATTAGTGTAAATAGTCAAATTAACAGTTTTATTGAATTTGCAGATAAGAAAATAAATAGTTAGAGATAGTGTAAAAAAAAGTGGATAAAAATAGACAGTGTAAACGAAAATGGCGATAGAAAAATAGACGCTGTGAATGAGAATGTGGACTGAAAAATAGAAGGTGTAAGCGAATTAGTGAACAATAAAATAGACTCTGTGGGCAAGAAAATTGACGGCGCGAGCGAGGGAATAGGCAATGTGAAGGAAAGGATGCGCAGTGTTGAGTAGGAAATGAATCAGGAAGAAAGCGCCCTCAAGAAGGAATGACAAGAATTCCTGCAGAATCAGGGGAGAAGACATACAGAGACCGAAGAGGAGCTGAGATCGACCACCACCGTGCCGTCGAATGTGGACAGCGAGGAAAAGGTAGTGGTCTCCGCCAATACAGCTATCGGAGGAGTATCCCAGCTGTTCTGCAGTATGGGTACGTCTCAACCAGGGGTGGGTAAGAGCGTCAAAATAAAGCCTACTCCCTACGATGGACAATCACCTTGGCGCAAATGCCGACACCAGTTCGAAATCGTTGCCGCCCTGAATGTCTGGACTGGAGAGCAGCAGGCGTACTACCTGGAGGCTGTACTGAGGGGACCTGCACTGAGTATACTGTAGTCCCTGCCAGAACGACATCGACTGGAGTACTCCACAATAGTTTCGGCCTTGGAGCTGCGATTCGGCGACCAATATCTGCGAATCGCCCATAATTCCCAACTGCGAAGCCGCATTCAGTGACCAGGAGAACCACTGCAAGAACTGTGGCAGGACATCGTGAGGCTGTCACACCTGTCTCTGAAGGGATGCTCTGAAGAGGCACGAGGTGTCATCGCAGTCGGTTTCTCCATCCATGCTATCGCCTACACCGAGGTGCGGGAAGCTGTACATTTGGCTGCGCCTTACACCATACAAGAAGCCTTGGCCCGAGCGCTGGAGGTGAGTCGGCAAGGCATGCATCAGTGCCCCGACGTCCAGTGCGGGCAGTGAGGCTGAACTAATAGGGCGACAGTATCCAGAGGACACTGACGGATTTTCAGACGACCATGAGGTATATCGCTTCCAGGGTCCGCGCTATGTAAATTCGCCGTTCCTCCATCCAAACGGCCGGAATGTTGGTCGTGTGTACAACCAAGGCACCTGAGAGCCAACTGTCCTCAGCATGAGCAGAAACAGCTGCAGTAAACAGGTAGAAAGCAGCAAGGAGCAGGTCAGAGTGCAACATCATCGCGAAACTTGTAAGCATCCGACTTGAGAGCAAAAGTTCTGTGATTGCTGGAGGGAAGGCCCCAATGTTTTTGTAGGTGCGTTCAATTAAATAGGACTTGGATGCCATATTGGTGGAGGAGATCCCAGATGATATTTCATGTCAGATGGTCTATTGACACAGGGGTGACTATAACGGTGGTAAAACCGGACATTCTCGGGCCTCCCCCCCCCCCAAGCGATAATCCTATAAGAGTATGGTTCAATGCTGTTTAACAACAGAAATGTGCGACACCACAGTAGACAGAGGCAAGTGAAGGGTACTCTTACAGCTCGATAACCTCAAGATAGAGCGTGATATTAAATAACACAAATGGAGGACGAATGTTTTTTTTTTCGTTCTTGATGTATTACGTAAGCTGGTGTGCTGTATCGATACTCGACTGGAGGTGCTATGCGCTGGTGATATCGAGTAGGTGGTGTTAATTAAGTTTGTGTTTGCCATTTCATAGTTTTGGAAGAAAAAGGTAGCGGCGACCAGAAGTTGGAGCTCACAAGCTATGACTCCTACTTGCCGACGGCTGTTCCAATAAACACATTTCGGCCTCCTTTGTCATATGAGTACTATGCAGTGCTGGACACTCGCAAAGAAGAGAAGAAAATTACCTTATTATCACTGCAGCGATATGCTTTGGTGATGCTTGCTGTGATTTCACTATTTTAATTCTAACAGGCAAGCTTGCGTGTTTTATATTTTACTATCGAGATTTTGAGAATAAATTCTTACCACTGGTTTGTATTAATTTTATATGCGTATTATATTCATCCAGAATATCCACCTTTAATCATCTCGGTATTCAAACGAGATGTAAACACGATTACTGCATTTAAACTTTTGATAAAATGCCAATTTTAATCTCTGATGTGTACATACGCAGAATTGAAAACTTATCAAATAGCGTTCCCTTACTACGAAATTGTAGATGCAGAATTTTTTCGCGCCAGTATCTTTGTTTGCATGTGATTTGACATGTGGTACATTAAAAGGCTAGGTATTTTAAAAAGTACGTTAAATGAAAGCGTAAATAACATGGAGTACGCGATATCAAAAAAATGTAATCTTCCAAGGTTGTCTCTTGTCACCGCACACAGCAATCCAGCTTGAAATATTTGCCAATGTGGTTCCTCGTTGCTATAGACTTACGGTCCTCTTCATCCGAGCAAGCAAAGACATTACATATTGCGACCAGGCTGAACATATGATACAGTCTATTCACGTTTACTTCACACTTTTTGAATCAAACCTTAGAAGAATCACCATATGTATGACGTATGTGTTTGTTTCCTGTGTATGCCATGTATCACAAGCATTATACTTGCGTTAACATCAAAGCATATTATCGTTACGTGGGACGCCTGGGGAGTGTATTTGAGTTTGTGAGGGATGAAGATCTTAGTAAAAATAAAAGAACTAAATTTTATTTCTAATATTATCTACAGCATTTAATAATGTGGCTCCACTAGTACTCTTTTTATTTAACAGTGAGTTCAATATTTAATGTACAATTCAACTCTAATTAACGTCCTTCGTAATGTCGCTCTGTGTTTGGTTGCAATCAATTTAAACAGTACTCATCATTAGAACGTGTTCAGTCTATCTCTTGCCATTATTTATAATGTCTTTCACTCACGCATCTAGTCCAATAGTCCAGCCTGCCAACTTCACTACTTGATACTCCCAGTCTCAGACTTCCCTTCCGCTGGTCACTTCTCCCGCTGCTCGTCTTCTTTCACTCACGACTCAGCCACTCATCAACTCCAAATCAACTCCCGGCCCGGAGGCCAGACCATTTGGAAGGTTCAACGCATCCTGAGTAACACTGAAAAACGAGGTCAGTAATCCAGAGCATTCTTCAAATAAACGCAGAAATAAATACCACCAGGGTCAGCAGCGCACACCGCATAAAGAATGATCGTGTCGGCTCGCTTTTTGTAACTGATACGCGGCCACCATCCTAACGCTCGCCTGCCATTCAAAACATTACACTGACGTGCTGCTGCCGCCGCTATTATACAACGACTGTCCGCTCTCCTCCCCGCCCGCCCGCACGGGGCGGGCCAACGATTGGTAGGATCTAACACTATTATTGGTTAAATTAAATTTTAATTATATTTTATCTATGGATTATAATATTTCATTTGTGGTAAATATGAACAAAAACAGGGATAAAATAGGTGTGTTGGTAATGTCAAGTGAGAAATAGTTATAATGCAAAATATCTTTACAGTGAGTGCGCGCAAATGCAGCGGGTGGTCCCTTTGGTGTAATTTTCTTGACTCAGATAAACTTTTTCTGCATAAGGCGGAGGAATATCCTGGAAGTAGAGCTTTAAGGTGGTTCAGAAACGTTGGAACTGACCGTGAATGGACTATAGTTACTGCCAATCATAGGGTTTGACATTTAGTATGCATATAATTATTTCAAGCTATTCAGAACCAATTTAAGTCTTTAAGGGCCTTTATTTTCATGTTTTGTAAACGTAAAAATACCCTTAAATGGTTTTAACAACATTGTTTTCTCAATAACAGCTAAAATATGAGCACGTTAATCTTGAAGCCCTATAACTAACATTGTTACAAGTTTCATTCATATTATTCCCAAAGCAAATGTGTTTCCGTGGTCAGCAAACGGTAATATTTACACCCATGGATAAGTGTAACGTACATTATTGCTTTCCACAAATTCCTAGGGATGTGCCCTTTTTCCCCGTTTATACACACTTTGGCTACTGCAGCCATAGCTAAAAATAATGTACGCAAAATGGACACCCGACATATAAAATGCTTTTGGAAAAATATAAAACTGTATTTTGATCTCATTAAAAAATTTTAATTTCATATGTTTTCTCTGCAAGTAAATAGTATACATTAATAGAATGTATCAGTTGTAAATTTGTTGGAACTCCAAAATTCAATCTGACTACAGAAATAACATTTAATAAATGGTAAATAAAAATGCAGCCTCATGAATATTTTAATGAAAAATTCATAAGAAATGATCACATCGTTTATTTTAAAATATCAAGAGTTTGTTTCCAATAACGTCTACTCTTTCCTCCAATAGGCCTTAAGCAGGATTTATGTATGAAAAGATGATCTAATTTTTTAGGTTTGACGTCCGGTTTAAATATAAATAATAACTCAAAACATAAAATCCACGTACGTATGTCTGTCAAAATGTCAAATTTACTGCAAAACATGTAAGCACATTGGTTTTGGACGGTGCTGAAAATCCAGTACATCAATTTTTACTTCAACGTCTCAAATTACGTTTTGCATGGGATTAACGACGAGAGACTGGTGCGCTTACCAAGTGGATGACCCGTTCGACGTTGGCACCGATCACGGCCGTAGGACACAGGTCTGAACACTAGCTTGAAAAAATTACGCCCTCATTGACCCATTTAGTTCATGAACCCAGCCGCAGAGCGCTGCTACCGAAGTAGTATAAAAATGGGGGTTATGGCGCACCAGGAGTCATGCGGGGGAGCCGTAGGCCCTAATTACCATAATTTCATGCGTCTGGCTGTGTACCCCAGGAGCGAGAATTTCCCTTTTTCTCGTCCAAAACGGTCGATTACGCATACAAAAACATAACTTTTTCCCTTTTTTCCCTCAAAATTTCCCTAGTATCACTCCCGGTGCTGATGGCCATCTTGGCAGCCAGTGCTAATTAGCATAATGCGGGCAGGTTGCACAGTGTGGCGGTGGTTTGCACATTGGGGTTTAATCGGTAAGAAATGGAGAAATTTCTGCCAAATTGAGAAGTCATTCCCGGCGGTCTTCTTGGTATCGATGACCTATGTCTACCCAGGTCAATTGACGACCAGCATACAATGTCGACCATTTTGGTGGCCAGCACCTCGCCGGTGGTGTTAGGGCATCAAGGCGTGCGAACGATAGGATCTCGTGGAACACTGCCACCTCCCTAAGTCTGTGTGTGTGCATAACACCTATAAGCATAGTTGGCTATAATTTCTGAACAATTTAAGTTATAGTTGTCAAATTCATAAAATAGGCATCAACCGCCACTAGGAGAATGATCGCGGAGTCAAGTATGACTGATGTCCACTTATAAGCATAGGTGGCTGTAATTTCTGAACTGTTTGATTTATCATTGACGTTTCATAACACAGATATCAACCACGACTATGATAGAAGACTGTGAGTTACGAAGTGTTTGAGACACAACTACCAAAATCAAAATACATGTAACCTCCCCCAAAAACGGGAAGGGATGTGCGGACGTATGTCGGCCTGCATGTCTCCCATTCTTACTCACCTCTTCCTCTCCTGTCCCCTCAGTGCCACCACCTGGTAACACACACTCTTCCGCACGTGTTCAGCCCTCATCATCTCGACCTTCAACTCATCCTCGTGCTCTCTCTCTCTATCTCTCTCTATCCCTTGTCCTCTCCCCTTCACCTGCCTACATCATCCCTGACCAAACATCCTCGAGGACTCGTTACTGCCCAGCCAGGGACTCGTTGCATGCAGACTCCCCGAGCACTTGTGTAACAGTGTAATTCCAGAGAGCCGGTCAGAACCATCAGTCTTGCACCCATGAGCCTTGTACCAAGATGTCAATGTATGTATGTACATATGTAATGAGATGTCACTCGCAATAAATACACAGTCATTGCTAAGACAGCCGAGTTCCCTGCACACACAACAACACATGCTAGAACGATAAGCATCCAATTGAAAAATGAACTATCTCATAATTTAACTAGTGTAGCATTGAATACACGTAGGCCACCGGTACATCTCTCCATTTTCGTCGTCGTCCTCGTTGACGATGTGACCTCGCTGGAAGCGGAAACCACAATGCCAGGTCCTGCCTTTCTGTGCAGGATAGATAGCGATCAAATACTATATCCCCGCCACTGCCCCTTGGCAATGTGCTTGCCAGTATCGAAAGGGAACAATGCATGTAATCTGAACCCAACCTCGAGGTATCGCAGCTTCGATTCTCGTAGAGATTGAAAATAATAATACATGTCGACATAAAAGCTGTAATTCTGTCTACAACAGTGGTAGTAATTACAGACAATCAGTCAGAGACCTGAACTCGCGTACCAAACCCATTACACACACACAATTAGAGATAGTCACATACATTTATCTGTGTGCTACTCATGTCATACTATAGAGTACCCAAAATGAAAAAAAATTGCCTACCCGAATCCCTCCACCTAACACATTTTATATTTTTCTATACCCTACTCGAATAAATAAGGTATTGAAGTTTTTATTCCCATTGAGAGTACATGCTGACACACATGCAGACATTCGTTGGTCCCACCGGCCATGAAGAGACTAACATGATGGTCATTGACTCCGACCTGCAATTAGAGACAGTCATACTCTGTCGGCGACCCATGCTCATGTTTGCAACTACAGGCAGTGATACACCACACAGTTGGCTGCATTTTACAAATCATTTTAGACACAACTAACAAAAAATATCATAACATGAGCTTACACACTCATCAGTATCTCCATCCTGCACACTTGTACCGAAGCATGTAATAAAAACAGGGAGGAGTCAGGGAGAGACAGGAAGTGTGGTCAGGGAGGGGTCAGGGAGAGGTCACCCTGCTCTATAATACGAGCCATGCACACAATATAAAAGATGCTAAACCACTCTGGTCGAATGATCCCCTAAATAAACCGACTGAAACGAAACCATCACAGACTGCAACTTACACACACTCGCGTAATGAGGCTTGTAATTACAGTCACTCATACACCGAATAGAACCTTCAACCTTAGCTCACGTTCCGAACCTTCAATGCTCACAGCTAGTATGTACTCCCACACCAACTGGGGACCTACATGCACTTGACATGTACCTAGACTTCAATGTACATAACATATACATCCATCAAGGATTCTAGACAACTAAGTGCAATCGAATTAGACATGGTGAGATATCACACACACATTTCAATTACGTACATTCTCTGTTTGTAGAGCAGACAGACTGCAGGTAGCAACATGAACTTACTGGAAGCTCAGAGCACAATTATTGCTCTGTCTTTCCATGTATGATATACATTACCGACCAAGAAAGTACATCAAAATTACTGTGTCAATAAATGTATGTACTTGAAAGTAACGATTGCTTATAGCGTGATGACACAGACAGTCATACTCTCACAAACTTACCAGCATACATGTACCAACCAAGCATTTTATTTTTTGTTTTTACAGTCATGGGAAGCCATAATCTGCCAGCCCTGCCCGAACCTTCATTGCATGTACCAAGCATTTGTATTTACAAGCAGTCATACTCTGTCGACCCTGACCGACCACAATGTATGTACTTACATCATGTATCAAGCCTTTGAAATTACAAGAAGTCGACCCTTCCCGAACAGTTAATGTATGCACTAGATGGTTTACATCCAGCAACACATGTTCTGCTGTTTCACTACGATAACTATGATGATATGTTTACCAATAGTTTCAAGTCTCGATCCCAGGTCCCTACAGACAGCCGGTTGCTCTCCCCAAATGAGTTTCGTCAACTAGAGTGTACGAATTTAAAAAAAAAAAAAAAATTGCCAGTAACGACCACATTCTGAAATGTATGTACATCACAAATACTTACAGTCGTAGGTCACACACACTGTGACAACCCGAGATACGAACCCAGTAAGGAGGTATCGCAACGCACACACACTCCCTCAAACACATGCACACACACACTAACAAGCATACACACATGTTAACTATGTATGTACTCTGCTGTTAGACGTTGCAGAGCAGAAGTTTTACCTTAACGATTGTAGCTGTTTTAGAAGACCTATAGGTTGCGAGCACATATCATCGTCGTGAACTCAACAGAAGCAATGACCGCCCTGCCATTCTGTACAAACAATACATTACCGATAACATGTTCGCCAGTAGACAATCGTTCGTTGGAGGGAAGCAAGGCCCCACTGCCAAAACATTACGAAGTGTTCGAATGAAGGCTAAGTTGATCATGTACAAGTATAAAGAGGCCAACCTCACAGCCAGCAGTCGAAACATCAGAAACCACCATGTCATGTTCGTAATGATAATCATACACTGTCTCTGACATACACTAATGTACTGAGAATTTGCAATTACAGACAGTCAGGACTCTACCAACACATGTGCACCAACCGAGATTTTGCAATTACAGACAGCCAAACTCTGTCGACCCTGACTATGCTTGAACCTTCGATGCATGTACCAAACATTTCCAAGTAAAAATCAGTCCTACTCTATCGACCCTGCCTACTCTCGAACTTTCAATGAGCGCATGTACAGAGAGTTTCCGTCCAGCAGTAGCCCAACAGTTCCACTGTATAACTGCAATGCTGTGTGTGTGTGCCCATAGTAATACGTTGTGGTAAGTCGCGAACTCAGGTCCTTACAGGCAGCTGCTTGCACACTCACTCTCCAGTCTCTGTTTCTTTGTTGGTGTGTTACCCATTGTACATAAGGATTTCATGTGTGCATAAAACAAGGGTATATATGCAGTCACACAGTCACACACGCTCTCTGGCTCATTGACATTTAGGCTGTTGTTCGAACTCGGACTGACCTGAGAGTGTATCATTTCAGGTGAACTGTTTGTACCATAGTTACACCAAAAAAAACTTGTCGTGGAACACTGTGAATATAATGGCATTCTGTTCTAGTGGTCAGGAGATTCTATCAGCTATTGTGGGATATGGAAAGCATAACTCACTTGCAGTACTCCCCAATGAAACTGAGCTCGCATACTTGCCTAAATAATTTTGTCTGGCATATGCACGTCATGAAATATGCTATGAACTACAAACATCTACCCACATATCTACAACAGGACGAAGACATACGCGACTGTCTCCCATGTGTGGAGTGTTTGCAAGGATGTACTACTGTTATGGACATGCCACATTCTAGGGGTTGGTGAAATGCACACCGGAAGAGTGTTGAAGGAGCATCCAACACTGATTCCTTCCTTTAGGAACTCATGAATGAGAGAAATGTGCACCTGGAGCAACTGACGAGGTCGTTGTTCCGACGCAGGTTTAGCCGACAGTCACCATCAATGTTGTAGTTCTGTCCCTGAGAGCCCTTGGTGCAGTGGTAGAGATGGTCTGGCAGGGTGTGCTCTCGCAGTTCCTCCTCCTGACTGCGGTTGACAGCAATAGATATGAATCTGACAGTAGTTGTAGTATTCTTAGTAGTAGTAGTAGGTAAACCACCAATATGATTTTTTTTAAGTATAGGGTTGGCCAGTTCACTTGTCATCCATACTTCTAAGAACGAACATCTGCTGTGGATAACGTTCTGTTATTCATCGATGGAACAGGAAATTTATTCGTGTCGCTACTGTAAAAAAGTATTTTCTAACAAATAATCTACAGACAGCATGATGCTGGTTGTTATCAGAATGCAGGTCGTATTATGTTCGGATGTAAATAGTGTTAATCTAACTTTGGTCGTTATAGCAGCTTGAAAAGACACCATGGAACATGTAAGGATCTCTCTGCACCACCTGTCAAGAGGTTTCTGAACATATTACCAGTTCAAGAAAAGGGTTCATCGGGGAGTTGTTCTTTGGTAATGCCACTACATCCACACAAATATTGTAACAAGACATTTACAAATGCATACGATGCAAAGAGACATGCACAAAGTTGATGTAAGAAGAGTATCATTCGTACGTCATATCAATGTGATAAGTGTCGAAGCATGTTTGTGTGCGTTGATGGTTTAAAAAGACATTTGAAACTGTGTAAGTCACAACCAACATTTTAACTAGACGTTTAAAACTTTGTAACATAAAGAATATGGGGACATTCGATGATGATGAACGACTTCAAAGTTATATTCTTCATCTTGGAAGTCTAATGTTGATGACTTTGTCCTGATGGACCCCACCATTAATAAATCATATAGAGGTGCGAATGAGTGGATACTATCTGCTAAATGAATAGGCACATGCCGATTTCCCTCACCCCACTATAGCACAGTTTCATCTCTGACCAGCATAATGTAGGTATGAAGTACTGCAAGAGTACTGCATGACAAAATTTTTAAGTCACAAAAAAACACTAGCTCTCAAGCTGATACTAATAGTGCTCTCGTCAGTATGTCATGACAATGTGGTATAAAACAGGTCGGAATATGTCGCTCACCTCAGTCGCTATTCAGACCTCGAAGAGAGAACATCGGCTGTGGGTAACGTGTTCATATTCGATTATGGAACAGGAAAGTTATTTGTGCTGTTACTGTAAGAAAACCTTTTCTACAATAAGCAGCTACAGACAGCATGAAACCTGTTTCCATCAGAATCCAGACTGTACTATGTTCGCATGTGAACAGTGTAAATCACAGTTTGCCCAATATAGCAACTTGAGATGACATCTTGCAACCTGTGAGGGTCGCCCTGCTCTGCCTGACAGGTGATGATTAGCAAATAAACATGCAGGTTCTTATACATATGTCAAAGACAGTATTTGCCCCCACCAAGACATCCATGCAACTATTGTGACAAGGTATTTATACGTGCATATGATACTAGGAAACACGAAAACAGTACTTGCATGAGGAATGCCATTCGTAGGACATATCAATGCGATAAGTGTCGAAGAAGGTATGTACATGACGATGATTTAAGCTGTCATTTGAAACCTTGTAAAGGAGAGACCACTGATAAACAACCTATAGATTATTCACCATATATGCAGCTAGATGATAATGGTTTTTTCCTGAAGCGATCTGCATCCAAAGGACTTTTGAAAGATTTGGTTGCACCAAATATGTCAACAACACCACACAATGTTTGCTCTTTCCTTACAAGTATGAGTCCTAATATAATAAACCAACTTATAGATGAGGTAGAACAAAATGGTCCTGTCAAATATAATACATGGCTGAAATGTAGGTATACAATACCAGAACCTCATGAAGATGAATATTCTACCAAAACCATCAAGACTTTGGCTGTAGCTGTGTTGCATTCATCTGCAGAAGAAGATGAGATTGTTGAATGTATATGAAAATGTCAAGAGGAAGAAGAAATGGTGGCCAAGTGTTCGGGTAGAACCCTGACTTCGGTAAATGCTCTAGAGTTGAGAACTAGTGGGTATGGTCCACTTACAAATAGACACATACCTATGTTCCCTCACTACGGAGAAGAATATGACAACATAGCTTCGCCTTCAGCCATTAGAAGGAGAGGCATAAATTACTCCATCAACAGTCATTCACACAAAGTTGCTACACTGACTCGTACGACATTGGTACTGCAAGGAGTCATCCATGAGGAGTCAGCATCAAGTAGTCATCCGTGAGGAGGCAGCACTACCTAGTAGTACACGTGTGTGTTTGTGTTCACACATATAAATGAAGAGGATGAAATTGAGTATGCCTATATGTGAAACTTCTTAGTATGCCTATATGTGAAACTTCTCAGATCAATCAACAATTACATGATAAACAATGTAGTAACTTCGACAAGTTCTTCAGTAAAAGTTGCAATGCTCGCTGTCATGAACAGAAATACTATACAAATGCACTGACCTCTAGAATACAAACATGTGATATATGTGATGCGACTTTTGGTAGAGGTGATAAAAAACCAAAGAGGCATACTGGTACATGTAAAGGTATCATACCTTTGCTTGACATAAGAAGGCACAATAAGACCAGTTTTCCTGTTAATTCGTCCTGTGCACTAATGCTACTTCGCGCACCCATATCATTACACGGACCTGCATGGTGCCCCAAACTAATGTGTGAAGATGGGACCACAAGTGGTGTAGAGCATGGGGCATACAGATCTTTAGAAGTTGTGAACAACACTCCTGCACAGCTACCATGTAAAGCGAAAAACGAAGATGCTACCCAGGATGTTGAGAACATCAATGTGATCTTCAAGTCCACTGAGAACGATAATGGTACCTCCAAGTCTGCTGGTGATGATGTGACAACATCTGCAAAGCGAAAGTGTGGTGCTGAGACCTACTCAACTCGGAAGAAGAACAAAGATGCAGTCATGTATCGTAAACCTTCTGCGAAGAGTGACGTGGAGCCTGGCTACTCGGAAGACCCCAATGACCTAGTTGATAGACTATGATGGTTGGTTTCATTGCAGAAAGGTGGATTCAACGGAAAGATAAATTCTATTATTGATGGACTCCGAGCTGGAGACTTTATTGAATGATATATGTGTTTGTGCGTATACATGTGTACGATTTGGTTATGCAAATAATAAATATAAACATCAATAGTAAAATTGTTTTTTTTTTTGTTTTAATTCGTACAGTTTAAGACATGTACCTACTGCTATGTGATAGCCAGTGGCTTGTTGCCTGCTCTTCCTGATGATGATCAACACTTGATGTATGTATATAAGTTATCACCTCAGGTATACACAGTGGACTGTCTCGTATGCTGGAAAATCTGCTAATATTAGGTCTATCTCCATCACTAGAACAAATTTACCAGATTTTGTCTAAGTCTGAAAGTGAATTAATATTTTATATATAGTGTTAAGCCTCGAACTCGGCTCCCTACCAACCTATTACGAGACGAATTATCCCCTACTTTAACTGGTGTAGCAACGAATACTCATAGGCCACGAATTTCGCTGTAATATTTGGGAATTTAGTAAATCCATTTTTTATCATCGACGTGCAGTCGAGTACCGAAACAGGTAATAATTACAGACATACCCGAACCTTCAATGCACATACTTACTTCCAGACAGCCCCCTCCCCCTGCAACCATCAATGTGCATACTTACTTCCAGAAGGATGGTTAGTACCACCTACACTAGGGAGGAGGACTAAGACCCACCTTGCACTCGTGTGTGTTCATGTACCGAGACATCGATGTATGTAATGTGATGTCACTCTAAATTAATACATACAGTCATCTCTAGACAGCCGAGTCCCCACACATACAACAACACGTGCTAGAATGATTATTACGAAACAAATTATCCTCTACCTTACCTGGGGTAGCAGTGAATACCTGTAGGCTGCGAGCACATCTTGTCGTCGACGAGACCTCTCTGGAAGCGGAGACCGCAATGACTGATACCTTCTTTCTATACATGGTTGATGCCGACTAAGTACTGCATCTCCACCACCACCTCCCCTCGTCAACTGACTTACCGGTATACTATTAAAAGGAAACAATGTATGTGCCCTGGACCAACCTCGAAGTATCGCAGGTTCAATTCTCGTATAAAGTGGTAATATAAGTCGACATAAAAACACCGACATGATGTCTAGAACGAGGTTAGTAATTACAGACAGTTAGTCCCCGACCTGCACTCGTGTACCAAGCCCATCACACACACACACACACACATACACGCGTTCACATATAATGCACAGACAATGACTAGATAAGACCATACATCGTATGTTATTCGAGAAAAGCCATGTAATTTCATCACTAATACAAATAGACAGGTTGGCCGAGCGGCCTAAGATGTCTGATATAAGCTCTGGTTCCAGTGGCCGGTCAGAAGGGCCAGCGATCGTGTTGGTGGCCTAGAAGCGATGGCGGCCATGTTGGTGGCCAGTATGACGATGACAGCCATTTGCAAAATGGCAGGTGCTGGTGATGGGCGCTGGTGGCAGGCGACCAGAATTCAGAATGCCATTCTTGACCTTGAACTAAACCCTTCACCTTGACCTAATCCTTCGGCCACCATTTCGAATTTAGAAAATTTTACAGCTAAAAAAAATAAATGAAAAATTTTAGAACTTTTTTTACCGTAAGATCATGGCGGTTGCATTGTCTACAACGAAGCTAAATCCGAGGGCTTACCCCTACTTCAGCCGCTAATTTTCCTGTTCCATCAATGAATAAGAGCACGCTATACACAGCCGATGATCACTCTTTGAAGTCTGGATGACAACTGAGCTGGCCAACCCTATACTAAAAAAAATCATAATTGTGGTTTACCTACTACTACTACGACTACTACTACTGTGAGATTCATGTATATCGTCGTCAATCGCAGTCAGGAGGAGGAACTGCGAGAGCGCGCCCTGCTAGACCATCTCTACCACTGCACCAAAGGCTCTCAGGGACAGAACTACAACATTGATGGTGACTGTCAGCCGAACCTGCATCGGAACGACGACATCGTCAGCTGCTCCAGGTACACATCTCTCTTAGTCATGAGTTCCTAAAGGAAGGAATCAGTGTTGGATGCTCCTTAAACATTCTTCCGGCGTACATTTCACCAACCCCTAGAATGTGGTTTGTCCATAACAGTAGTACATCCTTGCAAACACTCCACACATGGGAGACAGTCATGTTATGTCTTCGTCCTGTTGTAGGTATGTGGGTAGATGTTTGTAGTCATAGCATATTTCATGACGTGCATATGTCAAACAAAATTATTTAGGCAAGTATGCGAGCTCAGTTTCATTGGGGAGTACTGCAAGTGAGTTATGCTTTCCATATCCCACAATAGCTGATAGAATCTCCTGACCACTAGAACAGAATGCCATCATATTCACAGTGTTCCACGACAAGTTTTTTTTGGTGTAACTATGGTACAAACAGTTCACCTGAAATGATACACTCTCAGGTCAGTCCGAGTTCGAACAACAGCCTAAATGTCAATGAGCCAGAGAGCGTGTGTGACTGTGTGACTGCGTATATACCCTTGTTTTATGCACACATGAAATCCTTATGTACAATGGGTAACACACCAACAAAGAAACAGAGACTGGAGAGTGAGTGTGCAAGCAGCTGTCTGTAAGGACCTGAGTTCGCGACTTACCACAACGTATTACTATGGGCACACACACAGCATTGCAGTTATACAGTGGAACTGTTGGGCTACTGCTGGACGGAAACTCTCTGTACATGCACTCATTGAATGTTCGAGAGTAGGCAGGGTCGACAGAGTATGACTGATTTTTACTTGGAAATGTTTGGTACATGCATCGAAGGTTCAAGCATAGTCAGGGTCGACAGAGTTTGGCTGTCTGTAATTGCAAAATCTCGGTTGGTACACATGTGTTGGTAGGGTCATGACTGTCTTGTAATTGCAAATTCTCAGTACATTAGTGTATGTCAGAGACAGTGTATGACTATCATTACGAACATGACATGGTGGTTTCTGATATTTCGATTGCTGGCTGTGAGGTTGGCCTCTTTACAATCGTACATGATCAACTTAGTCTTCATTCGAACATTTCCTGCTGTGATGCATACAAGGTACACACTTCGCCTACATCATATGGTTAGGGCGTGTAGATGATGGCTCTTCGTAATGTTTTGGCAGTGGGGCCTTGCTTCCCTCCGACTAACGATTGTCTGCTGGCGAACATGTAATCGGTAATGAATTGTGTGTACAGAACGGCAGGGGGGTCATTGCTTCCGGCGAGCTTGCAACGATTATATGTGCTCGCGACCTGCAAGTCTTCTGAAACAGCTACACTCATTAAGGTAAAACCTTCGATCTGCATCGTCTAAGAGCAGAGTACATACATAGTTGACATGTTTGGCTGTGCGAGGGTGTGTGTTTGTAGATGAGTCTGTATGTGTGTGTTTTTCGATACCTCCTTACTCGGTTCGTGTCTCGTGTTGTCATAGTGTGACCTATGATTGTTAGTATTTGTGATGAACATACATTGCACTATGTGGTCGTTATTAGCCATTTTCTTTATAACTATTTTTCCACTCGTACGCTCTTGTGAACGAAAGTCGTCTTGGGAGAGCAACCAGTTGTCAGTAAGTATCCAGGGTTCGAGACTTGACACAATTGGTAAATACAACATCACAGTTATCGTAGTGGAACTGCTGAACATGTAATGCTGGACGAAAACCGTCTAAGTGTATACATTAAAGGTTCGGGAAGGGTCGACTGCTTGTGATTTCAAAGGCTTGGTACATGATGTAAGTACATACATTGAGGTCGGGCAGGTTCGACAGAGTATGACTGCTTGTAATTACAAATAATTGGTACATGCATTGAAGGTTCGGGCAGGGCTGGCAGAGTATGGCTTCCCATGACTGTAAAAACAAAAAATAAAATGCTCGGTAGGTACACATGTGCAGGTAAGGTCGTCAGAGTATGACTGTCTGTGTCGTCAGGCTATATGCAATAGTTACTTTCAAGAGCATATGTTCATTGACACAGTAGTTGTGATGTACTTTCTTGGTCGGTAATGTATACCATATACTGAAAGACAGAGCGATCATTGTGCTCTGAGCTTCCAGTGTGTTCACATCGCTACCTACAGGCCTTTTGTTCTACAAACAGAGTACCTACAAAGTTGAAATGTGTGTGTGTGTGTGTGATACCTCTTTTTTCACAATGTCTAATTCGATTGTACTTAGTTGTCTAGAATCCTCTATGGATGTGTATGTGTTGTACATTGGAGTCTAGGTACATGTCAAGTGCAAATCGATCCCGAGTTGGTGTGGGGGTACAGACTAGTTGTGAGCAATGAAGGTTCGGTACGCAAGTACAGGTTGAAGGTTCCATACGAGGTATGAGTGACTGTAATTACATGCCTCAGTACTCGAGTGTGTGTCAGTCGCGGTCTGTAATGATTTCGTTTCAGTCAGTTCGTAAGGGGGGTAGTTAGTCCATAGTGGCCAAGCTTCATTTACAGTGTGTGAGGCTCGTATTATAGAGCAGGGTGACCGCTCCCTGACCACTTGCTGGCCCTCCTCCATGACACTCAATGACCCTCCCTTTTATTATTACATGCTTCGGTACACGAGTGCGAGATGGAGAAAAAACTGTTGAGTGTGTAAACTCATGTTATGAGATTTTTTGCTAGCTTTATCTCAAATGGTTCGGAAATTACACCCAACTATGTGGTAAATCACTGTCTCTAATTGCAAAAAAAATAGAGTCGGTACATGAGTATGGGTTAGAGACAGAGTATGGCTGTCTGTAATTGCAGGTCGGAGACATAGTATGACCGTCATGCTAGTCTCTTCATGGGCGGTGGGACCGACTAACGTTTACAGGTGTGTCAGCATTTTCTCTCAACGGGATTAAAAACTACGATACCTTATTTATTCGAGTAGGGAATAGAAAAGAAACGTGTCACGTGCAAGGATTCGGGAAGGTATTTTTTTCCCCTGTTGTGTACTCTAGCGGACGATGCTAGTAGAACACAAAGCAATGCATATGACTATCTCTCATTGTGTGTGTGTGTTGGGCTTGGTACGCGAGTGCAGGACGGGGACTGACTGACTGTCTCTAATTACTGGCACTGTTGTAGACAGAAATACAGCTTTTATGTCGACTTGTATTATTATTTTCACTCTCTATGAGAATCGAATCTGCGATGCCTCGAGGTTGGGTTCAGTTACATGCATTGTTCCTTTTCAATACTGGTAAGCCCGTTCCAAAGTAGAGGTGGTTGGGATGTAGTACTTGGTCGCTATCTATTGTGCACGGAAAGGCAGGACCGGTCATTGTGGTCTCCGCTTCCAGCGAGGTCACATCGTCGATGAAGACGACGACGACGATGGTGAGATGCGCTCGTGGCCTATGTGTATTCACTGCTACAACAGTTATGGTAGGGGATAATTCGTTTCGTAATAGGATGCTCATCGTTCTAGCATGTGTTGTATTTGTGGGGGCTCGGCTGCCTAGCAGTGACTGTGTATCCATTGTGTATGACATCTCATTACATTGGTTGGCTTGGTGGTGGCGAGCGCTCGAGGACGTTTGGTCAGGGGTGATGTAGATTGGGAGAGAGGGTGGATAGGGGATAGAGAGATAAGAGAGAGAGAGAGAGAGAGAGAGAGAGAGAGCGCGAGGACGAGTGGAAGGTTGAGGTGCTGAGGGCTTAGTAGCGAGGAAGTGTGTTTGTGACCAGGCAGTGGCACCGAGTGGACAGGAGAGGCAATAGTGAGTAAGAATGGGGAGACATGCAGACTGAAATATGTCCGCACATCCCTTCTCGTTGTTGGGGGGTGGGGGTTATGTATGCATTATTATTATGGTAGTTGTATCTCAAACGCTTCGTATCTTACAGCCTTCTATCATAATCGTGGTTGATGTCTATGTTATGAATTTGGCGTCGATAACTCAAACGGTTCGGAAATTATGGTGAACTATGCTTATAAGTTGGCATAGTGCATACTTGACCCTGCGATTCCTCTCCTCGTCTTGGTGGATGTCTATGTTATGAATTTGCCAACAATAACTCAAACGGTTACACCAAAAGGACAGCGCACCGCATTCGTAGGTACTCAGTGTATTCATATTTTGCATAGGAACAATTTCTTGCTAGCCATTGCCAACACACATAATTTCTACCTGTTTTTATTCACAATAATTGTGAACTAAATGTAATAAATTATAGGTAAAATATACGTAAAAGCTCTATTTAACCAATAATAATAATAAATTATATTAACAGAAGTTTAAATCGCATGCGATATATGACATATTAAGGAAACAAACAAGTCATAAATGGGGTAATTTTTTAAGGGTTCGATAAATAAGTGTGAAGAAACCGCGAGTAGTCTAAAGCTTAGTACGTTTCAAGCAGATATCTTGCATGCCAATTGCAATTACATATAGTTAATGAAACTGCCGTATATTTTCTACAACTTTTCTGCTAAACGTTTTATTTTATTTGTTGAACAGAAAATCTTTCCTCAAATTGCTTAAATATATTTCCAGTAATTGTTTTTTTTTTTATTATTTGTAATATTTTCTCATCTGCATCTGAAAGGGGGTGTGTGATAAACGTTTCAGAGTTGAGGACGGCAGAGGGTATGTGCATGTCATACCGGAAACCCATTTTCCGAAAAGGAGATCTCGCCCAAGATCGCTACGATTTATTTCATCTTTCATTTTCTTACATTTTTACAAAATTTTGTCGTGCGCTGAAACACCGGAATGTGGTTAGCAGTGTTGCCAACTAGTAAGCAGGTGCAACACCGCAGATGTCTCAAAATCACACTACTTCTAAGGGTATTTGTAAAAGTCATACTAGGCCCTATGTATGACATAATTTACGTTAAATATCTCTCAGTTATAAAACAATTAGATCACAGTGTGAACACAATATACTTAACGCGTTTTACTTTATAAATTCACAGCTTTGATATGACTGTGAAACTTATTTGCGACGGATGACGCAAGGATTAATCTGACAGCTCTTTCCTTATTGGTCTCTTGTCTTTGTTATAGAGTCAGAGTTGCGGCATACAAATGGATGGGAAGGGTTTGAATATGTGATTTATGTCGCGTTTGAGCATAATCTGATATCTCCGACTACGAAACAACAAACAGAATCCTTTTATTTTTGCTTTCTGTTCCAACGGTAAATTGCAAGTTTTCATTGTCGCTACTCGTCAGTCTTTTGGCATGACTGACGACAAAATAATTTTTTCTGTTGGAATATTTTTAGTACGACAATACTTCGCTTTTCGAAAACTTCCCTGAAGCTTCGATAGACTACGTATTACAATAAATGAAATTATACCACAACTAGTGTACGTACACTACGGGTGGCAACACTGGTGCTTCGGTTACAAACACGCACTCTACCCACTACAGCATCCATAATCATAAACTGAAGTCCTGAGTAACACTACGTACATACAGATCTGCCTCGGGGCGCAAAAAACCTCATCCGTTAACCTGGGGGAGATAAAGCTGTAGACACTGTGTGGGTTCAACGCAGTGCTGAATTACGCCATTGGGGGCGCCTCGGTTCGCGGAGCAGATAAGCATGAAGAGCAGGTTTTCTGTGTGCAAAAAGAACAAATAGCTTTCACGAAAGCTTCTTGTACGTGATGTGAATATTTCCGCCTTACACCAAAGCAACCTTAGACGCAGTGTGTGTTATCGATACTACTTGAATATTCGTATTTGGTAGTTTCTCAGCCTTCCTAGTCTAGTACTTATACTTGCGGTGCGGTAGATTTACAATCGCTGGTTTTCTGTTCGCCTTTTGTACCAGGATGAAGCAAGGTCAGCATGCCGTAGTGTTATAGACTGCACGCGGTTTTTTCACATTTTTGAATGAATCCTTTGAAAAATATCCCATTCTTGGTTGTTTTCTAAATATGTAATGCATCACAAGCGTTTTGTACATATGTTAACTTAAAAATGCCTTATTTATGGCTAAACTGAAATTTAATTATATTTTATTTATAAATAATAACATTTAATTTATAATAATTTTTATTACCGGTCGCTGCTCCGCGTTGCTGACGCTGGACCGCCCCGCGCGAGCATACGTAGAGGAGGACAGAGAGTCGTTATATGATAGTGGCGGCAGCGAGGCAAAGGGCTTGTTTGGAATGAACAGGCGAGCGATAGGCCAGTGGCCGCGTATATGTTACAGAAAGCGAGCCGACACGATGATTCTTATCGCAGCTCGAGCCTCGCTGACCCTGATACGCTCATATTTCCTGAATTTATCATGCAGGAACGTCGTCATCATTATTACCTTTCCCAGAACATCTTGGATTGCCTAGAACGTTCTAGACGGCGCCTACCTCAAGTATAAATACAACGTGCGGATCTCTTGAGAAGTGAGTGATTAAGAGCCGAGAGTTTGGCGTCTCGTGCGACAGTCGGGCAATTCCGGAGCGGCGAGGGACGACTGCAGCGATCTGCGAGAGTGCGTCGGCGAGATTGTGTGCAGTGAAGAGTGGGTCTGATCTGTGGGACTGTGGACTGGATGCGCGAGTGAACAGACATTCGGGACGATGGAAATAGTCAGTCTTAACTAAACGCGTGGAAATAATTGGAGCAGTTTGAGGGGCATTAGCAAGAGTAAAGACTGTGACAAAATTGTAATTGCAATGTAGTTCGTAATTAAATATTGCACTCAATAAGTATAATAAGAGATAATAGGTTGCTCGGGTTGGTAAATTGCAGATGTTAGAATGTTTGTAGCATTGATAATAACTATAATTTTTTATTTTTTTATATTAATTAAGACCTCTAACCCTCACGAGCTCTTATGCGCCCCTCAAGCATTCATGGAACATTACGAATAAAAACATAAATAAAAAAGGTGTGCCGTTAATGCCTAGTAAGAAATAGTTCCCGTGCAAAATATTATTACACTTATTGCGGACGAATGCGGTGCGTGTTTCCTTTGGTGTGATTTTCAAGACTTTTTAAAGTTTTGTTATCATACGGAAGAATATTCTGTAAGCAGAAGTTCAGTAAAGCTTCAGAAAAGTTGGAAGTATCAGTGAATTACTATAAATTTGCATTATTTTTTATCGACCGATCATATTTCGTACCGCTCGAATTTCGTAGCTCAAAGAAAATAAGATATACCGTGTGAGGTGGTGCGATTCTAAAACATTGGATTAGCATTTGGGATGTCCCGGGTTTATTCCTTCTACAGCCATCCTGAATTATGTTTGACATGGTTCTCCGAAATAACTCGGGGCGAGCGCTGTGCCATGGCCGATTCCTTTACCCACACTAAATAAAAAAAAGGATATGTTGGTGGCTACAAAAACTGTTTGGCTGACGCTTTCCAGGGCGAAATTTTGTTGTTGGTAAAAGCGAGATTGTGGTGACCAATAACGCCTCCGAGAATCGCCAACTCGTTCTGAGTCACAAGTTTAGCTCGAAATTCAAATGCTCGTAGCATAAAAATGGAGTCTAGGAACCATGACTTCTCTGCATTTTTTGATACTATAGGCACATGTAAGCCACGTGTTTGCTGTCCTCATTACCTAAAGTGGCTGGATTTTATAATATTCACTTTTGAACTTGGTACTTTGTTCGAGGTGTGAGTTCAAATTGCGAAATTCAAAGGATTGCAATAGAAAAATGGAGTCTCGGAACCCGGATTTTTATTTTTTTTTTTTACATATTTTGATACGACAGACTCCTGTGAGCTACGTTTGGTTTATGTTATGAAATTATAGTGTTTAGTTTTCATTTTATAAGCTTCTGAACATACTACTTCCGAGCACCCCTGTGAACATTCCCGACGCAACTGTCATGCACTTGTGCGGTTCTTCCGCTGAGCGTGGACAGTCATCCTCCGGGATACGGCGTGAGTCATAGTAACTTTCTTCAGCAGGGGTTGGCAGCAAAGTTTCGAAGCTGGGCTTCGAAGATAACTTCACATGAGTCCAATAACTGGTAGATTGACTACTATTAAAGTTATTTCATGCTAATTAACATATTTGTTAATAGAAAAAAAATTATTGGTTGCCACGAAATATTTCGTTGTCAGCAACAGCATTCATGTTATCCACAGTAAAACAAATTTGCTGCACCTGCAAAACTGCAACTGTTATACGTATTCTGTGCATGCTCTCAAGCATATTCGAAGTATACCCGTTTGGCCACGAAGACATATTTGTCTGTTCGGTATTTTGCATCAGGTTACAAATTAATTAATGTGGGTTATTCTTGAGTACTTATGAACGGTTTATACCGTTATTTTATTCCAGGTAAGTAAAGGTTACGGGTAAATGATTCCAGAAAAGTTGCTTTCTATGAGGTGAATTGTGTAAGCCTTTCGCGTGTGCCCTTTATTACATTATTTACATGCTGAAGTCAACACTTAAATGTCGAGGAAGGAAGAGAAACGGTACATACTGAGCTCGCAGTTGTGAGGTACAAGGTTGTAATCGCAGTCAGGACAAGTTTTAATGTAGTGTTAAATTGTCGCTTGACCATACCTACCTACAAAAGTCCGCAACCCGCAAACACTACCTTGTGAACCTCACAAACCAGTAGGTCTATTGCTGTGATCGTGAAATTTTCGCTGCGACTAACGAACACATTATTGACCACAAACACGCTGAATTTATTGGTGACCACAAACGTCGTTTTGTTGTTTCCACTGAATACTGGAATAAAAACATAATTTTTTTGGCACCGCAAAATCTTTCGCCTTATCTATACTACAAAATAATATTTTGTCACCAACGATTAATTTTCTGGTCACCACAAAACTGTTTTATCAGTGTTTGCTTGCTCGTCTAAGAAATTTGATTAACTTTTAATGACCCCTCTGTCGACAAGATGCTAAGCCCTACCTGTCTACTCCTCCTTCATAGCGTGTGAACTCCGTTACAGAGTATGAGAAAAATAATTTTCAGATGAAATTTTTAGACGAGTTTTCTGTTTTCTCGCAAGAAGACATCGCGCGTTGTCCGCAATACGAAATTCAAGAAGTGGCGCATTATGCTAATATTATTGTGAATTATTTCATTTCGACTGCATCTTGCAAGATTACTGTGTTTATATTTACGGCAACCATATCTAGAAATCCGTTTAAATTTCTACACGCTCTCCGTTAGCAGAATTTTAGAACCGCATATGTGGACATTTTAGGATCGAATATTAATTTCTACGTGTTTAGTTTATCCCATATTTTTTTTCTCATTGTGGTGCGAAATAAAAGTCGGAAAGAAAAGGATCAGAATAGTAGAAAATTTCTTTTAAAAATAAAAATAAAAGTATGATTCTGTATAAATATGTATTTTATATATTTTTTCACACAACTTTCAAACACAAAATAGTTGTTCTTTCTATTAGTATGCCTTATACAGAATTTTTAAAAAGTTTTATTCTGTTTGCTTGAATTACGATTGTAAAATTTGGGATGGAATTTAATATCAAAACAGTCTTTACCACAGGTGAACGAAGTGTCAGCTTTTAAAGATATTACAACATGGTATCGCTTTAACGACAAGAAACATTGAAAGTTCTGAAATTACTTTGTGATTTAAAATTCTCATACTTAGCTTTCAAAAAAAAGATCATTAATTTATCTAATAATGTTCTACATTAATCAACTTCTTACCATTTATATCTCGAATCAATAAATATCCTCAAAATTAACGATAACATTTCTGGATCTTCAAGGCCTCTAAGTTTGATGGTTACATGCAGCACGACTAGGCGAAATGGATGCACGCCAGATCATTGCGTCTACAATAGAGGTGTTGGGGAACTTGACGAGCATGCCATTGTTGCCCTTATCACCGCCTTGTTGGGCTACTATACTTCGAACGTGAAAACATTGTCATGTAGGCAGGTGCCTTGAGAGACTTAGATAGTTCAAAAATGTTTCAAATAAAAACTTTTTGCAAGAAAATCTTCTTGTATTTAAACATTACAACAGCTGTTACTTAAAGCATAAACATAATAAGAAACCAGAATTTTCGAATCATTGCATTTTCAAAAGAAAGATGAAATTTCTGGATATAACAGGTCATATATCACATGCATAATTTAAATAATTTACCTTTTAAAAGTTTGTTGTGAACTACATCCAGATTTATTTATATAACCACTCAAATATGTCGGAACATTAAATTGTTTCCAAATAGGCAATTCTTTGTGTTCGTCGTCCTTAAATTTTTATAAAATGCATTTTTATATAGAAATTTTAGAATGCACTTTTAGTTTCCATTGTTTTAAGTATTTTTATTTTATTCGTGTATTCGAAAGGCAATGGAGTTGTGATTCTGCCTTCTTTTTTTACATTAACTGTACACTCATGTTGTTTATTTTTCTTTAAATAGCGTCACATATAAATTTTCAAGTTGGGCAGTATTTGACCCCAATGCTAGGACTGTAATGTGACTTGGGGTAATTTACGGAAATTTTTGTTTGCACGTGTGACAGTACTGAGAAAAAAACTCTGTAGTTGGTCACAGGCCGCGGTTACACGGGGTGCAGAACTACTTCACTAAATTAAGTTCCATCTATTGAAGAGGTTACATCACCTTCGAACGAGTTCCGATCGCAGTTGTTTCTCGTTCAAAGTGAACACTTTTCATAAGTAGTTTCGAACGACTTCTCTTCTCTGCTGCGCTCCTATTGGCAGCTTCGAAGTAAACAGGCAGTGCAAGAAATATTGCCGAATTTGGCGGGAATTAATGCACTTGTTGAATTAACTTAAGTTTAAGGTTGAATGTACTAATATACACCCATTACACCATTACAGTCACAGTGTAGGTTTCATAACAATTATTAAGATCAATAGTGATAAATGTTGGAGGCTATTATAATTAACTATCATACATTTTAAGTTCCGTGTTTGTTGAGGTTAGAATTTCCATTGATTTCATTCTACTTTGGGTGTGTGACCGCAGAAACACGTTCTGTTTTTAAACTTGTTCAGACATGGCTACCGAATGTATTTAGCTGAATATGTTTAACAGCACTCGTGTAGCGACGGCCGAGGTTTGTGGTTTTAGATGCGGGTTTGAGCACACAGGGTTGCTACATGTGCGAAGCAACAAATCCTGTAAAATTTCCCCAAGTCTCCCCTACTGACCCGACTCAGGCAGGTTTGCCGTAAAGGACGTATTCTTCGAAAGCCATTGAGCCGAGATAGGCCACTCGATTGCGTAAAGCTGTTTGTCCCGCCATGAGCGGCGTATTTCGCCGACCGTGGGAGATTCTCGTGCGGTTCTTTTGTGTCTCGTTTCTCCTCCACCCAATTAGCTAAGGCTGCGTCTCCAGTTAAAAACCAGGCGAATACAAGGTCTCTGTGTTTCCTCTCCGCTGCGCGCAGAAACCAGCCTCTTCCTCGTCTTTCAGAACAAGTTCGTTCGCAGCGGGGAATTGTTGAGAAAGATGTTTGTTTGGGGACGTGGAGAGAGAGATGGTGGGGGGGTTTGGTGGTAAAGGGTGGTCGAAGAGGGGGGTAGGGGTTGGGTGGACACCGCCGAGCGAACACCCAACTCGTGTACGTAATGAGAGAGGTGGTCAAGTTCTAATATCTCCTTTCACCTTCCTGTTTCTGTCTTCTACTCTCCGTGACCCTTCGCCCGGCCGCCTGCTTAAACGTCCTTTCCCAGACTTCCGCCAGAAACCAGCATCTGCTCGCTCGGTCCTCTCAGGTTTTCGCTATCAGAGCCTCTGGCCTGCCTCGTCCGGTTCCTGACAATCACGTTAATTGCGAGTAATTGCTCACTAATTAACAGTCTGCCTGCCCGCAGCCCACATTTGTGGCGACGAGCGTCTAGGAAGCGATGATCATTTCGCTCCTCGAAAGTGCTTGCACTCATTTGGCTCGGCAGGCGTGGTATAGGTCATTCACGGTAAACTGAGCACTTTTGAAAGCCCTGCTTAAGATCTGCTTGTATGCAAGTTACGCGTTCTTCCGCCTCATGGAAATTTAACATTGCCGTGGGCTTAACTACTTCATCCACGCGTCGATCAAGTGAAACTGTTAAATTACTGGAAAAGTAAATATTTTACAAATATGCTTAATTTTACAGTACGATGCATTAAAAACACCGAAAGTGAAATAAATAATTTTAGTTATCATAAATGGTTACCAAAAACTTTTAATTCGACGTTAAGATAATTGAACTATATTCTCTCAATCGTTACCGAGCACACGTCACTCACTGCGCCTATTAAAATATATGCATTCAGTACTCATTTTACTGTGAACAGCATATTCTAATATACACTTCCGTTTTAATATCTTCACATTCTAGGTCTTAAAGTTTTCATTGTGAACTCAGTATCACGATGAACGTCTGTTATAAATCTATCTATACGTATTTATGAAATATGCGTTGCCAGATAATTTCACTAATTTATCCAGCACTATATAATTCTTGATAACTTACTCGAACCACGGCCGTTTATTCACAGACTGGTGCCAGGGCGAGAGATATTTTTCCACGAGATAGCACATGACATGATCCATTTTAGTACTAACTCAGAATAAACCAAGATTTGTTGAAGCAGGTGTTGCCAAGTCATGATAACGTGCTTCAAGTACTGCCCCCTGACGATTTTGCCAAATTTTCTGGGTCCTGACAGTCACCCAAGTACCGAATCGGTCTAATTGGGACCGCACCAGAAATCAATAACGACAGATTAGAAGTACGCTACCCGCGCATTTCAAGCAGGGGGCCGGATAAGAGGAAGCTGATAATATTTGGTCATAGATTAAAGATGAAGTGAACTGACTTTCGACTTTCAGCACGTTCCGAATATTGACTCGCCCATCCTAATATAATTCCGCCGAAATCACTTTGCCAGGTGTTTGTTTCCGAATAGTTTTTTCATAATATTAATCCTCGTGTATGGATAAAATATCTTTGGCTAACTTGAGCGTATGCGTAGCTACATTAAAACTGAATCAGAGGGAGTGTACAATTTTTCAATGCCCTTACTTAAGAGGGCGTGGGACATGTGGCTGCGAACCTCGAAATCGAAGCTCGTGGCGAAAGAGTTACTGTGAAAACCGTTACATATTTTGAAATCAGGGTAATATTAAGATACTGTGTGAGGCTGGATTTTAGACTTCCATTACCTGAAATTTTGAAATGTGTTTTATTTTACTAATTACATAGCCGCCAATATGACGAACTTAAATAGGCAAATACTAATAAATTTGCATTGCAAATGGAAAACTGAAACGTGTCAATCCACAACACATTTGTGTACAAGACGTTGAAAATTGCAGGATGCATGTAGAAGCAACACAAGCTGTAAAATCTATTGCGCCTCAAGCCTTGAAAACGGCAGGTCACGCGGGATTTGGCACTGATTAGATACGTCGTAGTTCATGTGTCCTCCCATAGGTGACGGGCTCTCCGCGCGCAGTGATTTATTACAGTAAAGCATCACAGGTGTCGCGCGTGTTGGAGGCCGCCAATGTTTACTTTATAGAATTACCAAACCACTCTTTTGAATTTGGCGGGAGACAACACAATGAGTGGTAGTAAGACACGATTTAAAAAGAACAGGGATAGAGGACACATGTTTATTTCTGCATGGCGGAAAAGAATACCAAGGGAAATCACTTTTTTTATTAATTTATATATTTATTCGCATCTCGTATTCTAATAAACTTTGGAAAGGACTTGTCAATTATTATTATTTTTTAACATATTTGTTATATGGATATTTGCACACAATTACATTAACATAAAAATATATAACAGATAAATAATAAAATTTACACACTTCTTAATTCTAGCAGCTCTACAAACATGTGAAGACTACATTTCGGTTGCAGTACAAGTTATTACAATTCATATACAGATAGATATTAAAGTGTAAATATGTAAAGTCTACATCAGATTGAAACGCAAGTTAGTACATGAAGTCTCCTTGTATCAGTCTTGTTCTGCATTATAGAAATTCATCTTTATTTAAGTATTCCTCTACGGAATACAAGGTCTTATTTAAAAAGTAAAATTTAACAGTCCTTTTTAATTACTGCAAAATAATTAATTGACTTCAAATTACTGGGTAGGTTATTTATTAGTTTTGCCCCAGCATAGTATGGATTCGATGTAAATATTGAGGTTCTGTAGGAGAATACGTGAAGATGATTAACTTGTCTGGTGTAGTAATGGTGTATATCACTATTTTTAACTTTTTTAATGTTTTCCATGTAAAAAAGAATACTTCGGTACATACACATGCCATGGGAGAGTGATAATTTTGTTATTTATAAACTAGGGGTTAGCCCGTGACTGTGTTTTTAGTATTGTCACGTGCCTAGAACAGTTACGATGTTACAAAATTTTATTATACAAAGACTAAAAAAAATATGATTTGAAATCAACTCAGCATTAGATATAGTTTTATCCACTAAGCCACTGCGGCACCACTAGGAATCGCTCGATCTGAAATCAACTCAGCATTAGATATAGTTTTATCCACTAAGCCACTGCGGCACCACTAGGAATCGCTCGATCTGAAATCAACTCAGCATTAGATATAGTTTTATCCACTAAGCCACTGCGGCACCACTAGGAATCGCTCGATCCACTGAGCCACTGCGGCCCCACATGGTTCTCTCTATCCACTAAGCTACTAAGGCCCCATTTTATATATATCTATCCACTTGGCCACTGCGGCCCCACTTTATTAACACAAAATTGACGCGAGACATCTAAAGTAAACAAAATTATCTTCCATTACCTTCATATCTCTATGCAATATTCTCTATGCATTATTACAAAACTTTTCATAGGGAAAAATTAATTTAAAAATTATTTTTTGGGTAAAAGGTAATGATTGGGTAATTTGATCTTGCTTAAATTCGAACTTGACCTGTATTTTACCCTGAGGATTCGCTCAGCAAAATTTGAAGAACTTCTGTTGAGTTTCAAGGGACGTATTAAATACGTACAGACAGATAGACAGAGATAGTCTACTTATTATATAGGATAGCGGCCTACAATGGCTTCTGTTTTCCTTATTACTTATTAATCTCACTACATTCTTCTGTAATCTAAAGGCCTTTTTCCATTTTGTCAATTTACCTCAAAATATGATTCCACAATTTATTATAGACTAAATATTTGAGAAATAGTATGTAAGTATTGTATTATTATTATTACAAATCTTTTTTAAGGTATGTACCTCAAAACACACTGAACTCAATTTTTTTTTTTTAGAAACTATCAACATGCTCAGTCCATGTTAAATTACTGTCTTCAATGAGCCCTAGATATTTAGTACTATTTACTGTTCGCAACCCGTATTATTCTATTGTTGTGCCTCATTAATCCTGCATTGTATGTTTCTTTCTTTGCATGAAACTCATGAGCAGAGATTTGTTTACATTTAATATTAATTTATTATACTGGAACCAACTGGGACATCTGAGTCACTGTTTGTTTTATATTTCCTCCAAGAACAGCGTTATTTGAACTAGTTACCAAAATGTTTGTGTCATCAGCAAACATTATAGCTAAGCCGTTGGTTATTTGTTCTGTAAAATCATTAATAAATATTAAGAATAAAATTGTTCCCAGTATTGATACCTGTGGCACTTCTACTCGAGTAGTTCTGGTATTGGACATGAAATTTGTAATGCGATTCTTGTTATAATATCTTATGGAGGTGATCTGTTTTCTGTCTTCAAGATATGATTTAAACAGATTATTGGTTACGCCTCTTATTCCACACTGTTCAAGTTTTTGCAATAAAATATTGTGATCGACACAATCAAAAGGGTTTGAAATGTTTGCGAATATACCTGTTGAGATTTGTCTTTTATCAAAATAAGTGAATATTTTTTTCAATGAAACTGTAAATAGCTTGTTTTGTGGATCAGCCCTCTACAAAACCATACTGATGCAATGAAATAACCTTGTTTTTTTTTTTATTGAGAATTGGGTCAGTTTATTTGCTATCAATTTCTCTAAAAAATTTTAAAGGACGTAAGAAGGGCATTAGGCCTATAGGTATCTATCAATGCTTTGTCACCTTTTTTTTTGTATTGGTACTACTTTTGCATATTTGAGTCTATCAGAAAAAAATTCCCTGCGCAAGACATTCATTGGAAATGTAAGTTAAAGGCAGTTTTATTAAATAAGAACACTTTTTTTTAGCAGAGTCATAGGTACCTCATCTATTTCACAGGAACTTTTACTTCTGAAATTTTTAATTACATTTATGATGTCGTCTTTATAGATAGGTGTGAAAAACAGCTTGGTGGAAGAAAAAAAGGTAAATAAAAATTAGCTCTCATGTGTCCGTAGAGAACTCTGGCAAGGTGATTTGAAGCTGACATAATAGAACTGATATTTATCTCTAATTAGACCTGGAATACTCTTAAAATCTTATGTAACTAGCTCAGGACCGTTTACATTGGGAACACAGTTTAGGATGAGAGAATGTGTCAGTAGAGTGTATTTATAGAAAACGGAGGCCACAATTAGTTGATGCTATGTCGGAATCACATTCCAGCAGTACTAACTTTTCATGTGGTCAAAGATACAGAGCAGAGATACTGCGCAGTATTCATTAACTGTCAAATTTTACTTGCGGGGTCACTCCCGGAGTTTCGCATGTTGGAATCGTGTCTGGACGATGCAGTAGGTCGAAGGGGTTTTCTTGGAGATCTTCGGTTTCCCCTCTTCCGCGTCATTGCATTCTAAGGTGCTTCTCCGTATGCGCCTCATTCATCTCTCATCGGCTCTAAAGACCTAAAGATATTAGCTTAGATGATAAGAGCCGTCCAAACCTCTTATTAACTTATTCCGTAACATTAACGTAATTATTCATGACACCAGAGACTGATTTGCAATGTCAGAATTTAATACGATCAAGTTTTATTTAATAACATATCATAGAGGTATAAATACACTAGAGGGGGTGTGGCGTCATAAAAGTGTGTTCAACATGGAACAATGTTTTGTTAAAGCACGTGACAGATTCCGAACACACCATTATAGTGTGAAGTCAGTGTTATATGTTTTAACATTTACATGTTTATGAGAACCGATTTCTTTGGGTTTGTAGCTAACAAAGGAAAAATTCAATAACGTTCAGGAACAGCCCGCGGTTATGGGAGATTTCGAGATCGCTGCGACCCGAATTTTCATATTAGAATTCGCCAGTGTTTTCAATTATATATTTGGACCTTGAAGACATATTTGTGTACAAATTACCCTGGGCACAGTCTAGGAAGAGGCCCTAAAATATTATCACTGAAATGGCGTGTTAAATAATCTTGTTTTCGATAGCGACGTTTGTAGGAGCCGATAACGCAGATTTCGTTTGATTAGACCCCCGAATAACCTAGATATCCAGAAAACAACATATCGAAACAATATTTAGAGACGTAAGAAATATTTTAGTAACATTTTTGGCATCCAAGTCATAGGTTGGGACAGTGACGTAGTTTTATGTCCGTGACTGCAAAACAGACAACTTTACAGTAACCGTGGCACAAAGTTTCTCATGCATCCGAAGCTGGCCGTGCTGAGAGAATATTATTTTGAAACTCAGTTTAAGGCTTTTGAACTATAATTAGTTATTATTTTAATTTACTGACTTTTACGATAAGTCTAAGAATATTTTCAGTGGCAGAAATAACATTTTCAAGTACATTTTATCACGTTGCCGTGTCTTACAACCATGCGTTTTCAAGTTTATTCTATTCTAATGTGAGTTAAAGTTATTAATTTCCTGAATATCTGAGTAAATATTACAGTATATAATATAATAATACGTTACATTAAATAAAATACAGCAAAAAAAGTTTTGATCTATTTATTTTTTGGAGGCATTTTTCTGAGTGATATTTGTTAACTTCAAGTGTACTGCATATGAATGAACAGAAAATTCGACATTCCAAATAATTTCAAACATTGAAATCAATGATCTTACTCATATTTTCGTACTTTTATTCATAATTATTTTATGCACAACTCGCACGATTGCGCCAAAAAGAAATTACTAAAAAACCAAACGCACATGAAAATACATTATAATTCAGTTTTGATTAAAACAATTCAATTAAACTAGTGATATAAATATAAAACCAATTTCTTAGCACGCAACAGAGCATAGTGCTAGTTATGTGAGGGCAATATCTGTATGTCTAAGTTACCTGGTCAGAATTAATTGATAAACTACAGAAGTAGGTCTATATCGTAAACGTGTTTGCCTGCGTAATACCGCTTCTCCCTCGTACACTTCCTATTATAAATGTTTTGAATAAAAGTTTCTTAAATTTCAATTATCATGATCATAGTGTGCGACTGTGAAAAAAGTACGCATCACTTACGTATTCAATCACAATTTGGAATGTTTTGTAAAATCAGCGTTGTCCTCCATTTATTATCATCTGCAATCTACTCTACATTAATTACTAAATATAATCTGCCCACGTATAAAACGTAGCTTCTCGCAAGAACTGAACACGGAATATTAACGTTCTAATCTATTCAAGCATTATTTTTTATTCAGTAACTTAGAGTAGTGTGTCCGTTAGGTAAGTAATCCTTGGAGAGAATTGAGCCAACATTACGTAACATGAACTAAAAGAAACTATACAATAGGATTCACTAACTTGAATAAATAGCATTAATTTGAATATGTGGTTCACAAATATGTCGGCATTTAAAAAATGGCATTGACGAATTTAAATATAAAATATCAAGTAACTTAACATTTCACCAAGATGGGATTACGTAAAGAAATAGCTTTAATTTTATTATAATCCTTTATCTTGCCCTCGTAACCGTATCTAATTATTGTTTCCAGATCAGCCATTTATAACACATCTAACTTTCCACCTGCCACGATTTAGGCAAACAATAGAAAACCCTAATGAGGATAGCCGGATCGAGATTCAAACCCAGGTCCTCCCGGGAGTGAGTTCAGTGTTTTACACCTGCGCCACCTTGTTCGGCCCAGGTGTATAGTAGGTAGAAATAAGTTTGCCCAAAAAGTGTTCAGAGCATGTTTATGGACATAGATATGAATGCTGTTTATTAGCAGTGTAACAGAAAAACCTTTCCACATTTATTCAGGTATGGCAATGCAGTTTTGGCGGAAACCTATTAAATATATCTACCTACGTGTTAAAGAATGTTAAATGCCTTAAAATGTTATGCGTTAAATTGGCAAAAGAGTTACACGAATACGTGGTAATTTAAAAATTTCATAGAAGGAGCAGGCATTTTCTTCGAAGTACCATATAATGAACTGTTTAATCGGACACAGCCGCAAAGTGTTTACATTTATGAGAGTGTCTAAAATCACAATGCTCAAAATATGTATTTTAAGGACATCCAGTATTTATTTTTATACTATTGATCGATATCAAACGTCCAGCGAAAGCCTACTAGCTAACACCAACATCCGCCTCGTTTAAAAAAATGCGAAAATTTCTGATTTAACTTGGCCTGGATTTGAACCTGTGTGAGTACTGTTAGCCGCTACACCAACGCGGCACTTCCTGGATGAATAAAACTCGAATTGCTAGTAGGGTATAAATAGATTACTTTACATAAAAACGAGTACATTAACAGGCTAACTGGCCTTAGTTGCCATTAATAGAGCAGTTCTACCGTTGTTTGGTTCAGTTGTATAAATGTGAGCTGCCCATTGCAAAGCCATTCGCTCACTCACAAGCATGCCACCTGCCTATAGATATCTTTTTCTCCCTATAATCTTTGTCCACTCTTATTCCCCTTCTGCCTCACACATCAACCCTCGTACGCATTGTGTTGCAAGTTCAAGGTAGCTCCGCTTAGATCACGCTGCGTACGTTGTAGCCGTATGTGGCGTTATCCTACGAGTAACTAAAAAACCACAACAACAGCCCGTGCACGGTAAAATTTTTTCTCCCACGCACTTTTAAACAAACAGTGTTCTAACCTCAAATGTAAGCAGGTAGGTTGGCCTTTACGTCTCGTCGACAGCGAAGTCATTGAAGAAGTGGTAAGTTTCTTAGATAAGTAAGGATCGGGGAAGGAATATACCATGGCTTGTATAATGCATTCACGATTACTTCAGACTTTTTTGAAGCCCTGATAAAGTTCTACTTCCAGGATATTCCTCCGCCTCGTTCAAACTAAGCTTAACTAAGTCTGGAAAATTACACCAAAGGACAACGCACCGAATTCGTGCGCGCTCAGTTGTTAACAGTATTTTGTATATCAACTATTTCTTACTAGGTGCTACCAACACACATGTTTTCTTACTGTTTTTATTCAAATTGTTTTTTAATGAAGCAGTACTAATTTATATAAAATATCAATAACATTTCAGTTTAACAGAAAAAAGTAATTTTTATGTGCACAAGTATAAAACATGTGCGGTATATGGAATATTTTGGAAATAAGTAAACACGTCATACATGAGGAAATTTTTCAAACATTTACACTGTAAAAAATAATGGGAAAATTACCTGGCATGTGTAAGGTAATATTCGCAAACTTGTGGGGGAAACATAGTTTTCCTTACGAGTAAGGTAAAATAACCGCACTCTGGAGTAAAATTGACGTGCGTGGTAGTGGAAAATCCCATAAACGGATGGGAAAATTACCTAACGACGCGTGCATCTCTTCAGCATTGTCTCAACAGCTAAGTTTGGGGGAGGGGGAGCGGAATAAACAATCCATAAGACGGTAATATTCACAAGTGCTGTCGCCCTGGTGTAGACAGCACAGTGGCCTATCGTGATAAACAACCATGGTTCGCGCCCGCCCACCAACAAAAGTCGAGGATTTTCGTGTTCAGGTTTCTGTTGCTATTCGTCAGAGGCTATAGGTTTTCTTTTAGAAAAAAAAAACAGTACTAATAATCCAGGGTATTTTTTAAAAATAAGTTTATTATACAATATAGTTAAATTTTCCATACATGTACAGATTCCCCCCCCCCCTTCCCCAATTTGTGAAGTACTTTTTCTGTACGATTAGGGAATAGTACTTTGCTTGTTATTTGAATTTACTATACATTTAAGGGGTATTTTTATCTTACACGTAGAGGTAATTAGCTTCCCTTGCATGTAAGGGATTTTTACTTGAATTTTTTTTACAGAGTGATTAAAAAGGGTGAAGAAACCCCAAGTATAGACTATAGTAAGGAACGACGCCAGCACTAGCCTGAAGTGGTTTCGGAAAAACATGGAAAGCTGAAATTGCGATGGCCGGGTCGGGGATCGAACCCATATCTTCCGGAATGCAAATCCAGTGCTTTACCACTGCATCACCTCGCTCGGTAAGCCTCGAATGGTATTCACGTTTGTCTTGATGTTGGTCTTGGCAAAAAAAAAAAATAGCATTCCTTTAGTGGAACACGCGGAGTGGTTATGGCACAGCCAGAACACGTTACTCCATATTTCCTCTACGTATGTATAGTCCATTGACGGCTACTTACAACTTTTTTTAAGCCGTGCTACTGTTATACTTCGATGATATTCCTACGCCTCGTGCAAACAACGCTTAAACGGTCTAGAAAATTACGCCAAACGGACAAAGCACCGCATTTGTGCGCACTCAGCGTGATACTATTTTGCATGAGAACTATTTCTTACTGGCCATTGGCAACACACCTGTTTTCGCACTGTAATTATTCACATTAATTATTAATTATATATTATACCTAAAATTAAAATTAAAACAAATATATGGCACTTACGTGTTAACAAAAGTATTAAAACTTTGTGAGGCATGGCATATTTAAGAAATAACCGAACACGTCATGTACGGAGTGATTTTTCGAATGTTAGATTTAAAAGTATGGAGAAACGGGAAATAGACCATAGCGTAGCCGGCCTTCCTATGCAAGGTCACAGCTGTCGTTGCCGGAAGCCTTGATAACGTAATGAGTTGAAGGGTAGGTAGGTAGGGTTTAACGTCTCCATGACAGTGAGGTCATTAGAGACGGAGCAGGTCGCTCAGGAAGCGAGAGATTGGGGAAAGAACGGGAAGGAAACGGCCATGGCTTTGTTAGGTAACCGCCTGGCTGAAGGAATTCTGCACGTCTAAGGCCTAAAAGCGTGTAGTCTTTAGGGGCAAACTCTCGTCGCCTCTGTGCGAAAGCACTGAACTGGAGTGCAGACTTTGCCGTCGATAAAGCGCCTCTATGAGAATTGTTTTTTGTGCCGGAATGTTCATACCTAAACAAATGACCGCGAAAACACCCGTTTTGAGCCATTATCACGAAAACATGCTCCATGGAGCTCTACACGCCGTTCAGCGGCCTACCCAGGCGGCCACCTTAAAGGACCCATCCCTACATTCGCTTGGAATGAATTCACGAAACCATGGAAGACCGAAATCAGGATGGCCGGACCGGGAATCGAACCCGGGTCCTCTCGAGTGCGAATCCAGCGAGTAAACCACTGCGCGTGGGTGGGCAAGCACCGGAACGCAGTGGTTAACGGGAAACGGCAATCCCCCGAGAAAACCCGGCTGACATCAGCAGTGACTGGCACTTTCCTCACACCTGCCGTTGGGGCCGCGGTATTTAAGTGGTCAGACCACTCGCTTCCCTTCCTAGGCTAAAAAGGGTTCGATTCCTGGCTGGGCCGCTCCCAGATTTTCGATGCCGGTGATCGGCGGGTTTTCACAGAGATCTCCAGTTTTTCCCCGCCCTTGCATTCTGGTGCCTCACCATACTCACCTCTTTTCACCCACATCGGCTCTCAAGACCTCGATGTTGAAAACCACCCCGCTGTGTGCCAAACTGACTTGAATTAGTGAACACTTTTTGTGCACATCACACAGCCGCTAGGAATTCTAATAGCAATAATATGATTTTTTTTCTCCTTTTTATGCTCCAACTATAATCAGGACCTTAAACAAATGATTCAGAGAATTCAAAGACTCATATGAAATATTTTCATTAGCATTTGCAATAACAGGAAAAAAAAACATATTGAGAAAACCTTCCACTACTGCATCCGGCTGAAGTCGAGCTCATAAGCTCATAACATTCTTGTGCACACCGAGCAATGCCTAATTTCTAGAGACAGGTGTTTTTCGCGCGAAAATATTTATGGTCATCCTATACTTCAATATCCTACGTCGACAACCACAACTTCCTTTGGTTGTTAGTCGCGTGTCTACGAGAGAAGACACGTTCTTATTTGACTGGGCCAATCAGAATAAAGCACTCCGATACTGAACGTTTGTGATTCCCAGGCAGACACTTAAGGCATGTGACACCATGCGAATGCTGTGTGACACCAACCGCACGTAATGATCGCGGCCATTTTGTCTTTCAAGTTATTGAATGACTCAAATTCCTTCAGAGATCATCATTTAAAACTTGTTATAACGTGTTTTAATACAATAATTTGTGCGCATCAAAGCAACAAAAATATTTGAAAATATTTATTTCATGCAAATAAATTTAGCATCTAAAAAAATGTTTGTTTTGATTTTGACAGCTTATTATCGCATACTGCATGGTTTGTAGAGAGGTTCTAAAAACAATTAACTAAATATAGCAATTTATTGTGCCTTCTGTTTTTTTAATGCATATAAATTTTAGTATTAAACAAAATTGTAAAATATTTACCTCCAATAATTTAACAGCTTCACTTGCATGAATAAAGTGAACAGGTCCATGGCAATGGCAATTTTACATATGGTCAACAATGTGCGCTACATCTTAAGTAGGGCTTTCAAAAGTGCTCAGTTTACCGTGAACAGCCTATGCCTGATTGCAAAGTTAACGAACCCTGTGACGGTGGCAACGCCCATACACAGAGAATGTTTGATTAATCGATTGTGTGTCCGAGTCGTATTCGAGAGGTCGCGAGTTCTTCGTGGACGGAATGCGGGGTAGAGCGCGCATGCAAGTTGCGCAGGGCATCTCCCCGTATTCCAACATTGGGTTACTGTTTTTCCATTAGCAACATCAATACCAACGTGAATAATATTTGAGGTTATAACACTGTTTATGCGAATAAGTGCTTTGAGATGTTCTACACATCCTCCGCCATAGAATATATTCGAGTTCGTCAAAGTATTCTACTCATACAAAAATGTAGGAATTTTGATAATTTGAACAGAGGCAAAAACGTTCATAATTGCTGACCAAAGTTTTTTTTTCTGTCAGTTCTGTTGGCTATGTTTGAAGCAGTGTTGGGGACGTGCGCACCCGCGGTTGACGAAAACCTCTCTACTCTACACACGTGACTTGCTCCTTTCCAAGCGAATGCCAATACTTACCAGTGCGTCACCCAAAACGTATCAAGATTCTTGGTAACCTGTCTAGAGACAAAGAAATTGAGATTATTGTGCACGGCAACTAGTTGACGGGGCTTATAAACGCAAGAACCGTAGAAATGTGTTGGTTGTAATATATGACGCGAGTTGAAAGTTCATTTCGAAGAAGCGACGGGACACGTGGATAAGAGAAACTGTAGTACCTCGATGAAATCCACCGAAAACTATTGGCAACGTCTGCCTTGTTACACATGTTAAAAAAAAAAAAATTCCAAAATTCGATCCCCCTGTTATCGATTAAGTGACGTTATTTGAGTGGCCGGAGTGCACGACCGCCCGAGGATACAGTGCAAAATATTTTCTGGTAAACTTCCTAAACTTTAATGGAAGTTTTTAACCCATACACTGTAAGGTAGTAATATCGCACATCTAGCTGCAGAGGAATGTTTAGCATCGCTACTATACAACGTTGGGAACTTACCTATGCATTTGACTGTTTTCTGGGCAAATGTAGGAACGCTACAATGAAATGTATAGGGGAAAACATTGCCATTCCTGGTTTATCACTTATCGTATACACTGGTACGGTAAATTTCTGAACAATTTTTTTAGAGTGTATCAACGTGCGAGTACTACCAATAAAATGAACAGAATTACGATAAAAAAAAATTTCACCTTCAGTTAATTTTTGCTTTCAATTTGAATTAGAATAATAAACACGTACGACAGTTTAAAATCATCCCTGAAATTCTGATGTTCAAAACTGCAAATAAAAAACTGACCTGACAAAAAGATCTAAGAATTAACCAATATATCGGAGTAGAATAATTATGAATGGCTCAAACTATTGTGTATATCTAGAAAACTTTTATGAAAAACCAGACCAAAATATCTAGACTGGAGACCAGTGACTGTTTGAAATCAAAAAAATATTAGTGAAATTTCGAATGCTGAGACTGCGTTGATACAAAACCTGAAGCAAGCAGATTGAGACGCCGGCCTCAGCATATGACATATTTATTCAATAAATAGGTCTATCAATCCCATTATAACTTTTGCCACCCCTATTTGCGTTAGAAAAACCATAATATGTATTTAAATAATATTTGGCTTCTGTAAAATTGATTTTGTATAGATTCATGTGTATCTAATTAAACTCATATTTATGTGCAGTAGGTCAACTTTCCTATGGACCATGCAGTTTACTTACTTATTTGTGCACTCAAGTTTCGAATGAAATAAATGTTGCACATTGGACAGAATTAGCAGCATTAAACTTGACACATGATTTAACATGGTAACTCCTATTAGCGATTCAATTGTGTGCTGTCGGACGTGTAAGCCGTTTATCTTGGTTTTACTCATTACCGGTAGATAATTTCGAGAGTCGTGGAATTTGTTGGATTGTTGCGAGGTTTAATTTGCCTGCATTAAACAATTTTCAACTCGTTTACAGATCCGTATACATGGCAGTGGTAACATGTTACAAGCATACCTTGTAATTTTACAGCTTGTTGAGGTAACACGTAAATAATTTTTTTGCATTATTACATGTAAGCAATGAATAACTTACACAGCAATAACTCTAAACATATTCATTAGATAAACAACTTGCGCTAAATGTAAAATTTAATATTTATTGCCTAGACTTACATGACTTAGTTAAACAATTTATTTAGGATTAAAAACCGAAGAAAGAGAAGGAAACCAAGTTTTTATTTTCCGTTAAATCCTGTTGTATTAAATATAGTGCAGAAATCTCACAATATGCTGTCGATAGAAATCATTCACGTTCGATGTTTTGTTACTAAACATTAGTAATTTATTTCAGCCTTAATTTACATAGTATGTCCGTCTACGAAAAGATCAACAGCAAAAAATTACGTAAAATATATATTTTAATGAAAATTACATTCGCGTGTACAAATAAATATCTGGCCAGCACTAATAAACAGTGGCACATTAATGGAGTTCTAAATGACCCAGCCCCGCAGCCATTTTGAAATCATGAATATGATGAAAAATCTTTCTTCCGAAAAAAGGTATTATCAAACTTTTCACAGTGTTACTTGTAACTTGAATTAGTAACTTGTATCATACAACTGGTTGGAAAAAAATTTATGACTCTAATGTTCTAAGGGGCCACGGTGACTAAGCGGTTAGCCTGCTCACCTCCCACCAAGGCAATCCGGGTTCAATCTCCGTCCGGGTCACTCTTGATTTTCGCACGTGGGAATTGTGCCGGACGGTGCCGTTTGTCAGCGGATTTTCTCGGGGATCTCCCGTTCCCCCCGCCCTTCCATTCCGGCGCTGCTTCATACTCGCCTCAGTCACTCTCATCGGCTCTCAAGACCTCGATTTAAGAACCGCCCAAATATCTTCAACCATTCACTCTAATATTCTATTTGGTTCATAACTTTTTAGTTAAAACATTTTGGTCTGTTTCTTGTAATCATGGTGTATATTATTAGCAATAAATAAATTGCAAAACGCTGACATAAAAACCTATACATTGTAAGTGCTTTACTCTATACTTTTTAAAATACCTGCTTGAATCACGCTCAGAGTTTCAATTTTAAATAAATAACGTATTTAATTTAGGTTACTGTTGTAAAATTTGATTGTGAAACGTTTTGTGTCATTTATGAATATGTGTGTTTGAATTAAAATAAATTAATTCAGCTACCTCTTAAAATATATAATACATAATAATTCCCAAGGAATTTAGTCACACAATGATAATTTTAATACATATTAAAAATAATAATCGTCAATTTATAATTCGAATAATACGTAAACAATGGAATCAATGTATTCGCCACATGCAACCAATTTTTCAAATAACTTTGGCTTGAAAAAATTTAATTGTGGTAGTACCTGGCAGACAGAAACCAGAAACGTTTTTTCATCACGGAATAAAGTTACGAAAAACGAAAAACACAATATAAATAGAATGAAAAACACAAATCCAATAGAAACGTTTTATTGTAAATAAACGCATGCAGGCCCTATGGAACAAGATACAACTATACAATTAGACAGCGAACAACAAAGAAACAACGAGGACATCACAACTATGACAATACGAAAACAGCGAAATTACAAGCGAAAAACACGCTGCAGTAAATCAAAATAAATAGGCATAAAAAAGGATTTAAAAAATTTAGAATGATCCAGTCTGATGATGAACGAAACAAAAAAAGGAACGAAGACAGCAAAATATAGCTATAAAACAGTAGTGAAATTAACATGCAGAACAAAGAAAAGCAAAATTATTGTGTTGTAGCACAAATAATTTATTACACATTAGTTCAGAATTTATAGCATTTAATTATAAAATCTTGTACAAAAATTGCTGAATCTGAATACGTCACCAACCAGCAAATAAGCAAGTTACATTTACACAAAGAATATAGATTAATACCATAAAAATGACTTGATAAAATTGTAAGCAATTACAAATTGATTAATACACTTAGTAAAAGCATTTCATTACAAGTAGCGAAAATTGATTAAAATGTTTGCAAAACGTTCAGTCACCAAACAAAAAATTGCAAATATTGATTAAAGGGTTAGCAAACCAAGCACTTGTATTTAATTTGAAATTAACGTTACTTTCTGACCACCAACCATCACTTATATGCAAAGGAAGGATGGCAGCAATAATGGCCCAGTAAAGCCTCCATTCCATTAAAATGAATTAAAATATTACAATAAAATTGTTACGTTAGGAGGCAGTCAAGTGATACCCCCGAAATTCCAATATTTAAAATACGATAGTAAGACAACACATAAAAAAAAAAAAATTAAATAATCCCCTGACGGTTGAGTTGTGCAAACTGCGAAAACACTTTAAAAATAATTAAACTTGGGCGGCCCACAAAGACACTCATTAGACATTAAATACAAGAGGCACAGCAGACGCGGGAACTAGTCAATGCCAAACATAATTTAGAAGAGCAACCGAAACCAGATTTTGAAATGGTAAGCAGCTACTGCACACCCAAGCAACTACACACACATGTCACACAAAATTACAAAACCATTAAAATCCTACCGCAAAGCATACACATGTTTTTCTCAACTCACCTTACAACACCCCATCGTTCTCTGTCAATGACAAGATGAAGTCACGAGTTTAACATAATTGTCGAAGAAAGGCGACCCGAAGCAGGACAAAGCGGAGCAGAACGTAATAAGAACGTAAGTGGGCCATGCAAGGCCTTAAATCAACTACTACCACCAATCACAGAATAAGATGCACGTGTAGTAGAGGTGAGGGAACGCAAGGAGAACCATGGAGGGGATAAGAGCACGCTTCCAAGGAACGCCACCAACCGCGAATATAGAGCGAGCTCACTATCGTAACAAGCACAGCACAGACGGCACATTATAACCACATTTATAAAAGAATCACAAAGTCAAATAATCCAGTCAGACAATCAACAGCACAACACACCAAGGGCAGCACAAGGTAAAATAAACGCTGGCAACCAAATATACGGTAACAAGATGAACTCAATATATATCACGACGTTTGTAAGCTGCGATCTGCTCCCGTCCTCACGTGATTAAGAAATTCTAAGGTTTATTCTACTCAGCTTGTGAAGCTCAATGCTTTTAGTTTGGCAACTTAAATTTTTCGCCACTAGGTGAGCGCTAGTGTCGCATGTGTACCTGATTTTCTGTATTTTCTACGTAAAAAATAGTGTCAATATTCATAAAAAAAATACAAAATAACAACGTAACTAAGTAAAATAATTATCTTTTATTATTCGCGTAGTTTAAAATTTTATTTAAATGTGACCTCTTTCGAACACTGCGTGCTAGGAACGGAAATTGGCCCTATGCCGAACTCCCTCATAAGAAAAATCGTTTTGTTCCAAACTTATTAGCATTAACCTTAGCAATGTGTTAGAGGATAAACTGTGAAGTAATTATAGTATTTGGCTACTCATTGTCATTGCAGAGAGTGGATATCCTATTTAGATTAGAATCCAATCATCTTACCTACGTAGCTACGGAATATTCAAGAAGTATATTATGATAATAACCCTGGACTGATGGCATTTCGAGGTAACAGAGTCCTGTAAACTAGAAATGAAACCATAGCCACAAGAAAATTCACCGGTTAAATCTACTTCCATTACGTTGCCAACATAGGGAAATGTGGGTTTAAGCTCGCATTGGAATCGCGACTGAATCAACAAAGAGGAAGATCACCACTACCTCATAGTGAATTAGACATGCCTAAGAATACGACACACAAACGTACTTATTTTCTCGTTTCTTTTTATAGAGTATAAAGAGGGGCTGTCTGTTACAAGCTGTTTGTGCTGACGTCTACTAATTTTTTTTTAAACCTTCAGACGTGTGAGTGACGTGAATTCTGTAATTATCTCAGCACCATCATTCGCATAATTAAAACGTTGACGGATGTTTTTCGTTGTGTCATCAAAGTTCACGACTTCCCACTTTCCACCCTGGAAGGAGAGACTCACTATTTGCTTAAGGCTCTTGTCAACCTAGCGCTTAAACTACGCTGCAGTGTGATTAAAAACTTTTTTCCCCACGAAACAATTAAACTCGCGTTCAATGCTGCTCTAAGTCAAGAACATGCACTTCAGACGAGGGTTCTCGAGTGCTTCCAAGACAACACGCACATTAGAAATACCATTATAGAGAATAACAGACAATGGCAAAAAAAAAAAATTGGGTGTGGCTGTGTTGGGGACACGGCCGTTTCTTTTGCATGAATACGTCTACGTTGACGCGCTCGGACGCCATGGTGTTTTTTTTTACGTTCCCGGCACCGCTTCACTCGAGTATTAGGGACGACCCACTTCTGGCTCACTTCTAGAATGACACGTGGATGGAGTATATAATCGATTATTCGATTAATCGATATATAAATTAATTTATATGTCTATATATAAATATATCGAATATTCGATTAGTTGCTAGTTGAATAGTCGATTATCTGCTGATTAATTAATAACATTAATTATCGTAATTAATCAAATTAACTAAATCATTCTTAAATAAAAAAATTATTTTTTTATTGTTGGATATGAATTTTTTTTTCATTGTTGTTGAAAGGGTTAAGGGTGATATTGGCAGAGCAGGTTCTATGTGTCCTCTGTGACTTGCTGAGTCGACTGAACAGTGGGGTGGGTTGTAATTGCTTATATAGGAGTTAATGTTGGTGTAAGAGTGGTATGAGTAACATTTTTGTTTGTGGATAGAGCGTGAGCAAGCGACCCACTTCTGGCTCACTTAGCAAGTGATGTGTGGATGGAGCGAGGACACGACCCACGTCTATCTCACTAGACGAGGGAGGAGTGGATGAAGTGAGAGCGCACATGTATGTTCTGGCTCACTACAATCAAATAGATTACCGAACCAATTACTTTAATCATGGGATTACCATGAAACAAATATGAAATAATACTAAGTAGTAACTGAAAAACACACCATAGGAGACAAATTCATCAAAACGACTTACCCTGAACAAGACAGAATGGAACACAAAATTCATATTAATATTGTAATGGAATTACTTAACAATATTTCAAACACCTGAATAAATGACAAAAAAAAAAAAAAAAAAAGTTATTCACACCATACGAATTTCGTATGTTCAAAATTACAACTCACTTATTGCCCACAAAGCCAGGGCGTCACACATCACAAATCAATAAAAACACAATAAACAATCAAAATTACAACTACAAGCCCAGACAAGCTAAAAATCTCCCCCTAATTTAAAGGCCTCCCACACCGATCCACGTAACCCAAATCTCAAGGTGTCATAAAAGTTTTCGCCTGACAAACTTCCCCTCCAACACACACACACACACACACACACCAACACAAAGTCACACACAATTCACCCTCGTAGGCTCTGAAAACGAATTAAGGAATCTAAACATAAATGATAACCAAAACATCTGTTTTAAAAACCTGTAAATATAATCATTTTACAAATGCATCTTTTGCTAGCTCATGCGACTGTCACAATCATTCGCCTATTGCAAAAGCCTGTTGCGAAAGCCTACTGCAAAAACCCGATGCACATACTTTGTTATAACACACGTTAATACACAGTACCGCTACTCTTACAAAAGCATATACTGGCGGATCATCTCTGTTGCTCTGACGCTCACCTAATGTGAAACCCTATCACATGCATTTCCCATGAATTAATAATAATAATAAAACATTTCAATTAAATCAAAACCTAATTATTATCCATAAAAAACCAGACACTAATAAACTGATTGAGAAGTGTATTAGGTAGGAAACGTTCAAAGCCTTGTGTTTCCCAATGAGACAGACCAGGTATAACTATCGACTCCTGTGAGAAGGCAATTTCTCCGCCTGCCTCGTCTACTCTTCTGCATGAACATCATGGCCAATGAAATTACGAAAAGGTCTCACAGTGGCCGAGACAACACATTTCGCCGTACTGCTACAAACTCCTCCCCTGCATACTCGGCAAGGACATACTCAGACTCTCATGCTGTGCTGCCAAGAAGGCAATATATTATTCTGCCCCCTGAGCGGTTCACATCGAACGCTGCCAAGGAGGGGGAGAGTTTTGGAGACCGTCCCCCGACAAGCCACCCATTCCCAGTGCGGACATTCGCCTATGCATTTTTCCCCTCCAGTCCCATGCCCGGTGAAGTTTCCCAACAGAGTTCTACTGCGAGTTCCTCCACCACCCTTGACCAACTAGCTCTGCGATGTGCTGAGCGATACGAATGCTGTGACCGCTGTGCTTGTCTCTTCTCACACCCTCCGCAAGAAGGCATTCATTTACCTGCCAATACGTTTAGTGTAATGGTCGTCAAGTCTTCCATGTAATGTTTATTTACCGCATTGCTATCTTTCACAGCCATACCCACATTACATAATATATGTCCATTCAAATCACGATCTCCATCGCAATTTCTCATTAAACAGGTATTGCAATGATTGTGTTTTATACTGCTATGTCCAAACTTCGAAATACTCATTATTCTTCATCGGGAAGTAAAAAACTGTCAAATTCAGACCTATATCTGCCTTTATATAGTGGAAGAGGTGGTATAATTACAACAAAACAGTACTTGTTTTTCCAACAGTAAAAACACATATCTTTAAACTTGGTAAATGTCATATCGCCTAAAATGTAAATGTGTTGCAGATTCATACTATCAATTTTAAACACAATTAACTTTATTGCATTATTGTGAAAATTATGTTTTGGAATACGTGCATAACTTTGTGATAGATAAAAACAATTGACATTTGAACGACGACCAAAACTAAAGTATTGCTGTATTTCACCCTGAGGTTCCCACCAAACATCGTAAAAAATAAATACATAATTGGGTAATGCTTCATTCGGAGCTATCTTTTCTTCTTTATTTGTAAAAGGGAAATATCGCATTTTTTCAATTAACGACAAAATATACACTAATCGTTGATATATCTCTTGTTTTATTGTTTTAGAAAACACACATACGTTTTCAAATCGTAGTCCACTCGGATGCTCCAAGAGTGACACAATATCACAAGTTTTTCCACATGAAGAAGGACCTCTTATTATACAGTATATATTTGGAGGTAAAATAATACCATGTTTCTTTTCATTTCTGCACAATTATACAGTATTATGTAAAGTACTACTGTAAAACTATACATGTGGGTCTATATATAGGTTCGTGTTCAGTTGAAAACAATGGTGCATACTAAACGTATCAAAAAAGGATGCAGTGTATTGAATACATTGATTAATAAATTATTGTTTGAATTACATTTTCTGAAATGCAATTATTGTGGACCAAGTACTAAACTTGCAAAAAGTTTAGCATGGAACAATCAAGGAATAAACTGTTTGGATAATGCATGTAAAGAACACAATATAGTTTATGATCGAACAAACAATTTGAAAGAAAGACATATAGCGGATACAATTCTAGCCAATAAAACAACAAATATAAGGAAGAATCCATCTACATCGACTGGTGAAAAGCTAGGTGATTGGGTTGTGGATAAAGTTATATGCGCAAAGGTTAAAAGAGGCATGTGTGTAAAATGCAAAATGATACGAAAAACCAAGAAAGAAGGCATAGTACCATTCATATTTCCAGCATTATTAACTCTTGAAGCTTAGATTTCTTTGGGAAAATAAAATTTTTTGCTGTAACACAAAAATGTTATTTTCCCAAAGAAATCTAACTCGGTTTTGCGATCAAGTAATTAATAACTCTGTAATCACCTCAAAGCAGTTTCAAGTATTTTAGTATAATTCTCTTGACGACTGTGATGGCAACGCCCGAGATTGTAAGCGTGTGCCTTATTACGACATTATTTCATTGCCATTCACTACATTTTTTAGTGAGTTCTCTCTACAGTGGGATGCACGTGGAAACATAAGAAAGCTGGGGTCAACTCCCAACAATCACGTGTACGTGGAAACATGTAGCCAATATTATTCGAGTGTTTATTTTGGCGGTATTAGTTTTCGTAACCATTGTGGTTTACAAGAAAGTGAGTGTATGGGTTTCAGGTGGCTGTTTCATATTTTTCCCCCCTCAATGTACTCGTGTGCAGGGCTTGGCGGTACTGTTTCTGATGTATTGAATATCCGATATAATAAGCAGACGGTCTCTGTCTGTATGGCTGTCTGTCCGTACGTCTTTAATACTTCTAAGACTCTTGAGACACAACAGAAGTTCTTCAAATTTTGCAGAGAGAATCCGCAGGGTCAAATACGGGTCAAGTTCAAATTTCACCAGGATCAGATTATGCAATCAGCACTTTTAACCCTAAAAACTCATTTTTAATGAATTTTTTCTATGAAAGTTTTGTATTATTACATAGAGCTATGAAGGCAATGGAATTTGATTTTTATTTACTTTAAATGTCTCGCTTCAATGTTGTGTTAATTATGTGGGGCCGCAGTGTCTCGGTGGATAGAGCGATTCCAAGTGGGGATTAATGGCTCAGTGGATAGAACTATGTTAAGATAGAGCGATTATAACTGGGGCCGCAATGGCTTAGTGGATAGAGCTATATCAAGTGAGGCTACAGTGGCCCAGTGGTATATATATTTATCAAATGGAGCCTTAGTGGCTCAGTGGATAGAGCGATTCCTATTGGGGCCGCAGTGGCTTAGTGGATAGAACTGTATCCAATGTTGAGTTAATTTCACATCCTTTTTTTTTTTTTCAGTCTTTGTATGATAACAAAAATTTGTAACATCGTAACTATTCTAGGCACGTGACCATTCAGAAAACACAGTCACGGACTACTAGCCCCTAGTTATATAAATATTAGAACTGAAGTGTGTTTGTTATAATACGTTAGTCAGTATTTTTTAACAAAAACACAGTCACAGGCTAACCCCTAGTTATATAAATATTAGAACTGAAGTGTGTTTGTTACAATACGTTAGTATTTTTTAACAAAAACACAGTCACGGGCTAACCCCTAGTTATATAAATATTAGAACTGAAGTGTGTTTGTTATAATACGTTAGTCAGTATTTTTTAACAAGAACGTTAATTTTGATTAATTATATTAATTTTTTTCATAGGTTACAAATCGTTACGTTTCTTTGCATTACAGAATAGATTAAAGTCATCCCTATTCGTCCGCTGGCTCCGTTTACGTGTTCTGTGTTCCTTATCTTACGTATCCATGCGTACGGTACAACGGGTTTAGCATAATGAGTCTCTAGGAAAACCACTCTCTTGGGTTAATAATACGTTAGATAATACTGCATTATAGGCTGTTCACGATAAAGTGAGCACTTTTGAGGCTCTAGTTACCTTTTCCTAAGAGCCATTTCTTAAATATGACGACGTAAGTAATATACATAGTGTATGTATTTCATCGGACACGAAATTTATCGTCAAAGGCTACAATAAAACATATTTATCGAGTATTATTCCAAATGAAAAGGCTTCAAAAAGTGCTCACTTTACCGTGAACAGTCTATAAGCTGCAACACTGCAGAACAGTTGTACTGCAGTTCACTCGCTAGCATACATCAACGTGAAATGTTGCTGCCCTTTAAGTCGCATGATAACTATACAGTGCTTTTAGCAACGGTACTTCAGGAAAGCGATCGTATTTCTCTCCCTAAATGTCAGAGTCACGAAGCTATTCATAAGCACAATAATTAATTTCTTTTCACATATAATTTGAAAAGAAACTAAACGAGTAGTTCTGAGCTCCGCGAAATACTAACCTAAAGAGGGGAAAGTTTAAAATTACCATGACAAGTTTTAAATTTAATATAGTTCTCCAAATAACATTCGCGGTGCACATTACAATATTTACTGACACAGCGTTGGGATAAGAAAAGAACTGGTGCCATAAATCCAGAAAATTCTACACAATGGAAGCAACGTGTGTTAAAATATATCATTTTAACTTCTACAGTGGAACCACTTTTCGTACTTCGTGCATGATTTAGTAACTGCTGCTAAAACTACGAGTTCGTTTATGTTGAAAATAATTTACCGGTAGAAGATAAATCTCGCACGAGATATTAACAGAAGAATACCTCAAAATAAATAATTTCGTGCTTCAAGCTGTTTTTAAGCTATTTAAGTTTTTATTAAATAAATATATGTACTATTCAATCCAACGAATTTTTCAGAGATCAGCTAGCTTTTGAATGCATGCAATTTTCCCGAAGAAAAATATATGCAGTTTAGATGACACCACGTTTCAGTTAGGGGAAAATCATCACAAAACTTATTAATCTAAAATGTTCATTTAGTTAATAAAGTGACAGAAGCGCATTTATAACAACTAGATACCTACTTCAATACTTCACAGGCTCATTGTAAGCTTAGAATGATGTTTATGTATAACGTAGACTCATCATTATGTAGTTCAATCTCTCCATATCAGTTCTGTACTAAATAAACATAAGCCGAAATTATTAACAGATTTGCGTGACTCTGGGGGCTTAAAAGAGTATCGGCGAATCAGAGTTTCAAGTTTAGTGTCTCGTGGCAGTCTTATATGCATATTTTTTACGTTATCGACTTATCAAAGCTGTAATTGCAGGTGAGTTTAAATTCGTGTTATTAAAATTAGTTTAAAAATAATATGTACTTTTCACAACACTACTTTTTGTTAGCTGTTTTTACAAGGAACGTTATAGATTACACTTTCTGGGACAAATTGCATTAAATCTATATAAAAATGAGTTCTTTATAAATAACATATTACAGAGTTATCAAATGATAATATTCACTTCGGTGGCAAGGGCAAAAAACTTTTTAATAAATTTGACAATGTTTCAATCACTTGTAGTCAGATAATTTACCTGCTCAGATTTGCATAAAATCATACCTCAAAGAGGCTACCAAACTGTGTTTATATGCCGGAATATAGTATAATCTATTTTGAATTATTGTTCTTCTTAATAATATATCATTCAGTTAAAAATTAAAAAAATTGTGGTGTTATCAAATAAAGAAATTTTCCTAAGTCAATGTCGTTCTAAAATTTAGTCTGTAAAAATTGGAATATTTTAGAGAGTGTAAAATAAACAAAAACAGAAGCAATGAAGAAAATAATTTTAAAATGAATGTGGTGACATTATAATTTGTCCTATAGTAATGTTTGCGTAGTCTATATATATATATATATATATATATATCTACAGCCGTATCTACAGCTCATTCCTATATATATATATATATATATATATATATATATATATAGGAATGAGCTGTAGATGCGGCAAACGGTGTATGGTGCAATTATTTATATATTTTTAATTTAGAATTTAAATGTGCATTTTTGAACAGGGTGGAGTTGATCAACCTATAACTTTTACAATACTGTTGTTTTTAGATTACTTTTCGGAAGGTAGAAACTTTTTCCGTAATTCTCGCTTTCAGTTTTTCCGTACGTAGATTATTTTTTCGTTATATTCGGGCAATGCATTAACAGAAAATTAATACCGATGGCATTATTATAATACCTGTATAGAAAAGTGGCAGGCACACTTGAGATAGATTAGTTAAACAATTTTTATATATCTGCTCAATCCGTTCAAAACTTGCAGGCAAGGAGAGACAAACACACATAAAATAAACACCTCAGCAGTGGTCCCATATAACTTTTGTAAAAAAGAAAAAAAAGAAATTAGTTCTTTAATTGGGGGAGGGGGGAGAGAAGTGGAAAAACCCTCCAACCTCTAACCAAAGAAAAATTAATTTACCCCACAAAGCCGTCGCAGAGTGAAATAAAACTCCCCGCGAAACGAATTGGAAACGTAAGTTGGGAGCAGTAAAATAGAACGAATTTGGTTGTACCGGCGGTTAGCTCGGGGAGAGGAAACGGGTAAATCGGACGGGAGGTAAGAGAATTCATTGCGAGGAAAGAAAGACAATTTCCAGGCAGTAAATTGCAACTGAGAGTTTTAAAAGCGTGTTTAAAAGTTCCTTGGAGGGGAGTGAAATTGCCCCTCCAACCTCAGTCGCTCGATGACCACGTTGCGTTGTGAGAAAAGAATTGTTTTAGAGGGAGGGGTGAGGAGGCGGGGCGAGATGAACAAGTTGAAGAGACAACTACGAGTGTATAGAGTGCACTGTGTTAAGCCCGGCGCACACGGGACTTTTTTTCCTGAGAGTTTCGCTAAGATATTGTTTAATATATATTGGCTGGGCATGGTAAAATGAGCACTTTAGAAAGCCCTGCTTAGGATCTACTTGTATGTACGTTGTATATTCTTCCGCCTTATGTAAAATTAACATTTCCATAGGCCTCATAACTTTATTCCTGCGTCGGTCACGTATAACTGTGGAATTATTAGAAATGTATATACTTTACAAATCTACTAATGTTACACTTCGATGCACTTAAAAAAAACAGGACGTAGAAGAAACAATTTAAGTGATCACAAATGGTTACCTCACATTTTTAATTTGACGTTAAGATAAGGAACTACTTTCCATCCATCGTTACCAACTTTAATGGGCGCATGCCACTCAGTGCGTCCCTTAAAATATATGCAGGCAAAGGCGGTGACTTTTCTGTAAGGTTGATTTCAAAAGTGCTAACTTTATCGTGAACAGTCTTTAGGCCAATAGCAACGTAACTTGGTTACTCGTGGAGTTCGTCACTGGTTTTGCCGCACACGGTATGGGTTAACTTGCGAGCTGTTCTGTCAATTAGTTACGCCGGGAGCCACAACAATTTTTGACAGCTGCCGAAAATAATGAATAATGAACACTGTATGGCGAAGAAAGATTGCTGTAATTACACTTATTTCAGTTTCGGATCATGAGAATAAAAATTGTAGACGTAATAAACTACTGTGGACAAGATAATGGTTAGTCTGAAGGACGGAAAACTGACTAGTTTTTCGAAGGATTCGAGCGAGTACACAAATAACCCCAAAACTGTAGACTATACAAGCCTGTTTCTTCTATGCATTTATTAACCCTGCCCAAACAATCATGTTGCAATGTAAATAATGTAGCGTAACACATTTCTTCACTCTTTTTTGGCGGAAAGGCCACGGTGGTGGAGCGGTTAGGTTGCTCGCCTCCCACCAAGGCGATCCGGGTTCAATCCCCGGCCGGGTCACTCCGGATTTTCGAATGTGGGAATCGTGCCGGACGATGCCATTGGACAGCGGGTTTTGTCGGGGATCTCCCGTTTTCCCCCCCATTTCATTCTGGTGCTGCTCCATACTCATCTCGATCACCACCATCGGCTCTCAATACCTCGATGTTAAGAGCCGTCCAAATTTCTTCACTCACTCTTATTGGCTGAGATCGGAAAGCAGCAAGGAAACACGTGGAGAAAGTAACACCATTCCAATCACCGAAAAATAGTAGAGACTAACCACCGCAACTGCACGTAGACATTGGTATTTCCAGTATACGAGCACGTCGAACGGCAAGCAAGACTCCATGCATGCGATATCGTAAAGCCCTCTTCACAATAGCACGACGCGACATTTGTTAAGGGGGGGGGGGGGAGGAGTTGAAGTAGCCTTCCATCTGCCGAGTGAGTGATATTTGACAACACACAAATAAACAATTTTACATATAAAGAGATCGAGAGTAAGTTTTTAACTACGCATTTGGACGAAAATGCTATGAGAAATTTTTTTTCAGAACCATAATTCTACAGATACCATTAAATTTCTAATGTAATTCACATAGTAGAAATTAAGTTCCACTAAATACAAAGTAGTAACTAGATAGCGCTACCGTCAATAAAACTTATTTACATAAAAATGTTGTTTCTTTTCAAATGTAGTAGTAACTAACAATAAGCGTACAAAAATGTAACAAGAAACAAAATGTTGTCAATTATACTGCAAATTAAATTGAATAAAAAAAAAAGTAAAAATTTTGTAAATATAAATATATTGTACACGGATATTTTAAATGAAAAGGTTATATAAAATGTGTTGGCCATACAGAATGAATTTATCATATCAGTTCAAAAGTGATGCTCTCGATCTCGATAGTGTACTGAGTTATTTTTTGCTTGTTCGCGTAAACCAATGACAAACCACTAATCACATTACTCAAAAAACGATTTTGGCGCGCAACTTTTTCCTAAGCGGGAAAAGAAATGTTATTTTTTCACCGCATTAACACTACTTCGTTCGTTGTTACCATGTTTTAATGTATTTGTAACACTTACGGTTAATTTGGAATACTTCACATTTCAATTGGCCTGTAATATCACGCATACATTACGTCGTGATAACAAAACATATATATATATATATATATGTGTGTGTGTGTGTGTGTGTGTGTGTGTGTGTGAATGTACATACACATCCATACATATATTACTATCTGGCTTTTCGTTTCTTTCCCTTGTTTATAAACACGACAATGTTTTCTTTTCATCTTTTCAACACTCTTGCTCCCGATTAGCTGTTCTCCCTAACGTCATCGGCGATGTCGCCTCCCTGGCAAGTCAAGCTTGTCGCTAGCGCTCTCGTCGCGACCGATATGAATTACGATTGGCTGGTTCGGTGTGACGTCACATCGCTTAGCGTCGCGTCGCGCCATCGCGAAGACGGCTTAAGGATAATCGTTCCATGTGCGGCGAACTTTGCTGGGTGCACCGGAACATCCACGCAGCGTCGCACAATGAGAACCGACCGTCTGTCGGGGCTGGTCGCGGAGTCGTTAAGACCTACTTCTGAAATAGAAACTGTCGGGCCTCATGTGCGAAGTGTTTCGCTTGTTAATGGCGCTCCCTTCCACCCATCTCCCCTCATCCAAACACGAGAACGTGGACCCACCTTATTTCCAAACGTACCGCACTCTGGAAGGCGAGCGACGTATCCAGCCTGCGCCGCGAGAACGAGAACTTACTGAATTATTTATTTTCTGGAATTAAAAAGAAAAAAAGCGGGGCATCGTCGGGACTGATTACACACGGACACCAGATGCATTAAAAGTTCACGTTTTCATTACCTGGGAACGGGCAACCTCGGTCCAAGCGGATTTGCTTCATTTCCCCGCGACGTTGCAATTGTTTTTGTAAACCTTGTCCCTGCAGGTCCAGGAGATTCGTGTGCAAGCGAAACAAATATGTAGTTCTATGCTACCGTCAAAAACATTTCCAGTTTTCATTTCTGTGGGAAATATACTTGTTAATTTTTAAACAAAAGATGAAACGTTAGTAACAATAATTGTGTGTAATTTTGACACTAGGCCTACGCGAAATGCATTATTCCATTGAATTTGTAATACAAGGTTATAGTTTAGTATGTGGGTAGTACCTCACGTTCCCTTTACCACCAAACGCCTAAAGCAAGAGCGATAAAATACAACTACTTGTATCGTAACATTTTAGCAACTCGCATAAATGAGTTGCTGTTTAAAATTGATGAAATGAGTTATTGCTAGTTCGTGGTTAATGAAGTAATTTCAAAACCACATTTATAAAGAATGCCGTCTCCCAGCTGCAGATGTTTCGCAGCCCATTTTTGAATATGATTTCAATAAAGTTAGCGGTAATGTAGGAAAATTAGATCGTTGTCTTAATACTGCATTAATTATGCGACGTTTTTTATTTCGCGCGCTCTATTTACTATATTTAATTAATAAACTTTTGCATACATGACGTTTATACAATGTGAATGACTAACAATTATTAGCATCCCCCCTTTTACACGTAATGGATGCATTAATGCATTAATCGTAAGCACTGCAGTGTTATATTTACACTTGTCGGAAGATATATTAATGAGCAAATAAGCAGATCCGAAGGAGGACTCTCAGAAATGTCTGATCAAACACGACCAATCTAAAACTCGAAACAACTATGTAATAACATAGTTAATTATTTCTGCATATTTTTGGCATGAAGAAAATTTTTGTATTTTGCTCTCTGCGGCTGCCCATTAATTTTTGTAGTATAAATTTGACCTAACATCTCAAATGGAGTTGTTTACAACCAACGTTAAAAACAGGAATAAAAAAAAATGTTTTATATAGAGGATTTGTTAAATTAGAAAGGAAATTAGTAAAAAATCGTACCCAATTAATTTTTGCTACTGCTAATTATTCGTTTGAAAAATTATTCCGCAAACTTCATAGTTGAAATGATTTATTTTATAAATTTTAATTGGTCGTTATTTAGTCTTACAACCAAACCAAATAAAAATATAGGCCATAGCCGAGTCTATTTAATGGTAAAGGGTACTTATCTGTATCGTTTTGAATCATGACTGGTTGGCGTTAAACGTTAAACGGAAAGGCCTGAAAGTTAGCCAAATTTTCCCGCCATAATGTTAACGTGCTGTGATACTGCTACGTCTAAAATCTTTTGTAGCCAGTCTATTTATCGGCGAGTATACAAACTTATTCCATCGTGTTATTGTTACGCCAATTCAGTTGGCCTAAAAACCAGAAATATTTTTACAAGCCCAAATTTAAAAAAAATGGTTCACCGGGAATCGAACCTTTGTGACGTACCAACGCGTCGAAAGCAAGGACTTAGAAACTCTCCGGTCATAAGCTTAAGCTAAGGTATATACCATTCGCGGTTTTTTCGCTCGCTTTGAATCAAACATTTTAAAAATCACTCCATGTGTGACGTGTTTATTTATTTCCTAAATGAGCCATGTATCGCAAGTGTTACACCTCTGTTAACATAAAAGTATCTCATTTTTCGTAAAATTTAAATTTAACCTATATTTTATTTATATATTGTAATATATCAATTATAATAAATACGAATAAGAACAGTAATAAAATACGTGTGTTGCTAGCGCCTAGTAATAAAGAGTTCTCATACAAAATATCATTACAACTGAGTGTGCACGAATTCGGTGCGTTGTCCATTGGTGTAATTTTCTAGGATTGATTAAGCTTAGTTTGCACTAGCCAGAGGAATATCCTGGAAGTAGAACTTTAGCAGGGCTTCAGAAAAGTTTGAAGTAACCGTGAATGGATTATAGACGAATTTTCGTCTTACCTACTCATGTCCACAACACTTGTCTAGCCAATCCATAGACCACTGTCAAAGTCACGTGTCAGCAGTGATGAACATGCTTGTTTACATGCACGAATTTCCGAGATATCAACCCGACTGTATAGGAATAAATCACCTCTACTTATTTTAATACACCTTAGCATCATTCAAACAACGTCAGAGGTAGTGTCCACACATCTTAAATCACTTACTTATACAACCACAGTCATTAAGTTCGTGTACTGACTGGCGTCCTGTTGGTAGACAGCCACGTATCACGGCGACATTCAGGCCGTATTTTGACGTGAATACGTCTTTAAATTTGCGACCACTGTGTGATGAAATCCAGAAAATCCGATAACAAAATCGGGGGGATACAGTTCGGCATTGCAGCTACGAATCTATCGTCTACATTGAAATTCAATTACACCACTCGTTTACCAAAGTATCAAAGAATATGTGTTACGTTGAGTGAGGACTGCTAAGCATCGCGAGCGGTTGATAAGGGGGAAAAAAAGGGGGGGGGGGGAAGGTTATTTTGAGTTTGTTACGCCGCGTCTCATAAATTTCGCGTAGTATAACTTTTGACTAGGAGAAGTTAGGACGCTCGTTTAAGTTTCAATAGACAGCGCTCTTCAAGATAAATCGATTGCGTGTGTAAAATATTTATGTACCGTGGTTATGGTGAAATTGAATGAGTTTAATGTAAAAAATTAAGAAAACTTAACACAATTTCGACCTTTACTCGTCAAAAAGCCAAGTCTAAGTACAGAAATCGTATACGGTTGGAAAGAGCACCTCAAAAGCAATCCAGTGATGCCCATAAAACCCCATATGATCGAGTGAAGCGCTGCTGAGAACGTAAAATAAACATCAAGGCGTCCGAGCGCGTCAACGTAGGCGTATTCACGCAAAAGAAACGGCCGTATCTCCAACACAGCCACGCCTCATTTTTTTGCTAACAAAATGGCCACGTGACACGTTTTGTCTATAAAATCTATGACGTATTTCTGTAGTTTGTGTTTGGCGTTTTGTCAGTTTCGAAGCTGACAAATTACAAAATACAAATTACCGAAAGTGCCGCCATATTAGTTTTGCCAGTTTGAAACATTTAAATACACAAAATAAACAAACTTGTATTGTATTCACAATATTTATTTCACAAATCTAGTGGCTGAAGTATTCTTGAAATAGGTATTTTCTCATGACACAATTTTTTTAAGTAACAGTTTCACACCATATTGGTTTTATTTTGTTAGTTTAAATTTTTCAGTAATCCGCGAATAACTTCCGGGAAAAATTACGTTTAATTTTATGAGTTCGTTTACTTTTAATTTTGAAATTACGATAACATCAAAATAATAAAAGCATGGCGTGCTAGGCAGTTGAATGTCGTGATGTTCCGACTAACCCTAACAAGATTCTAGATACAAATTACGAAAAATGAAACTCGAAACGAATTAGAACATGGCCTCAGTGATTTCTTCGAGCCCATGGTGCGTGGCTGCATACTTCTTGGCGCTAGTCTAACCGCTAATAGTATCCACATTTTGATGATAATTTTACTGCCAGAAAAAAAAACAGTCAAATGGGGGGATACGGAGAGTATCTTCCTGCACAGCTCGAATGCTCGCTCTACCCCTATCACACAATCAAATTTTTTCCTTCAACTATATTTGATAATAAAATTTGAGGACAAAATACGGCTATCAAATTTTTCCTTCCAATAAATTATATCAAATAAAATTAATGTGTCATTCTGTAATTTGGTTTTATTGGGAGAATTTAATTAAAAATATTATTTGAAAATTATTTTCACTCTGAGATATTGCTTTTGTTTATCCATGCAGTCCATTACAGGAAGAAATGTAAGTAATATTGTAATTCATTTTCATTTCTTTACTAAAAAAAATTATTTATAAGGTATGTTTCCTGCACAATGAAATAAATACCCCTGAGTTCGTAATATTATGTGTAATATTCACTTAAAATAGCATTTATGGCCAGACAGCTTCTAGATAAATTAACTTCATAACTTATTTCGTTTCCAGCAATTGTTCGTATTTTGTTTCTTGATGCCTATTTTTGTCGTGCACTATTCTGATTGGCTGCGACCGACAAACATCAAATAAATTTTATAACCCGTCCAATTTTCTAATTTTTGATGGAAACTGAAGCCATCAAACTTTCTCAGACAAAAATGGCATCATTTATTACGACATTTTCATGACGTCATAACTGTCCAACTTTATTTGAGCAAACTTATTGGAAGCAGTTTGACGGAAAAATTGAACAGTGTTACAGGGGCTTTAGCCACATGCAAAAAGCCCCATATACGTGCAGATTCCGTGGTGCTCAAGGTTGGAAGTAGGTGTACTCGCTCACACACTATCCTGCCCCGGTCGATACTACGTTCCGCGCGCTCGCGCCCGCAGCGAACAGTTACTGAAATAAACATCCCCACCACCTGCCTTCACGCAAGCCTGACTTCATTACTGTAGGCCGGAGGTAACGACCGGCCTGTGCTGAGTCCTGGAGGAGATCGACGAAGTTTCCCTAGCTGCGCACTAAAGTCCCTGTTATACTGCCAAATTTTGAGGTGAATACGTCTTTAAATTTGCGACCATAGTGGGAGACCATCCAGAAAATCTGATGATAACAAAATCTGGGGATACAGTTTGGCATTGCAGCTCCGAATTTATCGCCTAACATTCAAAATTATATTACACCACTCGATTGCCAAAGGATCACAGAATATGTTACGTTGAGTGAGGACTGGGAACCATCGCCTGGTGGGGGGGGGGGGGGGGACTTTGATTTCGTTTCACCGCGGTTCATAAATTCCGCGTAGTAGCCTATAGCTTATGACTAGGAGAAGCTACGACGCTCGTTTAAGTTTCAATTGACATCTCTCGTCAAGATCAATTGATTGCGTGTAAAACATTTGTGTGGGGTGGTTATAGTGAAATTGTATGAGTTTAATGTAAAAAATTATGAAATCTTAACACAATGTCGACCTATACGCGTCAAAAAGCTAAGTCGAAATACAGAAACCTTATACGGTTGGAAAGAGCATCTCAAAAGCAATCCAGTGATACCCATACAACCGTATATGATCGAGCGAAGCGGTGCCGGGAACGTAAAAAAATCATCGAGGCGTCCGAACGCGAAAATGTAGACATAATCACGCAAAACAAACAGCTGTGTCCCCAACTCAACCACACCCATTTTTTCCGAGAAACTGTTTCCAATAAGTTTGGTCCAATAAAGTTAGACAGTTTTAACGTCATCGAAACATCATAAACGCCGCCATATTTGTCTGACATATTCGGATGGCTTCAGTTTCCATCAAACATTTTAAGATTGAACCGGTTCTAAAATGTATTTGATTTTTGAAAGTCTCAGCCAATCAGAATAGTGCACGACAAAAGTGTAAGTCAAGATGCATTAAAGTAAAGAACAATAGCTGGAAACGAAGTAATTCATGAAGATTTTTAATTTTTGAAGAAGCTGTCTGTGCATGAATGCTATTGTAAGTGAACATTGCACATAGTATTACGAATACAGAGGCAACAAATTTCATTGTGCAGGAAACCTCTCCGATAAATAAAATTCGAATTTAGTAAAGAAGCGAAAACAAATTACAACATTCTTACATTTCTTCCTGTAATGGCCTGCAAGGAAAAACAAACGAAATATTTCACTATGAAAATGTTTTTTGAATAATTATTCAAATTAGATTCTCCCAATAAAAATATTTGACACTATGACACATTTTCCAACACGTTCAAGATTATTTGATAAAATTCGTTGGAAGGAAAAAAGTTTGATGGCTTTATTTTGCCTTCAAATTTTATTCTATGCGGAAAATTGACAGTTGGATAGTGTCTTTATATATATATATATATTATGTATATATATGTAAATGATTTCATTTTATTCCTGCAGTATGTATTACTTTTGAGTAAGAATTAGCACAGACTATATGTAAGATATTTACATCTATACTGATACATAAAATTAAAGTGTCTGTCTTTTTATATCAAAATTGATATACTCTCTAAGCGTAATACGCTATTCAAACGATGTTGAAGCATAAATAACTGTTTTTAAAATTTTTGTCTGTCTCTCTGGATGTTTGCCCAGAATAGACTCCGAACGGCTCAATCGATGTTGACAAAAGTTTCAGTGATCATAGAGTTTATATCTATTTAAAATCTGCTCTTTATTTCATCTCGATATCTGAAATGGTTATGAAGTAAATTAATTTATTCATATAATTTTCTTTATGTTTCATATCTTAATTTTGCAAAAGGATTATTGTCAAAAAGCATTGTTGAAACAACAACATTTTTAAAAAAATAATCACTGATATAATAGACATCATAGAAAAAGATACATTATTTTTTGTAAAAACATAGTAAAATAACATATTATCAAACAACCAACACTAACGCGACGAGAAACTATTTCCAATAATAAATTAAGAATCTTTCTAACCAATTTTATAGGTATGTATTTCAATAACTCCGTAAAGCCGGGGCGAAGCGATAGCGGACTGTATTATAATAACTCCATAAAACCTAAGCGAAGCGAAATTTCTATTTTAAACATATGTAAAAGAGTCCTAAATTCCACGAGAACGAAGTCTTAGGCACTGCATTAATTTTCATCTATACATAATAAGACATTTGTAAAATATATTTGATTAATAATTAAAATTTTAAAATTTAATTTTAGTTTTGATTATAGAAATCATTAAGTATGAAATCAATTGACACAATTCACGCCTTAATTCAATTTTCTATTTCGATTTTCAAAATATGTAAACAAATCCTAAAGTTCACGCGAACGAAGTCGCGGGAACAGCTAATTTATAATAATTTTAAAGTTTCACTTAATGGATGTATGAATAATGTGATCAGGCTCTTTGGCAATACCTACGTAATAAATTTACGTATGATGGAAGGATACAATGTAAGCAGAGAAATAGGTGGCAAGAAGGTCTTCCGAAAGTACTCAGTTTACTGTGGACAGCCTATACATGCATGTATTTTAACGGTATCATAGACAGGAATGAGCCTAATAAAGTTCGTAACGACGGAGGAAAAATAGTTTCATGAAATAACGATGAATTTAACGGTATTTAAATAAACATTTTGAATACCAAAATTATTTCCTTTGCTTTATGATTTTATGCATATGACCGTAATAATAAGCAAATCTATAAAATTTTTTCTTTTCTATCAATTTAGTGTTTCACTTTACCGACGCATGAATAAAGTGATCATGCACACTACAACGTTAATTTTACCTGTGGCGCAAGAAAAGAATACATAATGTGCATACAAGTAGATTTTCAGCAGAGCTTTAAAAATAGTATGGCTTTCTTGAAAAGCAAGTGCGTAGTCTAAGACGCTAAAAAATGTACAAGACTGACAGGCGTTCGCTCTGGAAGTGTCCTGTTCTTTTGTGCTGATGCATCTTTAGCGTTTCTCGAACTAGACTGAAGATAAAAACTGAAGATGCCTACTTAAATGTACGGCGAAACGTCTGTTGCTACAGCCTGCGAAAGGAATCTCCAGCACGGAAGTAGATATAAGAACCTTAAATTGCGACTGCCATAACTAAAACACCTGCAGTAAAATTTCTTAGACAGTGTCCTTAAATAGCACGTTTCGCAGACGTTTCCCAAGGTTTCGCCCTAGCATGCAATACGCAAATATTTGACGTGGAAACGACTGCTATGTACTCGTCTTAACAATTCAGAAGGGTTATTTCTTGTTTCGTAACCAAACTAGGCGAAAGAAATATGAACAAAAATTACTATTAGGTTAAACTTGTAAAGAATTAACACCACAAAAATCGAGAACTTAAAGAATAAATATAACTATGCTTAAACTTACCAAGAATCCCTTTTACGAGGCAACATAGTTGGCCATGACTCAAGCTTATGTTTTACGCTAGGAATACAAGTGCAATCAGAAAACTGAAGCTTTTCCCGTGCAGTTAGTCGGATTTTTAATATGAGAAGTTGAAATTTTTGACGTAAAAAACCCGTGCAGAAAAGATCACGTGCCAGATATTTTCTTCATTTGCTTTGAAAATATAATTGTAGTTTCCTAATTAATTTATATAATCATATAAACTGCCTCAGCAAAGATTTTTTTACTGTTATAAAATTTTTAATTGAAACTCTTACATAAACAACAGATTTTATCCTTGTCACGTAATAAGCAACATTCTATGTCAAATATTTGCAATATCCTGGGGATGTACGTGCCGTGATTTTCCTTTACAAAGTTATGTTTGCCAAATAATTCGCCACAGTTATTCCCGGCAACGTTAAAGGTAGCACACCGTCTCAATGCAGTGATATAAAATTATTTTAATCATACTCGTAAATCACGCTGCAATAAGGCTAGATAATTGTTACCTATTAAAATATTCGCCAAGTTAAACTTCTTATAAAATATTACGTAATATTTTTAAATGCCTGCACGTGTTAGTTTGAATATTAGTCTAAATATTAAGAAAATAGGAAAACATATGTTACAGAAAAGAACTAGCATTTTTTTCTGGAAAGCGTATTGTCGCGGTGCCTTATGGGAAACCACGCAAAGTATGAATTGAGGATGCGTATCTCAGAGGTAGAACACAATATTGTTTCACTAAGTCAGTATATTCAAAACCATAATTGATCCTGTTAACAACACAAACATAGAATACCTTACATTATAGGCTTGGAATCTTTAGATTGCACCAGGGGAGCATGTTACGTTAATCTGCTTTATCTCTGCAAGTAATTATATATTATCTGTTACCCTACGGCGATGCATCTAGCTATTGGAACACAATCAGTTGTCTCTGCTGGAACGGCATTAACTTTTCTGTTGCCGAAGGCTGAATTATTGCGACTAAGGCAGCCGGAACCCTATCTGCTGGTCTATCTTGTCCCACCGTCAGCTTGAAGTGTTAAGACCTTAGGTCGACTCTTCTCCGGCCTTAAATATCAGGACCGTTTACTATTTACTCAGTTTGTTTGCAAACTGGTCCTGCGGCTCGCGTTTTGCTTGTTGCGGCGTGCTCCTATCCCGTGGTCTCACTCTCTTTGGACGTGTGCTGGTGTGTTCACGCCAAAGCAATGACTTGCCCACACCGCGAAAGTATGGAGAATAAAACATTATACTGTAAAGAGAAATACAGTACCAAATCCAGTTAGCTGAGACTGAACCAATAACTTACTGAATTAGAATCAGCCGGAATGTCGTATTACCAAACCACAGTATAAAAAAAAAACCTTCATTTTACGGAAAAGTGCTGGTAAAAATTTATCCAGAAGTGTCCATAAACTCTCCGTAAAATTTGTTTTTCAGAAACGGACTTTCCGTAAATTTAACGCAACCTCTCCGTTAATTTCCAAGTTGATTTTCTGTACTTTCCGTTTAAAATACAAAGAGATAATGAAAATGCCTTTAATTTTCTTTTAGTGGGTGTTCTACGGCGTATAAAAATTATATTCAAAAAGTTCAAATATTTTGTACTTAAGAGAGGTTTGAACCCGAGTCAAAAAATTATCAGTCTACGACTCTGACTTAACTCCGTTTTCCGTCATTACGAATTACTTTTCCGTATATACGCTGTACATTTCTGTAAAACATTCCGTAAATATACGGAAATTTTTAACAGTGCATGCTCAGTCCAGATCTAGAGGAACCACGTGGGATGGTGCCCAAAAGAAAGCCGTGTAGTGTAAAACTGAGATATGTATTTACGTGACAACATCCACTGGACGAATAATGATGTCAGTCATGGTGGAGTGACACACGAATATTTGGTCAAGTAATAAAATTTGATCGAAAAAGACTGCGTTTGCAGCAAAATTTCGCTCCCTCCCTAGGTTCCTGGAGAGTTACCTTCGTATCGCAAGTATTCGATTTAGAAACCTGAATCCGCCATTGTTGTGTAAACCGGTTTTGTTTATAAATCTAAATTAGCTTAGTACGTGAAAGGCGTGAGTCGTACACATGTCCTCTTCTTAAAAAAAAAAAAAAAAAAAAAGTCGCATGGTTTACATGGCTATAAGATTACACATGAGATGCTTAATTCACTTTAACCCTTTAATGTGCCGTTCTGAATACACCAATTTATGTGAGGCATTCAGAAAAGTAATTAAAATTACAATTATTACTGTGAAAAGTTTGAAGAAAAGCACCTATACAGCCATAAACTCCCAGTGGCTCAAGCCATTTGTCGTTGCCGGCAAGTAAAATCTTTATAATTGGCTGTTGCTTGCATGGTCAAACAAAGGAAACTCGCGGTATGTTTCCGCAGTTAGCTGCAAACGTATCTGTAGCTGATACACTCAGTGTTGACGATAACCTGTTACGCGCAAGGCGATATTTAGTTTTACAAAGGTTGATTCTGAAACCTCGAAGTAAACTGAAAATTTTCTCTGCTCAATGTACGTCTCGTGCTGTTTAAATGATTATTACAATGAAGGATAGTGACTATTTTAACTATTATATCGGACATACGCTGCTGCAACACTTTATTATGGTCGCAGGAAACACACAATTTAAATGAAAAACGGAGACAAGAGAGAGATAGCTGTAGTCGTCCAGATTTGTGACGTACCCTATCATGCGTATCATCGTGAGAAGGGAAAAAACCACAATATACGAAAAAAATATGTAACTTACATACAGTTACAAGCAAGACTATAGTCACATGTCGCAAGTAAAACGACACAACACAGTTAAAATGAGTATCAATCGCACAACGATGCCTATGAAGAAAGCTGCAAGAAAAAAATCCCGAGGAAACAACGAAGGCAACACATTCGATCACAATGGCTGGAACATAGGGTGGGGGAAACGCCACACCAGCAATGTCAGCCACATATTCCGCAAACATTGTGCTACTTAACCTTTGAGGAGTATGCACGTATGTACTCGGCTACGTTTGTATGGAAATTTCTAATATAATGAAAGCCAAAACTGACACTTTTATTTCGCTGGACTTAATTGGGATCTAATATAAAATAAACAATTTAAACAATTACGTAAGAATAAAATTTTTCTTTTTATAATTTCTCAAATTAACACGATCGATTGTGAAACCTGTTACATCCGTCACGACGCATTAATTAGTAGTTACACAGTCAACGCGCGACTTCATTGGTCGACGGCCAGCCAATAACAAACGTTGACGAGTAGAGTAAACGTGTCCGGTGTATTCAGGACCAATAGGACGATGGTAATTGGAAATACAGAGACCTACACAACTGGTGTAGCAATGATAAAAAGAATATACGCAGCTCACTTCAACCTTGTCTTCAGTGCAAGCAAATTTGTGCCACCCTCAAAGGGTTAAGCGCACGGTAAAATGTGCGTGATGTAAGTGTAAATCCAAACTTTCAGTATCTGGTATCAGACACTCCTTTGTATCCTGGATCATCATATTATTCATAGCAAAGCTTTTTAAATATGACTATAAAATTTAATTTTAGTTAAAAACGCAAGCGTACAGTGCCTATAATAGCGCGCTGCAGCGGCTGTATGCAGGTCCTACCTGCGACCTCTTCTCGCTGCCTAGGCGGCCCATGACCTCTGGGGCACCCTGCGGAAACGTGTGTTGAAAGGTCACAGGGCCACTCTTGCCCTAATTGCAGCCTGTTAGGCGATTACCGCTGCAGTTTCCGCACCGTTCTGAGATAATGCCACGCCATTTATGTATTCGTTTTATGTGTAATCTGCCTTCTCATCCTCAATGCTAAATGCAAGCGGGCGTGCATACCCACTCAACTTCGTGGCAACGAAATCTTAACTGGCGTTTTCAGTTGGTTAATTTCAAATGAAAGAGTTTACCACAACGGATAATGAAATAACTCACTGTATATAGTTATTTAGCTTTAGAACTAGTAGAAAAAGGAAAATTACAATTCTGGAAAGTAATTATATTTTTTAATTAACAGATCACAACTGGTGTAACTACAGTGAACAAATTTAAGTATATAAGCACTAAAACAGAATAAATGAAAGATGTTAACCGTTTTCTGTCATTCATAAAGAAAATTATAAGTTAATTTTGGTTTGATAGTTTTGAGATATTATTTGTTCACGTACCTTTAAAAATTTCAATACGTTTTATATGCCGTATGATTAGAAGTTTGTTAAAGTTGTGCAATAAAAACATTTTAAATTTAAAACTTAAATTCTTATAAACTTATGCTTTCCTAAAATTCTCAACAACGCAATTGAAAATGTGTCTAAATTATCATATCGTTATACATCTAGTGAAAATCGGTACCTATTTAACTGAATACATGGTTCATATAAACACAATAAATATATAATATAATTGGTAATTATCAGAATCGTGTACGTGTAGGTTCTGTAGAAAATTCTACTTTCTAGCTCAAATGTTCAAAAGGCCGACAATTGAAAACAGTCTGTGAGAATAAAAAAATATTGCCAATCATGAGTGAAATGACAAGATAATGGAGAGGTCTGGACTGCTCGAAACATCCGGATCTTGAGAGGCCATGATGGTGAAGCGAAGAGGAATTGGAGCAGAGCCGGAGTGCAAGGGTGGGGGAAACGGGAGATCCCTGAGGAAACCTACCCGACCAGCGGCATCGTCCGGCGCAGTTCGGGAGCAACCCCTGTCGGGAATCGAACCCGGTTCACCGGGGGGAGGGGGGCGAGCGTTCTAGCAACTATGCCAACCGCGGCCCCAATAATAAGGTAGCCAACTGCGTGAAAATCTTTGTAAAAACTCACCGTCTTCTTCTTTATTTGCAAAATAGCTTTAAAGTTAGTTTCCAGCAAATTTTCTTATCATTCTGAAAGGAATACCTAACCACTTATTTTTTGAAAATAGTTATTGCATCATGTACTTCCCAAGTACACCGAAAATTGTCCTAACCGTAACTGCGTTGCAGCGTTGGAAAGTTTATGATAGACTATTTTGAGTTTTGCCTGTTGTAGAGTAAGTAGAATATAGAATTTTAAATAACTTTTGTTAGAATTGTCGTAGAAAAATTGATTCAAGTTTCCATTTATTTGCTATCATTAGCGTATTGCAATATGTGTATTGGTAGTAACGATAAGGAAATAGTTTCAATTCTAATATTTTATACTAAAAAGGATGCGAGAAGTAGAAATGGATCATAATTGATGGCGTCATGGGTAACAGACATGGTTAAGTTAATTTTAAAAATTAACTTAAGTTAAGTTTAAAATATTGTACCAAAATTTTAAATGAGTTAAGTTAAGAGGAAAAGTAACTGATTAAAAGTTAACCGGTGGAAAAAGTAACGAAGTTAAGTTATAAGTTAGTGTCTCAAGAAAGTAACTGTGTAAAAGTTAGGAAACAATTTTTTCCTGCTGGAGGTATGTGATATTTTTATTTAGTGAAAGGGGAGGAGTTCTCTATATTACTTAAATATTAAAAAATGATATTTAATTCTGTACCTAAAAATTAGACTGTTAAATGTTTAATTCACATTGGCTATGTACATTTGCCAATCACTTCACATCGGATGATCGCTTGTAATATAAACAGATTTCAAAAGCTTTACAGATTACAGAATGATGTATTAAATTATTAGCATTTAAAATCCTACAACAAAAAGCATTTTCTAATCCACATTTAACACTCACTGCCAATTAAAATTTTATTGCTGATATCGTTTACTGAAGCTAAGCAGTAGTTGCATTTCCAAATTGTCATCATTTAACTTTCATCTTCTTTACTACCAAATATTCCCAGCAATACTAAATAGCCTCTCAACTGAGGCTGAAGATGGTACTGCTGTATTGTATTTAATGTACAATTTTTTTTTGTATAAGAGGCAGTAATGTTATCTACAGATGACATCGTCATATACTGTGCTAGTACATTACTGACTACATTAGAACTTTCATCAAAGTCAAACTGAAAGAAATAATCATGAGTATCTTTTTGTTGTTACAGTTTTTATAGTGGTGATGAAGGCATCTGTATAACCTCTGACATTGCCAGCTCCAGTTCTTGTCTAGCTGTTAGTTTAGCTGCAGTACAAGAGAACTTGAACCTTGGGTGCGAATATGCCGCTAAACGGTACCTTTGATTTTCAAAGAAGTGCTCAAGCCTGCAAGTGATAAATCATAAGCACATTTAATTGTTTAATCTTCCAAGTGGTGATACACAAAAATGTTTGAAATCAAGCGAAGAGTTTACTATTTACTGACCTCTCGTCAATCCTTTTCAACAAGGCTGCTACTAATGGAGTACAGAGATTAAAATATACCTTTCCACCAAGAGTCTTTTTGATCATTTTTATTGTTGGTAAAAGGTATTCCATTGAAACATTTTATCACCTTGTAGGATATCCATTACTTTTGCCAGGGGTTCCATTACCTAAAAATGAATGAGTATATTATGTTAATATAGACGCATGTTAATAATATTTATGACAAATAACGTGCACCTTATGATTTATCGCACAAGTCCCGCTAAGTTCGCTAGTAGTGACTGGTTGCCAGTTTCTCTCCTGAGTATCCGGTATTGGGATGTTAAAGAATATGCTCTTATGCTGTGTTTACACCGCACAGAATGTAACTTTACGGAAACCATAGTTGTCGAAACCATAAATTCGGCTTGGCGTATCACATCAGTGAAAGATGGAGTAGGCTTTTCGCCACTGAGTACGCATTAGGAAGATATGTATTTCACCAGCTGTTCTGCGAATTGTCGTGGCGATTGCCCTCTTCTCTGTCAAAAAAATTACCTAAATAATGGAAATTCAAGTGTCTGTGTGAAATTAACTTTTAACTTAACTTGGGAATTAGTTAGTTTCCTGCTAAAAAAGTAACTAGTTTAAGTTACAAGTTATTAGGTTGAAAACTAACTAGTTAAGTTAAAAATTCTGGAAAAAAGTAACTTCTTAACTTAACTTTTAACCTGTTAAAAAGTTAGTACCCATCCACTACATTTTGCGAAGGGCCACTTTTGTGATTTCCTTGGAACAGAGAAGAAAAGGAGGCGAGCTTTCGCAGTTGTCTGTGTGTGCGCGCGCGTGTGTGTTTGAAGAGGTGGGAGGGGGAGAATCTACACACTCAGAAGGTGGGGCAAACCAAGACCCCTACAGAGATATTAAGAATTGATTTGATTAATATTATTGTTTTAAAGTAACTATTGTTTACGTAAGTAGATAAGTATGTGAATGTAAACGCCTATAAATTTAATCAAGGTGCAATAAACGGGGCACCCGAAACCAACAAGGAAGTTCACTATTGTTTGTACTGGGAGCACCTGATTGGCTGAGACGTTTTGCCGCGCTTCGGAGCTGCGGTCTGAGGAATTCGTTTGCATTTCTAACACTCGTCGTCTGAGAGTCGCCCTGCGAGGTCGTGGAGAGAGCGATGTCTGCGGTGATCAAATATGTTAATTATATTCTCTACGAGGAATGCCAGACAAACAATAGTGAACTGACTTTCGGCTTCTGGGCTACCATAATAAAAAAATCCGGGTTTTTGATTTATTACTTCACCGTTCATAGACAGTGAAAATTAATTAATCACTGAGGTGACGACCTATACGAGCACGTCTCGCTTAAACCCAGGACCCAGGCAGGTGTGGGAAGGCGAACGTGACAAGTTCTGAAGATTGTGGAAGGGGGCATATGTAACTACTTGTGCCGGAACAACGTGCAAATCTTCTTAGAACATTCATGTTTAATTCGATTATCTTGCCCATGGCTGCTTAATCAGAGTCTTGTGACCTTTTCCAAACTCGAGAATTAAAACAGTTAATGCATTTCAATGGACTAACAAGAACAACTTCGATTTACTTGAAGAAACCTTTCTTCGTTCTTTTCTGTAGCTCATCGGAAAGCAAATTTCTAAAAGTTACCTGTTGAGCTGCACTCTTCTCACACGCAACGGATAAAATACCTCTATAAATAAAAATCGAAAGAAAATCTTACCAATAAAATTGCTAACATATTTTTTAGTGCATTTGATGTAGTTACTTGACAAAAAAGGAATATATGGATATATTATTTTGTGAAGAATGGCTTTAGCTTCCTAATTAGTCGGATTCAGCTAAAAACTTTGTAGCATGTCACAGATATTTCTCAATCTGAGTTTATTGACTGAACTGAGAATTTGAATAAAATTATTATTTACGTGTTCCTAATAATGACATGCACTAGGGCTGATGACCAAATTGCCAATATGCTGATGGATGGATAAAAACTAGACCAAGTATAGGAATTCAAATATTTGGGAAGTGTAATCACAGCTGACGGAAAATGTACAAGAGAAGTAAATACCCGAATTGCACAGGCGAAGGAAGCGTTATCAGAAAATAAATATCTACTAACATCTAAGATCATCAACATAGAGGTACGAAAGCATTTCGTGACAAGTTTTGTATGGAGTGTTGTAAGGTATGGGTCAGAAACATGGACCCTGCGAAAAGCGGAAGTACTGAAGCTCAGGGTATTTGAAATGTGGTGCTGGCGTCGACTTCCGAGAATACCTTGGACTGATCAAGTCACAAACGAGAACGCCCTCAAAAGAGTAAATGAAACACGCATCTTGGTTGAAACTTTTAAAAAGAGAAGAAACGTCTTCGTTTGCCACTTACTTCGTCATTCCGACTGATGCGCCACCTTGTTTGAAGGGAAGGTGGAAGGTAGAAGGGGAAAAAGAAGACCAAGAGTAAATTTTGTAGACAGCATTAAAGGCAAGCACACCTATTTACACTTGAAGATGTTAGCCAAAGAAAGGAAACGCTTGGAAGAAATTAATGTTACCTATCAACTTAAAAGAATAAATAAGAACTGTGGATTTCAACTACCTTACATACATATTATATATATATATATATATATATATATATATATATATATATATATATATATATATATATATATGTATATATACATATATACACATATATTTATGGAAGAGAGACAAAAAATATAGGTTTGTAATCTGTCGGTTGGAGTTTGCACATGTACTGTCTTACTTTTTATAACATCGTTTGGTTATCTGATTAAATTGGTTGGCTAGAAGATATTAGAAAGATCGCTGTGGCCAGGTCACGGTAATATAACTGAAGAGAATGTTACTTTCAGTCAAAGTTTAATTCTATGCTTATTTAACGAAAACTTGCACCGAGTGTCGTCAATGCAATGTATCGCTGATAGCTGCATATTGGTTTTGCAATAAGAGTACTTTTCTCGCGGCAATGAAATTAACATACATAATGGAGAGGGTACAACTTGCATCTATTGAAGTTTTTGTTAGTTGGATTGCTAGAAATAAATGTGTCATCGGACTCTTTGAAGGTAAACGAAACAAAAGCCTAAGGCCGAAAAATATGTTATCTTATGGCAGTCTGTAGTTTTCATGCTAGGTATAATGACAAATTCGTATTTAATTCTACCCGCCATTGTTTTTGTTTGCACAGCACAGTTGTTGATAATGCTTGGTACCACTGGCGCTGCTGCTAAACTTGGCCTCTATACAGACTGTTGGTAAACGCGGCCGAAAAGTTTCGGGAGGTGATTCCTTGTTGAAAATGAGGTAGACATATAGCATACAACATATAGACTAGCTCATTCTTGAGGTGGATATACGCCCTTGAATGTCGAGTTTAGAAATGTAATATTTGCAAAATATAAGAAATATCGTGGAATTAAACTACGATTTAAGGAATGATCTTAAGTATTATCGATATCTGTAAACACAGCGTAAGCAAACAATATTGCGCCAACTATTCCCGAAAGCATCACTAGTGAATCGAGGTAGAAAGTGTGTGCTGGGCTTATATGTGTGTGGGACTGCAGTGTCGACAGCATGCTGAGGTTTATGTAGGAGGAATTAGCCGAAATGCATTTTATGTACTATACGTAGGGACTCCCGAATTTCGCGAAAAGATTTCCGCACATGCTAGAATTCAATACTTTACGAGCATAAAAACTGTTTTCGTATGCTTATTGGCAGCGTGTCTTTGTGAGAAGATCTTTTCCTACTCGACTGGCCAATCAAGATTAGGTAACTTCAATACTGTGCGTCTTTGATTCGCGGGCAGACACCTAAAGACACGTAACACGGAAACCATCCAATCACGTAAGCGGATCTGAGCTAAAGTGTTAGGAAATATAACTGGTTGTGAAATCTTTTCGCGAAATCCGGGTGTCCCTAACTGTACGGTGTGACAGGCTGCAGAGATCTGAGAGTATGTAATTTTTACCAGCAGAAATACCCAAGCCAAGTGACCCCTCAACCATTGGACGTTTGTCACAGTTGACCATACTCTTAGGTAAACATGTACATTGACCATCATAGTAATTGTTGTGCTGTGCATTTATTTGGTACGTACTGACTCATTTGAAACTTTATGCGTGTCTATGCGAGACCACAGCGACAATACATGTTAGTACGTATGCACAACATATGATCGTGCCACTTTAATACATTTCCCACATATGTACACTTAAGAACAGTAGGCTTAATATTGGTTGCTCGCGATGTATTTACTTCCACGAGTTATAAGTATTGCCTACATGCTAGGCGTTGCATCACACCCACTGAAAACTTTGTGCGAGTTTTAAAAGGAAACCGTAGATCCTAGGCACTTGTCACAAGAGGGTTACTTTTCATAAGTAGATCGTAGTGATCATTAAGAGAGTATCAAAAGTAGGTCGTAGTGATCACTAAGAGAGTATCAAAAGTGGGTCGTAGTGATCATTAAGAGAGTATCATAAGTAGGTCGTAGTGATCATTAAGAGAGTATCAAAAGTGGGTCGTAGTGATCATTAAGAGAGTATCATAAGTAGGTCGTAGTGCTCATTAAGAGAGTATCATAAGTAGGTCGTAGTGATCATTAAGAGAGTATCAAAAGTGTATAGAACTTGAAAGTAAAATGTTATCATACAATTAGAATATGAAAATCTTTTTAATTTTTATGAAGACGGAAGGGAAGGTTTCAACGCCGGTTTTTTCATATGTTTTAGATCTCAATAACACTGAATATAATTCAGAGAATCGCAGTTTAATTCCATGTCGTTTCCGAAATTTTTAAATAAAAATCTACTTCTAAAGTCTATTTTCAAGGGCGTATATCTCACTTAGGAGTTGGGTTATGATACAAGTTGCATTACATATGTCGACCTTATTTCCCACAAGAAATCACCTCCCGAAATTTTTCGGGTGAGTTTCTGAAAATGCTGTATAAACATAAAATACAGCATTAATATGGAAACAGTTCTGTGCACTAAATAGTTAATTGCTGATATCAGTTCTTTGCTCACTGCAAATGAAAACTCAAAATATCAAATTTTGTTGTAAAAAAGTTGGGTTCCTTTATTTTCAATAAATGGGCATGATGATTAACCCCTCCCAAACTTTGTGGGCTAAATTTAATTGGCGAATGCAAGATACTTTTTAACCCGGAACATGAGAATGGGAAAAATTACATATAAAAAATTTAATTTAAAAATACTTAGCTGTATAAAAAGGTTTGCACCAATTTACCTGAAAGAAAATGTCTTTTTTGAATGGTTAGATTCTATTTTCAATTGATTGAAGGAGCTGCAAATAGAAGGATGTCGCTTACACTTGTTTTACGTTATTACTATAGTGAAGACATTCAATACCCGAAACGTTTAGCGTAAATCATAACCAACCTAGGAAGATATTGTCTGCACACATTCTTAGGCAGTAGAAAGATATATTTGAACATTACGGCCAGTCTCTATTTTTGTTAAAGATAGCAATGGAATCTCTCTAAGAACAAAAATATTGTACCACTTGTCATAAAGCAATATTGTTAATCGTAGAGAGACAAATCGGAACGAGGTAATAATGTTTTATCAGATCAACAATACACATTTTCTCAGTGGGTCAATGGACAAGAATCGCTAGTTCAGATATTGAACGAAAACACTATTTAGATTCGAGAACATCAAATAACGTCAAGTATTAAACTATATTAAAAAATTGTTTATGGGTAATAACTCCTGACATTACGGATTTAATATTTTGTTACAATTTATTTTTAAAAGTAAAATAAAATAGTTTACTTTCTCAAAACGTTTCACGTTTACTGTATTAATTGTTTTACGACTTGTAAGCGCCTAGAAGAAGGAAGTAATTATATTGTGCGTGGTTATACCAAAGGTTGTATAGAAATATACAAAATTTCCAAAGGCGGGGATTAATGACTCTTAATTCACTTACAGCGTGTTCGATAAAAATTATATATGGTGAAAACTAAAGCACTGACTTACTGTTCGGACACGAAACAAATAACTAGAAAGAATTTAAAAAAGGCTCTTTTAAGAAAAAGTGAGATTTTATCGTAAATATCTTAGTTTTCTCTGGTCCTGTTGCCACAGTTGCAACTATATTGATTTATGGTGCTCATAACAGAAAATTTTGTCATTGCGAGTTACATTTTGTACTTCAAGTCAGTGCATTACAGCGCTACTATCTATAGGCGAAACAATAATACGAATCGTTTTTAGTCACATCACTATTAAAAATAATGCACTAATTCGTTTGTGTTATTCTGCAGTGACTTATTTTACAATAACCGCACGTAGCTATATGCTGTAACACAGCTAAAACGGTACCATATGTATCACATTATTTTGCCTATTAGTAGCGTGCTGCATCTACTTCATCTTTGAAGACTTAAATGGCAAAAACTCTCGACGCTAACTGGACGATAACATAATTTTAAAAAAGTTACATAACTCCGTATCTAAGGTTGGAACATCATTAGCAATTTCCTGGTAGGCGGGCGATCTATGTTTGCCGACTTATAAATATATATATAATAAAATGTTATGGTTGATTAATATAGTATAAGGAATATAGAATATATATTTCTAGTCTTCCCCAACTTAAATTTTTCTTGGAAAACTTTTCGTATTTGTTCCATATGCAGTCTATGGGGGCTATTATATAAACAATTTTGTTATTAAATAGAAAATATTATAAGTGTGTATTGAATTAACACGAAACAAATTATTGTACATTTGGCACTGAAACTTAATCCGACAATGAAGAAAATTATTTGCTCATTATTTACAATAGGTTTCAGAAGGCCATTTTTTGTGTTCCATGTAAACCCTGTGTAGGGGAACTTTGACCACTCATTAAAACACCAAAGATTACAATTTGTCTGGTCAGTATATCCACATCAGAAGGTAACAATGACTATTAAAGCAACACAAATATGTAGTAAAATTTATTTAAGACATTAATTTAGCCAGCAGCGGTATTTTACTTTTTTCCTTTAAAATAATCTGAATAAAATAAAATGAAAATATGAACGCATTCCAAACATTCCAATATGTATTGTCACATTTGTTTATTTTTGGTCAAAGTTAACCAAATAGTCAAAGTATACCCATTTGACGGTACTTCGTTAATTGTAATACTCGCAAACATATGTATTTTAATGACGAAATAATGGTAGAAAGTTCTGGACAGACGACACAATTTATAATACATTTTTCTAACGCATGCGCCAGAACCCAAAAAGTAATCCAACTTTCTTGTTGCTAGGATCACTTGAAATCTTGGTAAGGATGTTCATCTTCTATTCGTGGAGCTGGTTGCAATTTATCACATTGTAGAACTACCCGGCGTTGTCTGGATATAAGAAGGTAGTGAGCACTTTTGCAAGCCCTGCTTAAGATCTACTTGTATGCACATTGCGTATTCTTTCGCCTTGATGTAAACTTAACATTGTCATGGGCCTCATCACTTTATTCATGCTTCGGCCAAGTAAAACTGTGAAATTATTATAAAAGTACATATTTTGCATATATGCTCATTTTGCACTTCGATGCAATAAAAAATACTGAAAGCGAATGAAATAATTTAAATGATCACAAATGGTTGCACAACTCTTTTTATTCGATGTTATGATACGTAACTATTTCACATCCTCGTTACCAACTTTACTGGGCACTTGTCACTCAGGGCGCCCGTTAAAATATATGCTTATAAGGCCAGGGCCTTTTTTCTAAGGTTGATTTCAAAATTGCTCACTTTATCGTGAACAGCCTTTACATACCGCACCACGGAACGTTTTGAGAGTATGAACGTGTGGTCGGCGAAGCCAGGGAAAGGAGATATGAGCGGAAACATGTCGAACACTAATAAACGTCCCCGGATTTGTCATGTGTTTTATTGACATTGCGTGTACGCACTATTGACAGCTAGCACTGTACAGGGCCATTCCGTTGACGGACCGGTGGTAACGTATCGGTTTGAAACTTGTAAGAGTTGTTCAAAGTGATGGGCCGCCAACATCGAACCAGGCATCACAACGGCGTTGGAGATAATGCCGCACCCGTTCAAATATCCCATACGTGTTGCGTCTCTTATTGATCAAGGCTGTTCACGGTAAAGTGAGCACTTAAGAAATGAACCAGTGACTTCCCCGGCATGCATATATTTTAATGGGCGCACTGACTGACATTTACTCAGTGAAGTTCGTAACGATGGAAGGAATGTAATTCCATATACTAAAGTCGATAAAAAAGTGTTAGGTAATCATTTGTGATGATTTAAAATTATTTTTTCTTTTGCTTTCTGTTTTTTTATGCATCAAAATGTAAAAACGAGTAAATTTGTAAATTCAAATAATTTCACAGTTTCATTAAGGCCCATGGCAATGTTAATTTTACTTAAGGCTGAAGAATACACAACTTGTATACAAGTAGATCTTAAGCAGGGCATTCAAAAGTGCTCATTGTACCCTGAATAGCATATACACGCATGTAGGGACGACAGAGACATCTTATGGATCATAGGTGACCACACACGCACATCATGAATCGCCCACATGTTTACGCCCATATCTCCTTTAGTTGGCCTCGCGAACCGCGCATTCCCAACGTCAAAAAGGTTCCGTGGTAGGGCCCCTATTCCCAGTTTAATATTTGCACGCTTTTACTGAAACATCCTGTAAATATAGCAGTCGTCCTGGTTTGTCATTTGTGTTGGCACTTGTTTCATGTCATTTTAATTCCATTAATTTCTTTCTTATTTATTTGGTATTTAGCAAAATATTTTTTTTTCCTATTGGAACGTTTTCTAGTTATGCTTCATTCAATTTGAAGTTGTAAAACGAACTATATCATCTGAAAATTGTGTAATATTTAGATTTTTTGTCTGTTATTTTATTTTATACTGTTGTTTAAAAAATAATTTTCTTATTGTTTATAATTATTTACGTACATAATATTGTGCAAATGATACATTTCAGTTAGCAAAATGGATAAACGTTATTTATGAATTGTTATGTCTCTTTCTTGACTTTCGAATAATGTATCGATTAGTCGCGCGTGACCACGAAGTCCAGAGTATACCTCGGTATATGTAAGTTTCCGCTCAGATAACCACGTTCTTCTTCATATCCTTGTCATACAGCATACAGGCAGCTCACTTTCTATGTCGTGGAATTTATCATCATACTTGAGATGAAATAGAGGTTTTTATACGCCGTTTTGGGTAAGTTTGTTTGCGGATATTTCGCTGTGCAACAGGATCGTGCTATTGTTTTTTACGATCATTTTTCAAGCAATTTCCTATTTTCTGTTGCATGGAGGTTCGGCTGGTGCTTAACCTCGTGGCAAACTTTTCATCCTTTTGGGATGTGAGCCGCAAACCAAATCGTGGCGTGGTCGTTTTCGACCGTGATTCTACTTTGGCCAGCATCGCAGTATGTTTCCGCCGTTCAAGTAACCTATAAATTATTTTCGCCTGCTGCATGTGCCCGGGATTGCTCCGAACTTTCAGTCACTTAACGAGTTTTGTTGTTCACTAATAAATTCATTTAATGGGAACAATTAAACTGTAACCTTTTTTTTTTTTGTTTTCACTTAATTAAAAGTAAAAAAGGGAGTGTAAATGGAAAATTTCCTGTAATGTAAAATTTCAAATAAAGCGATCGCGGTTTCCCGATATATAGTCATAGCCAAATAATAATATCATTTAATAAAAAAGGGATTATAGCTTTCTCACTTTTTATCTGTTTAATACTCGGGGTTTATATAAATATGTATATGTGTATATATATATATATATATATATATATATATATATATATATATATATATATATATATATATATATATATATATATATATATATGTGTGTGTGTGTGTGTGCATGTGCGTGTGTGTGCATGTGCGTGTACAAATTTTAATATATCTTTTGTAGCCCTTGCTATGCCCTACGCTAGGGCAACACAAGTTCAGCCACATAAATCAAAATCAACTCCAGGCAACGTATATCAGAGAAGAAACCTTTTTGAAACAGTATGATTGGCTCAGCTATACAATAGCTCACGCAAGAGTTCTTTGAGATATTAATGTATATTGTACTTTCCAAATAATACACTTTAAGATGTAGAAAACCCAGCAATACAGCAAACTACCAAAAAACTGATAAAAACTCCAATCCATTCTATCACTATAGTACCGTTATACATTTTACAGTTCTGTAAACATCATGAGGACACAATGAAAACGTGGTCATACCAAGGACCCCAACTTTATAAAATGTCTTTAAAAATTTCCATGCCTCGCATCTGCACCATTTATTGAGGTTGGTAAAAAAAACTGGCAACATTTGTCTGGATTAGAGTGATACTCGAAATTTTCCTTTACAACTAAATGACTATAAGGAAATAGATATATTCTTACAAGTATTAAATATTTTGGTCGGTTTTACTTTTAGTATGTCCACGCGGAAATTTTTGAAAAATCACTAGGCTTAATAAATTTATTTTTATTATTAAGAGAGATTTTCTTCAATACATAGGTTTTCTTCCAAAATAACGATAAACTCGGAATAATTGTTTCGTACAGAATTCGGAATTTTCTTCTCAAAATATTTCTCCAGATATTTCGGTCTTGTGCATCTTCCTCTTCAGCAACAAATCTTCCCATTGTTATCTGTACATTTTGGAGCCAGGTAGTCACAGGTCATCTTCTTCTCCTTCCTGCAACTTCTCATTCCTGTATAAGTTTTGGTATTCTAGTATCTTCCATTCTTCTTACATGGCCATACCATTCCAACCTTCTTCGTTCTATAACTTCATACAGTTCTTCTTCCACTTCCGTTAGCCTTATTATCTCTATATTCCTGACTTTATCTTTTCTGGAAATTCTGGCTGATCTCCAGAAATCCATTTATAATGCTTTCAACTACTTAATATGTTTTGAATAATTATCCAGGTCTCTTCTCTATACCAGAGTATACTCTTTAATAGGGACTTAAATATAATTCATTTGGTTCTATTCAACATTCCTGCTCCATAAAATTGAATTGAGCACCCCAATTACTTTCCATCCATTAGGAATTCTTTTACTGATTTCCATGTTTTTTTTCCATCTCTTTATAAAATTGAACCCAAACAGCAAAAATTATTTTCATTTTTAATTAGTATTTCATCAGTGTACAAATGATCTAGATCGTTAGTAAGTTATTCTGTTTTTTGATAATTGATCTTCAAACCCCAATTTTTATATTCCATTGTGGTTTCAAAAATTTACGCTACAAGAGAAAACTTTAAAAACCACATATTACACTTAGTTCTTTTGCAACATTTATTTACGTTACTTTACGCAAAATTATCTTTGGTTTATCTCCTTATTGTTATTTTACTCAGAATTTGAACAAGTCTGGAAAATAATTACTTTTAAACAGCCTGAAAAGAACCAATATTCCAATATGAGAAATATCATCTTAATAGTTGAAAATTCCACCACCAGTACGAGGACCAGCAAGCATACATTTTCTACCGTTTTTGTCGGTATGGCCTTAGCTACGAATATTACAATACTTATCTCAGTGTCGAACCCCAGCAGCCATCTCGCCACGAGACCAAACTGCTGAAGGCGTGCCCCCAACCTTTGCGGGGCATAACGAGACCTTTTCAAAATAAAACAATCTCCCATCGGAGGTTCTAGATCGAAAGTCATTTCTGAGAATTTTGTGCCAACAGCGCACTCTTTTCAGTTCAAACTCTCGCGCCTGCGATGCCAGCCACGCTACACCAGCGCCACTGGCGGGACGGCGTCGAACTTACTCACAGCTGAAAGTAAGCTCGTGAAGGCCATGGTACCAGGCTGCGCGTCGCTCGGGGCCTCTTGTGTTCTCACTGCACATAATAATGCCCGTGAAACTATTCACGTTTGCGTTGCGGACTAAGGTAAGGAGACGTCGTTTATTTATTATATACTCGGGGCCCAGCCCATGACCTTTTTTTTTTTTTTTTAAATACTATTGTCACATGCCTAGAATTTTGGTTATCATACAAAGACCGAAAAAAAAAATATTGCGTATATATGTAGGTAATAATGAAATTACATGAAATTAACTCAAAATTGAAGCGACTGCTGCCCCATCTGATATTTATCTATCCACTGAACCACTGCGGCGCTACTTGGAATCGCTCTATCCACTGAGCCACTAAGGCCCCACTTGGAATCGCTCTATCCACTGAACCACTGCGACCCCACTTGGGATCGCTCTATCCACTGAGCCACTAAGGCCCCACTTGGAAATTATCTCAACATTGTAGCGAGACATTTAGAGTAAACAAAAATTATATTTCATTACCTTTATATCTCTATGCAATAATCTATATGCATTAATACAAAACTTTCATAGGAAAAAAGTAATTAAAAAATTAATTTTTCAGGGTAAAAGGTAATGATTGCGTAATCTGATCTTGCTGAAATTCGAACTTGGCCTGTATTTGACTCTGAGGAATCGCTCTGCAAAATTTGAAGAACTTTAGTTGAGTTTCAAGGGACATAAAAGTATTAAAGAGGGACAGACAGACAAACAGAGATCATCCTATTATATAATAGGATTTTTAGAATGGGATGGGCCTCCGAGTTTTTTGTGAAATTGTTGTTTGCGGGAATACGCGTATCTCGTTAATAAATGTTCTGCAAATACGACTATTTATCAGAAAAGATAAAAAAAACATTTATCTATGCCACTAGTTTTTTACTTTTTTCATATTAAGTGTATTCTTGGAGAAAAAAGTTCGTAAAAGTGGTCAAATATCGCATTTTTAAAGCTTGCCTACATAGTATCCTTAGGCGGCAAGAGAAAAGTGCAAAGATACGGGCTTTGCTTAAGCTGTGGGCTTTCATCGCGTGTAATAAGACCCCAGTGTTATAGATCTAATTTGCAGAGTACAGCGTCACGACGGAAACACTGCACGCCTTGTGCCAAAGAACGATCAGGCGGTATAAGTGCGTGTTAGTGTCGCCAGCATCGTCCCTCAATCCTTGACCTTGGACGCGGAAGTCTGTCCCACTCTTAAATATTTTTAAAGGCTGTTCACTATAAAGTAAGCACTTTTGAAATCAACCTCAGAAAAAAGTCACTGCTCCTACCTGCATATGTTTTAACGGGCGGCCTGAGTGACATGCGTCCAGTAAAGAGTTGGTAACTATTGATGGAAAGTAGATCCATATCTTAACGTAGAACAAAAAAAAAAAAAAAAAAGGTAACCATTTATATTTTTTGCTTCCTTTTTTTTTGTCCATTGAAGTGTTAAAATTAGCATATTTGTAAAATATTAACTTTTCTAATAGTTTCACAGTTTCACTTGACCGACGCATAAATGAAGTGATGAGGCCCATGACAATGCTAATCTTACATAAAGCGGTATAACACACAACGTGCGTACATGTAGATCCTAAGCAGGGCTTTCAGAAGTGTTCAGTTTACCGTGAACAGCCTATAGTAGGGCTTTGCGGTGTACAGCAGCCAGGCGGTATAGGCGACGTAGTTAGAGCCACGTGAAGTGAGTTCCTTGGGGCACACGGGAGTAATTTTTCATGTAATGAGACAACCTGTCTCACTTTATAAATAAATCACAATGGGTATTCATTTCCTCATATATCGTCCATGAATAATATAATTCTGTGTTCACGACAAAATTAAAATTTTTAACTACATCATAAGTGTACCTTATTCATTCTTTATATAGGCTGTTCACGGTAAAATGAGCACTTTTGAAAGCCCTGCGTGAGATCTACTTGAATGTACTCTGTGTATTTTTCCATCTTATGTGAAATTAACATTGCCGTGAACCCCTTCACTCATTCACGCGTCGGTCACGTGAAACTGTGATATTATTAGAATATTTTACAAATTTGTTAATTTTTACACTTCGATGCATGAAAAAAACAGAAAGCGAAAGAAATAATTTTAGTTATCAGAAATGGTTACATAATGATTTCTATTCGACGTTATGATATGGAACTACTTTCCATCCTTAGTTACAAACTTTACTGGCGCTGGGGTCTTGTCACATAGTGAGCCTGTAAATTTATAAGCAGGAAGGGGCAGTGACGATTTTATAAAGTTGATTTTAAATATTCTCATTTTATCGTGAACAGCATTATATGTGAGTGTGTAAATTGTGTATGTATATATACATACACACACCTTTTGTAATAAGTACATCAAGAGCACTCCCATAATTTACGTTTTCAGTAGTAAACCCTAGTTTACACAGGAATCTAGATCCCAACTTCAATTTATGTGCCATCGTTGTGTTGTAACGAGAGTATCTATGGGTGCTCAAGTTCGCCACAGGAAGGTGCTGCACAGCACTGGCACCTGCCTCGTACCTGGCGAGCGCGCAGTTGGAGCACGAAGCTCGCGTGTGAGGAAGGCGAGATCAGTCTGTAAACGGTCGACTGACTGACCTGGCCTTGTCGCGCGGTAAATGGGACATGGAGCACACGTGGAATGTTCGCTACTTGAGCTCCGCGCGCGGTAAAGCATTCTTGTTAAACGTCGCACATCAAACAGCGTCGTGTTGGCTGTCAGCGTGCCAGTATGTTCCCTCCCCCCTCCCCTTCCTAATCACTCACTCTCTCTCTCTCAGCGACCTGCAACTTACGCATCCTCCTGAGCGAATAACGCGGGCGAACTGTAGTGTATGTAGCCCTTGCTTTGAAACCGCCCCGGCTTCGTAACACGTGTGGAACTGGAGACGACTGGTTGGACCTACGTGTAGTCGAGTTGCGGCCAGCACCAAAATATCTCCCGATCAACTGCCGTGCGAAGTATACGTGGATAATGTAACACTGCGTTTCAGAAATGGTTCTTATACACAGGCGACAATTTTTATCGTGTACTGTTGCGCAGTTCCTATTTATTACCAAGAAAAGTTTGCCATCGGTTTGCAGGTACTACCTCCATAATTTATTTCCCATATACACTGTTCACATTACTGCATTAATTTATATTTTTTGTTTACGTTACGATGTAAGTACATAAAACATAGTTAATGTTTTTTTAATGTTTTTATTTAAAAGATAAAATATTCATTTAGACACCTCCCAGATCAAGCATGGGTTTTATTAATGTGAAACGTTATTAAAGACTATTTTAATTTCTGCGTTACACCAATACCTGATAGCTTAATTTAAAATTTAGCATACCTTTCTTCCTAATCAACAGTAAGATTGAAATATTTAGAATTTCGTATTTTGCTTGCATTTTACTTTGTAGTCTTATATTAATTGCAAAAAAAAAAAAAGTAAAAATCGTAAGTAGTGGATGATTTCCCATTAGGCTTCGTACAGATGATTAAAACAAAGTGTTTGCGATTGTTAAATATCGTAATAATCCATGAAAATATATTGTTTGCAGACTTACTGAAACGCCCGCCGCAGAACTCAATTTTAATTGTCAGTAGCTATCATTCCGCAAAAGTACTAACGGAATTACTTGCCTTGTACGGAGAAAAAAATTACTTTTTTGTGTGTGGAGTTAGGTTTTTTAGTATTGCCCAGTTTCAGGCGAATACCAAATATTTTCGAAACTGTATTTTAGAGGAGTAAGCCATCGACGAAAATGGATTTACTATCGTTAATAGTTTATCTTAGGTACATACAAACATATATTAGTTTCGCCTGCTGTGCAGTTTAAATATCTTGTAAAAAGTGTTCCCTATTTAAAAAAACATAGGCGTCATTCGTCGTATTCTGTCGTATAAAACTGATTTTGCCGCCCATACAATATTCGTTACAGATAAATATTTCATATAACTGGATTGAGAAGAATATTTTCCCATACAGAGTATGCCTACGTATTTCCGGGGCAACGTACCGTTTATGTCCTTCACGCAATAGAAATGTTATGGCTCGTCTAATATTGCCCACAATAGAGGTACGGGGAAAAATTCTTTCTTCCAATCTAGACTTTGTGATATTCGACCAAAATCGAAGCGTCTCCCGCTTCCTTTTTCTACAGAGAGCATCGCCACAAGAGATTCCTTAACCTTCATTCATTCTTTTATAAGGTTGCGGGGAACACGCGAAAGGAAAAAGAATTTGTTTTCTTTGCGACCGTGGTCGAGGGGAAAACCCCAAGAGTAAATTTATGGAGTAGACTTTTTCATATCAGAGGTTAGACAGAGAAAGCAGCGTGTTGGAAGGTTTAAAAATGAAGATCGAAACCCTTATCAGACATTATTAAATCACCAAAGTATCCACACGTACTTTACACAGTTTTGTGTATTCTGGAAACGTACATTTGACTTCAAAATCAATTACTTACGTTTCACCACTCTTCTTCTACTTGAAAAAAAAAAAAAAAATCTCTGAATAATCCGGGAGGGGAGGGAGATTGGAAATAGGAATTTTTTCCCGTTTCCTAAACTCGTAACGTTATAAAAGATTATATAGGCTAATATCTTGACTCATTCAACGGCATAGCAACTTAGATCTTTAGATGTGGACAGAACATAATTACCCGGTTGCCAAGCAGCCCTAATTGGCTCTACTCCATCACGAACAGACGTCAGTTTTCACAGGTCATTTACTATTTCTACTAGTGAACTTATGTCCTAAAGAATTACTCCTTTTAAATTGTTTATCCACGTACTTATAAGTTATTGAAGAATTGCGTTAATAAGTTTATTTTAACAGGCCGTTGCAACAGCCCTTTCATACATACTCATATTTATGTGTATTTAAGCATTAGGTAAACGAATCACAGCAAATACTGAATTTTTATAGCTGAATTTAAGTTGCAGTGTATAAGACCGGCATGTAAAACCTATAAATTTAAAACTTAAGAAAATAATTAAAACATTAGTCTGCACACAAGAACTTCACTCAAGCTGCAGTTACACAATATAATTATCGCTTAAAGTTTATCATGTGAGCCAACTTAGACGTTTACTCCATGTCTAGACGTTAACTTCATAAATAAAAAAATTACAAACTTAATTATTTCCCGATGCCTTTGTAATAAAGCTTATTACGTTAATATACATAAACCAATTAAGAATAAAACCGGTTTTGCCAATGAGTTTTTTAACTCACCAGAGGAGTGGTGGGGAGGGGTGGCAGTCAAATTAAAAAACAATTAGCGTGATAGAGCTACAAAGAAATACTTATTTCAATAATTATTTGCTCATTAAAAGTGTTTCATTATATTACATGCTACCAAATATTCAGTTTTTTATCAGTACTTATTTTGCAATCAGCAACCAACAAAGCCATTTAATGACTGCAAGAAAAAATTGGGTTTGGCTGTGTTGGGGACACGGCCGTTTGTTTTGAGCGAATTCGTTTATGTTGACGCGCTCGAACGCCTTGATGTTTATTTTACGTTCCCGGCACCGCTTCACTCAGTCATATGGGGAATGAAGGGTATCACTGGATTTCTTTTGAGATGCTCTTTCCAACCGCATGTTACACCACTCGATTGCCAAAGGATCAAAGAATATGTTACATTGAGTGAGAACTACAAAGCATCGTGCGCCGCAAGGGGATTTTGAGTTCGTTTCGCCACGTCTTACAACTTCCGCGTAGTATTACTTTTGAATATGAGAAGCTACGACGCTCGTTTGGGTTTCAATTGACAGCTCTTGTCAAGATCAATCGATTGGGTGTATAAAAACATTTGTGTGGCTTGGTTATGGTGAAACTGTATAAGTCTAATGTAAAAAATTTAGAAAATTTAACACAATTTCGGCCTATACTCGAAAAAAAAGCCAAGTAGAAATACAGAAAACGTATACTGTTGGAGAGAGCATCTCAAAACCAATCCAGTGATACCCATAACACCCATGTGATGAGTGAAGCTGTGCCGGGAACGTAAAAAAAAAAACATCAAGGCATCCGACCGCGTCAACGTAGACGTATTTTCACGCAAAACAAACGGCCGTGTCCCCAACACAGCCACACCCAATATTTTAAAATTGTATTTCTGCAAGTGTTGCCCAGGAACAATCTTCACTCACGACTTAACTCTAATGGTCCAATACACAACGAGTACTGTCTGCATCAACGCCATGACTTATCAAGGCCAGGACGTTAATATGGACGACACAATTAAGAGGAAAACTAGTTTTGCCGCTCGGTGGAGAAGATAAAGGGAACTGCACTCGTCACTGAGTGTCGACTCAGTGATAACACAATGGACTTGCACAGCGCTAAAAAAAAGTAATTTATTTTTACTGAGAAAATGATTCTATAGGCTTTTCACTGTATAATGAGCACTTTTGGAAGCCCTGCGTAGGATATAATTGTATACACGTTATGTATTCTTCCGCCTTATGTAAAATTAACATTGTCATGGGCCTCATCACTCTATTCATGCGTCGGTCAGGCGAAACTGCAAAAATGTTTAAATAGTAAATATCTTACAAATGTGGTAATTCTTTAGACTCCGGTGCAATGAAAAAACAGAAAGTGAAAAAAAAAAAAACTTAAGTTATTACAAATGGACACATAAAACACTTTTTATTCAACGTGAAGATATGGAACTACTTTCCATCCATCGTTACCAACTTTACTGGGCACATGTTATTCAGTACGCCCTATGGAATATATGCAGGCAGAGGCAGTGCCTTTTCTCTAAGGTTGATTTCAAAAGTCCTCACTTTATCGTGAACAGTCTATAATTGATCAAATGTCTAGATGTTAACTAGATATTAAATAATTTAAAAAAAATATTCAAACTTATTTAATTTTATTCCTGCGTCCGCTAAGGGAAAAGCAGGAATTGATAAGAAATTAAACATTTAAAAATTTTTAAATTTTAAAAATTTTGAATGTTTCGCTTTTTGTTTTTAATTTATTTTAATCTTTCTAATATACACTATCTATCAAAAAGTAATTGGTCACCTGTCCACAATGTTTGCTCGGTGGTTGCCATCCCGTTAGAATCTCGTAGGGCCACCTCTTGCAGCTATAACAGCAGCCACCATATCTGATATGATCTCTACGAGTGTTTGCATCACATCCACGGAGATTCGTCGCCATTCCTCTTGCAACCATTCCATGAGTTCAGCAATGAAATTTGCCGCGCCTGACGAGCCCTCACCCGGCGATCCAATTCGTCCCAAAGATGTTCTATTGAGATTGGGGCTCTGGGCGGGCCAGTCCAATCGGCGAACATTGTAGTCGGCGTACCACTGCATAGTAGCCCTTGAAACATGGCACCTGGCATTGTCATCCTGGAAGTAACCCGGGTCCATTCCGCAAAACTGCCACAATTTTGGGAGCATTTCATTATCCAGAATGTTAAAATAGGCCTCTGTGTGCATGCTACCACGGACAAACACCAGCGGTCCTACGCCTAAGGCCGTGAAACACAAGTCAACTGACGTACTGAATTACCTATCTTCACGGGTGCCCAATTACTTTTTGGTAGATAGTGTATAATATATAAGACAAGTATGTGACTAGGGCTGTGTTCTCTGTGAGCTTGGCCAGACGACGCACAGGGGTATAGGGGACAAGGAAGGAAAATAACCCAACATGCAGGGCAAAAAAATCATTATATTTTCGTAAATTAACCGAGTTAGTGTGATTTTCAAATGTTCTGTAAAAGTTAGGGTTTAGAGGGCAGCGAGGTTGCTGGAAATGAAGCATGTGGCTTAGAGAGTAGCGTTCGGCTGGTGTTATATCGGAAAACTCGTGGCGGGGAAGACTGTATGAGGGCGGCCCGATGAGGAACCTACTCGGTCTTCCGTAATACACTGCAAAAACTTTTTTTACTTTTACAAGAAATGTCCTAGGAGACCCAATTGCCTAGAAAATCCTTTGTAGAACTACGAACAGTTTTCTAGTAAAAACGGCAAAACATTACATTTCTAAGATTAAAAATGTTAACTTACGTTATAAAAAAGTATGCATAAAATATGATATTTCTTCTAGGAAACAAATTTGATGTATTAATAACAGATATTAAGGGGGTGGGGGGGGATGTCAAAATATAATTCATAAAAAAAAAGTGTTACACTTTGTCATCACGAGGACTAAACCAAGTTGACTTTCCAACTTTACAATTAATTTTCTACTTCATATAGCAGTATGCCTAGAAAATATTCGCGAAGTTATTTCGTTAAAGAACGCATTTATTTAAATTGAAGAGTTCTGTGTATATATGAAACATTAACAATTATTGAGAAATTTTGTTTTTTTTAATGTCGTTTAATTTTTATTATTTTGGTTTTTTTAAGAGTTTTGCGTTATTCAAACTTGCAAAACATATTTTTTTCTGCACCAAACTACACTTTAAATCACCCCTAGTTGTTGGTTTGTTAAGTGTCCTCCATTTTGCTTCAGCTCGTGGATAGAGGTCAGAATATACTAATGAGGTCTATTACAAACTTGGCTCTTGTAGTTTTACGAAAGAGTAATTTACAAGAAAAATGTCTGTACTGTTACACAAACCTTTGTACAATTACAAACAATCCATCTGTAAAAATTAATTACATTTTTTTTTTGTTCTAACACTGTGCAAGTCTAATGTTTTATATCTCTCGGTGACCAGTGTAGGACCGTTTCTCTTCTCCGCAGTGAGCCAAATACAGAATAAGATGTTATGGTATTTCAACAGTTGCGATTACTCAAATTATTTATTTTGCCTTCTGTTTCAAATACACATATATAGGAATTAGCAAATTAGTTAAATATCGAATTTTATATTAATTTCAGATTTTCTCTTCGCGGACTCAGAAAGAAAATGATCAGGCTGATGGAAATGTTAATATTACATACGGCACAAGAATACACAACTTGTATACAAATAGATCTCAAGCTGACCTTTCAAAAGTGCTAATTTGACCGTGAACAGCCTTTGATGAGAGTCGTGGACTCACAGCAGCCATTCGATGTGATGGTAACACGTACCGATAATTAATAAATGCCGCTTTATTTTCCTAACTGCGATTTAATGTTAAAACTTAGCGTGCTTTGTCTTGTGGCGGTATGTCTGGATTACATTCAAGGCGTCGCTGCTTTCCCTGAAGACGTCTGAATTGGGAAAACGCTGGTGGAGTTGCTTAACACACACTCTTCCTAATCCTCTCAATTTCACTTACGATACTCGAAAAATTATTTTTGCTATCTCAAATATTTCATAACTGCCATTTAAGCTAACAGCTGTTCACTTTTTATTGGTTGTTTGAGGTTAACTAAAAACTACCTGAACAGCTGCTTGAGATGTGATTTTCTTCCTGTTATGTATTTTTCCGTTACTTGTAAAATTATAGTTTCCATCGATTCTACTCTGTACATGAGTTAGTCAAGTATAAATTTTAAACTGTCTGCAACGTAAATAGCTAACAAATAAGCAAGTTCTCACCTTAACGAGCACAGAAAAGAGAATTATAATATAAAATTAAAATATTTTCAATATCCACGAATACAAATATTGCAAATTTAACACTACCTTAAGGGTGCACTGAGAGAGAGAGAGAGAGAGAGAGAGAGAGAGAGAGAGAGAGAGAGAGAGAGAGAGAGAGAGAGAGAGAGAGATGTTTGTTACAGTCAAACAAGAATTTGCTTGTATATGACCTAACTAATTCTTTTGTTGAGTAAACTAAACTTGAAAAGGAGCAGAATTAATTTTGTTCATCAAACATAATACGCGCTTTAATTACCGAAACCTCTGTGTTGGAACAAATGGAATTATACTGCCAACAAAATACTTTGTTGAATCAACTGTGTATATTTGTTTGGCCACTCATCGGATGGCCTTCGTCCGAAAATACGGCTCGAGAGTTTGTTTGTATATTTGGGACAATTAGGAAAGTAACAGTGTTTCTGAGCACATCTGTTGATACTTAATAATTGTATAAACTTCCTAATTAAACAAGTTCAACAGGAAGCAAGAAGTAAATCTGAAAAATTAGAAATATTTATTCGTGCGCTTTTTCCAGTATTTGAAACGTATTTATTCGAAAACATTTTTGCTCTGTCGATCATTAGTTTAGCTGAGGTTGGCGAGGTGTAATGATGAGGCGCAAACGACCTAGGTTCGAAACTCAGTTCGACTTACATTTTTTTATATTAATAGAAATATTTTAATGTACGTAGAGCGAAACAAAACTTTAGTTCCACCAACCAAATCTTAGTTTGTGGCAACCAGATATGAACAACAAAATGATATGGTTTCAACATCAAAATATTCCTTTGCCCCTATACAAACAATTTACCTTGTTGTGTCAAACAAACTTTGTTTTATTCAACAAAAGCTTTTGTTCAGTCCGTCGTCTGGCGAATCTTACAAACAGCGAATCTCCAGTTGCAAAGTTGTCTTATATTCCGATTTCTAATTCGTTGTATTTTAAGTGACAAAAGAGTTAAAACTTGTATTTTATGATAATAATATGTATGAAATTTTCTGGCACAGCAATTTAACATACCTTAGCGGCATGCAGCACACCTTTGTATGTATTTTCACACGATACAACGATAGGGTCACAGCTGTGAATCTTAAGAGAGACGAGTTTGACGAGGGAACAATTGCGCGCTAGTTCAGTGTCTTACGCACAGAAGCGACGAGGCATGCGATACGCGTGTCATGGTCGCCATTAGCGCTCACACGCTGCAGGGCCTCAGACATGCAAAGTAACTCCAGTCAGACGAAGTCCTTAAGATATGGAAACACTCTTCTCTAACTGCTGACGACTACTGGGAAGCTGTCAGCCGGCGTGGTCCGTAACAATTATATGCGATTTCGAATCAGGAAATATTTTCAAAAATGTATTTTAAATATGCTTAGTTAACCGCGAACGAGGCATAATACTTAACTTAGCAATTTTTGTCTTCAGTGTTTAAGCAGTCGCCTAATTTACAGCGATAAAAAAACAACACATTTAGAATTTTCTCACGCTCGGCACCTCAGGCACACTTTCTTCGAGTGAGTATAAAAAATTTGCTAATTTTACTAAATAAAAACGTCGGTGTTCTTGCGAGAGTACGAATTAAAAGCCAGAGAGCCCTCATGATCATAATACTGCAACGTTAATGTTCTAAAACTTATTTGAGACCGCCACATCCGACGGCGTTATTGTCACGAACCGCGGTTGTCAGCTACTGATCTGGGGCACCTCTTCTATAGTTTCTGTACGCACCAGTAGAACGACAAACTAGTAGATGTACCACGTGATCGATTGCCCATTACAATTTTTTTCTGTGATAGTAACCAAAATCATAATAAAAATTTAAAAGAACCACAACCTGACAAATATTTAGCAAATTTGTCTAGTCCAAAAATATAAAATATATTTTATCGATTGTTAACCTAATCGTTTATCGCAAAACGGTAAAAAAACTGCATAAAATCAGATATATTTTAAATATTGTTTTCTATATTTTTTACTTAAAGAATGTGGTAGTAAAATAATTTTAATTGGTGAAATCAACTTTAATAATTAGATTGGGTTTTTAAAATTTTGTCAGTGTTTAGTGGGTTACTTTTTGAAAATTATTTTGAAACTATTTTTGAAGTGAGATTTTTTTACGATAGAGTAGAAATTTCGAATCGTTTATAGCAGCAGCCTTGCAGTATTCTTGTCTGCTGTGAAAGAGTTCGATAAATGATTATCAACTAGTAAAACCACGAGCTAATAGAAAATAAGTGAACACATCTATTTGATAGTATGTTGTGCTTAGTTACCCCAACACTGCATTGCAATAAAATAACTCTGTTATCAAAGAAGATGTATAATGCAAACACGTCACGAAAAAAATTAAAGTAAATGCATTTATAACATTAATATAGCATCTTACGAGAAGGTTAGAGACGCAAAGCTGGAAATTATTGAGACATAACTAATTCAGTAAAATATTAGAAGTTTCGTATTACTAAGGATAGTTTCAGAAATAAGTCGAGAAAACCAAGCTGTGATATTAGTTTCGATTTATTGTGGTGAATCAGCAATGAGTCCTGTACTGACTAAGCGGACTCCATAGATAATTTTAGTGTTACAAGCACATTAGGGAACTTTAATACATACAATAAAATATTTCGAAACCAGTTTTAATGAATATGGAGAAACACAAATACAGAGATTTGAGAATTTGCTTACATCGTATCCAAATGCAACGCACTTCTCATTGAGACATACATTATAATTACATATATTGTCGTTTTTAAAATGAACAAATATTAAAAACCCTATAGGACAAGCAACGTTCCTTAATAATTTCAAGTTCATGTGTTAACATAATAGATGGACTGCGGAATGACTCTGCTGGTAAGAATAAAATGTTTCATAAATAAATAGATGAGAATTTGTAATTTTTTTTTCATTGGTCTCAATCAAATTAGAAATATAAATAAGCAGCAAAACTGGAATGTACTGGGCTGTTAGCATACGTCTTAAAGTCTGATTCTTACGGTCCAGAGCAAACTTCCACATGTGAATAATCAGCAAGATAATTAGACTAAAAATACGGTAACTAATGAAGAGCAATGAAAAAATCCTGCTATTTACTGAATTAAAATCGTGCAGCCACCACGGTGAGCTAGTCTAATACACGATAAGGAAAACATAGGTGAAATGTATATCCCTCTATTTCAATATCTTAAAAACTGTAGACATTCCAAATTTCCTGTGAGTTTCTGGTGCAGAAACTCATCGTTCCCAAAATAAGAGTACTTATCTCGAACTGTTAGGCATCATAGTTATTTGTCCGAGCAGAACATTCGCCTGCCAGTGTTTAGTTGAAAATTGTTACTTACCAGAATTTTAGCCTACTCATTTAAACCGGTTTTTTTTTTGCACAACAATAACCCAAAATTATATTAGCATAAGATTTGAGAATAGTCAGTTGTTTCCTTAATAGTGAATGAATTATGTTACTTCAAGTTTGGTTGAGGCGTATCAGGCTCTCTCATTTTAAAATAGTGCTTGCATTAGGTCACATGCAATAATTTTGAAATTATCAACGTTGCAGTGTTTATTTAGATTTGATTCTACAGTATACTCTCCATATTTAATTAAATCGATTATGTAACCAGTAAAACAGACACGAGCACGATGTAAACAGGCCAGAATCAGTCGCTTACTAGTACAAAACTTTTATCTACAAATAAGCAATTATTATTAGCTTTAATTGACTCTTCTTAGCATATGTAAAAGTTGAGAAAATATTGTAACTGCTGTGAAAAGAAAATAACATTCTGGCCATGGGCTAAAAAGAGATGATTTATTTAAAAGAGATGCAGCTAATCGTGTTCATGTTTGTCCTTTTGGTTCAGTTATGGAGTCTGATATAGTACAGACATTCCGAGTACTCGGGTGTATGTTTTTTTTTTTGGCTCAGAGCCAGCGGGAAGGTAATTACGGCTCGTTTGTGCTCTCGGCCCTGCGTCATTCGCTGTACACGTGACTACATACTTCAACATCAAACGTTTGATCGTCTCGTTTTATGAGAGGCACTATATGAGTTGTGTTGACTAAGCCGCTGTTTACTTTCTGCCTCCGATATGCAAACACGTAACGAACGATTACTTTGCTGAAAGTTCGGTCTCTTTATTTGTTCAACATTGTGTCTCGTTAAACGTTAGTGATTTAAACAATTATATATATAGTATTTTTTAATGAAAATCACTAAATGATTTCTAAATTTGCTAAATTCACTAATGAAATTATATATATAGCTCTCGGGTATTTTGATAATATGCACCTTTACCTGCCTATTTGACAGGACATAGCGTTTTTTTTGGGTAGTAACAATAGCAATTGTTTTTGCTTTTGCTATGTTCAACTCAAATTTGGAAATTGACATGAATAATCTAGGAAATGCCATATATAAACTCTTAAGATCATGAAAAATTAAATACTTATGGTTATATGTATGGTAATTACTCGGTATTACATCAATGAAACTTTGAAAAACTCACTACAAAAATTATAAAATACTTCTCTTCATATTTTGATTTCAAATAATATATTTTTGGATCGATTTACATAACGGTTTATTTGTTTTAAGAATAAAGGCTCGCTGCTATAAATCGTATTTAATGCTGACATTGACACCAATGATATTTGGTCGTGTTTCATATTATCTTCGTATGTGGTAGCTACCTGTTTCATACGAAAGTACTGACGGTAGAATTGTCATGAGGAAACTGACATCGTGGAAGTTGCTTTTCAATTGAAAAAAAAAAAAAAAAAAAAACCCCGGGGAGCTTGTACTAAACGCAGGACTTCTGAGATTTTGTAGTTATAGATTCCAACGTAGTTACGCTATCTCACGACTATCTGGCTCGGGTCCACATGGGTACTTACGTTGCTGCAGATGCTTGCCCTTTGGCGCCAGCCGGAGGAAGCGTTATACTCCGCGACGCCGGTTACTGGTGGCTTCGTCGACGGTCAGTGTTACATTGGCCTGGGCTACTCAAGGGGTTGCCTTGTGACGTCAGTGCCGCCTTTCAATTTTATTTAACGACGATCTACTTCCGTTTGTAGGATATTCTTCGCAGCTTTGGGGAGAACGACAGTAGTAGGGTTTGGTATGTTCAGGTATAAACGGGACTTGGCATCGGAGCCGGAGCCACTCAGCCGCCATGTTTTTACCTTACCGTTCGCCATATTGGAACCACATGACATTGACCTTTGACCCTTTACCTTGACCGTGGTGACCTCTGACACCAAAAACCCAAAAAATTCAGAAAAAAATCTTAAAATTTTATTACAAAAGATTTAACAAAAAAAATCTTTAAAAATTCATCTTTAAAAAGTATTTGAAAAATTGTTAAAAAATGTATTAAAAAGCAAGGAGCTGGCCGCTTGACATCATGCTCTGTTATTATTCCGGTGCCCCGTCCACCATATTTTACCCACATGACGTTTGACCTTCACCGTTAACCCCCAAAAAATCCAAAAATTCCTCGAAAAGAAATCAAAAAAATCACGAGAAATAAAAATAATTAAAAATTGTTAACAAAATTAGATAATATTTATTTTAAAAAATCATTAAAAAATTATTTAAAATCCTAGTCCCCCGGCGGCTATTTTCGCTAACAATTTCCCTTTTTCCATTAAAATATTCCTTTTTCCCCTTAAAAAGTCGCCTTTTCCTTAGAAATTAAAAAAATCCCGAAAAATTTATAAAAAATTTATTTAAAAATAATTTTTTAAAAATAACCTTACATTTCCGGAGGTCCTCCCAGCACCACATCCAGCAGACGACTGACTCTCTCACCCCCACTCTCCCTACTATACTCATTCTATCGTATGCTGCCATATGTGTGTTTTTTCGTTCATCATTTATTTATACATGTTACCGTCTGTCTCACGTTCGTTCGACTGCCATACTTGTTTTTTTCGTACACAATTTGATTATATATGTTGGTGGATGCTGCCATGTTGGGAGACAGCCATCTAGCTAAGTGCAGACCTCCATGTTTTTTATTGTCTTTTTTATAGTTTGCATCTCACCTTCGTGCGACTACCATATTAGAATCTGTATGTTTACACCACCTATGTATGACCAGGTGACAGGCATATTTGTTAATATGTTTAAAGTATATGTTGTGCTGACAGGACCCTCCATATTGTATTCTGTTCTCAACACATATGCAGTATCTATTATGCCACCTGCTGTCGGCCTGTACCGAATGGCGACATTGACCATTCCTGCAAAGTACTTAAATTGTCATATTAATTTTTTTAATTCGTAAATGCGAGTATTTTTATTTAAAATGTGTTTTTATTAAAAATATTTCTTAAATAAAAAGTGGGGAGGTTTCTTGAAACGAAACACATCATATCATATTACATAAAATTTATTGTACACATAATAAAATATACAGGTTTATTAATCTTCTTCGATGTTCACCCCTCGATGTCCGCCCCGACAACCCAGAAATTGAAGCGGGCAGGGAAACACCACCACTTGAAGTACGCCCCCTCCGTTATGATGTTTCAGCACCTTCTCGAACCTTGAATCTGACGATGACCCATCGACTCATTGTATGTAGCCCGCCTCGTTAAGTTTATAGCTCACAACACCATGGTGCCACGAGTAACGCCAGTATATCTCTCCACAACATTGACAATACCTGTTGCTGTAACCTCGCTTTAATCCAACAGTTCACACACTTACAAAGGGGGGTGACGTCAAGTAATATTAATATTTTTATACAAACTCTACTTTTATTGTCTCTTTCAAGAGTACACTCAAACAATTATAATACTTTATTTTAATTCTCTTATTATTCACTTACCGAATGTCGAAATAATTAATATCTAGCTGGTTTGTAAAAACTCTTAGTGATTACCTCGCTAGCCCTCGCCTCACAATAGACGAAGACACCCTAATCATGATGGATAATTAATCATTGATGTTCGTCTCGGTTTCGCGAGGCTCTTCTCGGCTGGTGCTACCTCACGGTGTCGATCTCGACCCGCTGGACTGGCGGCCCTCTCGATGACGTTGACGCAGGTGGCCCTCCGGTGTCAGCAGGAACAAATATGGCCACGAGCCCCCAGAGCTCGCTACATTTATACTTGTCCACCCGGGCTTGTTTGGGATAACTGCCCTCCTTCCCTCCGGCTGTTGTCACAACTAGCATCGCCATGGCCGACTTCTCGTTGCCTAGTCGCTGCTCGCACAGCCTGGTAGTGCTCCCAGCAGTGTCCTTTCTCTAAGACGGTCAACCATTGTTGTACATACCCGAGTATCATCACTCTATGCCTCCCGGTTACGGCACTAGATCAAAAGCCGCGGTGATGTAGCGGTCGGACTACTCCCCCCCCCCCAAATCCAGGCGAACCGGGTTCGATTACCTGCTGGGTCGTTCCCGGATTTTTGCCTGTTGGGGACTGGAGAGTTTCGGATGAGGTCGAGTGTGATCATAAGATGATTCTATTTACCATCCAGGTGAATGGAATTCGCCAAATCAGATTAGAGCATCCCCGGTATGTTACTGCTAAGGCGGACTGGCATCTGTTTGACAGAGTGCTGTTGAGACATCTCAATGAGTATAGAGCTGAAAAGCTGCTTCTGTCTGTGGATCAATGGGCTGAATAGATTGGGGAAATGGTGATGGCCGCCTGTGATCGGGCCATACCCAAAACTCAAAGGAAGGTTCCTCATCATCCCTGATGGGATGAGTATAATCGGAAGCAAGTCAAGTACTTGCGAAAACGATTCAAACGAACATATCGCCCAGACCTGAGACAGCAAGCGGTCCAACAGTACAATGTTGCCAGAGCGCAGTACCGAAGAATACTCGGAAAGAAAAGACAAACAGCTTGGAGAGAGCTTGTTACGGATAGGGGAAACCAAGACCCCTGAGGACTGGTTTACCGGGTGGTAACAGGAAATATCAGAAGCTCACAGGTGCTTCCTGCCCTTGAGTCAGATGACCGTCTCTTGAAGACATCTGAAGAGATCACATGGCATTTGCTTGCAAAGCTCGTGCCAGATGATACTGCGGTGGGGGAGACCGAGTATCACGGGAGGATCAGGGCAGCACAGCTAAGCCCTATAATGGCGGAGAACACTACGCTCGTATCAAGATCTCTCAAAGATCTTGATACGATAGTCAAGAAGACGAAGCTGAGGAAAGCCCCAGGATGTGATGGGATGAAAGGGGAAATGCTCCTCCATGCATACCCTCGGATACGCCATGACATGTTGGACTTGTTCAAAGATTGCCTCTCTGAAGGAATATTCCCCTTAGGGTGGAAGAAGGGTCTCCTGATTGTGATCTACAAGGGAGTTCGGAAGAACCCGAGAAAAGCAAACTCGTATAGGCCAATAACGCTTCTCCCAGTTATGGGGAAGACGTTGGAGCGCCTCGTAAACCAGAGGCTGATGCAATACCTGGACATTGTCCATGGTATTCATCCTCGCCAATATGGGTTCATGAAGGGCAAAAGTATTGAGATGGCAATCGTGGACATGGTCGATCAGGTGAAAACCTACGACCACACATACGTCATGGCCATATCCCTGGATATCTTGGAGGCTTTCGACAATGCTTGGTGGTCGCAGATTCTATGGCAACTACGCTTGTTGGAGTGCCCCAAGAATATTTACGAATTTATAAAGGGCTTCTTGACTGATCGCAAATACGCCCTGGAAATGGGAACGCATAGAGAAGAGAAGGTGCTGACCAAGGGCTGTCCGCAAGGGTAGGTCCTTGGTCCGATCCTATGGAATGTGATCTTTGAAGGTATGCTCCGGCTGGAATTCCCGCAGGACTGCGATGTCTATGGTTATGCGGATGATGATTTGCTCCTTGTCCCTGGCTGGTCACGTAAAGAACTCGAGGAGAAAACGGACCAAGAATTGTCAATGGTAGAAGAATGGGCTGAGAGGTTCAAAATTGACCTCTCAGTCGAAAAGCTCAATGCTATTCTGCTTAAGGGAAACCTTAAGCGGAATCCTGTGATTATGTTCAAGGGCAGAGTGATCAGGATGGTTACCAAGATGAAATATCTTGGTGTCATCCTGGAAAGTAGTTTGGCATTCCATGCCCACGTTCGATATGCGGTGAACAAAGCCGTCACGATGTTTCATCGGCTCTGGGCACTGGCACCAGCGAACTGGGGGCTAGGCTATCGTACCTTGAAATTGATGTATAAGTCCGTGTTCCTGCCCATCCTCATGCACGCGTGTGGTGGGTGGTACCCAGAGGCGGAGAGAGTACATGGAAAGAGAATAATAAATAGTGCCCAAAGAGCAGCACTATTGGGGATAACCAAGGCCTATAGGACAACATCAAGCGATGCTCTCCAGCTTATAGCTGGGGAGATCCCTCTGGATCTGCTAGTGGCACAGATGGGTGAAATTTCCCGTAGCAGAAGACGGGGAGTCATTCCCCCGGCAGACCTGAGAGAAATTAAGGAAGCCACGCTAATAGTATAGTAAACCAGATGGGACCTTAGCAATAAGGGTCGTCTAATGCATGGCTTGTTTCCTTGTGTACGGTAGAGACAGCGATTGGAGAAGTGGCTCCAGATGGGACACTACTCCGTCCAGTACTTGGCTGGACACGGCAACTTCTGTGCGAAGCTGTCCTCCCTGGGCCTGGTGGAAGACCCCATGTGTGTGGTGTGTGGGGTGAAAGACACCTCTCCCCACGTGCTGGGATACCCCAAAGTTAAAGACCTGCCACTTGAATTTGAGGGAATCCATGGGCCTCTTCGTCTTGGGGACATGCTCCGGGATAGGAACACAACAAGGGCGGTGTTACAACATCTTACAAAAGTTGGTAGAATAAGAGAGGAGTTCGACGTCTGGTGGTCTGGCCGTCGGCTGAGCAGGGACCTGGACATGTCGGAAGTGCAGAACAATGAGGATGAGACTGGGATAAGTGTTGTGAACCAAAATGGGTGACATCTTCCCAGTCGTAATCTTGGATGAAGGAGGTGGCCCCACCTACTCCCCTCCCCCATTGGGATAACACCTGAAATGGTAAATGAGAGTACTCCCCGTGCACCTCCCTCCAGGACTGAAGCAAAAAGGAAAAGGAAACCAGACCGCCGCAGGTCTACGTCTATAATGATAGTTATAGACCTAGAACCTTACAAGACAAGTGGCCAAGGTCTTCAAGACCAAACAACACCTGGATGGCCGTATACTTGGAATCCAGTGGTGTTCGTGCAGGAGGGCTTTGCTCGCATTACTTGTAATGTGAGCAGGCTCAAACGCGACAACAGACGACGAATAGTCTGTGCCAAGTCCCGAGCCAGAGAGGTATGGTCGATGGGAGTACCAATGGAGGAGGTACATACCGATCAGCCATGGGAAACCGTGGTTGAGTGGGAAGTCTTCCTCCATAAGGTCCTCACCAGGAAATCTGAGGAAATACCTGAGGAGACTAAAACTGTTGAAATTGACTGGCCGGATGACAAAAACATGGTTGATGCCGCAGTACAGGCATGGCCTACACAAGCTGACTCGGACGACCCACAGTGGTTGTACACCGAGCTCATCAAGGGAGCAATGTTGACTAAATTGGAGGATCCAACTATGTTGACATCTGTTCTGGCCCTTGTAATAAGAAATATGGAAGGGGGGACAGGGTCCTTCTCCCAAGAATGGAAACCATTGACAGGCTTGTCGTCGCCCAGGCAAGCCTGCCGACCAAACCCTCAGAGTTGGTTACTCTGTTAAAGGAATGTTATTTGCGTAGAGGCGAAAGATTCAACGAATCTGACGTCCTCCAGGATGCCATCCGTACATACGGGAGGCGTACTTTCGACTACAGTAAGTCCTTCAATGGGTACGCTGTGGTCCGGTACTAGTCCTCCAATTCCGGATGGCACTCTTCCAACAGTTTTGGTAACACCAACAAGAATGTGACATGCCCCTCCCTCGGGAGGAGCTTGGCCGGGTGGAGGGAGGATCTGGGGGAGAAAAGGTCTGTGAGACAAAAGACTCGTGACCTTGAAAGAAGCAAATATGGGAAAAGGAAAACAAGGACTCTTCCCCATTGAGCCCCCAGCCACCTGGCCAGATAAAATTACCTGCTAAGACAACCCTACTCAGACCTAATGCTATTGATCAACGCTCAGTCACTTACATGATTTGACAATGATGATTGTACCTGTTTGTAATGCAAAGCGAATGGGCGCAGCGTTGGATATGTATGAGTGTGTGTGTGCATGAGTGCCGTATCGAGCAGCAGTTTCTGAGTTTAGACACAAGCTCTTTGCGCCCCGGGGCAAGGTGGCGGGGAATGATGCTGGTTACCGGACATCCCCAAAAACTAAGTCCTGCACAATCCGGGCACACTGAGCCAAGATGGCAGTTATGGGAATACCGGCATGCATAAATTATATTGAGGAAGGATATGCGCAGTCGCGGAATGTAGTTAGTCTGTTTGAGTGAGTAGATTAGTGTAGTTTTCATTTTTCAATTTCGGACAGCATGGCGGTGTCAAAATTGCAAAGTTCCCGGTAGTAGCTGAGATCAAAAGAGCCGATTTTAGCATTTGTTTGAGGGGTCTAAAGTAATCTGGATAGAAAGTAGAGCTCCAGGTATGGCCCTTTAATAGGTATCGTCCACCTGGAGGGCAGATTTGGAGAGGCCAGCGTCGGTTTCACCGGGAACTTTGTTGATATCGAGGTGGGCGATATGCCGCTGGTCGGCGGGTTTTCTTGGGGTTATCCCCCCCCCCCCGGCTCTGGCATTTCGGTGCTGCCCTATACTCAAATTACTTAACCCTCATAGACTCTTAAGAGCTCGATTTCAAAAGCCGCCGAAATCTCTTCACTCCCAATGCCGCCGTTTCTGGTCTGGTTTTGACGGTAGCTTACGCGAGGGGCGGTGCGGTGCATTCATAGTCTCACTGATGGCAGTCGCCTAGACATCGTACGGAATGGCAGGGTTCTTGAAATGCTGCCTGTTATTGTCTGTTCACGTTTAGTTGAAAATTTTGAAATCAACCTTTGAAACATGTCATTGCCTGTACGTGCATATATTTCAACAGATAAACTGGCGTGCTCCCTGTAAAGTGGTAACGACGGAAAAGAAAGCAGTTCAATGACTTGACATTTAAAAGTTTTAGGTGGGAATTTGTGAATAGTGAAATTATTTCGTTCGCTTTCTATTCTTTTTATCGCAATAAAGGTGTGAATTTCAAAATTTGTAGTATTTCCACAGTTTTAATTGACCGGCGCATGAATAAAGTATCAAGCTTATGGGAATGTTTTTTATGCTTATGGTGGAAGAATGCTCTCTGTGCATTTCAGCAAGGTTTTCCAAAGTGCTCAGCTTACCGTGAACAAACATCTTATGAGGCGTACTCTGTGTTTGGACACCTCCCTTCAATGCGCTATTGGACCGTCTGTCTCTATACACACACACACGTCTTACAATGATTTTTTTCCCCCACCTATGATAATCTATTATACAGGTAATACGCCATTGACACGTTTTATATATTATTTTTGGCTTTTTAAAATTATGCGTAATATCTTTCGCAGCAAATATAACATCCTGCAATGCTTTTGTCCATAACGGCAATCATTTCTATAACTTACTCCTATTACAAGAAACATTCAAAGATCATGCACTTGGCGTGTAATGTATGTTTTGTTGACTTAACCCCTGATTAATCTGGTCACACTGATTTTCGTCTTATAATATAATAATGACGTTATGTATACATCCTCAAGTTCGGATTAACAAATTATGTTGATTTGCAGGAAAGAAAGAAAAAAAAGAAAAAAAGTATCAAATTTATTTGTACAATCGGTTATATTATAACTCATATACCGTATACCAGATAATATCCCAAATTGTCTATTTTATTACCTTAAAATAGGTTTTTTTGGGGGGAGGCGCCTTATCTTACGTGAGTACTCGTTTCATGCATACGTTCGGTAATTCCGTAGTCTCGGATGCGATCAGGAACAAATTACACTCTGGCGGATTATAGAAAACATCGTCATACGTGTTTTGAAACTGATACCAAAGAAGGAGAACAACAAAAACACATTATTAAAGACTTCCTTATGTGAGATTATCGAACATAATTTTGTGCACTAGGTTCGTGTAGGCTGGTGTGAACTAAAATAAATGTTGTATATTATGGCAATAACCAACACTTAAGAAACTGCCAAAAATAATTCTTTTAGAGGTATTCGTTGTTCATACACATGTTTAGCTGTAAAAAATTCTGTAGTTTCTACATTAGTATGAAATCATAAATAAATGCATTTTTACTGTCCACAGTTAATAAAATATTCATAACTACGTAGGCAGATGAGATTTGTGGTCCTAATCCTGGAACAGCTATGGATATGGGTGTATGTGACTTTTTTGGATTTAGATGATTGTGGCACAAAAGGGAATGTAAATAAGAGATAACTAAATAAAAGTATTTTCTTCTATATAAAATTTTAAGTTCATGTAAAATCTACTCGTGTACCGTGCATTATTTATCGAAACCATGTTTATCGAGACTTATCATTATGTGAAAGGTACTTGGTTGCTATGGAGGAGCGTGTTTCAGCTCCTATCGCGATAAAAGTGGTTTTATTCCTATAGGCACTAGCACAAACAAAACCGCTTATTGATAGTGGCGTACTACGAATTTGAAGCACTAGACTGAAGTTAAGAAGCACTTAGTTGTGTGAGGAGATATTTCACCAGTAATTCTACTTGCGAAGGAACTAGGTCCGTAAAGAGGACGTAAGACGCACGTAGCTTACGTTTGAAACTTTACCGGGAAAGAAACTACCTACCTTCAAAGCTTTCGGCGAAATTAACAGCCTGTAAATAGAAACTCAACATTGCATCAATTTTCATTAATTTAATAAAGCATTTTTTTGGAATACGACGCCCACCGGCAAAGTCGTTGAAATCTTCCATCTTTATAAACGAGGAAATGTTTCAAGGTCAAATGTTTTATCACTGTCACGGGATAACCATTCAGTAAGTCACCAAGAAGCCAACATTCTTTCAACAGTAGTCAAGAGCTCCATTAAAAAATTTAATTAATTTCAGTAGACTGCATCTTTACTTCATTAGGAGTTCCTTTAAAACAAAAAAAAAATATATATATATTTTTATGCAAAAATCATTGACGCGTTTAAATCGGTTTTTTAAGCGCTACGAATTTGAATTAAAGTGTATTATTTAGTCGTCAACATCTGCGGTCGAAAGCAAAGACTTTAAAGTTTTTGCAGTTAATGGGGAAATTTTTAAACCAACCTTTGAACAAAATCCCTTCTCGTAACACTGCATATTTTATCCGTCACGCCTACCAACATTCCCCACGTGAAACTGGCAGCGATATGGGAAATGTGTTTGATTATACTGAAGTATTTCTGTACGTGTGACTTTCAAATTTGTGATCGGAGGGTTTACTTATATCTGCCTGTCTTATGCACGTAATCGTACCAATTAGCACATCAGTGGCATATTTAAGTTCCCAACAGTATAGCAATTTTACTTTTAGAATTTCTAGTAATCTATTCGTTTGTGTTCCGAAATGATAACGTGCAAATTATGTTCATTTATTTGTGCTCCGAAATGATGAAATGGAAATTATATATATTTATAAATATAAACAATATAAATACTCTATATTAATTCTACGTTATATACATATGGTTCAAGACGATTGGCTTGCATGCCTCTATATATATGTGTGTATGTGTGTGTATGCATGCAAGTCACTTGCCTATATATATAGGATATATATATAAGGATATCTCAGGCATATTTCTAAACATTTATAGATGGGCCCGATTCTGAAATGTCTTAAGTGTAAGCAATTGCTTATTTGTATTCGATGATAATATAATATTTATAGCACATGTAAGATGTGAATAATTTTTCTTCAAGTATTCTTATATAGTACATAATTAAAACCTGTGTCTGCAAACCGTTTCATCTATTCTCATTGCTAAGTCAGGACATACTAAGAACTACATTCTTGTATGACAGAGCAACATATAATTTAATGGTGTTCTTTCGGTCTCATAAATTACAGAGGAAAGCATAAACACTATCACAGTGGCCTGGCTGCTTATTTTGTATCAAATATATCGGTGGTTTTATTAATTTAGCAAGTTTATAATATACAGCACATAAATTCAAAGTATCTCTTCGGGTTCTGACACAAAAAAAAAAAAACAACAGTAAGCTTCAGTGAAACACATAAATTGTTTATGAAGTAGCCATTAAAATTGTTACGAATCCGTTTTCTTCAAAGAAAATGCATAAATTTTATAAAGATTTAATACCGCTTTAATTATCTTTACAATGCGAGGAGAAAGAATGTCTAAATTATTTTGACTAAGATGATACTTCTTAAAACAACACTGTGAATAATCGCACTGACGACAGACAATACAAGATGGATACCTGCAGCATCAGACGAGAGACGAGCGGCACGCCTCTGGCGATGAGAGAACTATGGCAAACAAGACGGATGCCTACAGCAGCAGGCGACGAGAAGGATGAGAGAGAGAGGTTAGGGGGAATGACAAAGGATGAGGTAATATCTAGAGATATCTAGAAATCAGATGTACGACATCAACATGGGACGATACAGTATTAAGTTATATCTGAAAATGTCTAGACAAATGATGGCCGTTGTTGACATGGAATGACAGAGCATGATGTGAAACTAATGTAAAATACAAGATGGCAGTGGTGATGCTATCCAAGATGGCAGACTAAGGTAAAGGACATTTAAGATGGCGGCGTTGATGCAATCCAAAATGGCGGCCATAGTACCTCACCCACCTTACCCTGAACCCTGTGTTGAGAAAACCAGTCATTTCCCTCTAGTACAATAAAATATATCGTGTATGGCCTAAGTGTGAAAGAAACGTGTTAAACTCTTTCATAAACAGTTTGGTGTAATGCCTAATTCATATGTGTGTTAAACAGTGACAGCTAGTTAGTTAAGTAGTAACAATTAAATGTTATCTCGCAAAATGTTTAATGTTGATAAGTTTGAATTTTATGTAGCGTCATTTGGCACAGGAAAAGCTGAAAACTCCAAGTTCCTTCGTAATTATAATGCGGCCCGAATTACTTGGAAGCTAAGGGTCTTCTAAAAATGAATAATTATGTAAGGTATGTGAATTTCGCAAATTCTTTCGATAGCAGGTAAGACTTGATACTCTTGATTTTCCTTCGAGGGGCTCCCGAGTAAATACACTTGAACGCCTGTGGACCATGTCTAGCCCTAAGGAAGCATCGCGATGGAAAATAGCATAAACAAGCTTCAGGCTTATTCGGTTTACTCAGAACGTCAAGCGGAGACCATATGGTATTAATATAGCAACCTATCCCGTAAAGATAATGTAGTGTCGTTATAGACTGTTCACGGTAAAATGAGCACTCTTGAAAGCCCTGCTTAAGATCTACTTGAATGCACGTTGTGTATTTTCCGCTTTATGTAAGAATTAACATTGTCATGGGCCTCCTCATTTTATTCATGCGTCGGTCAAATGAAACTCTGATATTAATTAACAAAGTAAATAATTTACAAATCTGCAAATTTCTACTCTTCCATTCATTAAAAAAACAGAAAACGAAAGAAATAATTCTAAGTTATTAGGAATTGTTACCTAACACTTTTTATTTGACGTTTGGATATGGAACTACTTTCCTCCATCGGTAACAACTTTACTGGGCGAATGTCACTTACTGTTCTAATTAAAATATATGCAGGCAGGGGCAGTGACTTTTTTCCTAAGGTTCATTTCAAAAGTACTCACTTTATCGTGAACAGCTTTTATAGTTAAAAACACTGGTTTACAGAAGAATAAATATCGTTGACAGAGGGCTACCTACACTCATTTGTGCTGTCTTTGACAGTTTTCAAAGAGAACATTTATGTTTCAGTAACTAAATTTGTAAACTGGTAACAAAATATCGACTTTCATATCTACCCAGGAAAAAAATTTATTCAACTATTCCATTTTTTAAAATATGTAATAGACCGAAATGTTTACAATGAGACCCACATCTCGACTACGATCGGTAAGGCCACTTAGCGATTGGACAATTGTAGTTTTTACAAACCCTGTCCAACTGTTTAAGTAGTGATAAACACAAAGGAATAATGTGGTCATAGAAGGTGATGCCACGTCGAATAAGAAATAATCTCGCATCATAACAGCAACCACGGCCAATGGAATAAAGAGTTATGGTCGGCATGTGTATAGGCCTAGGAATTCCATGCTACTGCGAAAAAAAAAAAAAAAAAAAAAAAAACATGCACTTCTAATCGTGATTGAAGTTGGACACTAGAAACATAAAAGATCTGGCCTCTTCACCACGTGGAAGTATTTATTTAATAAATAGATATTCCAATAATACTACAAAAAATGTAATTCTAAATTTAAAATGACCTACCGTATTTTTTACAATATCAAATGTTTCAAAACAATAAATAACAGGGAAACTTTACTTCCGACAGATATTTAAGTAAAAATTCGATAAACAGACAGCAAAAAGGCGAACGTAACTGGCATGTAATGCGGCGACCTCCTATACAAATGCCACCATGCAAACACGTGTAGTCCTTTAAAATCACCAATTATGCTGTTTGTGTACTGTTGGAAATAAAATACCATCGCTGCTGGCAGCCTTTACTTCTCAGTTGCCGATCTCCCATTGTCCACGCAGTTTGACACGCACCCACGTACTTCGAGCATATGGTGTCGTGTGTGCAGGCGCTCTCCGCATGACGAGACAGTCGCCGTTCACCTTCGTGTTATGTGTTATGCAATTCACTCTACACGCAGTTAAGTGAAGTTGCAGACTCCCAGCCATGTTTTTCTAACTTCAATTTTAATTTAAAAAATTTATATGAATTAATTTAACATTTTGCTACGAGGATTTCTGGTTTGTATTAGCCCATAGATGGGTGGATTAATTTCGAAATTTAGTTTAAATTACCTTGTGTGTGTGTGTGTCTATATATATATATATATATATATATATATATATATATATATATATATATATATATATATATTCCGAGTACAGTGTATCCATTTTTTCTGGATATAGTTCGTGAATTCGTTATATACAGCTTTACGAACAAAAACTTACGAAATCTGTAAATATATATCACACTAGAACGTTATGCAAAGTTCTGTTCACCAATGCGAGTAGACGGAGCTAGAGACCCTGTCCCAAGTCTTCTGTTAAAAGTTATGCGAATAAAAAAAATTAGCTCTCAGCATCACGTGTATTTGTATTTGATGCCAGCGAAAATTTCCCTGAGCAACGGCAGGTTTCGAGAAAAATCTAAACTGTAGCTGAGCGTAATATTACGCTAATCCGGCAATGCTGTTTTATTAGTAATTGAACGCGACCCTATTTACTCGGCGGATTCAGAACCCCGAGCGAATAACTTGTAAACTAGTATCAATTTTCTGGGCAGGCTATAAACAGGGAATTCGTAATACCTCGGGCGACAGAGATGGCAGAAGTTGGAGAGCGTTGCCCGAAACGTATTTGGCTGGAAAGGAATGAAAGCCGTCGGTGATGTTGGAAGGCTTGGGTTTCGTCGTTAATGCCGCACTTTTAATAGCAGGCGCCCATCACCGAAGTAAGTAGAACTCCAGGCTGATCCAACATTGAAAGAGCCGGATGCTTTCTGAAATTGTGGCGGAGAGAAGGATGGAGATGGATATTCCCTGCGAAAAAGAAGTAAACTTCAGCAAATTGACTTGGGCAGCTACTTTGGTTAGAGCGAGAATTTCTTTCCCTCCGTCTCTTTTTCCTGCCAGTCACAGTTAGAAAGAAAGTTACCTCTTTTCCACTTCGTCTCTCTCGTCCTCTCTCTCTCTCTCTCTCTCTCTCGTCATCCTTCATTTCGCTTAGGTTTACACTCCTCTCCCTCTCCCACCCTCATACTGAGCTTAAACTTTCCCTCCACCAGCGCGTTCAATCAAATTAACCTCCAGCCTATTGTCGTCAATCTTCATCAGTTTTGAAAGTTTTTTTTTTTTGGAAGCGACAGGGTCGTGAGGTCTTTGAAGAACGAGCAGTCGCTTATTCATATTCTAAAATGCCGTCATTCAGCTTGTCCTTATACGTGGTAATATTTTAACACGTGTAAAGATCGATCTCGGTGATAGAATCGGGGCTGAGTAAACACGGTTATTTATCTTTGCTAAGCACGGGGTGCTAGCTTACACACCAAGGTGGTGAACCAAATTGTAACGAGTAAATATTTGTATAATGTTCTTCAGTAATGATATGGAAACTACAATATCTACATAGTTTTCTCGTTTAAACTAACTACTTTACTAATTAACGAAACTAGAGCCCTGGTGCTTGAAGATACTTAAACACGAGATGGTAATGACACGGACAAGTACGATATGGTAACAGTCAGTTGAAAGCAACTTGCTGGTGTTAAGGTAGACTACAAGAATCAGGCGTTTATTTTCTTTGGAAGACACATCATAAAAGTAACTTTTTTTTTTCGGAAATACTAATTGAACAAACCGAAAAGCAATAACATGATAAAGGTTAACCAAAAGATAAATATGCGGTCAGCTTCAATCCGTGGCGGTTCGGGCCCAAATATTTGCAATGTGGAAGACGTGGCGGACATTTCTGATGAAACGAAAGCCTTCGCGGCGTCCTTTCCAATGATGCTCGTTCCTGCGTTTCCCGTTTTCATGCCCCATTTAACACAATTCAGCGTTAGAAGCTTGGATTTCATCGCGTACACGGTTCTTTTGACTCTTACGTAGTATTACATACCCCGCCATAAACTTCCATGAAAGCCACGCTTCATGCGACAGCTTACTAAATATGCTCTACTAATAACTTACGGGCGTTTTCCCCAAATATCTCGATTCAGGTTGGTTCCAGAATTCTGCAATGTCCTACGAAAACACCTCATGGTATTTATACCTGCTAACCATAAGAGTTGCCAGAGTAGCATTAACACATATAACATTGAACTCTGTGGACGAGGATGAGAAGGCACTCCTTTTGGAAGACGAAGACTCTGTTTCAATCCCTAGATAAAGCAGTGGATATACATGCCGTTTATTTACTCACTTCGGTTAATTAAGATTTCAAGCTAAAGCCACGCTGTAAAAAAATATTCAGTAACTTCCTATGTTGTAATGGAAGATTTTAACCTTTACATAGTATTGAAATTTTACCATACATCAGGTTTCAAATATAGAAACGCTTCATTACGAAAATGGGAACATCCGCACGCAGTTGACTCTTTCCTGAAAAAAGTTATAAAAGTTGCCACTGGTGTATTGCAAAATAAATAACTACGTGCTTTTTCAATTCGCGTATTCATTGGTATGATAAATTCTCGAGTAATCTCTTAGAATACAGTTATCCTTCTGGTATAACAGATGACGTGTTTATTAATTCACCTGGATAAATAAGAACTTTTTCATTGAAGTGGACTATGTCAATTTCCAAACGTAAGCAAAAATACCTCCCAAGTGACACCACAATAAAATAACCACAGGACTGGGTGATAAGAAACTCTAAAGCGATGGTAACACTGCAGTTATTAAAACGTCGACAACAATCAATAAATTAAAAAATAAATTAAACTAACAGAAAACCATTTCAAAGAAAAACAGTCATAATAAAAACTAAAACAGGAATTTAATTTAAACAAAGAATTTAAACTGAAAAATTTAATTAAACATCCAATAATTGAAGATCGTAGGCAAAATACTGGAACACAAGTAAAAGACAAACACGTCACTCATGGAGGGTAATTAAAGAAACATTAATATACCAAAAACATCAGAACAAAATAATAGTTCAAACCTGACACGGAAAAACCTAATTTTTGGGGACCATAAATTAACGCAGGATACACAAAAACGCATAGCTAAACTCATTTTATCGAGTCATAAAAATTGAAATTGTACAATTTTGCTTTGCTTTGTAATAAGTTAAATATTTTCGTATAAAGTCGCTACTTCTCACACGATACGTCTTGTAGAATGTCTCAATGGAACACTATCAGTAGGCGCTGCCTCGGTGATTGCTAAGTGACGCTGAGTTTAGAAATGATGTCTGACATAGAGATCGATTCAGTCCGCCACATTAAACATTGAGTTCAAATTCAGGTTAAAATGCAGGAAGAACACCTAGCGATGAAAATAAATATCTCAGTATATTTTCGTCTCTGAGTGTTACGTAGTGAAACTGCGTAGTCCTGAATATAAACATCATAACGGTCACCTAAACTCTTTGCGTACCTGTAAGAAATGCCAGCCACAAAAAGTTTGTTTTATTTATTTTATTTGTTATTAGTTTTTGATCTACATTTTGTATTAAAAATAGTACGATTGTAAAAATGTATAATAATTAGTTGTTCCTAACTCTAAGTACGCTAGACGTAAAGTCATACATAAATTACAAAATTTGCAACAGTAGTCTTTATTGGTTGACAATTATGTTACTGATGGGAGAAGGTTTAGAGGAATTATCATATATTTTTGTTTGATTTTACCACCTCGTTGAGCAAATTGTTACGACGGCAGGGCTGCAGGGGCGAGCGGTGGTTAAAGAGGCACGGTATGTCAACCTCAGAGTTGCCAAGCGGAGAGAGAGAAATTATGCCAGGAGACGAAATATAAGGACGTTGGGCAAATGGATGTGGTCGTTCATAGCCACGTGACCCTGGGAGGACTTCGAGGCTTTAAGGCGATGCATGAGGAGAGACCTCGTCGTATTCTGAGCTGATGTCATTACGTGTTAAACACTGGTGAGTATCCTCCGAGGGGCGTGAGGCTTTAATTAGGGCAGAGCAGATTATAAGGTTAAAGCAATCACAACTTGAGTGAGCACTTAAAGTAATCAGTATAACGTGAGCTCAATAATAAATCAAATTAATTATGTAAGACCCTGAAACTTAGTAAATATCCTAGTTTATTATAGTTCTGCTTAATCATTTCAACCACCTCACATTTGGAAATTTCGTCGAACTATTTCCTGACAGAGAAATTAAATTACGCAATGTAACATTTCCCTTTTTATTATTTATATTTAAATGTTACATTTTCCACTCTAGGTTTCCACAGATATTTCCGTGAATTGCGTATGTGTGTGTGTGTGTATGTATATATATATATATATATATATATATAAAGTATTGTGTTGTTGCTGTGATTATTTTCTACCTTGGAGCTGAAAAAGTAGTTTATTTCTATCCACCCATCACCAACAGATATCGTTATTTTGTGTTTACATTAATGTTGTTCTCCGCTTGTTTGGGAACGTGTCAAATTTAACACTGGATATCCTCTGATCCCCCGAGTGATGGTAGAACAAGGAAAATTAAGCCGTAGTGTGGGAAAGCACAATAAAACTGACGGGCTGCTGCCGCTGTTTTCTCATTATCTAAAACACATAATGAATATATGATATTTTATTTAACTTGCAGTTTTAAAAATACGATTTCATAAAATACGTTAAAACTTCAACCCCTATACATGTACCAGCACCGTCTCGAAGCAGATAAGTACACACAGGTGAAATAACGAGGCGCTTACTTTCGTGTGGGTCTAACCTATTCGATGATTGGCTGCGCGAGGGTCCGGGAATGGTGTTTTGTCTGACTGGCTATCGTGTTCTGTGAAGGAATCCCCATTGGTTGGGCTGCCGCCTTCACTTAAATTCCGAATCAGTGATATTAATCAGTGAAATAACATTCTCTGAAAGTCACTTGATACGCTACTGCTGACCGGCGAATCCATAGACTAAAGATGAGGTAGGCCGGTCTCTCTGGCTGCGCACAAACAGCCGCTATGTCTCTACACTGAACTGGTTTTTTGCCAATACAGCTTGCAAAAATGTCGTGGATTGGGTTTGAGGTCAGAACACTGTTTAGTAAACAAGAGCTTTTGGAATGTTTTTATACTTCCTCTAGCCAGTTTGTAATGCTTTTATATTAAATTAAAATGTAATAGTGCCTGTAATTTTAAAATTAAGGTATAAACAAACACGTTCATCACTGTCGACCATGAGACTGACAGTTGTGTTCCTTTAGGGTGGGTCAATGTTGGGTACATGCGCAGAAGACGAATAAGCGGCCTGCCTCATCTTTAGTCTATGGACGAACCAAGCAAATTAACTGGGAACAAGTAATTTATAGCAGTGGAATTCAGCCACTATATATATATATATATATATATATATATATATATATATATATATATATATATATATATATATATATATATATATATATATCAGTTGCTCAATTTTCACTGGTTTCACTGATTGGCTCAATTCTCACTGTATCAAGTTTAGTGTGTGGCAAGTGAGTTATCGGCGAATGGCTTTGCGACGTGTACGGAGTTACCTGGTTCTCGTCTATTCGTGCCAGGGCGTAGCTTGATTGGTGGGGGCGGCTAAGACGCTGGAAAACTTGAAAGTCGAGCTGCTGTTTGCTGCTGCGGGTGACGGTTCGACGGGGCCGTACCGCGGATCGTGCGAGCCTGGCCGAACGACAGTCCCCTTCCCTCCTCCACGTCATGATGCTTTCACTTGACCCGAGTGTCGAATTCCCGACGCCACTGGGCTCATCATCAGCGACTGTTTGAATTGATCGGAAGAATACGTTCTTTGGCTTCCAGGAGGTTCATCCACGTCTGAGGCGAGAGAATTGGTTGCAAACCCACGACTATTTAACCCTCACAAATATTGTCGTTAGCGGACACTCGTAGGAGATCTCACGATATGAGTGGATTTGCTAGCTATTGTAGACTAGTGGATCAAGTTTAGGGAAAATGACGTTGAAATAATTATGCAGAGTTTTCATATGGGGTTCTCACATAGGGTTTTTTTTATACATGCTGCTAAGTATTTTTCATGGATATTGTTTTTTAATTTATTATGTTTGGTTTTGTAATGCAGCACTTTTAATTAAAATATTTTCGCTTGTTTTTTCGTATTAGGAAAGATTGTCAATAAAAATTGTTTTGAAACTTTGCATGAGTTATCACAACGGGGGAATATCAGTAATCTAATAGATTATAAATTTTATATTTTTTTTAATTGGTGTATTTTGTATTATAGGCGGAGGAATCAAAAGAGGAATAAAGGTACTGAGTAAAATCGTGTGTGCGCATGTGTCTATGAATATATATAATATATACATACAATTAAATTTTTTCCTGTCATTTTGAAGTTACCCTAATGTTCTGTAACATCGCTGCAGTGAAAAGGATTTCCAATACATCATCTTGCCTCCAGCTAGGGAACTCATGGTTGAATTGATTAATGAGTTGGAGGCATAGTGTGTGCACGTGACACAGTGACTGAGTTCCCAGGCTGTTCCAGGAGAATTCATAGGGAATCCCGAGCCTCTGTTGCAGTCAGTAACGCCGATTTGTGTTTCTGTAGTTCGGGAGATGGGTTGTTTGACTTTTTTATCCGTAACTATGCTGTGTCTCAGTATCTATAAAACGACAACATACTGCTCTCTAGTGCAGCGGTTCCCAAACTTTTTTTGTCACAACACACATAATAAGCTCCTGTATCTTCATGTAACTTCGACTCTGTTAATATTTTTTACCTAGAATTTTGAACTCACAATGTTCTTATTTCCTTCACCTATTGTGAATGGCCAAGTGGTTTACATATTAAACTAAGTTCTAATAAGTAATTTTACAAAAACAAACTATGTTTTTGGCACAAAAAGACTGCACTTACCTAAAAAAAGGAGATGGGAATTGAAGCTTGTGTTCATCAAGTACTTAAGATAAGTTGAGAGTACACTGAACAGAACCATCTGCCATCCATGAGTTGAGCTGGTAGCGCTTATCCTCTTCCAATATCTTCATGCTTACCGTACCTCTCAACAGTGACACTACTGCAGATCAACCTCTTGGTGTAAGTCGTGGAAACTTTACTGCTTATTCTACTATTTTTTGTGTACAACGTTTACACAATATCCACGGTTATAATGATCATTTATATATTATTATTGATCATAAATTTCATTGCTGAGCTATTTCACGGAAACCTTATGAGGATTTGACGGGACACTAAAATTCTATAGGACACAGATTGGGAATCACTGCTCTTGTCTGTGTGGGGTGTCTGCACGGAGTGAAGATTGACTGCGTGTAGGCTCTCCTCGGTAGCTGGCGTGAAGCATATGTCGGTGCTGCTGCTTCGGTGCTGCTGCTACAAGACCGTCAGCAGTCATAGCGTCTCGGGTGCTACGAGCAACACAATATTTACGTACGATACGAATCTGTAATCAGCGGAAGAGCGCACGCTCATTGCTCACGCATAATAGAAAGAGACCCGGGAGTACAGCATTTCGCGAATTTTTTCGATAGCAAGGTAAGACATCACATACTTTTAGCGTTGTGATTGAGCCGCAGTTCTTTAGCCACCCCTTGGGTAGCTGTGAGCCAGTTAGAGCCAGGAAGGAACTGCGCAACCGATTACTAAACAGTCCTGTACGACCTTGCATTGTGGCAGTATCCAACAGACAAACACAGTTGACTCAGTTCTTAGCTGCTAACGGTTTTCTGAGCTCTTTTGAAAACCCTGATGGAGATTTACTTTCCTTCTAATTTTGTGTCTTTCTGCTATTAATTGGCATTGCCATGAACCATCTCACATTATTCATGCATTGTCCTAGTGAAAAAGTAAAAGTTTTAGGAAAGCGAATTTGTTGATATTATAGAAAGTCGTGCTCGTTTGTATATATAAAAATGCAGACTAGTAGCCATGCATTTAAACATTACGCTCTCAATCCAACGTAAAACCTTGGAACTATTTTCATTAATTCGCTACCAACTTAGCTGGGAACCTGTGTGTCAAGGTGCGCCGTAGCACATCCTATGTAGTTATGGGAAGTAATTTTTCTTCATGGGTCGATCTCAGAAGTGTTCACTTTACCGTGAACAGCTTTTACACAGACGACTGTTGAGCTTAGTCTGCTGGCAAATACTAGTAGTTGTTGAGACTATATTCCATATAGTCTATACGATTTATCCTCACATTTTTCTAATCAAACTTTTGAAACTTACCCAATGTATTAATTGTTTATAAAATATGTAAATATCTCAAGCGTTTTATAATTCACTTAATATAAAGTACCTTACTTTTTCGTTAAATTGAGCTTTTACCACTGTATAATATATGAATTATAATATTTCATATAATATAAAAAGAGAGAAAATAGGTGCGCCTAATAAGAAATAGTTCTTATGTAAATATTACTAAACTGAGTGCACACGATCGCAGTGAGTGAGTGAAGAGATTTGGGCGGCTCGTAATATCAAGGTCTTGAGACCCGATGAGGGTGAAGAGAGGCGAGGTATGTAGCAGCGCCGGAATGAAAGGGCAGGGGAACTGGGAGATCCCAGAGAAAATCCGCCAACCAGCGGCATCGTCTGGAACTATTCACATATGGGAGGCGAGTAGTCTAACCACTACACCACTGCGACCCTACGAACGCAGTGCGTTGACCCTTTAGTGTAATTTTCTGGAATTGGTTAAGGTTTGTAGCGTGATGCGGAGCAGTAGCCTAGAAGTAGAATTTTAACAGATCTTCAGACAAGTTGGAAGTAACCTCTAACAGCATTATAACTTGATCACGTGTTCGAGACAAATGAAAATGTGTTTGTTCTTGATACTTATGGCAGCAGTTGTTTATGAGACTGTAGTCCATATATCCTCGTGAACAGCTGCTGCCATAAACATCAGGGCCTAAAAATAATTTTAAATTTGTCTCGAAATACGAGACAGTGTTATGATATTAGTCAAAGAAAAATAGTTCAGATGCAACACCATATTTCTCCGAATATCAAAGTTATAAGAATCAGCAAATTATTGTTTAATAAATAGATATTTGCACCAAAGTTTTTTAGTTGTTTAAATAACTATATATTGTAATTATTTAAACTGTGGATTGGCTACAATGCGAAACTCTATTTATTATACAATAATTTGCTGATTCTGATAATTTAGTGAAGTGGAATTGCATGGGGTTGCATTTTATCCCTTTAAAAGTGAATAAAAGTGTTGAAAAACGGGTGATAATCGGATGTACCCATCAAAGTTTGAGGCACAACTGATTGGAGTAAAGGAAAGGACGTAGGGGAGTATTTGAGAGGAATGATTTAACATCTTGTAAGGCGCCCAAAAGCTGGAAACGCGTGTAGGCTCGTCATCCGACGGGGTTGGGTTGAAGGAGTTTGAGGATGTCGTGTGTGCACAAACGTGATTGGCCGCCAGGCGTCCCCGGCAATCGGCCTGAGTGCTCCCACAGGTGTGGTGCAGAACCCTCGTCCTCCTTCTACTTGGTCTGCCAACCACCTCCGCTCCCCTCCACAGCCCTCTGCGAATCAGCGTTTCTATTTCGTGGCAGGAAGGATATCTCCTGAAACAAGGGAGATACGAGAAGACATTTCTCCTTTTCTGTGTGTCGCCAATCTTCCCTAAAATTCTGAACTCCGTTAAGGCCGTTCAAGAACCAAAAATTTTCCCTTATATTTCAAAATATTTTATAATTTTAAGGGAATTATATCATGCATTGACTAAAGTGCAATATATAATGAACAATAAAAGTCACAGCTCTTGAAAACTTTTTTTTCCAGTAGTTGACTTACGAATTTGATTCGCACAAATTTCTGGCACATAAAACGAAATTTGGTATCATCTGAAGTGTTTCTTGACGTTACAGAAGTGGCATTTTGCAATTCCTTTGTTGAATTCTGACACTTCGTTCACATGTTTAGGGCTTAACATCTAGCTATTTCAATCCTTTATGTTCCACCTGAAAAGTTAGAATTAAAATATGGGCGAACCACATAACAAATTGCCAACAAATTTTCTTCATGATAGTCCCGTAACAGATTTTTAGTTGTAGCTAAACGTATTACTTTGTATCATTTTGAGATTTTGTACGAAAAGTGACGTATCTTTAAAGCTACTATAACTCGTTTCATTCTTTAATAAGCGTCATTTTCGTCCATCGCCATACATTTTCCGGGTATTATTCCATATCACAACGAAAAGGAATGTAGCCTAATATGCTAAGAATTGAAAGAAATAATTTTAACCTCTTGAACGCGGTTAAGGTGGAGATCTCGACTAATGTCACCAACTGCCCGGTATGTGTTTCCTCCAAGCAAAAATGTTCACAGCATTCAATTTAGAAATCTTGCGATATACGAATTTGGTGAATTAATTTCGTAATTTATGAGCAAATAGTTTTTATATTTTATAAAAATAACCGCGTGTTGGATAGGTATATGAAGCGTTTTTTCTACAAGTTGCAATTTATATTTATCAAGACTCTTTTAGAAACACTGTGTATTGTGATTTAATATTCTTCCTTAGTTTATTTTCCACTGCTGTAGCTTTTTTTAAATTATAAATATTGTAAAGGAATGTTTTTGCCCCACTTCGTGGCCGAGTATGCATCTCCGAGATGAGATTATGAGAGCCGGAGTAGAAAGTACAGACTGATAGCTACTGTTGTGTTGGCATTAGCAAAGGCGACTTCCTAGAAACGTATATTTTGTATGATATATGTGTTGGTTGCTATACATGTATCTCAGATAATAAATATTTTAGCGAAATGTACAATAATTAGAGATGGTGGTTTGCCGCGGGAAAAGTTTACTGTTTGCCAGGATTCGACACACTGTACACATGCCCGTCAGTTTTATTTCCTTATTGGCTGTGATGCTTGTATGAAGATACTGCCCCTTTTTACTGGACCAATGAGGATTTGATACGATAAGGCAGAACGTTCGTGATTGGCTTGCAAACAACTTAGTCGAGTAAAAACGTTGCCCATAGGCTATAATAATGAAAGAATAAACTAGTTAGAGCATTAGAGAAGGTATGGTGGCTAAAAAACGTTTCTAGATATTCCACCATCTCTAACAATAATACATCTGAGGTTGACAAAAATGTTACTTTGGCTCCATTAGAATGATTTTTAAAAGTGAATAATTATTGAAAGTGGCTACAAACAGCTTGTCCAGAGTTTTCCTGCACATATGCTTTAAGATAACTTAGAAGAACACTGAGTGGTGTCTGCAGTTCATTCTGTTGGTTCTCATCGTATGTAAGATATTTCATTTTTACAGGTTCAGTGTACGAGTAATTAAGCCACAGAGAGTTCATGTCGATGACTTCGAAGGCCGTGGGATGCTGCTTTCTAACGCCCTGGTTTGAACTTGTGAAGACTGGAATGTTTCGAAAACGAGCTGTTAAGAGTTACCCACACTACCCGAAGTAGAAACTTCCTTCCTACGATGAGTTACGTTAATTTTCTTTGGGGGGGAGGGGGGGGAATAAACATAAATTTTAGCAATGCTAGTGGGAAAGTACTAAATCACCTCATTTGGTTTTCACTTTTAAACCTTTTATACAACAAAAAAAATCCTTTTTTCAAAAACAAATCAAAGTCAAGCAAACAAACATTATGTAAGATTTAAAATATATATTCCGTTAAATAACCCGTTATTTTATGGGAATTTTTAACATTGTAGCATTGTTCGTTATAAGAAGTCTTCCACTGTCGAACGTTGACAGTGCGCCAATATCTGAATTGCTACATTGATAAAACAATAATACAGCAGTAATGCATGGGACTCTTTGTTTATGATGTTTCCTTGATATGTATATAAAAGCATACATTTATTCGAAATGTTTCGTATTCTTTTACGATTCTCCATGACATGAGAATAAATTATGATATTTTCGCTATGTATGATTTATTGTTGGGACGGTGATGGAACAATTCTCCCGTTCTTTATTCCACCCTTACTTTCATTCACCCGTCCGTTCGTCAGAACAAACTTTTGCAGTAGATCTTGAACTGCATTGTTACTTGTCTGCAATAAATCCAGTTGGCTTTGTCTTTAAGTTCACACATAGTTTAAGCATGTAATGACTCTTAAAACATTGATAATTTAAGAAATGAAAACGTTCTGTATAAAGGATACCAATAGTATTACGTGTGTGGTTTACAAAACATTTATGTATTATAATTTCCTGAAATTTATAAATTTCGAACTGGGGCATAAATTCTATAAATAATTGCAAATGTTCAATCCATGTCTTAAAGTTACTGTGAACATTGTAGTTTCGTTATATATGGTGGTTAAATATAAATAGATAACTTTCCACAGTGCTAGCCACAGCAAAGAGGATAGTGGGAGCAACAGGTGGGACGTTTCGAGAATTTCAATTTGTTCACGTTTGTGTATATATGAACATATTTGTTCTTGCCATTTTGTTCATACGTGCTGTTTTCGTTGATACTTCCAGTATTTTTGGAATTTCGTACACATGCCTACACCAGCCTAATTATTTTCCTGTCTTGCTTATTCTAGTGTTCCCCAGTATCAAATTCTACAGAATAATTAGATATAAGTAATCCTGTTATAATAAAATATTTGTTGTCAGCCAATTCCGCTAGTTTTCCGTTGTTTTTTACAAACTTGGTGGTTAAATTTATTTGTGTTATTGTGTTTCCTCAGATTTACGACTAAGTGTTGCCATGAGGTATTTCGATATTATTGGTTCAATTGTTCACTCAGGCCAATTCCAATAATCATTCAAATATCACATAGTGTAACTTATTGTTTGAGTGCTCGCAATTGATATATGCCACTGCATTAGGATGCCTTTACACCCAAACCTTTTGCCACTTCATCCAATCTACATTTAAGCTGGAATCATATCCGACCCTCGGGACCGTTACCTCTTTCAATCTGGAAATGTTGTTTTACTTTTCTGAAAATCTTTTCCAATAGCCTTAAAATACTTAAAATTGAAGCATAACTTATAATCAAGGACAGAATTATTTCGCAAACTGATTAGAGGACAAGCTGCTGCCCTTAAGGGTGTTGGACCCCATAAAATGAGTAATTTTATTTTTGTACCAAACATTGTCGAGCTTGTACGCATTGAATGTGACGACATTTTCCTAGAGTAAAAAAAAATTACACTTTTTATTGTTTGAATAATTTTATGTCGAAAAGATATTTTTCTTTTTTTTTTTTTGCTGCAGTTATAATAACAAATACTAACACAAGTGTACAAATGAAAAAAAAAATTACAAAGCAAACAAATGCAATGGACTACTACCGCGTGAAATAAATGCCATCGCTAAATAACAAGCCATATATATATGAAAAGTTGTTAAATATAAAGAAATGTTTTCATATTTTTAACTTACTTTTTTTAATTTATGAACCGTTTATTTGGTAATTACATATGTCACACAGTAGCCTATAGCAGAAGTTCACTTTGTAAATTTTTTCCTTTGTACAACTTAGCTAGTATTTATTATTGTGACTGTAGCATAACAGAAAAAATTGAATTTGACATTAAATTATTCAAAAAACATAAAGTGTAAATTTTTTTTATCGAGGCAAATGTCATCACATAAAATGTGTACGAGTTGAACAATGTGTGGTACAAAAATAAAATTGTTGCCGTAGTTGATTGGTGTCCCAAATCGTTAAGCCCCATTACAGAAGTGTTAAATGTTAAGAGTGGGATGAATCCCCGTGGGAACACCGCGGCCAAGGTCAAGAAGCGAGGGAGCGATACGGGCGACACTAACACGCACGTGTAGCACCTCATCGCTCCTATGCGCGACGCGTACAGTGTTTCCGACGTAACTCTGTACTGTGCATATTATATATGTGACAATGGGGCTTTATTACACGCGATGAAATACCACAGATTAAACTAAGCCCGTATCTTTGTACTTTTCTCTTGCCGCTTAAGGAAACTGCATATGCAAGCATTAAAAATGCGATATTTGACCATTGCGACGAATTTTTTCTCGCATACACTTAATATGGCAAAAGTAAAAACAAATATGGGCGTAGATAATAGTTTTTTTTATCTTTTCTAACAAAAATTCTTATTTGCAGAACATTTATTTACCGAAATACATGCATTCGCCCAAACAACTGTTGCACAAAAAATGCGGGTATCCATCCCACTCTTAAAAGCTCTTCATGATAAAGGAAGCACTTACAAAATCAATTTTTGAAAAATGTTACTGCTCCTACCTGCGTATATTTTAACGGGCAGGCTGACTGACACGCCTCCAGTAAAGTTGGCAACGACGGAAAGAAAATAGTTTCACATTTTAGAGTTGAAATCTGCAAAATATTTACATTACCGATAATTCTTACAGTTTCACTTAAACGATGTCCGCATAAAGTGGTTAGGTCCATGGCAATGTTAAGTGTATGTACTGTGGCCCAGTCGCCGCAGTTCCTAAGTCACAACTTGAACTACCCAACGTGACTCTGTACGTAGTGTCAAAGTAATCAGGACGGGAAGGGTTAACTGAAACGTTTCAGCAAAAATATGGTGTATTTGTTGATAATTCAGCTGTCGTCCTTGTTCGCACTCTTTCTGGAGAGGAGGGCACTACTAATACCATTAACGTTTTTAGAAATTCGTTTAAAAAGCATTTACTATAACTTTTGGTATACTTAGTTAATGTTTTCTCCACGTATATTTGCCAATTTCCAAACTTTACATACAACTTTAAACTCATTTAAAATGCCCCTTCACCTCAACTTCCAAAACCCTGGAAATGGCTTATTTAAAAAAAAAAACCTTTTAAAATTCTACAAACACTTTAAAACAGCTAAACTCTGCTGGGAATAAAATCAAACTGCCTTAAAACTGCAGGATCTACAACGATGATTTTCAAAACAATTTAAAACAAGCTTAAAATCATTTAAAACACGCATTTTAACATAAATATCGGAAAACACAGGCACCTTGATTGTGCTAACACCAATAAGATATTTAAAATATCTGCACACCTGTAGGAACTCATAAAACATTTTCATTTAACATAAACTCCCTCTATCCGGAGTTTTCCCAATACACCTTTAATAAGGAAGACCACCATGAACCTTAAAATGGCCCCTCTAACTCATTTCAAAACTTTTACCAGCATTATTAAAACAACTCGTTTTCAAAACCTTCCTCTCGGGTACTCCTGCAAGCCCACTTGGCTGCTACCCCAAGGGAAACACTTAAAAAACACTAAATGCAGTATTACTCTTACTCCTCTCACTTCACCGTGCAGTGTAATTACACTAAAAAATTCCGATTAAAACAAACTCTTATAAAAGTATACTGGAAAACCCGCCCCACTGAGGTACTGGTCTCTTTTTTCCTCCTTTTACTACTCTTTTCGCCCTTCAATACCCGGGGAACAAACCCATGTATTTTCCCATAAAAGATTCAACATCACTCTCCAACGTTTACAAACCACTCGATTCATCAGGCTGCGGATACTCTCACCACCGAACACTTGCCCTATAACCTTCTCTCAACACACTCATCACACTACCAAAACAGTTAGGGGATATTGTCCGCACCGACACTTTCGTGAAGGCCGCCCACTTCAGCACTAACTACTCTCCACACACACCACACTGGTGAAAGAATGTGACGGGATATTCTCAATACCACCGAGGTTTTTCCTTTATTCCACCCAACAACCACATACATCTTAATTTCGCAAGGAAACACGAAAAACACTAAGTCAGAGGCACCTACCTCCAGAATCAAAGGCATTAAGCACGCCTCACAGAAAAATTTGGTCACCAACTTCAGCTGGCCAAAAACTAGTCCTGAAAATTACGAGCCAATAAAAAGTCTAAGTCACAATCTCGGCCTGCCAAAACCTATCATCCATCATCGTTGCCTCGCATAATTATTCTAAGTCCCCACTGAACACTAAAAAACGCAAATATTTTCTAAGTCCGAAGATTCGTTGAATACTTATCTCTTCTAAAGGCAGCTCGCGCACCACAATATATACACCAAGAAAACCCACACTCTCAAGCTCCCCCTTCCAAGAGACTGATACCTCAGCGCACCCTATACAATCAGCGCACTCTTTTCGAATACAACGCCCTCTTCATTGCCAATACTTTCTGAGTGCCCGAATTCGGACAGTCAATAAGTGCGAAAGGCACATTTCTATAAGGAATGCCTGTGAGCCCGCAACCCACCACACATGACGGTTGTGCTAGACATCGCTCTCTCATCCGCAGGCGTTCATATTTATCTAGAAAGAGACATTTCTGAGCACATATTCACACTTGTGACGGACATCCCGTCACAGTATCCTGGAAGAATACAATGTGTGTGCATACAAGTATATCTTAAGTGGGGCTTTCTAAAATGCTAACTTTACCGTGAACAGCCTTCAGTAACAGAATATTCTGTTAGTTTATTGGAATCATAGTTTGGGAAAAATACAAAATATTGTTGTAGTGGTTCTATATGTTTTGTAGTAGGAACTCGGTACTCGTCTGCAGTAACCATGCGTAGTACAGTAGGAATTAATGTAACTACAGATAGGAATAGAAGAAACAGTTTGATTTATATCACATACAAGCTACTTTGAAAATATTTAGATGTCACTGACTACCTGTAAGACGGCTGTCCATATTCGAACAGTCTATATGGTTCCTACAACCTCACATTTTTTCTTTCTCAGTGCAGACCTGCAACTCGGAGCAATAAGCGATGACAGGAACACGGCATCTGGAGAAACTCGCGAGTTTAAGCGGGACCCAAGGGCGACTTTGGATTGCTAAAGGAAGGGGCCGGGGGGGGGAGTCGTCGAAACTGACCTTTCAGCCTGCCCGAAGGGATGCGACGTCAATTCAATCTGCAAGTTTAAACCGCTCGGCCAGCCTGTCTGTCCCCCCGGGGAGCGAGCAATTACCGCTCGGCCTCGGCGTGTCCGAACTCGACAATCCCGAGAGCGAAGGGGGCACGCTACTCCCCCCTCACCAAACCAACCTCGGCCAACAACAACACACGACGACGTAACTCGTCATGCAGGTCGGCGAGTAATTAGTGGACGGGAGACGACGAGAAGTTATGCTGAAACACGTCCCGCTGCATGGCCTGCTGGCCAGGATTTCCAATAATCGGAATGGTGAGGGGGTGAAATTCTCGCGAGCTACTGGCGAGAAACCCCCCCCCCCTCCTCCTTATATACGCACACCGTGGTTAATTAAGGGGCACTCTAGGGAGTCCTACTTGGGATTTACTTCCCTATATATGTTTTATCACTGCGACCTAATACGTTAAAACAGGTAGGCCGCGGACATGATGACGTGAGCCAAGCGTCAACCGAGATAAAGTTTCGTAATAGAGAGGGGGGCGCAGGAGTGAGGGAATTGGCTGATTTTCACCGCCAACTTCTGTGAAGATCGTTTCACTGTATACGTTGCCCGTGATATTGACTGAGTAGTCTAGAAATCCCTATTTATGAGATACATCTCTGCAAGTTGTGTATATTTCCGACTATGCTAAATTATCAATGGCGCGGATCGGATGTAATAATTCTTGCGCTGATTAAGGTCAAATGTGACATTTTTAGGGAGATATGAATATGCATCCGATATTCTAGATACTAATCTTACGTGCAGGAATCACAGGAATCAGATACAAACTAAATTTAATAAATTCTATGTATGTAAAAGGTAATTCCGGGTTAGATGCCCCACCTAAGGGAAAATGGGCTGTAAGATTTTTCAGGTTAATGTAGACAAATGTTAGTTCATAAGAAAATACAGGAAATTCAATCCTTTTTGTGTATCATAACAACAAAGGTCTCGCAAATTAAACATTATCACTTTAACACTTTGTAAAACGGCCATCTCTCCCGTGTGCCCGGTTGAGTTGCCCCACGTCCTCGGGATAGATGCCCTGTTGAATTTTTAGAAAACAATCACAAGGTAAGTGTGTCTGAACGCCCAAATATTAGGAAAATTTTTGCTTAAGCAAAGTAAACGCATCAAGTATTAATTATATATGTAAATGTAACTGAAATTGTTACTGACAATCGAAAACTGCTTTAAAAAATAAAATATGAGAATTAGTTTACGTTATAAATTAAAAATATTGTGATATACTGAAGTTAACATATTAAAATTTTAAAAATTTATAACTAAATAATGATATAGAAAACCTGGATCAGATTGCATTATAAGAAAAACCATTTTACTTAGTTCCTTATTTGTTTTTTGGTCTCTTTTCTTTCCTACCACAAATGTTTCACATGTTGCCGTACATTGTGCACGATTCGTGCAACCACTTCGCACAAATTGAGAATTTTATCCACTCTCCTTTTTCCTTTGTTTTGTAATAGTTTTCGCCGCACTCGATGTAGCTGTCATCTTCACTGCAGCTACTCTTGTCGTCGTCGTCTTCGTCATCTGGAACTCGAAGAGATTTCCTTTTGCGAGTTTTCTCTGTTGTTGACTTTGCCTTTTTTGAATCTCAGTAGTCAGGTTTGCTGCTGTACAATTCGACTCCGTTGTTGGAGTTTTCCGTTCTTTATGCTTTTGAATATGGTCTTCAGATGTAAGAACTGTAGCTGTTTGTTTTCTTCCTTTTCGGTACCTTGGTTCCATTTGTGGAAGTGGTGAAATCTGATGCAGTATTTTCGTTGGGGTTTCTTTAGACGTTCCAGCTGTTGGCTATTTATCACAGGACTGAGATAAATTTATGTAAGTATTTATAGGGCTGTTCATTTAGTCGCTTATGCTAAAGAAGTGTTCAGGAATAGCATTTTGGTCAACAGGGAACACCCCTGTTTTTCTGAATCCATTAACCGCGGTATTTACTGAAGCGGCTTTGTTCCAAGTCCTGCCAATAAAATCGCCAACCTGAATCCGATAAATCGTTCGTCCTGGATGATAGAGATTCCACTTGCTGGCTTCTTCTTTGAGGTAGTGTTTGCAAAGGCTTAAAGAAAGAGCTTGCGTAGTGTGACTCGGAAGACATAAAATTATAATGTCATGCTGGTTAGCAAATTCAAGCAACTCATAACAATTGACATGAGAAGCATATCCATCGAGAAGCAGGAGAGTGGGCGACAAAATGGTTTTGCAACCATTTGAAAAAAAAATCTCACTACGGATATATGAGTATTTTTCATTCATAAAAACTATAAACCAAGGGGGAAGTCCTTCAGAAAATTCTTTATTTTCTCGAACACCCTTGAAAATTATTGCAGGATGAATAAATTGCCCCTCGGCATTGCAACAAGTTATTACTGTCATATTTTCTTCTCTTTCAGTAGATGTCAATACGTGCACATCCTTAGAACCTTTGGTGGCAATATCCTTGCCTGCGAAATTGTTGAGTTGGAGGCCTGTCTCGTCCATGTTAAACACATGCCCTGGTTTTGTGTGCAAGTCGTATTCTTCATGAACTTCTGACAAAAGTTGAAAAAACTGGCCAACAGCTTCTCTGTTCAAACCGTCGCTTCTTGCTACAGATAGTCCTTGAGATTGCCTGATACTCAGCTCCAAGTGCGTCGGCAAATTTGTAAGCTAAAAATCTGATGTTTTCTCGGGTAGGTGCGAAACCAGCTTTTTCTAGCTGTTGAATATGCCTAACAAGACGTTTCTCATTTTCAGTTCCAAGCACACCTTGTGGACCAAGAGGAATCGTCACCATGTTGCCAGACTGTTTCCGGCATCGAAGAGTTCGAGAGGGAATGCCATAATACATTACAGCTTCATTCACTCCGATTACTCCTGCTTGTAATCTAGCGATGACTTCTTTCAAATTGCCTTCCGTCCATGTCTCTCGGGCTGCTCCAGTTTTCTAACGTTTATATTCGGTAGGCATAACTCTAAATATAATAAAGTAATACAAATTATCTTATAGTAAATAGGTAAACTTACTTGGAGTTGTTGATGAAAAAGTTAAATACTTATTATGTAGGCCTATATTATTAGAACGCTCCAAAAGGCACTTCTTCAAAATAAAAATCTGAACTACTTGTGTATTTCCAGAAAACAAATTTAATTTAAAAATAATTGTTGGGGCATCTCTTCCAAGTGTAAGTGGGACATCTGTCCCTTAGTCCGGGAGAGATTCCCCTGCGGGAGCTCTGGATAATACGGTTACAAACATGGCTGTCATGACACCAACAGTAACTACGAAATCGCCAGTGTGCGTCCTGATTGATTACATATCAACTTATACTCAAGGAAAAATCCCACGCAAATGTTTAAACAGTTGTCTTATAACACGTGAGTCAAATGCTTCTTCCTCGTACCTCAATTCGTGTTGTAAAACACGTGAAAATAGCTTTAAACGACGCAAACTTTTACTGTGGTTCCTTTTCGCTTCGGCCAACTTGGCGTACTGGAGACAGAAGCGATCTAGCGAGTACTCCGGAAACTACGTCTACTGAGGCATCAATACCGGTGGGGTGTCACACCCGGAATTACCTTATGTGTGTCGTGTATGCGTGTGTGTGTGTATATATATATATATCGCAGATGGCTGCAGTCGTCCCTCGCCTCTCCGGAATCGCCATTTTATGTCGCACGAGACGCCAAACTCACGGCTCTTCATTACTCACACTTCAGAGGCCCGCACGTGGTTTTCATACTTGAGGTAGGTGCCGTCTAGAATTTTCTCGTTAATCCAAGATGTTCTGGAAAAAAGTATTAATGATAACGACGACATTCCTGCGTGATGAACGGAGAAATGTGAGCTTCTCAGGGTCAGCGAGGCGCGAGTTTGCGATAAATTTATCGTTGTGTGCGGCGGCATCCTTTATGATAGGCCGCTCACTTCGTCTAACGTTACAAACTTGAACTCCAGCTTTCGGCGCCTTCCCACGCGAGGGAAACACTGGGCAGCGACACGCAACAATATATTATGACACCTGAGGGATTTGTGTTATTGTGAACAGAGATTTTTCAGTAATGTAGTGAATATGCTTTAACTGAATAACGGCTTCCTGCATTAAACGATGTATCTATCAACAAAGGGCACCAATCTAGCAAAAACTCAATTTCGTCTAGTTTCATCGACAGAAGGTTTTTTTTCTTTCAATTAATGAATAAAATATTTTGTGTATTTGGTTATTTATAACGGCATATATTTACAAGACTCGCTGGTTTTTCTACAGGCAGGGAATCACGAAAAAACTTCACTGTTTAATATGTTTTCCCGTGATTTACATTTATATATGTACATATTTGTTTAAAATGCTTTAGTTTATTATCTCGAAAATTTCCAATTAAAAGATCGTGGTTGTTAACGTGCAGCAGATAAAGGAGGATTTGTGACACAATTTTGATACTTCACATATTACCTACCAGACGCCTGGACATGCCGATGGCGTACGCGGTAGTGCAATAGTATTCCAGTTAACCTGAAGCCTTTCTTATGCGGAAAAGCAGAAGAAAAAAAAAGAATGGGAGTTTGGAGAGTAGAGACACCAGGACTGACCTGTTGGGATGCAATGAAGTGTCGCTTTCTTCGTGGGCGAGGCCTAGAAGCGTGGGAGTTGTAAGGGCGATATTGCTGTCCGTCTTTAGACGCAAAGCACTCAACTGACTTTCAGTCACACTATAGTTGTCACTTTCTTCAACACCAACGACCTTGCGACATCAGGTATAATATTCCCTATTAACATCATAATTCACACTAAGAATATTACCAAATCGCAGTATAGAGGCACGTATACATCCAGCTCATCGCCTTGCACCAAACCTTAGGATTGATGTAGCGGCTGTGAATGAGCTTCCTTAAGCCCCTGTCACACTGTCAAATTCTTTCCATCAACTATATTTGACAATAAAATTTGAGGACAAAATACTTCCATCCAATTTTTCATTCCAACAAATTTTTACAAATAATCTTGAATGTGTTGAAAATGTGTCACACTGTCAAATTTTTTTATTTGAAGAATCTAATTATAATGTTATTTTAAAACATTTTTATAGTGATATATTGCTTTGTGTTTTCCATGGTGTCCATTACAGGAAGAAATGTAAGTATTATTGTAATTTATTTTTCGTTTCTTTACTAAATTAAAATTTTATGTATAAGATATGTTTCCCGTACAATGAAATAGATGCCTCTGAGTTCATAATATTATGTATAATATTCACTTAAAATAGCATTCACGCCCAGACAGCTTCTACATAAATTAATTATCTTCATAACGTAATTTGTTTCCAGCAATTGTTCGTTATTTTAGGTTTCCTGACGTCCATTTTTGTCGGGCACGATTCTGTTTGGCTGATAACGTCAAACATTAAATAAATTTTATAAACCGTCCAATTTTCAAATATTGATGGAAACTGAAGGCATCCAACTTTCTCAGACAAAAAAGGCGGTGTTTATGACGTTTCAATGATTCATAACTGTCCAACTTTATTTGACCAAACTTATTGGAAGCAGTTAGATGGAAAAATTTGACAGTGTGATAGGGGCTTTAGGGCTTACGTCCAACATGCCATGAAAACAATACATCGCCAGAAGATATTATTATCCACGTAAAGTGCATCGTAATATTCCTAGTGTCAATTTTTATGTTGATAGGGATGATGATACATGCTGTAGCAAGATTGTTATAGTGTTGAAGAGAGTTATAATTTGTTGACTTATATGTACAGATTCGGTCTGGAGGGTATAACAGTTAAAGCTGAAAACCCAGCAAGCAGATAAGGTAATGGTTATCTCAAGGTCATGGACTTCGAAAATTTCACACCTATTATCGCTTATACATGATTGAACGCGTCACGCCACAGTAGTATGGCTATATGTGACGCATATGTGTGCTGAAGTTCTGTAGGCCGCTAATGAGAACCACTGGACCGATTTCGTTCAAACAAACTTTATTGGCATTTATGCATTATACACAAGCTCTGCATAGCCAAGAGTATGCAAATTTCCAGTTTTACCAATTAGTTTCCTATAAATCCATATTTAATCACCTACCTCAAACTTCATCTTCTTATAAGAAAAACAGAACAATTGATGAACAAATACTAATTACAACAGTCAGATTAACAACACCTTCGTGCACTGTCACACTGTCTTCTAACAAATTCTGTCATGTCGATTCGTTTTAACCAAACTGGTAAACGTCAGGTTACCTGCATTGTGACGTTTACGAAAAAAAAAAACATAACTCCAAAAGTCAACTTCCAGCTTTAGCTGTTATGCTCTGCGATAACAGTTGTGAAATTTTTCTAAGTACATAACATTGAGATAACGATTACCTTATCTACTTGCTGGGTTTCGTTTCTAGTGTATTTATGTTATCTAAGGTTGGCATATTACCAGTTGCATGTTACGTGCAAAAGTTTCGTAACTCTATGTGTATGGCGTAATAATAAAGACAAAGATATGCTGCAAATCCTTATGCTATCATAAGTATCATCTACCGGAATCTTCATACCCATAATGATTGTGAAAGATACGTATTAGCCCTTTTTACCCTTAAAAAATGCACATTATAAACGGAAATAGGAAACGAGCTTTAAAAATTTATTTAATGCTATTCGTATGCCAACAACGCTCAAAATATATTATCGGCTCTCACGGCCTCGCTTTTGTTAGCCGCCCACATCTCTTCACTCATTCACTCAAAAATATTGAACGTGTATTATATTCTTTATTTTCTTTATTAATTTGTTCAACACGACTAAAAATCTGCACTCTGTTTGAAGGTCCTGGGCAGACTCACCTGTAAGACAGTGAGCTACTCTCATATTTTATAAAGGAGTAGAAATTATTTTTCCATATGTACTTAACAAAAAATACTCATTCGCGATGTAGCAATTTATTTAAGAAAGATGAAAGGATTGTAACAATTTAAGCACTGATGTTAGAAACACAGTCGAGAAGTTTTCGAATGTAATAATAGAGGCGCAGCTTAAACACACGGAAACACATGAACCATGAGACGTAAAGGCTGTTCACGTTAAAGTGAGCGCTTTAGAATTCAACCTTTAAAAAACGTTATTGCCCATTCCATCCTATATTTTAACGGATACGCCGACTGCCACGCGCCCAGTAAAGTTGGCATTAACGGAGAGATGGTAGTCACATGTGTTAACGTTAAATTAGAAGTGTTAAGTAAACATTTGTGAATACTTGAGTATTTTATTTTACTTATTTTTTGTAAGAATAAAACATTTTTAAATATTTACTTTCCTAAACACTTTACAGTTGCCCTTGACCGACGCACGAATAAAGTGATGATACCAGTGGCAGTGTTAATGTTACATATGGCGGGAAAATATATACACAAAGTGCATACAAGTAGATCTTAAGTAGGGCATTAAAAAATGCTCATTTCACTGTGAACAGCCTATAATGGGTATCAGTCACGGACTAAAGATAAGGTAGACCGTATTCGTCTTGTCCACATGCACCCAACATCGACCTACCCCAAAGTCACATGGTCAACGGTGATGAACGCGTTTGTTTATGCCTTTATTTTTAAATGATAAGCACTGTTATATTAAAAAAATACTTTTTTCGGCAATAATTTAATCACACTGTGTTACAAATTGGTTAATGGAAGTATAAAAATATCTCAAAGTATATGTTTACGAAATCTAACCTGGAATAAAAATCACGCGGTTTTTGCTAGCTGTATTGGAAGATGAATAGTTCAGTGTTGTAACACGGAGATTTGTTGTGCGCAGCCAGCGAGATCGGTCTACCTCGCCTTTAGTCTAAGATTCCAGAGTGGCGCGAGACATATCGCCATCTTCACGGGAGAAAGCCAAGCACCCTCGGACGCGTCGAAACAGTTTTCCTCGCAAAGTGACGAAGTTTCAGTCGCTTGTTGTTTTTTTTTTTTTTTATAACGCGCTCTCGCTCCTCATTGCTATTCAGCGAGAACACGCGGGGTGACTTTGTCCTCGCGAAGATAATGCGCGTCGAGGAAAAACATCCTATCCCTCCCCCCCCCCCCCTTCTTCAAGGCATACTTTCCAAGATCGGCGGCGGGCGCCCCGACCAAGTTGAGTCATATTTCTGGCGGGTTTCAAAAGCCCCGGCGACCGGGGCTGGCTGCTGAATGCGAAATGTTTTTTTCTCCTTCTTCTACTTCTCCTGCTTCTCCTCCTCTCCTCCTTCTTATATCCCTACCTGCGGTGAAAAGTTGGCGGCCCTGCGACGACGGGCGGTAAATTCCTCGCTTCACTTTCCGAAACCCACAAACTTGACGCATAGAAGAAAACTCCTCCCCCCCCCCCCAACATAACCCCTTGTGTCTCTGTCTTCTTTGAGGTTCTCCCACCACAACACTTTCAGAATAATTTTTTTTTTGGGGCATTCTACCCCGGGCCGCTCTGCTGAACGGGTGTGGAAACAGTTCGAACCATCCCCGGCGGGACACGGAAAGAAACGTTTGCTTCGTTCACATGTGAGCATGGTTGACTGAAATTTCTACGATGTTTATATATATATATATTATTCATTTATGAATATAAGAAACGTTCGTTTTTTTTTAAATATACGAAAACTACCACAGGCAATAAGTTCGTAGACTAGCTGGCGCCTCGAGCAGTCACGCACCGCAGAGCCCGTATATTATTTTGTAGCTGACATCCAAGACGAGAAGACCGTTATATATTAAACTCTTGAGTGTCTGAGGTTTCAAGTAATAATAACGAAATATGTAGAAGCTAATATGTTTCCCAGGAGCACTAGGTTGGTAAGGAAATAGAAGAATTGAGAAGACATTACGCAGATATGAAATAGTTTGAAATGTTCAAAGTTATTAGTTTTTTAAATATTAACGTTGTTGAAAATGGTTGTTGTAGGCAGTAGACTCTAGCGATCCAGCGACATTTTGCATGTTGTTGGTGTCCTTAGCGGACCACGAAGTTTCATAAATGCACTCCAGTTAGGAAGAAGTGGCTGTTTTTCTTATTTCTGAATATATTTTTAAATTTAATATGGATGGTATAATTCCCCGGGCAGTATCACAGAGCGTATTCAAAGGGCGGCGCGCGTGATTTCGTTACCCAACCTCCAACTCCTGGCAATGTTCTAAGAAACTCTTTGAAGTGTACCACGGGAGTGAGTACTCATCTTAACAGTATGTTTGGACGTGAATACGTCCTTAAATTTGCAACCATATTGGGAGGCAATCCAGAAAATCCGAAGATAAGACAATCGGAGGATACAGTTTGTCATTGCCGCTCCGAATCTATCGTCTACATTGAAAATTCAATTACACCTCTCGATTGCCAAAGGATCAAAGAATATGTTACGTTGAACGAGGACTGCGAAGCATCGCGTGTGGTGGGCTTCTTATTGGGGGGGGGGGGGGTGTGGGGGGGAGCGCTATTTTGAGTTCGTTTCGCTGTGTCTCATAACTTCCGCGTAGCATAACTTTTGACTAGGAGAAGCTGCGACACTCGTTTAGCTTTCAATCTATAGCTCTCACCAAGATAAATCGTTTTTGTGTATAAACCATTTATGCGGCGTGGCTGTGGTGACATTTTATACGTTTAATGTAAAAAAAAAAATAAAGAAAACTTAACACAATTTCGGCCACCCGTCAAAACGCCAAGTTGAAATACATAAATCGTATACAGTAGGAAAACGCATCTCAAAAGCAATTCAGTGATACTTATAAAACCCCATATGATCGAGTGAAGGGGTGACGGGAACGTAAAATAAACATCAAGGCGTCCGAGCACGTCAACGTAGACGGCCGTATACCCCAACACAGGCAAATCCAATTTTTTCTCATTAAAGTAAACCTCAGTATAATTCAGGTGTACAGTACCGCCCTTTGGCGCTAGCATCATTTTCTTGCCACACGCAAAATTAAAACCTTTGCCTCAGATCTGTTGACATTGTTTCATTTCAGCCGTTGATCTTTAGGATCTGCATTACCTAGACAAAAAAGAGGCTGCCGCACTAAAGAACATTTTTATGGTGTAGTTTCCGGTGCGCGATTTTATTTGCAACTACAGATTACGAAAGTCAGCAATTTGTATTTCTTTGTCAAAAGTATTCAGTTATTTTTCCCACGAGTAGCCACGAAACGGCTTGCCAGTTCCTTTGTATAGCCTGTTCACTGCAAAATGACCCTGCTTAAGATCTACTTTCATGAGCATTGTGTCTTCTTCCGCTTTATGTAAAATTAACATTACCATGAGCCTCATCGCTTTATTCTCGCGTCGATCAAGTGAAACTGCGAAATTATTACAAACGAAAATATTTTGCAAATCTGCTCATTTTTACAATTCGATAAATTTAAATTTAAATACAAGTGAAAGAAATAATTTAAGTTATTACAAATGGTTACGTGACACTTTTTATTCGACGTTAAGATATGGAACTATTTTCCATTATTTGTTAACAACTTTACTGGGTGCGTGTCACTCATTTCTCGCGTAAAATATATGCAGGCAGTGTCGGTGACTTTTTTTCTAATGTTGATTTCTAAAGTGCTCACTTTATCGTGAACAGCCTTTAATGAGAGTACGCATATCCTGACTGCAGATGAGTGAAGCCTCGTGCACTGAGAATAATGTTTTGTTGAAATCAAACAAAGTTTGTTTGGCGCAACAAAATTAATTGATTTTATAGAGGCAATTAAATATTTTGCTGTTGAAACCAAATTATTTTGTTGTTCCTATTTGTTTACCACAAACAAATATTTGGTTGGTGCAACTAAAGATTTGTTTGTCTCTACGTATGTTAAACAATTTCGTTTAATGTTTAAAAAAACTCTCGAGGCGAGACTGGGATTCCAACCCGCATCAGCCATAACTAGGCGCTGCATTGCGCTTTAGCAACCTCGGCTAATGTGAATACTGGTGAAATTGCGATATTTTTTAATAAATACAGTTCAAATACTGGACAACTTGCGCAGTGTTTGAAGTTTTACATTTTTCCTTTAAAGATTATTTTTTAACTTGTTTTATTAGGGTGTTTATACCTTTAATAAGCATCAGTAAATGCACTAATGGTCACTGTTACAATGTTAATTGTCACAAAAAAATACAAGCAAGCTCTCGAGCTGTATTTTCGAACGAAGACATTCAAATGAGTAACCAAACAAATATATACAGGTGTATTTTTTTTTAGAGGAAAGAAAACAACTTGTTTTTCAAGTTTTGTGTACTCAACAAAACTTTTTTGCTGCAACTAAATTTATTTTTGACCCTATACAAACAAATCTTTTGTTGGCTTTTCTCTCAGTGTGTCTGGTTGACAACTGCAAGCTGCGGAAGTGTCATCTATTTTATGGACTGCCGTTGTCAGGCGTTGACTGGTGAAACACTTTGCTAGCCAGTAACGCCATCTTGCTGGCGTGTGTGGTAGGTGCTCGCGGTATAACCAACTATTTCACCTCTGTTTACTCAAGAACTGTGAGGTATAGACTGTTCTCTTGAAATTGAGCGATTCTGAACCACCAGCTCTCCCACAAGCTGCAAACAACAAGCAGTTAACAGTTTACCAACTGTTAGCAATAGTGGCGAACGTTCGCATTTATGACTGTCAGTATTTCGTATATGGTTGACAATCAGGTCATATAAACAAAAGTGGTATTACCTATTTTTATAATAATCGTAACATGGGTCAATGCTCTTAAAGGCTGTTCACGGTAAAGTGAGCACTTTTGAAAGCCCTCTCGTTTGGAATAATAGTCAATAAATATATTTTATTTTGACCTTAGGCGTTAACTTCAGAATGCAGTGGAATATACACAATGTGTTTATTACTTACATGGCAATATTTATTTAAAAAAGTGGCTAGAGGATAGAAAAATGTCCGAAAGAAAAAAGTAACTAGGACGTCAAAATTGCTCACTTTATCGTGAACAACCTATGCAATGATTGTTATAATTAAAAAAAACGTCCCACAAGCAGACGATACACGAAATGCTACCACTGCTGGTAAAATATTAGCAGCAAGCTAACGGGCCATATTTACGGCATTCCAACGGTTGTTTACTGCTGGGGACATACAGGGAGCAAACTTGTGGGCCACTATGGTATACTAACTGTCACATACTGCCGCGGATGCGTTAGTAGCATGCTAATGGTACACGTATGGCCTACCAACTGTTACTTACCGCTGGGTATATAATATAAGCATACTTACGGGCCATTTGTGGTATGCCAACTGTTGCGTATTACTGAAGAAACCTTATCAGCAAGCTTATGTGACATTTATTGCATGATGGGGACATATAACTGACAACTTTACGGGCCATTTATGGCATGCCAACTGTATGTTGTTGTGCAATAGCAAAAATAATATATATGTGAATTCATTTGATTTTTTTCATGCGTACATGAAGTAAAACTATCATGTGACATTGCTAGTAACAGGAAAAAAAATTATTTTCAGTCTGTAAACCTGGAGAGCATAACACGCAAAAGATTCGTTATTTTGCGTTTTAAATTCTACCCTAAAATAGACCGAAACTTAAACACAAGTGATTTTAACAAAACACAGAAATCCGAGTATTGAATTCTGATACCAAAATAAATTGTGTCTGGAGTAAAGCTAATAATGTATCTTGTTTGTGTATAACGTATTCAAATCTACTTAAAAGGTTTTACATGAATGTAAAATATCAGTCATTTAAACAAAACACAGAAATGTCAGTATTGACATCTGATACATCAATTGTGTCTATAGCAAAGCTAATAATGCATCTTGCGTGTAGAAAGTATTCAAATTTACTCAAAAAGTTTCCCATGAATACATGGCAAAGTAGTTGCTAGCATTTCAGACTGTGAACGAAAGGTTTCTGAGTTGTGTTGGAGGTTCTTCCACAGAAATCTAGCAATTGTGAAATACTGCTGGAAATAATATATTTGAATATAATAAGTAAATAAGAATTATTTGGGTGAAACATAATTTTTTTGACTTTAAAACTACATGGCAAGCTGTTTGTAAGTGCGCCACAAATGGCCAATAGCTGCGTTGTAAGAATCAAATAGCTGGGCTACAAGTGGGCAATAGCTGGGCCACAAGTGGCTTGCGAACAGTTGGCTGACGATATGTGGTTAACTTACGGCAGGCCAGAAGCAGAAAGCCAGTGGACACTGCTGCCACACATGGCCCACTGATGGTGCTGACATGTTTGGGGTAAAGTTGGTTACGCATAAGTGGGCCGCTTGTTGGCAGATTGTATTTTTCTACATGGAAGTTATCTGAACAGTGGTCCAGATGTGGCCCAACTGCGCACAACAGTCAAGAGCCATCATGTGGGCCGCAAACATCTGCGGGTGCATTACGGATGTGGCCCAACTGCGCACAACAAACAAGAGGCATCATGTGGGCCGCAAACATCTGCGGGTGCATTACAGATGTGGCCCAACTGCGGACAACAGTCAAGAGGCATCATGTGGGCCGCATACATCTGCGGGTGCATTACAGATGTTTACTGATTTTTAACTGACTACGGAAATCGTATGAGGGCCGCTCGTGCACAAGCAAATTTGTACGTCGGCCAACTGACTTTTGCTACTTGGATATGCTTAAAATCTTCTTGCATGCACATTGTGTATTCTTCCGTCATGTGTAAGATTAATACTGCCGCGGGCCTCATCACTTTATTCACAAGTCGGTCAAGTAAAATTGTAAAATTATTAGACATAAGTAAATATTTTGAAAATTTTCTAATTCGTATACTTATTTGTATTAAAATTAATCAAAATAAATAGTTTCTGTACTCACAAATGTTTACCTAACACTATTAATTCAACGATTACACACGGAACTAATTTCCGTCCATTGTCGCCAACTTTACTGTACGCATGCCAGTCAGTCAGCCCGATAAAATACGTAAAGGTAAGACCAGTGATATTTTTTAAATGTTGATTTCATAAGAGCTTAAGTAACCACGACCCGTCTTTACCACGTTATTTTCGAATTGTTTCACTACGAGTATTGTTGGATGTAACGTTCATTCATTTGGAGATTTCCGGGTATGACACAAAGAGCACACCATAATGCCATCGTTGTTGTTCAGGTAAACAGATCTTCACAAATTGCTTTAAGTGGAACAAATCTTTGATTTTTCGCAGCCGCTTTGACCAAGATCATAACCTTACAGTGAAAACTAGTTCGGCAGGAAAACTTGTGCATCCCTTCCCTCGGGTTTATTTTCAAACAGCGGTTTTGTAAAATCGCCGTGAAATTTAAGTCTTTCATCTGTTCGGCTATTATGTATTTAACGGAATGTGTAAAATAAAAGAACAGATATTATTGCTTTCGAAGTGTTGTAAATTTATTATTTTAAAATATTTTCCATCCATTTTTTGTGGCTTTGTTCACGTGTCCCTATCAGAATTAAGTTGTGAAAATATAGTGTAATAGAAGCACATAACAAAGAGGGGCGGGGGAATGAATCTCTGAACTTATAAAAGAGATGAAACTGACAGCGTAACCGGCCGCCTATCCGAAAGGCAAGCATTCTACTTTACAGGAATTCTGGAGCGTGGACAGGGTTAAACGACATGTGGATAAACATATGACGGAATACCAGGGTAAGGGAAACGGGAATAATTCGAGAAAGCCCACAGGATATAGGAAACTTCCCCAACGCTTCCAAATGAGAAAATGCTAACTCAGAACCACTGGGGATGAAATCCCGATATTTTTATTGGATAACTGGCCACTCCCTACAAAAAATATTAAAAAGTATGAATGATATCAATTTTGTCATGCATATTGCCAATTAAAGTTAAACGTTACAGAATAAAATTAGATGAAAATTATGGATAGTAGTGGAAATGTATTTCAAATTCTAAACTATAAATTAATATTCTGAAGTCATTTATTTCAACCAAAATATATTGATAGTAAATGTGTGGTTGACATTCCCTTTAGGATAGCGTTGTGCAGTAGGTGCCAGCATATTCAACACAATAGAAGCAGCTACATTTCGTAGTTTAGTGTTTGCCAGAATGGCATGTGCTTGCACCTGTGATACAGATGTGCACAAGGCTGACGGGATGGCACCTGCATGTCGTCTACGAAACCGGGTAACTGTGGGAACCTTATGAAAAGTGCCTGGCTGGATCACCGCATATTTCGCGCGGTCGACATTGTTTGGAGTTCACAAGGAACTGGCTCATTCAATGTTAACGACCACAATTGGAACGAGGAATATGATTGGGATTGACGAAAATGTGTTGCAACATACTGAGAGCAGAACTTCTTCAGGCGTTGCTCGAATGCCACGTTAAACTCAACGTATTACGTAAGCAGGGTCTTGATTTTTTTCGTATTTTCCAAGTACTCGATCCGCAAGACCACACTAGTAAGACTTGCTGATTTTTGCAACATAGTGAAGAAAATTATCGACAATCCCGTAGACATCTTCATGTGCACACTCTTATAGTCTCATTTTAGATAAAGACTGGAAGGGTGAAGGAAGAGAATAAAACGTAATGGAACTAAAATGGAAGACTAATTAATTAAGGTTCGGCCAGAGCCATTTATTTTAACATTAATGACCATTACAAATATACACATGAATAATATATGATCTGGCCAATTGGAGAGATGGGATAATGGTATCAAGGCTAAATCAAAGATATAGAAGTTGAATGAAGGTACACAGGGCTCACCAGGTCTCGCACCTGGACATGCTGCTGCCGCACCGTCTGCCTTCAAGTAGCCTCGTAGCTCCGTACACCCTTCTCACCCCACCATGTGTGTTTGTTGTCGTAATGGATTCTGATTGGTCCCCGCCGTGTCCTGTGGGTAGAGTCTCGTCGAGGTGAAGTTACGTTTACCGGTAAACTACTGGGTTAGCTGGACCCACATATTGTGTTATCTTCGGTGCATTTCTTTGACTTTACAGGTTGCACTTTTGGTCGAATGTTTGGTTTGCATGTTTTCCAAACTAACTGTGTCCTCGTTACTATAGCTTCGATTAGGATAAACCTTGTGTAACGGGTGCACGGCAGGGCTTTCATAACAACACGAAAATTGTTCAGAGGTTTTGGTGGGCCCTTAACAGGCCTTGAGAACCAGTGAGGATAAAATGGGGTTAGTATGGAGTGAGTGTGAATGAAGAGATGTGGGCGGCTCTTAACAGCGATGTCTTGAGAGCCGATGAGGGTTATTGAAGTGAATATGGAGCGACGCCGGAATGAAGGGGCGGGGGAAATGGGAGATCCCCGAGAAAATCCGCCGACCAACGGCATCATGCGGCACGATTCCCACTTGCGAAAATCCGGTAACCCGGCCGGGTATTGAACCTGGTTCGCCTTGGTGGGACGCGATCGTGCTAATCGCTCAGCTACCCCCCTCCCCACAGGTGGGTGAGTCTGGAAGAGTGGTGGAATGCAACAGTTGTGAAAACGAGATTACCCTGAGAAAACCCGTGACATCATCCAGCTAACGAAAATCTGGTTGACCAGCTGGGAATCGAACTTTGGTGGGAGACTAGTAGTCTGACTGCTACACCACCACGACTTACGCACGCAAATAGCTTGGTTTATGTAACACCAGGTGACATCGCAGGAAACTTTGCTGTTCGTGTTACGCCCGCAGTTCAGTTCACGAGAAGACGCGTCGGCGACTTTACACATAGAAGACAGTCTCTACTCTGTCCTTGCCGGCTGTGGACTGAGGTATAAAGATCGTTATTGCAAATGAATGTTGAAAATACAGTAGTTTCAAAATTTTCTTCTCGATGTTATGTCTAATCATTCCTGCCTGTCATCTTTCTATAGTATACCACGCAGCGGTGATACACGTTTAAACCGTGGTCTACCAAGAAGAACCTCTTGCTTCAGTCTATTTTCTTAACCGTTTGCAGTTTTTACATGCAGATTCTTCGCACAGGAACAGCGACAAATATTATTTACAGCTAACAGTAAGTTCTTTATTTCCTGGGGCGTGCAGTTACAAATAGCATTCCAGTGAATTTTGCGCGGAATGCAAGCCGATCAGCTGACTCAATGTGAGATCGTACCTTCCTGTAATTCCCAGCCGTTTTTGTTATCGTACGAGAAAACAAATTGATACGTTCTGCTGCCCATTAACATACTTCGTAGTTTTCTGACGAGTTAAGCTAAACATTTTCTTTCATATTCAATATAAATCTTTATTTGCATGTTTCATACTCGCAGGGTTGGGGGGGAGGGGAATTGTTCGACTGAAAGCCACACTGCTTCTAGCTTAAGAACATCACAAACGTGGTGTATCTTTGCAAGTAAAAGGAAGAAACCCGAGGTGTATGAAAGCAAAATCTTGAAAACGTGGGCTTTGTGTACAACGCTCTGACGCAAGTCAAGAAAAGATAGGGATTAAAAAATACGCATTATAATAGAAAACGTATTAGTTCCGGATAAAGCACAAATCAAACCAAATCATACTGAAGTGTAGGTTTGACTGCCGGGTACTCTTATGGGCTGGTGGCCAGTAGAAGTACTTCCAATCTTCGTTTCCGTCTGTAGTCAAGTATTAAAACACAGAATTCCAAAAGTTGGGCAAGCTTCACAATTCTGAAGATCGCCAAGAATTACCGTGCGATGGAGTTATGAAGGGGGAGGAGGGGAATCGTACTTTAGTCGCTACCCCAAAATCAATTCCCATGAGAGAAAAAACCACGTCACAGAAGGGCCGGACTCAAGTAAAGTTTCAAGATGATGGCTAAGGGGGGGGGGGGGGGGGGAATGCGAGATCGACGATCATAATGACTTCCCTTGGCTCGTTGATCCGTGCAAGATCGGCCACCCGTGGCGCAAACAACCTCGGAGTGCGAGGGGGGTGGGTTAGGGGTTAGGAGGAACGGGTCCATTTGGCAGTCTCAGGTGTGTACGAGGCAGCACGTACAGAGGTACGCCTCTATAATGCAACACCACCTTCTCTGGGTCTTCGTCCTCTTTTGCCTCTGCGACTAAGCAGGGTGCCTCCATCTTTGTCCTCCACGGCCAGCTTCCCTCTCTCTAACTCAAGCCTTTAGTTCCTTTCATTGTTAATTCACGTCGGTTGGCAGTGTTGCCAACTGACTGGGTTTTCCACCAAATTTGGAGTGTTTTAGTTCCTATGTAGCGGGAAAAATAGTTGTCTAGTGGTCAGTAGATGATAAAGTGAATTCTATTTTTAAATTATCTGCGGCATGCGACGTACGGTTTTCTTGAAGCAAAAAAAAATTGAGTTTCAAAAAATTATGTCAAAATATGTATATATTGTAGTTACAAATATTTATAACCTACTTCTTTAATTGGTGAAATTTTATCAAGAACGTCTATATCTTAGGTTAACGTTGCTATTGCAGTTTCATGTTAAAGTTATCACAACTACAATTAAATAACATAGTAAATTGTGTAAATTTAACTGTATCAAAGAAAATTTGGTTTTAAAAATATGTTAAACTATTACTTAAGCCTACACACTTAATCTACATTTGAATTGAATATGTGGGTGGAGTTATTATCCGAAATACGATTATTTACGTATTTACGTATTTACATAACATAGGGAATCATCTTGGATTTCCAGCTATGCCCTAATGGAATTTTTTGTTAAAATGCTGGCAATACTGGTCGGTGGACCGTGTCCGCGAGGAATCCAATGCTATCACTGCCACTCCCGTAATAGCCTGCACTTGAATAAGTTACTGCAGCGCTTGTGTAACTCGGACGGAACGACAGTCGTAGCATCTGGAGGAGGAGGGAGGGTAACCGCCTTAAAGAGGGGAGATTCGCCTGGAACCTCTCTCTCTCTCTTTCTCTCGCCCGCGGTGGCTCCTAACTTTTTTAACGCGGCTTTCGAATAGCTCACCTGGAACGTCACAACGTAAGGGTAAAAATGGGGGGGGGGGGAGGAGGGATACAGTACCTCTCAAACTGCTCGCGCCAAGCGGCTGGGTTTAATTCCTCTAGAGACCTGCGCGTGTCTCTAGGTCTCTTTGCTGAGAAGAGGTGTGTACATATAAAAAATGTTTTCTTTAACACATCCACGATTGAGACTGCGTTAAGGGAATTATTGAATGAAAAATGGTCATTTATATTCAAATTAATAAGAGAACTAATTCACAATATTATTTCAGGTATAGAATTCCACATGCACGTTATTTATTATCAAAAATATATTACTTGTTAAAACAACCTTGTTTGTATAGAATTTATATCAAAATCATACGTTATTTCGACCTGTTTACATATGTGTGTTTATGGACACACATATAGCCACGATAATTAGAAAATTTCAACATTGTGTACTGTAGTATTTATGTGTAACCTACTAGCATTTTAAAAGTATTTAGGTAATTGGTAGAGGCAGTTCACGATTAAGTGAGCACGTTTGAAAGCCCTGTTCAGGAACTACTAATTTTCTCACTTTGTATCATTTCGCCATGTGTAAAATTAACTTTTCCATCGAAAGTCTTATTTTGATCATGCATCATCCAATGGAGGCTGTAGAAATTTAGGAAATAATATTTTTAACAATAAGCAAATTCGTGCGCTTATATGCACAAAACAAGAAACACTGTAATCAATGGCGATTATATTATAACACTATACGCTAGAAAAACATGCCAAGTGTTAGAACTATTTTCATTAATTCGCTGCTAACTTACATGGAAGCCTGCAAGCCGGTAAATACTGCAGCATATGTGCAGTAAGTTACAGGCACTTTTTTTTCTTTCAGAAATTGTTTTCAAAAATGTTTAATTTACCGTGAGGAACCTTCAGTATCTTTAAAAGAATTAACGAAACTGTAGTGGTATCCAGCAGATAAAAACCTAACTGTATCTTCGAAGGCATGGTTAACGTGAATATACCCACTTCTAAATGGGTCTAGTAGAATATCCTCCTAAAACTAAATGTTTAAACATATCTTTTTTAAATACCGCACCTGTTAACGCACACGGAATATTCTTATCGGCTACAGTTATGGTTGTTACGTGAGTAAATATAATCGAAGAAAATATTATCGTATGGTAAATTAAGGTCAGATCATTTTGTGCCGCGGTATGTCACTTACAGCGTATTAGGACATAAGACTTCAGAAATGCATTATAGAGAGCCGTAACAAATTTTGATTTTCATTATCAGAACAAGAAATACGTCACAACGAAAACGAATATATCTAAGAAAGAAAGGTACATTCGAAAAAATGATTTGCAAATTTACCACACAATTGCATATGCATAGTGAGAAAGTGCATATGATACAGTTATTTCGCCGACATTTATGGTAGCATTCCTACATTTGCTCAGGAAACAGTCAAATGCGTACGGAAATTCCCAACTTTGTATAGTAGCGATGCTAAAAGTTTCTACATGTTCAGTTGATATGTGGTAATATTTCCGTACAATGGACAGTTTAACAACTTCCATTACTGCTTAGGAAGTTTACCAGAAATATTCTTACAATATATAGATTATTTGTGATTTCTTCACACTGTTTGAATTAAACTTTTGAAAAATACACCATTTATGGCGTGTTTGGCTATGTCCTACATATGTTATGTATCACAAGGCTCTATACTTCTGTTAACAAAAAAATAAACTTATCTTTGAATAAATAGAAATTTTGCTTAACTTTCTTCCATAAAAGGTAATATATTTTTATAATTCATATGAATTAATCACAAAGAAAATATATTAGTTCGTAATAAATTTGGCTGTTCGCGGTAAAGTGAACACTTTTGATAGCCCTGCTTAGGATCTACTTGTATGCACTTTGTGTATTCCTCCGATTCATGTAAAATTAACATTGCCATCAATCTCATCACTTTATTCATCCGGCGGTCAAATTAAACTGTGAAATTATAATAAAAGTAAATATTTCACCAATATGCTCATTTCTACACATAGATGCTTAAAAAAAACCGGAAGCCAAAGAAATAATTTAAGGTATCCCAAATGGTTACCCAACATTTTTTAATTCGACGTTAAAATATGGAACTATTTTCCATTCATCGTTACACAACTTTACTGGGCGCATGTCACTCAGGGCGCCCGTTTAAATATATGCAGGCAAGGACAGAGATATTTTTCAAAGGTTGACTTCAAAAGTGCTCACTTTATCGTGGACAGCCTTTAGTAAGAAATAGCTGCCATGCAAAACATTATTAAACTGAGTTCGCAAGCATGTGGTGCAATACACCTTTGGTGAGATCTAGACTTTGCTACGCTTATTTTGCATGAGGCGTAGGAACTATTCCTGGAAGTAGGACTTCAGCAGGGCTTCAGAAATGTTGGAAGAAACCGTGAATGGACTATATGATTGATAATTCGGTTCATTTCGAGGCCACTTCATCTGAAGACGTGAAGATAATTACATAAACATTTATATCCTAGTCACTAACCCATAGTACTTAATGATACAGAGGTGAAACAGTTGGTTGCTAAGTAGATTCTGGCTGCACACGACCGCAAAATGGCGTCACTGACCAGCACCGCTCGCCAATCAACGACTGGTAGGTCACCTGCCAGTCACAGCCCAGCCAATAGGGTATAGTCAATTGACGGTTGCTGCCAACTTATTTTGTAGCCCAGCTAAAGTTCTACTTCCAGGATATTTCCTCCGCCTCACGTAAACACAGCATAACGGAGCCTAGAAAATTACACCAGAGAGACAACACACCGCATCCGTGCGCACTCAGTGTAATAATATTTTTCATGAGAACTATTTCTTACTAGTCGTTACCAACATACATATTTTCTCCTGGTTTTATTTATACTAATTATAAATCAAATATTATAATTTATGGATAAAATGTAAAAGTTCAATTTAACAAAAGTCAAGTTTCTAATATGTTCACGCAAGTATAAAACGTTTCTAAATACAAGGCATGGTCAAACACATATTACTGGGGCTGTTTTTCAAAGGTTTGATTTAAAAATTGTGAAGAATCTGAAATTAGACTATACCTTTCGCAGCGCGCAGTTGCCAACCCAACACAAGTCCCGTTCCCTGAGCCACGCGCAACCAATCAAAGGATAGCTACTAAGTCCATGTCAAAGGAACCACCACTCCTTTTCGTCTCTGTATAACTATCTACTCTGTGGGGGGGGGGGGGCGGTGGTATAGAAGTTAGACTCTTTTATTTAAATTTATTTCATTAACCCTACTTAGCAGTACAGCCGTCCAGGGTGTTCAATTCTATAATGACTACTACAATTTAACAAACATTATATAGGTTATATAAATAGAGGTTAGACTACTCGCCTCCCACCGAGGTGAACAGGCTTTGATTCCCGGTGGAGTCGCACCCAGGTTTTCTCGGGAATCTCCCGTTACCCTGTCCTTGCATTCCGGTGCTACTCGTTACTCATCTCAAGACTTTGATTTTAAGAGCCGTCCAGATCTCCCCACTCTACCCTGTGCCATTTGTTACATGACAGTAAGTGATCTTAATCTTGCACGGGCAAATCTGTACAAAACAAACACCTTCCTTTTATCACTTTACGTAGAGCAGTGGCAGTGTTCAGTCAAGAGCAGGGTTCTCTTGAAGAGACTGTATGTAGTCCCCGGCGTGCTCCGTTCTGGAGTGGGGCAAGTTGGTCTCCAAACTTTGAACGACTACGTGACCTCGTATTGTTGCGTCTGCTCCCTCTGGAATGTCGCTGGGTGAAGAGGGTTGCAGTCTAGTTAAACTTCGGCCCAGTTCGCCTCCACACTGTGTTCCGCTTGCAAAACCAGATGGCCGCGCGCAAGCCTGCAGAATAACGAAGCGAAGGAGCTACAAGAACATAAACTGAGATTTCCCGTGTCGAGTCTTGATAAACAACGAACTGCTGCTCTTGCTGTCACGTGTTTTGCCGTTTTGACAGTAACAGACGGGATGTTAAGGAAATTACCAAATTCGGTCTTATGGCCATGCATTGGCTAAGAGGATGAGAGCTATAGATTTGAATAGCGCATTCCTAAAACATAACATCCAACAATAGAATTTGAAATACTTAATATATTTGGATGGGGTAAGATTTATTAGCTAAGTGTTTGAATTCTGGTAATGATGTCCTTCAAAATTATCAACACGTTTTGCGAAAATTAGGGATACAAACCACAAATTCAGCAAATGTTCTAAAATAACTATTCTATAAATAACACAATACTACCGACAACTTTATGTTTTTAAACTCTTTACGTCTTTATAAAAAAATTATTTCTAATTTTTTTAACACAGTGTTTTAAAAAACGGAACTCAATAAAACTAAGAATTGTTAAATATGTAGCTATTATAATATTTTAAGTAGTGAAAATTTTTAAAACATGAACATCTTTGCATATGTAGGCCCCGATTTTTTTAACGATATTATTAAATTCGGTCGACAATTATTTTTAAATTATACATTTTATCGACTATTACTGTATGCGATTGTTTTTGTTAACTCAAATATATTGTCAATAAAACAAACCGCATCGACATATCTTACGTAGTTGAAATCAAGTTCTTGACTTTATTTTACGGAATGTCACTCATGGCGCTAACTTCCCGTAGCCCTTAATAACTCGATCCCAGTACCGAGGTTCTCATTTCGAGCCCAAGCTCAAGTAGGCATGCATTCTCACGTGCGGTGTGCGGCCGCTGCCACCGTTATGTGGGGTTTTACTCGACATCCTCCCGTATATTCCTGTGCCTTCGTCCCATCGCTTCTTCACCAAAATACTATATCACACCAGACATTCTAATGGTCGGTGACAGAGCAGGTCTGTCCTTTGGATGAGGCAGCTGGCTTCAATCATCGCCACTCTAATCTAATGCGCGTTGGTAACTCTCGTTCGAGAGCTCCGTCTGTCCAGGCCCGTAAAACAAGTGCAGTTCCCAGTCGTATATAATTGCCATTTATAAAATGTACAATATTTTTGGGCGGTACCGACCTGTGAATAGCGTTTCAGGAAAAATTCGTATATGTGAATGCTAGTTTCCGTTTTGTATTTCTGTTATCTAAGGCGTGTGGTTTAAAACGTGCACCCTATAATTGTTTTTTTTACATTTACAGGAAAAATTCTTGGAGACCCAGTTGCCAAGAAATTCCTTTCTAAAACTGCTAACAGTTTCCTTGTAAAAATCTGCAAAACATATATTTGTATTATTACAAATTATAGCTTTGTATTACACCTTACAGTATTGAAAAGTGTAAACAAAATTATATTTTCTGCCAGAAAACAAATGTGATGAATTAATAAAAGTGCGTATATTAAAAACAAAAATTAATTCGAAATATAATGTAGAAAAAATAACATTTGCACTTTGCCAGCAGGTTGGCTGGTACGCACACCGCTTGCATTAGATGTCTGCACCAGTTGAAATGCTGATAATTACACTGAAAAAGTATGCGATAATTATTTTTAAACTTATTTGGAATTTTCACAAAAAAAATTTATTGATATTCTATCGCAAAAGTGCAAAATAATTTTTAAATACAGCAAAATATTGTAGGCACTTGATATTTTGCGCAATCGAGGTTCCGAAACGCGTGTGGTGTATGGCTGACTCTTGCTCACTCACCACTTGACTTCATCACCACTGTAGGGTCCGCGGTAGCGTAGCGGTCAGACTACTTGCCTCTCATCAAAACGGACCTGGTTTGATTCCCTATGGGGTTTTTCGCACGTGGGAATCGCGCCGGACGATGCCGCTGGTCGGCGAGTTTTCTCGGGATCTCCTTTTTTCCCTGCTCTTTCATTCCGGCGCCGCTCCAGACTCATCTCGCGTCACCCTCAATTGCTCTCAAGACCTCTACGTTAAGAGTCGTCCAAATCTCTCTACACTGAGAATAAGGATTTGTTCAATCAAACAAGATTTGTTTGGTGCAACCAAATTATTTGTTTGTATAGAAGCAATGAAATATTTTGTTGCTGAAACCAAATAATTTTGTTTTTCTCATTTGGTTGACCTTACACTGTAAGATTTGATTGGTGCAAATAAAGATTGGTTTGGCTACACAGATATTAAACAGTTTGGGCTGATATAAAAAATGTTACCAGTTAGACCAAGTTTCGAACTTATATGTGACACCTGATGACGCCGGAAATCTCCTAAATAGATATACTGCAAATATTGAGTAACGTGTGCAAACAAATAGTTCACTTTTACAGCTTTACTTATGAGTTTCTTGTTGCATTGTTTTATTAATGTGTTTATACCATTGTTTAGCGTCAATAGATACATTAACAAACATGGTTACTATCCCAATCAATACAACTAAATAAAATATAAGTGTATGTCTGTGATTTTGGATTTTTCCACTTTCAACTTAGTCTTTGTTTTATCGAGATATCTCAAACGGTTCCGAAAATATGATGATCAGGGATGTATGTACACAGGTACTGGATTAAACTTTTCTTAGGATTATTGCATAAAAAAGGATTGTTATAAAAAATTTCCGTCATTTTTCCTTTCTTTTTTGTTTATGGGCTCTCTCCTCCTTTCCTTTCCAAGAGCGACCAAATCCAAAATGTCATGCGTACGAAGTAGCACAGGAAAGCTGGTTGTCAATAAAATACAAACAAACTCTCGAGCTGTATTTTCTAACGAAGGCAGTCAAATGAGTGACCAAACAAATATATACAGTTGAGTCAACAAAATATTTAGTCGACAGTCTAATTTTTTTTCTGTTCCAACACAGACATTTTGTTTATTCAAACGTATATTTTGTTAGACGAACAAAAGTAATTTGGTTGCTTTTCAAATTTTGTTTGCTCAACAATATATTTTGTTAGAGCAACTAAATATATATTTGGCCCTATCCAAAGCAAGTATCTGGTTCGACTTTCTCTCAGTGTACCCCACTCCACTTCATGGCTGCCTCAACTGTGGAGCAATCTTCCTGCGACGAGTCATCTGAACGCGACTCTTAGAGCGGCAATCGTTTGTTTTCATGGCACTGTTGCGGGCACGGGACACGAAACCCGCACATTTAGATGGCGGAGCGCTGTCCTGGCGCACTTGTGTGTGTCGGCCAGTCACAAGGTACATAAGGCCGCTGGTCCATGACGACACCTCCACTCGTTGACCCACTCTGGCGGTACCACTTGGAGGGCACATCGACGCCGGAGGTCGGCGAGGGCAACACTGCAGGGCGAGCCGAGATACTGGCGTCTTGGAGAGACGTGACCGGATCAGCCAATTACACCACGACTACGCGACCTCACGAGGCGGAGGAGCACCGGCCGGGTGTCGTTAATTATAGGCTGTTCATGGTAAAATAAGCACTTTTGAAAGCCCTGCTTAAGTTATACTTGTATGTACGTTGTGTATTCTTCCGCCATATCTAAAATTATCATTGCCATGTGCCTCATCACTTTATTTATGCATCGGTCAAATAAAACTTTTAAATTATTAAGAAAGTAAATAATTTTCAAATCTGCTCGTTTTTACACTTCTATGCATTAAAAAAAAAAAAAAAACAAAAAGGGAGAGAAATAATTTTTAGCTATCGCAAATAACACTTTTTATTTGACGTTAAGATATGGAACTACGTTCCATCCGTCGTTACCAACTTTACAGGGCGAATGTCACTCGGTACACCGATTAAAATATATGCATGCAGGGGCAGTGACATTTATCTGAGGTACATTGCTAAAGTGCTCACTTTATCGAGAGTAGCCTTTACCAGTGGTAAGGAGACATTTGGTTCTGGGTGCAGGATAGATCCGGAAACTATCTTACGCTCAGCGAACCCTTGAGTTCCCCTATTAAGTTCCTTAATATTTGATAACGTAGTTCTAGATTAGAAGAGTCGAGAGATATTCAGTATTGTTTGTTAAAGTAATTGAGATCATTTTGAATAGAAAGAGTGATAAAAGAATTAGGAGTTTTTGTAATTGTCTTGTGTCATTGCACTATCTTGAGTTATTCCTCCAGAGTAGAGTAGCATTCATAGTATTAGCCTCAGAGACTTGTTTTCTGTATAATCTTGTGTTTAATAGCCCAACGTACAATAGTAATCCCAGTAAAAATGTTACAACACGCGTATTAAGGCAAAATTACGAGGCATGGATAAGACAGGTCTGAAGTTTCTGTATGGAATAGTTAACAGGTTAATCTGATTCTAAATACACTCATTATAGCCACTTTAACGCCCCAAACAAATAAATTCTCGGAGTTGGAAAAAACAACCTGAAATTTTCATCTGTGCACGAAACATTTCTTAAATGAGTTTCGTGTTCAGACACCACTACCAAATATTCAACCGTTTCTGAATAACGACTTTTTTTCAAACCGCACCTTGGCAACGCACTTTATGCGCAAGCTAGATGGAGCTCCCCAAGGCGGGAACAACTTCCAGATTCCAAATTCGCATTCCATTTCACACAGTCACTTCGATTATAGGTTGTTCACTATAAAATGAGCACTTTTGAAAGCCCTGCTTATGATCTACTTGTATATACGTTGTGCAATGTTCCACCTTATGTAACGTTAATATTGCCATGTGCCTCATCATTTTATACATGCGTCGGTTCATGTGAAACTGCGAAATTATTGGAAAAGTAAACATTTTATAAATCTGATAATTTTTTACACACTGAGACGTTAAAATAAAACATAAATCTTAAGAAAAAATTTAAATTATCACAAGGAGTTACCTAACACTTGTTATGCGACGTTAAGATATGAAACCACTGCCATTCCATCATTACCAAGTTTACTGGGCGCATGTCACTTAGTGCGCCCGTTAAAATATGTGCAGGTAGGAGCAGTGGCTTTTTTCTAAGGTTCATTTCTAAAGTGCTCACTTTATCGTGAACAGCCTTTCAAATGCCATCCTTTGTGCTGAAAATCACCTTCGTCGCGCAGATAAGAAGCTTGATTCGAACATTTTATCCTTCCTCCACACCGTCAGATGTCGCTGGTAGAACATCGCGGGAAGCTTCAGTGTTACACAAAAGTACGTTACTCTCGAACCCACCTACTCCAGGAGTTCGTTAGACGGCTGCGTGCCCTTTAATTTTATTTCTCCCCCCCCCCCCCTCCCGCCTCCTCCAAACCCATCCCTTTTCTTCCACTTACAGTCTCAAAGTTGCAACGATTAGCACACGAAAATCCAATTAAGGAAATCGAGCTTTTGGAGTTGAAATGTGCCAATTAGCGACGGAAGCGATTGTGAAGTGTGAAGCAGCCACCTTCTCCGGCCGAAACTCAGGTTTTTTGCCCCCCCCCCCCCCCAATTCTCACCAACTATGTTCGAATGGTGCACATCCTGGTCTTAAAAAGCTGGGGTGCCCGATAACACTTCCTTGTGCAAGAAATTGCGCCATTTTATACTTTTAATTTTATACTTCCCTACGCACATATTAAATAATATAGAATGCTGAAACGGTATTCAGAAGTCTTCAGGGATATATCAAACATATGGTAACACAATTCTACTCAGAATTTTATGAAACTTTATTATTTGCTTTCTTGAAACAGATAGCCCGCCGAATAGAAATACTCACACAAATTTCGTGAGGCATACAGTATTAATTTTGTAAACTTGTTAACTACAATTTTAAAAAGTAAGACATAATGAAATCTCGTTAAGTGTTTATTAAAATTGTAAAATTTCGAAACTTGGCGTGCTGATAATATTTTACAACTATTTTATAGCGTATTCGGGTAGTCATTCAGTTCCTTAAGTCCCTGTAGTATAATTAATTAAAGTAGGTGATTAATTGCTTAAGTTTTGCACTATTTTAAATGAAATACCCTTCCCGAAGAACGAAGTCATCTTACATATTTTTTATAAATACACCATAAGTAAGTGAAATATTTTGTTGCTGTCCTTAAGCGCTGCTCGAAAACCAAGTTCGGTTGTAGATGTTACAAAAAATGAAAATATATTCTGTTTCTACACATAGGAGGAAACATGCATCCAATTAAATAAGCATGGCACGTGAGCACTATACAAAGAGAGCTCACGTGACATGCTTATTGCAAACAGATTTCAGATTTACATTATACGAGAGAAGTCATGTGGAATTTCTGAGAAATACTTTTTTAACAAATCTCCCTCCAAACGAAATTTCATGAGAAATCTGGCATTGCAAAAAACAGAACAGCTACCATACAGTTGCATCTATCGTGCTCTGGAAAACACTTAAACAGGGTAGATCAGAAACGTATACAGATACGTTATCTTTTATATATCACTCGCAATCAGATAGTTTTTTTTTACAATAGGTTTGGAAACATAATGGAATGTCGACCCTTATGTGCGTCCTGGTTGAGATAAACCAAATATTTCGAAAAGCTTTCTTATTGTGATGTATGAAGCAGATCGAACGCACATTTACTTTTGGAGTACGTTATTACTAACAACTGGCGCACTGTTTGCATTGGTAATATGTGTTACAAAAGCTTTGAAAATTTGAGATATCTACTTTTGTGTGTGTCCTGAGTGGGATAAACAAAATATCTCGAAGAATTTACATTTGGCGCAGCTAATAAAATGCGCACGCTGTTGATATTGATTCCTGCTGTAGTGGTCAAGGCGTTTATCTTAGTCTCTCCTTCGTAAATATCATGCTTACTGGCTATTACTATTAGGTTTTCCTTTTTATTCAAAATATTCCACTGCAGAAATACTTTCACTGGGTCAGTCAGTTGTTTATGTTGTAAACGTTGTAAATGCCTCCATTTATCTTAGGTCTCGCGGTCCGTATTTCACGCCCTTCCTTGCTACTCGCGGCGGTTAAACACGCTTGCCACAACCCGGCGCCTAAAGTAATCACTGCCAGACAGGGGTGTTCGCGCTTGTAACCAAGCGGTTAGAACCACCTACGGAAATGCCTCGAGTAGCTGCTGTCTCCAGGGAAAGTTAATTACACGAAATTCCAATCACAAACGTCGCAAGAGACTAATACATTCTGTAAAGTATCACCCGCCACTATTTAAGAATTAAACTCGCTAGCGCAAACTACGAGAACCTTTACTCCTTAAGCGAATTGCCTCGAGTAGAATCATAAAATACTAAAGCAAATGTGTAAGTTATCCCTATGCAAAGTTAAAATATTACTTTAAACATACTATAAATAACGTAATAAATAAACAGTCAAAACAGAATGGGGGGGAAAATATTAACGTCACATTAATATCACTTATTTCGAAGATTTAAGCCACTCTCTGTTTCGTAAACAATACTACGAGGGAAGTCAGAAAATAGGTTTTTTATATGATGTAAGTAGTGAGGAAATTAGTGTGATGTAGTATAACATCAATACACTATATTAATAAAAATGAAATGAAAAAATATATTTTCAAAATTGTTTTTTACTCTACTGCAACATTTATTATGAATAAATAATACTATTAAAATAATAATGAATATGAACGAAATAGTTAAGCATTTAAAGCGAATTTTATTGTTTATGTAGTTTAGCAGACGAATTTTGAGTAGAGGGTTTTGACCGGAATACTATCTATTACTTCTTAAATCTTGGAATGAAATTTATTTACCCAAAGTTACGTTGTTTTAATATGAAGAGGTAGAACAAACAGATACTATCAAAATACCCGTCTCTTTTTAATGAGTGTGCTTTCGAGCAGTGTTTGGTTTTAATCAAATATTCGCAAAACTCACATACTGGAACTAAACTAACGGAGGGTAGAAGTGTGTTACGCTAGTTAGATCATAAATGTAATTTCTGTAATAATAGTAGTAAATGTAATTCATTTACACTAGTGTACACACTATTTGGTTCTATGAAGTATCTAAATTCCTGTTACTATGGTTTCCTGATACACGGAGAGCTATACGCGTCATAAGTTTTACATTTGCTGATATTTATAATTTATTTATTGTTGCCTTCTAGAAAATTTTGAGACTAAACCAACTCCTTGTAAAATACTGTAGGTTATAATGGGTTTACACAATTCTTGCAGTAAATTGTACAAATATACATTAGGTAGCAAACATACCTACTACTGGGAAACATGTTCACTGAAATAACGCCTTCAGCTCTTTCAAACATGTCGTAGTGTACGTGGCGAATAATTTTTCATTTGATAAATACAGAGATTTACTATTATGTAATGTGGGCAAGAAGACAGCTTGATATTTAGTCTGGACTGTTATTGGCATTATTAGAACTAAAAGTTCTGTAGTTTCCCTTAATTTTTGTATATTTCTCTGTCTTCCTCCTCTAACTTGACTATGCACGTGGTTAATACTAGAAGTTTCGTCATACGACTTAATACTTTGTCTAGATTTTCCTGACGTGTGTGCCTCTGCGGGTGTACCGATGCTTGTAAATGTTACGAACGCTGACTAGTTTGTCATATAGATTTTAAAGTAACTGCGTCGACTCGTGAGTCGGCCTGAAGATAATGGAGAAATAAACCGTGACTCCACATCCAGAAACTATTTCGCAAATATAATATTATTTTGTGGGACTTTTGTTAAGGACCATCAAAATGCTGTAAAATTGTTAAGCAGATGAGATAACCAGGCTAGTGTCTTACGCGGAACGCGTCATTAGTTTTACATATAGCATTTTTTTATTGCTGCCTTCTGAAAAATCTTAAGGCTAAACTGGCTCGTCGTAAAAACACAGATTGTATTCGGCTTACACAATTCTTGTATACTTTTGGAGAACACAAGTTAAACTTGTCTTTCTGCCTCCAAAATACGTCACCAAATAAGAAACATCTGCAGACGTGAACGACCGGCTTCTTTGGTGATCAAATATTCCTCTTTTTTTACTGTGAGTCATCTATGGGAAGCATCATTAACTGTGACAACTGTCTTGTGTCCAAGGCTTGCCCCTTACACTACGCTACCCGCAACCCAAAACACAACAGTGTATTAATGGAAGTTTGTCTTGATAGAATCTTATACTGGCAACTGAAAATACTGTCACCTTACCCGACAACGTGGACGGCTTCACTTTCATTTGGCAACGTTACTAGACCAGTACACATTATATAGTTGAAGTTATGGTTGGATTTCAAAAGTCTGCGTCAAATTAACCGTAAACAGTAAACATCCCGAAAGATGTGCCAGATAAGAGACCATCGTATCAAGTTTCTTGCGTGCTTAGGTCAGTTAGACGTGGCTTCCATTTGTTGCCCTACATATATCTAGTCCACATTCCAGTTCTTGCCATACACGACAAAGAATATAAATGACTGAACCACTTATCTGATTATTCCCTTCAAGTGTACAATGACGTTGACTCGAGCACTGTACGCACATTGCTTGATGTATCCCCAAAAGTAAACTTCTTATGGCGTGAGGTCGGGCGACCGTGGAGGCCATACCAAACATCCCCCTTTAATATCCACGGCCATGGGAAAAGTTAAATCAGAAAACCCACGAACATTGTTACTGTTTGTAAAGAATCGCCATATTATTTCCAGTTTCCTCAAGCTAGTAAACCTACAGTCGAATGTCGTTTTCATACACTCAGATAAGACTAATGTTGTGCCAACAGCTTCAATGTTACAAATACTGTAAATTTTTTATTATTTTTAAACCGTTAGTAAATAGTGTTGTTGTTAATGTAATGTAAAGTTATGGTTTAAATCTTCATTCTATAAGAATCATTATTTTGACAATGTTATCTTCCTACTGTGCTGTCCACATTATTAAGGTGGCAAATACTTCCGATGTAAAATAAATTTAAGTACGATTATTTTTTTACACGTATAAATATTACCTACGAAAAAAAATAAATTTAGAGGGAGAAACGACCCCTTAACCTGTATGCATGATGAACTTCGCTTCACAAACTCCCAACATCTTACCAACGTTTCTATTTTATAAAGGTTGTTATTGCATTTCCTATTGTGGGTATTCTACAACATGTAACTACAAACCGCAGTACTCCCTAGTTTTGTCTAAATTCTTCATGATTTCGAAATACATGAATATTTTCCACACGCAAACTACCATGCAAGGATTGAAAATTGTTTTTATTTACATTAATTCTGATTCTAAGCTTTAAAACTTTAGTAGTATGGTTCAATTAACGAGGTTATCGACTATTACCCACCATTTTAAAACGTAGCAATACTACAGAGTGTTCCATCATGAAACAAGAGAAGTTAATGTCAAGTCAGAGTAAATTGGTGTTTGCTGGATATTACTTTAAGGTCTTAGTAACCAAAATATTTTGTTCTTCCTTTCTATTTAGCGTAATACAACATTATGTTGTAGAAAAATTACTTAGTATCTTTGTTAACATTACCACTTAAAAAGTATATTTCCTTAATAGAAATTCAAAACCTTTTAAACGGTTTACCTTAATAAATTTGCTACAGAAATATTAATTTTACTACAACACAAACGTTTAAAGATATTGCTTAATGACATTTTTTTTGTTGTAACAATAATAAACTTTTTTTTTTTTCGCTCGTGTCGGCTATTCATTGAAGACGCTACGATATTGACGACAAACACACGTCAGGTATCAAAATTTGTCAAACCAAAGGACGCATTGAACCTTTCTCTGCACAGCCCACATCTTGCCTGCTTGAATATCATTGCGTCGCATAACGCAGCCTCGCCGTCACGTAACTACCTGCGCACGCATCACGAGTATAATCCACACACAGACAACGCTCTTTGCGATATTCCGCAATGCGGTCTGTGTGTTATGACTGGCTCTTGTTTTGTATGGGCACTGTAAGCATCGGAAACCCCACCATGAGTTTACGGACATCCCGTACTTCGTGTACAGTAAATCGACCCAAAGTAGAGCTGGAGAACGCATTGTTAGATGCACGGTTGGTAGAGTATCCTGAGAGAAAATCCAACTACATTCACGGTTACTGCCACCTTTTCTCTGAAGCCATGCTAAAGCTCTACTTTCAGGATATTCCTCCGCTTCATGCAAACCAAACTTGAATAAGTCTAGAAACTTACACTACAGGGACAAAACGCTGCATTATTACGCTCTCACTTTAATAATATTATGCATTAGAACTATATTTGTACTAGGAATTACCAGCACACCCATTTTCCCCTGGATTTGGTTTATATAAATTACAAATTAAGTATTATAAGATATTTATAATATATAACTAAATGTTTAAATTAATCAAAAATAAGAAACTTTTAAGTTTAAAGAAGTTTCAAACGCTTGTGATACATGATATATTTACGATACAATCAAACACGTTAAACATGGGGTGTTTTTTTGAAAGGTTCGATTCAAAAAGCGTGGAGAAGCCACGAAAAGATTATACCCGTCGTTTCGGACCGGAATGGCGCGTACTGCATCCGCTGATGTATCTTCGGGAGATTAATGTGACGATAGTTTGACAGCACTAGAGCTGGTGGCAACCTTGTCATATGCAGGTCAAGGCATGATGTCCATGTGGTGGTTTGTCACTGCCAGCCAGACCCACGAACCACTTGATAAATTCCTATTTGTCTGCACCAGGAATTGAAATCATATTATTCCAGTGAGAAGCTACGACAGAATCCACACCAATGCGGAGACGGTAATTATTTCATACGCTATACAGAATTATTTACTAACTCAAAACGAAGGGTTGTACCAGTTTTACAACAGTAGACTGGCTTCGAAACTGCAGTACCAGTTTTAACTGTGAACAAAATGATCACTGTAATTTTTAAGTGCGTGGGGCTACCTAGCATTTTTGTATCTGAAGCGCGTCTGGATCGCATTCTGGAAGTCGCTTGTCCGAAAAGTAGAGGAAATGCGTCGTAGAGTGCGCATGCCAGGGTGCTGTAACCGTCTCTTTGTCGTAACACTCTGTTTTTATCTCCAATATATTTGTCAACGCCACGTGCGTAAGACTAAGGTTAGCACTGTGTCTACATGTCTAGGTGCTTTACGAAAGTGGTATACTTCTTGTAACCCAGTTAAAATGAAAATAGAATCTAACAAAGCAAAATACTAGGCGCATATTCATATTGTAAGCTGTGGGTTTGTTGTAAGACCGTAAGTAAACAAGTGTCATGTTACTGTTTGAAAATGATAATTTTACATTTTGTATGAAAATTCCTGGATTAGTTTTAGCATATGTATAGAAGAGGACAATCATTATATATTCACGGTTTCTTCACACGTTTTGTATCAAACCTTTGAAAAATCACCCCACGTATGACGTATTTGGTTTTTTTCTCATACCTTATATTTAGTATGTGGTTGCACCCCGGCCGGTGCTTTCGGAGCGCATAATAAAGTTCGGGTTGACCAAGTTTCGAATTCTTCACATATACGCTATATTGAATCACCTGCCTTTTATATGAATTAAGTTATTTGACTAGCTTTATTATGTTCTAATTGCATTAAAACTAGGTCAGAGAAATTGTACAAATATCTTAAAGCAGTTACTTAATTAAACTGGGCTTTAATCCCGAATCTTATGTAAGTGGTTTTTGATACTTACAGAAAAGTTGTAGTATTTTGTAAAACGAAGAGTGGTTATTGAGCTGCTAGAATAAACACACTGCCCCGTTTCTCGTTTATGAATATCACTAGCCTCCTTGCGAAAGAGACAATATAACTTAATTTGAGGTAAAAGGCGGATGCATTTTGTACACTGTAAAACATTTCTCTATATGTATAAGTAATTCTTTGTAAAACTAGTTGCCAAATATACTCTTATAACACAACAAATTAACTAGAGTAAATTTCACAAAACTTTTGTGTAAAATGTGTAAAAAAACCTATTGTTGAATTTTATTATGAAAATGTAGACATAAAGTTTACTGTAAATATGGACTTACATAAACAGCTTTGTACCTTTCCCAAAATAATGTGTTGTAAATGTACAATATTTCAGCTTAGTTTCCAAAGAATTGCTTGTAACAAGTACAGAAAATTTTTACATGCGTAGGGAACAGTTCTGGATTATCAAGTCATTGGCTCAGTTTAATGGGTTGTATGCAAACCCAGGAAAGAACTTTCTATAAACGCACAGAGAATTGCAGCCTAGTTCGTGAACCCTTGGGGTTCAAGCTAGCGGCGGCTTGAATGCACGGGTCAAGCGAACTTTTAAGCACCTTGCTACTGGGAGAGGCCAGCATCCCTGTAGGCTTTGTCATTAATGAGGCTGGCTGTTATGGCCCTCCCCGTCGGCTCGCCTGTGGCGTAGTGGTTGGTGGGGGGGGGGGGGGCGAACATAGGGTGTAAGGAAAACGATAAGAGGTTCTACTTGGCTATGCTGCCGTAAGGATTCGCTCCCTTGGGCCCTACGGCGAGGAGTTCTCGCGAACGGGGAGCCCGCCACTCCAGCGCCAATTTGCGTCGAATCCCTCTGAAGTCAAGCCTGCGGGTATTTACCCGAGTGTCGTCTTCCCGTCTAACTGGCGCTGAGAGAAGCGTCAATGACAGGAGAGCAATTTTCAACCCAGCTGATCTGCCTTTAAGGGGATGGATGTCGGCACATAAACGTAGGATCATAAAAAAAATGTTATTCATTATTGGAAGATGCGTTCTAAGGAAGGCTGCCTTCTCTACTGATTTCGTCGATAACTATACGTCATTTTAATGTTAACGCCCTTTTGCTTGATTACAAAACTCTGAAAATGAAAGAAAATAATAGTATAAAATGACTTCACACATTATCTTCCAGCACTGAGATTTCGTATGTACGGAAACAAAAATAATAGTATAAAATGACTTCACGCATTATCTTCAAGCACTGAGATTTCGTATGTACGGAAACAAAAATAATGTGCATGTACAGTAAGGTTAAAAAGGATTTTTTTAAACCAAAAGGTAAAATCTTTCCGTGTAAATTCGTAAAAATTTTTTAACTTATTTTAGCTCTGACTTTAAAATATTTTGTGTGATGAAGTAAATAATTCTAAAATTTCATTAGAACTGTTGCGTACTTCAACAAACGAAGCAATATGCACACAGTAAATAAAAAGAAACTTAATGATTTTTCTGAGGGCGTGTTTCTTACGTTTTAGAACAGTTACATAACATTTTCTTTCGTTTTATCGTGCACTGATTTTCCTCTTATTTTGAGCATAACAACATTACTTCCTCGATCTATAAATCATTACGTTGAATTCCTGACGATTTCAACACACATTTGAACAGATAGGAAAAATACCTCATTTGTGTAAAATCAAGACGAATTCTAACTGTTGCCAATATATAGTATTAGTATTTTCCGTTAGAATGCATAAAAATTTAGCCATTATCAGTGAATATTACATTAAACTCTATCCGAAAATATAAGTTGATGCACATATATTGGTGTATTAATTACTATTATCAGCGATGACGTCTAAAATAAATGCAAGAAAATTCTTCAGCATGACCTCCGCGTGCCACTCCACCACAGCTGCACAGTAGCTGTTTACACTGGCGGACAGAGCGTCCCAGAGGGAACGCCACAAATGAACAAGGAACCTCGAGCGAAGACGGCAGAACCTCCAGCCAAAAGTGTTCTGCCCTCCGTTCCTCCTTCTTATACCCGTGCTTCAGGCACCCCGAGAGACTCCGGAGGAAGCAGGCTCTAATGAACCATGTCCCGTCAAAGGGCCCTTGCCACCTAGCCACCACACCTAATGACCCGTGATACTAATTGGCTTAGCGGCCGCAGTCTGCCGTCTTGCTAATAGTCCCGCCGGCACCTGTGCCCCATCGCTGCTTCCTGGATCAGGTGTTAGCACTCCCGCCTGCCGTGGAGACAGCTAACCGCTTAATACAGTTATAGATCGGGGGATATTCGCATAGTCAGTCAGTAGAATAGTCTGGATGAGTCTGAGGCAAGGGCACGGAACACAGGCGCTAGGCGACGTTCATGCTCTGTCATTCCGGTCACAAACATCCCAGTAAAATTGCAAAATGAACACAGAGCTACAAATATTAGCACTGCGCACATACCCCAAAGACCTAACACTTGGAATGATAACACACCGTTTTTCACACATATCTCTGAAGGAGTCATCATATATGTAATTAAAAACTTTAAAAGTAAAAGTTCCTGTGGACCAGATGTACCTATAACTGCTAAAAAAAAGTGTTCTTATTGAATAAAACTGCCTTTGACGTGGATTTTCAAATAATGTCTTGCCCAGGGAATTTTTCCTGATATACTCAAATATGCAAAAGTAGTACCAATACAAAAAAAAAGTGACAAGGCATTCATGAATAACTATAGGTCTATTGCTCTTCTTACGTCCTTTTCAAATATTTTAGAGAAATTGATAGCAAATAAACAGACACAATTCTTAATTTAAAAAAACAAGGTTATTTCATAGCATCAGTATGGCTTTGTAGAGGGCAGATCCACAGAACAAGCTATTTACAGTTTTGTTGAAAAAATATTAACTTATTTCGATAAAAGACAATTCTCAACAGGTATATTCGCAGATCTTTCAAAAACTTTTGATTATCTCGGCCACAATATTTTATTGCAAAAACTTAACAGTATGGAGTAAGAGGTGTAACCAATAATATGTTTAAATCGTATATTGAAGACAGAAAACAGAAAACATTTTTCAAATGTAACCTTTCTCTCAACGTCATTCTAAAGTAAACACAATGTTTTGGATTACTGGCAAGATGGCGGCTACAGTCCATAATAAAACCACATATCTCCAGCGGCTTCACCAACGTCACAACATGCCATCCCCTATATAATCCTAACTCCAAATACGATACTATATCGTCGTACTTGTTCCTATAATCTAATATCAGTATCCAATACTGCATCCCAATAGTATTTACGGACGTGAATATTACATATGAAATTCTTAAATTCATTTTGAACTTATTTGACAACCATATTCTCACAACGCCCATTTTGCATGTAATTTTAGTTTTGATTTTTTTGGCAATGAAAAAAATGTTCAATGTTTTGTTTAAAGTTAGTTTATCCTCTTCAATATGTCCCCACACTGTCACAGTAACAGCTGCCGGAAAATTGCTATTGCCACTGTCCTACCTTGATAATATGAGATACGAGGAGGTATACCTCCTCATACCGAACCTCCTCATGTGTCATGTTTCCCTAGTAGAACAATCATAATGCCCGACGTTGCTCTGCAGGCAATTCCACACACCTTGCTTATTAATTCTGACGACTTCAAAATTGTTTTTAATATTTTCATAAGGTATTTGAAAGAATCCAACTACCAGGAGGGTATGCGCTACATAGATGTAGCGAAAAAGATCAACGCAGTACATGGTAAATAACAGCTATTCGAGAAGAAGGTGAGCTAATAGAACAACGCGGCCTACCATACAGCTTACCCATAACAGGTTATTTCTCAATAACAGGTATCAGCAACATGTATCGGCTGGGATCCTGAGAAATACTGGTTTAGCTCATCTTTGACTCGTCTCCAAGGCATACTACACTTTGAAAGGGTGCTACCGACACAAGCAGCATGAGTGAGATTTGTAAGCATGCGCACCGGGACGATGTTGCATGATCCGGCAGGCAAAGCGCTATGGCCCACCCTTGCTGACGTAATTTGAGTAACCGAGCATGAAACGTGAATCATCTGTATGACTCACGTTGCCAAAACCAACCCCTCCCCCCACCTTCGTTTGATTCGTGCAGATTGCTTCCTTTTGGGTGCATCAATTTTTTCGGCGAAGAGTTTACCAAGACACCTAAATTAATTAACACTTAACCACAGACAAGAAAAATAACTAAATACTAGCGATCCGTAATCGCAGGAGTCACTGAAATTCAGAACCCAGAGGGAGTATGAAAGAAAATTGAACTAGCAAAATCCAGCCACTGGAACGATCAATTAGAAGCTACTGAATTCCGAACATACTAAATTTGCTGATGAAGCCATTTTCTCTACTTCGTGTTTAAAATGTTGTTAGGAATTGTTGTTATTTTTAAACACCTTCATAGTTTGCAAAAATCTACTAAGAATATTTTTGAATGTTGCCTTGTGTTATTCACTTAATTCCATTATTTTTCCACTCTGCTCTGGACCACATTTCAAAACATGAATTAAATTTGTTCTTGGCCAGGACAAACTTGTTTTATTTTGCATTATATTACTGGCACATCATTAAGGGCTTATAAAGCCATGCAGTGCCCGAATTCCTGAAACAAACTCAAGAACAGAATTTAAACTAAATACCATATTTTTTTATTGGCTTTAATTTCGTGACAAGAAACAGGACTTTTTAAACATTTTCTAACAGAATCATTTTCAAAAATCCTCCGAAAATAATAATTTTTGTGATTTTATTATTACATAATTCTACGTTTATTAACGTTTATAAATTTTTAAATAATAGTTTTTTCCCCAATTTTACGATTTTGGTGGTATCTATACGTTATTATTAAAAAAAAAAATTACTAGATTTTTTATTCGAAAATTATACGTTGTGACAATTATTGCTGTAATAATGGTTTTGTTGATTCAAATATATAGTCAATAAAAGAAACCCCATTTAAATCAATTAAGAAGTTCAAATTCAAAACTTGATTTTATTTTTAACCCTTAAAATTCCCAGTCAGTGACTAAGCGAAGTCATTTTTAGTGTAAAACACAAACCGGTATTAATCCCGTGTAACTGGATCTGTGATACATTATGAGATACAGTTACAGCTGATTTGGTTTTTGGTTTTACATCCCCTGTCTATTCTTTAGAGTACGTTGCAGAAGAATTTGAGGCCAACGAAGCTCTTGTCACAATGCCTGCATGATGGGTAGTTACATATACTCCTCGTTAGGAATTAATTTTAACAGCGCTTTTGATGAAAACCGCCAACTCTCACAGCTGTGACGGGTGAAATTAATCCCAAATTATCGCTACTTTCTCACTCAATGTCAGTAAATCAAATTTTATGGTCATTACTTTATGCCTGAAAAGTGAATTGCGTAGAAGAGGAAAAAAAATAACTGGGTCACACATTCGTTACGGTAAGCGAATTTTGTCTCCCATACACAATTTATGAGATAAAAGGTTTTTTTTTTAACCAATATTTTGTAAATGATGCATGATATTAAACATTATCACAAATTGTACATTATTTTATCGAGTTGAAGGAAACTCACAACTAATTTTGGAGATTAAAAAGAATAGCAAACCAGGAACCGGATTCAAATATTATTATACCTCTAACTGCCGTTAATTTAATGCCCATTCATGACTACGGCTACCAAAGGTAACAAAAAACGACGGTTGCTGCAAAATAACTGTAAGGGATCAAAATCTCTCCTGTGATACAAAATTGTTAATACTCCATATTATTCTATAAAATGCGATCATCAGTAGCTAACATTTGTGCGCGTGTATACATACACACATTTGCCAGGAAGAACACATTTATTTATAAACTTCTCTCTTATGTGTGTCCTTTGACCTGTTGTGCTATACTGAAGAAGGAAACAAGTAGCCTACGTATGGAAAATTTATTTTGAAATTATGGTTGTTAAGCGGTAGTAAAATATTGTTCCTGTCATATATACGTATTATTTTATATGCATATATATATATGTAAATATGTGTGTATATATATATATATATATATATATATATATATATATATATATATATATATATATATATAAAAAGGTAAGGCACTTAAGGCAGGCAACCTGAGTAGAAGGATTTGACCTGTTTAGACATAAAGGCACAGGGTTTCGGAAGGGAGCCGGCTCGCCACCATGTCGGAATTTCCTTTTTTCCCCAAATATTTCCCCTTTCCCCTCAAAATCGACTGAATGTCCATAGAAATTTCCCTTTCGTGACTCCAAAGACCAAGATTTGTGACACCGAGCCAGGAAAGCAGGACTAAGGACTCAGGACTACTGACGCCTGACTGTTGAGAGACAAGTATAACTAACAACTACGTTTTACTGTCTTTAAACAAAATCTAGCTAGCCAGTATGAATCAATAACACATTAACAAATTACACGTACCTTACACGATTCAGCCTGGTGAATGACATCTTACGGCAAAAAACTCTGAATACGATTTAAACTAGACACAATAGCGTACGTCTATTATAGGTAAAATATATAACGATTTACAAGAAAGTAATTAACGATAGAAAATCTCACTTCAAATGATTTGTTTCAAAATATTCAACTTGCGTCGAAGAGTAGAGCTTAATCCCACATCATTTTATATATAACGGAAAAAATGCACAAACATCATGGAAGAGAAAATTATTATTGTTTTTAAAATAACAAACCTACTACAAATTTCCGTAAAGTGTGGTAAATAGAGCGCACTTGCTAACACAAACAGTATTTTTAAACTGTTAAATTTTTGTAGACCGAGCTCAGAAACGTGATTTGAAAATCTTATCGCGATATTAACTTAACGCACGAAAAGA